>CM052545.1:87401620-87682189 GCA_028533065.1 Trachops cirrhosus | reverse complement strand
ATTTTAGATTTTGTCCAGGTTGCCAGAAGGTTGTTTTGCTTGCAATTGGATGAAGTCAATGTTGGTGCACCTGAAATTTCCAACATTCTAGACTCACAGGTAGAGTGAGCCCTGAAGAATTGCCTTGACTGTACTTAAATCATACATCGTCAATGTTAAGTGACACATGTGAGGGGTTTTGTCATTTTTCACTGTTTCTTATAGCTGTCTCCCAAAGTGGCTGCACATTACTGCACTCCCACCAGCAGTGAACGAGAGTTCCCAAAGACCCGGTTGTTTGGAAACTCGGGTCAGCCAGACCTCCCAGAATTGAGCCACCGATTGATCAGAACTGCTTCTGTGGCATGTAGGGTGGGAGAACTGAAGGTGTGAGAGCACAGGTTTTCTCCCACTGGTGTAGATGTGTGTGCTTGTCTGCTGCACGCTGGCCGCAGAGCATCGTTCTCCTATTGCTAGCAGCCCTCGAAGCTCCCATGCCCACGTGTGCAGAGGGGAGGCAAAGACGGCTGTGTGGCTTAGGACAGAAGTGAAGTGGGGAACTCAGAGTACTTTGTGTGAGCACACAAAGCTTGCTTAGCAGCAGCAAAGAAATACTCACGCTCCAAATTAGTAATCTGTGTCCTCACCAATATGATTTGAGGACCGATAAGAATGCATTCAGCCTGTGGTGCTTCGGCAGCAAAAGCGAAGTGCTGACGGTGCTCGTATGAGGGCTTGTGCGTGCCAGCGACGTACTGTGTGTAGCACAGATCGGAATGGTGGACGTTGTGCTAATTTAGAAGATTTTCTTCGTCGTCTTATGCTTTTCAGCACATAGAAGATATCCCCGTAAAATGTTGGCTTTCCTTTATTTTTCCCACTGGAATCCATAGTAAGAATACATTTTACTTCACCACACTCACATGTACAATTGAAACAGAAGTTTCAAAGCATTACTTACCTTTTCTACATCATGGCATTCTTATTTAATACTCACTACTATTTCTTTTTCATGAAATATTTGGTCTAATAAGTCCCTAAAGGGTCATGTACCACGACTTGGAAAAGTCTATAAAAATCACTGCTTGTCAAGCAGCTCGGAAACTTTCACCAGAAACAAAAAATATTTCATTTTTTGTAGTATAATTCCCAATTGTTTTTTGAGTTAAAAACAACATAATGCCTCATCTGAAGTTTATCAATTGATCTGTGGTTGAGGATGTTGATAGTCTGTGAAGGTGGGGAAATTCCACTCCGGTTACCCCCTCAACCTTTTGTCACAAAACAAGAGTCAGACTTTATAATCCATGTGTTGGGGCTTGCTTTCCTTCTTTCCTCCCCTCCTTCCTTCCCTCCTTCCTTCCTTCCTTCTTTCCACCCCTCCTTCCCTCCTTCCCTCCTTCCCTCCTTTCCTCCTTCCTTCCTTCCTTCCTTCCTTTCCTTCCTTCCTTCCTTCCTTCCTTCCTTCCCTCGTGTTTCTTTGGGGGCGCTTATCTTTTTCTTAATTTATTTCTAAAAAATATTTTTACTGATGCATAATGGACACACAGTACAAACTCTCAAATGTACAACTTGAAGAATTCTGTATGTGTCTCTTGTGCAGCCGCCACTCATAAAGCACTTCCGTGTCAACTTCCAGTCAGCTGTGTCTCCCACCTTTACAGGGAACCACTATTCTGATTTTTATCAGCACAGATTACTTTTGCCTGTTCTTGAACTTCATAATAAATAGAATCGTACAATATGTGTTCTTGTAACTAGCTTCTTTTGCTTATCATTTTGTCTGACTCAAAAGATTTCTTGAGATGCTATCTTTTAGGAAGGAATACTTGCTGAGTCATTTTAAGTCGGTCTACTTTTGTTTAGTAGACAAAAACTTTTGATTTTGGAATAATATGGCATTTAGAATAAAAAAGATAATTATCTTACTGTGATTCTAATCACTATTGCTATATAAAAATTTACATATTTCTATACTTGCTGGTGACATAAGGTTACACAGAGAAAAAGCAAGGTTAGAGCCTATATTTAACTACCTTCTAAACTTAGAACGGCAGGCTCTAGTTCATCTTAATATGATGGGCTTACCACAGTAAGTAAGTACCATAAATGGATTATCCTAAAATCACAGAGAGAGCACTCTAAAGTCCCTAATGCAGACTTTTCACAAGTTGGGTTCTTGCTTAACCAATTGAGTGGATTGCAGCCATCATTTCAACACGGGAAGTACAATAGAATGGCACCAAAGCCAACCGTATGTGTTAAGAATGAGCACTGCTTCACTTATGCTGGTCATGACATAAACGATACTCTCAGTGTGCGGAGCTGTAAGTACTTCTTGGCCGCTTCACCGCACGTTCCTCTGTAAACTAGTAAGTGTGTGTCAGACAGCTGTGATGTGCATGGCGCTGTGCGCAGTGCTTTGGTGCCTGTTGTTAAATAGGTGGAACTCCAACCACCATACTGTGCACATGAAACGAACACAAAACAAGGTTGAATGTCAACTGCAATTGATTGAAAAGGGGTAAGTAAAACTCCAGCCTGTCCCTCAAGGAACTGAGGGTATAGTGCAAGGAAAGTGATGTATACAAATAATTTTAGTTTAAAAAGGCATTGTCTGATAAGGCCATAATAATGAAAGAGCTTAGAACATTCAGAGAAGATTCATGATAGACTTGACATTTCAGGGAGTTTGGAATGATAAATAGAGTTTTATCTGCTCAGGGATGAACAGAGTGGGATGAGTACCTGCATGAATGACAACAAAATTTATGTAATGGTAAGCAGAGAATGATCTTTTTAAACAAGATAATCTGGTACATGCAGGTCAGTGAGAAACGTTAGTCCTGAAAGGGTAAATATTGGACTAAGAAGTTGTACTTTATTAATAGTCTGTTGGGAGCCACTGGGGAGAACAATGACATGATCAAAGTGATATTATAGAAATGATAATCTTGTAATAGTGTTGGTTATCTTGGGAGGGGATGAAACTGGTGGTGGGGAGTCTAGGGAGGGGACAAAGGAGAGTTTATATATAGAATAACAAATATATAAAGGGGGATGGATTGTAGTGTGATCAGATACCTCTGCTACCAACATCACTACCTCCCAGCTTTGCTTTTGCACAAAGCTAGTTAATACCCTTTGGAACTCACTTTAGGAAATATTTTAACATTTGAAAATCTAATCTGTTTGAAACTAATCTAAAACAGTATACAAAGGGATTCTCTGACTGCGCGTGTTGAGTACTGACAAAAGAGTAGGGACAGATGAAGAACATGAGGTCATGGAAATTATAGACAGTGGCCTTATAGATATACAAAAGCAAATGTGTCAGAACAAAAGGAACGCATAATGTTTAGGAAGAGTATTTCTTCTCAGATTCGAAGGATGGCCCTCCCTCTAGGATTTGGAAAGCAAATCTGAGTTTATGAATTCACCGTGATTTTTGTTGAGCAGTTAGTACAAATCACAAACTAATGTTAGACCTGCAAGAATCTTGGGATGATCATTTATTAGCTGTGGAACCTTAGGTAAGCGACTAACCTTCTGAGCCCTTTTCTGCATCTGTAAATGGAAGCATTGCTATAGTACGGATTTAATACTGAACACATACAGTTCGTAGCAAGGTATCTGCACATAGTCTCTTCCCAGTCAATGGTTGATATTATTTGTATTATCTTTTTTTACTCTGCATTCAGTCACTCTCTCTACTTAATCCTATAAATCATATTTTCTATATTTTTAGTTCTGTTATAACTTCTACATAGCAGATGAATGTAATTAGACTTACATTTTTATCTCTGATAAGATTGTCGTTGTTTTTTACCTTGCAATTAACTGTCAAAGAGATCACGTTAAAAGTAAAAGAGATTGTCAGCTCTGCTATTTTTTGTTGTTATTCGCTTGTACATGAAGTATTAATATTATCTTCAAGACAGTTTCTGTGCAGGGATCTCTTTAAGCCACTTACTTGACTGTTATGTTACATTGTGTTTCATTAAAACGAGACACGTGATCAATTGATTTCCTTTGCTGGGTTATGTAAACAGTCTTGGTTTATAGTGCCCAGCATTTTGCTAGCCTTAGAGGCCATGTACGTGGAAAGTGGATACATCTTCAGGGAATAGTTATGCTGATAGCTCATAAAGTCTTTTTAACATTATAAGCAGTCTTGGGATTTGGACTTTTAAGAAAAATTGTATTGTTATATAAGAATCATAAAGATGCCAAGAGGTATACATACCAGGTATGTATACATGATAATCACATAAATTCTGTTATAGGTAACAACAATGTAAGATTAAGCATAAATGACTGAAGTTCCCCTACATAACTTTAGCATTCTCCTTTACCCAATCAGATGACTCCTAAGCCTTGTTAAAAAAGGATTTTTATGTTAGTTTTCATAGTTAGCATCTAATGTTTAATTTTTCTCTTATGTTTTAATGTTGACAGCTTATCGCCTGTGGTTCCTTAGAAGCAGATGAAATGGAAAGGCTTAAACGTGAAAGAAATGATGCTTTGAAAGAAGTGAATACACTTAAGGTAAGCTCCGATTTAGCTTCCTCACATTTTCTTTAGAAAAAAAGATAAAATTATCTTGCGTTGAATTCAGAAGTATTGGAGCTTAGTGTTATTTTTAATTAAAGAGTGTTAATGTCAAACACCTTAATACTGATATTGGTCAGTATCAAATATGAACATCAAATAATTTATTTCTTCAGTTGATCTCTAGAGTTAATTTTTCAGTTCACACACTTTACATTTCACCGTATCCACGTAAGGTTCAGTGTGAGCGGTGGTTTTTACTCAGACCTTCTGATGCGGCTCCTTCTCAGCCCTTTCTATCTCGCCTTGGAGGCAGGGATGAGGGGCGGGCAGAGCGAACCACGACCCTGTCGGACGTGCACTGGGAAATGCACTCTCCCCCGCGTGCTGCGGGGACATCTTCTTTCGCCGACCTCATTTGGAGTTAAGGCGGTGTGGTTTAAGGGAAGAAAAAGCACACAGTCTATCTCAAATATACTTTAAGATTTTGATTTTCTCTGTATGTTTTCATTCTGTGTTTAGTAAAATATTAAATTTAAATCACATCCTAATTTTTATAAAAGGCCGTTACACTTTTTAAATCTTTGAGAAAAGCGACGTAAATACCTGATTGAGCATTGATTCAACATAAGAATGTATGTTAATATTATTTTAAATTATTTTCATAAATAAGTGAGATTCTATTGTTTATTTAATTTTTACTAAAGCAATTTCATCCATAAAAACCAATTTCCTTGCTCCTTTAGTTTTAAAATTCCAGTCTCCAGAAGAAGCCATTGCTAAACATAACTTGTTTATCCTTCGTAGACTTTCTCTAGATAGACAATCATGTTTTTTAAATGAATGCATATGTATACATATATATAAAATATGAACTACTTATCTATTTTTAACTATTACAAAATCGTTTAACACATTGCACACTTTCTTACAACTTGTGTTTTCTCCCCCTCTTTGTTAGTGTTATATCTCGGGCTACTTTTCCAGTTAATATACACGGATATGTCAGATTCTTCTGAATGGCTCTCCTATCATCAATCACATGGATCTTTCCTAGGTTTTTTACCCAGTTTCTTAACGATGAATAGTTAGTATAGTTTCAGTTTTCCATTATTAAAAATAATTCCATCATAAATAGTTTTGTAAGTGTATCTTTGCACAGTATACAATTATAAAAGCACAAACTGAATAAATTTCTGAAAGTGAATGGTTTTTTTCAAAGGATAAGGACATATAAAATTGTATATGTTTTACCAAATTCCCTTTCAGAAGGGTTACCAATTCATATTTCTTCTGAATATATATAAGCATCATTCCATTACTAAGGGAGTATCTTAGATACTTGTTTCTTTAAACTTCAGTTTTTCTTTTTCTTTATTTAAAAATATTTTATTTATTTATTTTTAGAGAGAGAGGAAGGGAGAGAGAGAGGGAGAGGACAACATTGATTGCTTGCCCCTTTCACTCCCCCAACTGAGGACCTGGCCCACAACCCAGGGATGTGCTCTGACTGGGAATCGAACTGACAATCTCTCAGTTCACAGGCCAACACTCAGTCCACTGAGCCACACCAGCTAGGGCTTATATACTCCTTCTTACAACTTTGAAACCACTGTCTTTCCACATTTCTGGTATAACAATTAAGAGTTATAAATTTAGTTTTAAAAATAAATAAATTCAGTTTTAAAAATAGATTGATAATAGTTTCTTCATATCCTCTTAGGAAATATCTCCACTGTTAGTTATCTTGCTACAATAGCATTCTTATATAATTGATCTCTGCATAAACCATTAAATGTTATGGTTCATTAGAATTTGTAGAGGCTCTCAGATCTTTCTCATTCCCTTAATGTTTATCATTGCTAAATTTAGTGATATATTTCCGTTTTTATATGAATATCAACATTAATTATTATAATTATAATTTAATACTCTATCCACGTAACATTTAAACAAGCTTTCCTAAAGAAGCTCTAAATTCACATTTAAAGTTTATGGAATGTAACTGAACATATTTAAAGTAACATAATCTGAAATTTCCTTTACCTCAAAACTTATCTATTGCTTGAGAACCACTTGTTTAGCTATATAATAGAGTATACAAAGCAATAAATATTTTATTTGAGATAACATTTGTACTTTTAGTTTTTCCACTGGGATTATAAACACACACAAAAACAGACATTGCTAAGTGAAGTTATTCATAGAGTGTATAGGTGGTCTCTCATTACTTACCATTATCCTGTACATCTCTAATCTTTACATCTGACTTAAGGTACAAATAAAAATGAAGCCAAGATAATTCGATGCTAATGTCTGATATTATTTAGTGAGAATGATTTTTAAAGTGCTGTGGGCCTTCTTTAACTTACAGCCTTTCTGCAGAGTTCACATTGCTCCTGCTTTGCAAAGCTGAATGAAAATAGGTATATTTTCCATTTACAGATGCAAAAAACTAGGACACAAGTGAAGGTGACTTGTCAGAGCATGAAAGCCTGGAAGCCAGCAGTTTCTTGGCTCCTGGTCGGTGGCAGGTTCATTAGCTTGCTGTAGTACGTTCATTTCCATATACCTTCATTTTATCGTAGACACGAATGAGCTGAAATACACCAGAAAGCAGGTTTCTTCTCACAAACATTACGGTGTTGCCATGAGTACTTACTACTCAGTTTAATCTTCAAGCAATACCTCTGTTCAAGTATGCAGTAAAAAGTTTCTTAAATTATACTTAGTATTTCTGATTTGATCAATAACATGTAGACTTATTTATAATATATTTACAAGTGAACATTTTAGGGTATATGCTTAACTTTAAATTCAAAGGTGATAATATTTGATTGGCATGTATAATATTCTACCTCAAGAACTGTCATTTCCTATTTCAATTACACCAGTCACATCTTCATTTTTATGGACGATCTTCCGAGGATAAGCTGAATTAGGAAAATGTTACTCAGCTCAGTTTCATGTGTCTTCTTCAGTGTAGTAAGAGAGACTTCCGAGTTGTAATAATAATGCTCTCCAACTTGGAAGCTCTTTGGCAATGATAGTTATTACCCAAAATTTGGTTAATTTTTACACATTTTGATCCTCGTTGACTTTTGTTGGACCTGAGATTTTGAGACCTTACAAAACAGCTAATTAAAGTAACAAAATGCATTTTCATCACAATTATACTGTAAATAGCTAATTACTTTTAAATTATATATAGAAAACCAGAAAAGTGATGGAACTAAATTTTCAGATTGTAGCAGTTGGATATTTGGGGCATTTATAAGCTTTGATACAAAGTCCTAAAAGTGATACTCATTGATATTCATAACAAGTTATTAATCCAGTGGTTTTTAAATATAGGAGAAATTATTTGAATCTGAAAGGCAAAGGAAACAGTTGACAGAAGAACTCCACAGTGTGAAACAGGTAAGTGCACGTGTTGTGTATGTATTTTCTGTGTGTGTGCAAAAACACGTGGGGCACAATTAGAAAGCACTGATGCCGTGTGATGTCCTGGAACGTGTGCACGTGAGGGACAGAAGCTGACCGGTCGGACGTATTGCTGCTGCTGCTCGAAGTCAGGTTCAAACTCCTCTTTGAGATCACTTTCAAAGCCAGATACCCATCCACTGCGAAGATCATTCTTCCTGCTTCTCCGTTCTTCTTCTTTTTCTTTTATTTTTTCACACTTTACATTATTAAAGGTAAAAGCAAAGTAAGCAGTAAAATAAATAGCCCTGTAAGACAGAGCTTTTTTACTTTTATAGAACATGCATGAATGACCCATGGACATGGACAGCTCTGGGGACTGACTGTGGGAGTGGGGGATGGGCTGGTTGGAGGAGGGCAAGGGGGGAAATTGGGACAACTGTAATAGAGTAACAGTAAAAACTTAAAAATAATAATAAGTAAAAATTTATTTTACTTTAAAGTAAAAAATTCTTCAAAGAATTTTAGGTAGCTTACAACAGATAACAGTGATACCATAAATTAGATACACAGGTAACAAGCAAAGAATAGAATA
Organism: Trachops cirrhosus; assembly: GCA_028533065.1. Lineage (NCBI taxonomy): Eukaryota > Metazoa > Chordata > Mammalia > Chiroptera > Phyllostomidae > Trachops > Trachops cirrhosus. Next base: position 87,673,641 of record CM052545.1, on the reverse strand, counting down.
ATGAGAAAGTTAAGAGAACCTTGTTAGAGATCAGTGGCAATCACTTGGTTTCGAATCTCCCCAATGTAACCCTCCCAGAAAACATAAAACCAAAAGTGTAAATAAAATCATGCAGGACCCATACCTTCAATGTGACTATGTGACAGAGAATACTGCAGCCTTCAAAGTACATAGAAAAATTTTTTTGAAAGTCATGCAGCTTGCCTGCCACTGAAACCTGGAATACAAAGAGCAGAGGAGGTAAGGCTTCAAAACTGAAAAAGAATTAGGAGAAACACAGCAACTAGATGAAGCACAAATATACGCGCCGCCAGAAAGGAACAATTAATGGAACAATTAATGCCAAAATACTGAACAAGGTCATGACTTGGTGGTCCTTGGGACTTGAGAGAAAGTGTGTGCAGCCAGCGGTGGCAGCCTTGAGAGCCATTGCTTCTGGGGGAGAAGCAGATAAATAGAGAAGGGCTGGTATCCCTTGGAGACTGGGACGTGAAGACAAAGAAGGACATTGAATAACCCTCACCAGTACTGGCCCGTGAGAACACATTACACAGGAAGACTGGTCAGCTGCATCAGTGGGGGAAAAATGACGTGAAATACAGAAAGGAATCTTTAAAAACCTTTGTGTGTATGTGTATTCCTCCAGATTTGATACCTCACTTCTTGGCAACGTTTGGCTCAAATAAACCTTTATAAAAATTAAAAGAGAGACACAGTGGAAGAGAAAGGAGGGCATAAGAGGGGAAAATTAAGGATTTAGCGTAAATGAAGAGAAACAAGATTTACCAAACGTCCTCCATCTGTCCACTCCACAGCCATCAGCCAGATCCATAAAAGAAGTCGCACAGAAGAGGGTGCTATTGAACTGAGAACTCTTTCTAGGAAAGAAAAAGGAATAGGGAAAAAAATCTGTCCCCATCTTTACAAAACAACTGCAAAAACCAGACAATATGAAATAAAGCTTTCCTCAGACAATATAAATTAAATGTGTTCCTCTTCAAACCATTTCAACCACAAAGTTGTCAAAAACTGGAGTACCACACTCCAAACTCAATTCACTGTCCTCAAGTAAGCATTTGACATCAAGAATCAGAAATTAAAAAAACTAAGAAGAGAAATTGACCAGAAACTGGAAGAAATGAAATGTGACTTGATAAAACTTAGGAAAGAAAGAGAAGGAAAAGACAAAATCAAATTAGAAAAGAAAACTAAATTACAAATTGCCCAAGAGAGAATGTACTCAAAAGGCATTGAAGAAAACCAGGAAAAATGAGAAGAAAAAAAAAAAAGAATTTCTTTGAAAAAAATAAAAGCACCTTAACAGCTCTAATATTTAGGACTATAATCTAAGAAAACTTTTCAGAACTAAAAGAAGACCTGAATCTGTTTTGGGTACTGGGGAAATTTGACCTGGACAGATCAGCTCTAGGACATATTCAGTAACATTCTTAAACTTTAAAAATAGAGAAAAATATGCACAGGTCTCCAAGTTGAAAGATCAAATAACTTACAAAGGTCAGCATCAGCCTTCTCAATAAAACATGTAAAGTAAGGCAGTAGTGGAGCAATATTTTCAAGAAACTAAAGGAAAAAAGTGTAAGCCAAATACATTGTATATGACCAAGCTGACACTCAGATGTCAAGGCAATGGAAAAGCAATTTGGAATACTCTGCACATCCATGTAGTATTTCTGAGGACTGCAGGAGAGGATGAGTTTCATCAGACCAAAAAATAATTTGCACTCACTTTGGCAAGAACTTCCAAACGGTAAGCATTTTACATATGTTATTTTACAGCTTAGACTAAAGTGAGGGTAAGCTCATGGGTAAAAGAACAATGTGAAAACATTATATGTCTGGCAGAAATCAAAAGATGCAATTTATTTAAAAAATGAGAGGGTGACGGAGAAAAAGGGAGAGAATAGAATATGATCATTATCTTCTTAAGTAAAAGGTAGTGGTCAATGGATACCATGTGAAACTGACATCAGACAGTAAAAGATTAGGTAAAAGTGGAGAGGATTTCAATCACCATGAAAACCCATGTTTACATAACTTAAAAACATATTAATACAAATGTAACCTATGGAATGAAAATACAAACCTCCCTAAATACCAAAAGAATATTTTTAAAAAAGCAAAAGGGACACATGAAATAAAGAAATCCAGTAAATATAAGGTACTCAATAATTTCAACAACAAAAAAGAACATTATGACCATTGAGACGGAGCATAGTAGTCATCCTAATTAATATGTATGGGATTAACACATTTATTAAATGAAAAAGGTTTTCTCAGGAACATATACTTTCCCAGAACTGACCTCAGTAGAGATAGAAAACTCAGCAGACCTATATCCATAGAATAAGAAAAGCTAGCAAAAACTACGCTACAGAAAAGGACCAGGCCAGATGGTTTCCAGGGGAATTTAACCAAACCTTTGACAATCAATCCACAAACTGCATAAATGACTGCAGAGTACAAAATAATGAAAGAAAATTTCCAAATTTTTTTCTTGAAGCAAATTTAATATTTGATGCCTAAGCCTGATAAAAATAGCACCAAAAAAAGGAAAGAAAAGAAAAAGAAAATGCAGTTAGACTAGAAAAACAAGGTAGGGGCACATGAATTAGAAAAGAAAAATAAAACTATCTGTTTGCAGATGACATAATAGTAATTCATAACACCCAAGAGAATCAATGATAAAACTAACTTCATGAAAAATTTACAAGCTAGCAAGATATACACAAATAATAGCCTGGAGCTGATAGCATTCTACACCAGTGGAAATTGTCTCACACTTATGGTCACTTGAGTTCACACAGGTCAGTGGGGAAAGATGCTAGTTACAATGCATGATGATATAAGTAGAGAATAGTTAATGTGAGAAAAAAATTGAATCTCAACCCTACCTCATATCATACTCAAAAGCTAACTCTGAATGGATTGTCGCCTTAAACATAAGAACTAAAACTATTAAATTCTAGAAGAAGCTTTTGTGACCTTGGGTGAAGCAAAGTTATCAAACTGTGTACCTAAGATAAGTAAGTTTCACTGTACGTAAATTCTACCTCAACACAGCTGTTTTTTAAAAAAACAGCTATGCCATCAGATTAGCAAACGTTCGAAAGCTTGATATTGCACTGCTGCTGTTCCAAAAGTACAGGATGAGCCTGGCACGTGTCACAGCAGAAAACAAGGAAGTGTTCAGAATGAAGGGAGCGTGTTACCAGAAACCAGCTTGGAGGGGCTCCCACTGGCCAAATCTGGAAGTACTTGAGACCAAGTAATTAAATACAGTAATGAATTGCAAACCATTGAAAAATAAGCAATTCATGAGGCCATATCATTAGATACATAGGCCAATGCATAGATAATTAATCGGAAGAAAGGAGGGCTCTTTGCTGGTTGTAGTCAGTTGAGTGCTGACTGGTTAACTACAGAGGGGCTGCCAGATTTGGGAAATCAGCAGTTTGCATCTGTTTTTCACTAAACAGAATGATTACTAGACTGAATCAGACTAGAATCATCAGATGCTAAATCTAGGGGAAAATTTTGATGAAGAGCAGAATATTTACATATTAGCATGGTTTTAAAGTCGCTGCCTAGAAACTGCTTATTAATCGTAAGGGGAAAAATAGTAAATACACAGTAGTGAGATCAGACAACTCTATCACTGGTGCTAAAAATTGGTAGCAGATGGGCACGTGTGACTCCGAATGTGAGGCCTTGCAAAGGACAAAACAGCACCTTGTAGTGTCATGGCTGAGAATGTATAACCTGAATCTGGCCACAAGGAAAAATTAGACACACCTGAAATGAAGGACAGTTTTATTTATTTATTTTTTTTTAAAAAAAGCTGTGTGGATTGTGGTGTGTATGTGTGTGTGGAGTTGTATTCTTCAGAAATGTCAGTGCTCTGAAAATATAGAAGAAAGATGATAAAAAGTTCCAGATTAAAAGGCTAAACAGCTGTGAAAACTAAATACAGTCTTGACCCTAGACTGGACCCTGAACTGGGATGGGAAAATACTATAAGGTATAAAATTGCATCAATAGACAAAATTGGAATACAATGGTAGATTAGGGTTTTGAATCAATGTTAAATTTCCTAAATCTGGTCATTGGAGTATGGTATGTAAGAGAATGTCCTTCTACTTAGGAAATACTGAACAAAGAGCCATGATGTATGTAACTTACCGTCTATTGGCTAAGAAAAAAGTCAGGTGTGTTTATTTGTGTGTATCGTATACACACCACATATATATGAGAGAGAGAGATTGAGAATATGCAAAATCTCTGTAACAACAGCCTCTACATGTCTGTGGCTTATAAGAATTCTTTCTCACTTATGAACGTGTTGGCCAAGGGTGAATCTGGTGAATTAGGTAAATCTGATCGACGGGTATGAAGATGTTCTTTGTGCTGTTTCTACTCTTGCAACTCTTGTGCACCTCTGAAATTATTTCCAAATAGAAAGTTTTTAGACAGCCCTGTATTTTGTTGGCCTGTTTTCAGACCCCCATTTTATTAAGCATTTTTGTACTTTGGTTGATATGCATTTTTATTTCTTTAAATTCTGTATTTTCAATACCCTCCTCAGTTTCTATGGCCAGGCCTTTTTACATTTCAGTGTTTCTTTGCCTCCTGAAAGTGGACATTTATAAATCTTCTTTCTTAATTTTTATATGTAGAATAAATTAGAGGGTAGAGTTTTCTCTTGCATTTCATTAAAATTTTGTCTCCTAAGTGCTTGGAACTTAAAAGCTTTAAAATATACTTGACATAAGCATACTTCATAAAATAATAATTACATTGTGACCTGATTAAGACATGAATCTAAAGAGAAATAGCATTTTTCTTCTTTTTCCAGCAATACCCACTTTTTCCACATGAGGCCCTTCAGTATTTATTTCTCTGAATGGATAGTTTCTGTTCTTAAGGAAGATAATTCTGCATTAATTAATAATCAAAAATTGTTACCAGAATTTAATAAGATTCAGTAGAAAAAGATGGGACATAGATTAAAAAATAAACAAGAGAAAGAATCTTATATGATGAAAAGTGAATTGGCATAAGGAATAGTATAGTATTGGGTTGGCCAAAAAGTTCATGTGGTTTTTCCTGTAAGATCGCCCTAGTAGCAGCACTTAGTTGCCTTTAACTTCATTCGAAACAGTTTTGCTAGATTGTATTGTGACAGCTGTCATATAGCGTGCATTTAAAAATAACTTACTGAAATTGGTGGATTTTTGTATAGCCACTTTAATATTGAAGATGGAAGAAAACACACATTTTTAGCATACTATGCTTTATTATTTCAACAAAGGTAAAAACACAACTGAAACACAAGAAAAGATTTATGCAGTATTTGCAGAAAGTACTGTGACTGATCGAATGTGTCAAAAATGTCTTGAGAAGTTTCGTGCTGGAGATTTCTCACTGGACGATGCTCCGTGGTCGGGTAGACCAGTTAAAGTTGATAGCGATCACATCAAGATATTAATTGAGAATAGTCAATGTTATGCCCTGTGGGAGATAGCTAACATACTCAAAATATCCAAATCAATAAGGTTGTTGGTGAAAATGAAACAGTGTGTCTTATCTTATGGAAAGATGTAAACAGACTTTTTAGCTAACCCAATAAATAATAAGCTTTGGATGAGACCATGTACATTTATACTCTGACCCTGCCTCTTGCTTGCTTTTGACCTTGGTCAATCAAAGTCACCTTTCTAAGCCTCACTCTTCTCATCTGTAAAATTAGTTTGATAACAGAGTCACTCACAAGAGTGTAAGAACCATTAAGTAAGGTTATAGGCATATTGTACATGTATATAGCACATAGTAAGCACTCGACAAATATTAACTATTATGGTCATTATGAGTAACAGAAGAAGAAATATTAGGTGCTGACAAAGAGGTGGAAATGATTTGTTTTAATTATTTGATTTAGAGGAAGAAAACTTAATTCTGGCTGAGGGATGAGGAAACTTTCTATAGAGAAGGTAACACATGAACTGGACCAGACATAGAGAGGGAAGATCATTCCAGGCAGAGGATACAGCAAGAAAATTCTGGCATGCGAAGAAAAGTCTTATCTTCAGAGTCAAAATAGGCTCTCTTTGTTGCTAACTCTACTATTCATTTGTTAATGTGTCTGTGTCTTCATTTCTCAAATGTGATGATAGTATCAGTCTTATAATTTGTTCATAGAACTTGACTCAGGAATGTAGTAGGCTCTTAAAAATAATAGTATTTTTAATATATTTTATTGATTATACTATTACAGTTGTCCCATTACCCCCCTTCATTCCCCTCCACCCTGTGCACCCTCTCCCACCCACATTTCCCCCCTTTAGTTCATGTCCATGTGTCAAGTTCTTTAGCTTCTCCATTTCCCATACTATTCTTACCCTCCCCCTGTCTGTTTTCTACCTACCATCTATGCTACTTATTCTCTGTACCTTTTTCCCCCTCTCTCCTCCTCCCACTCCCCTGTTGCTAACCCTCCATGTGATCACCATTTCTAGGGTTCTGTTCCTGTTCTAGTTGTTTGCTTAGTTTGTTTTTGTTTTTGTTTTAGGTGTGGTTGTTAATAATTGTGAGTTTGCTGTCATTTTACTATACATGTTTTTTATCTTCTTTTTCTTAGATAAATCCCTTTAACATTTCATAAAATAAGGGCTTGGTGATGATGAACTCCTTTAACTGGACCTTATCTGAGAAGCACTTTATCTGCCCTTCCATTCTCAATAAAGCTTTGCTAGATAGAGCAATCCTGGATGTAGGTCCTTGCCTTTCATGACTTGGAATTTTTGCGTTCTTTTATCATCATTATTAAAGGTCCCGGGACATCAGGGGATCATGGAAGTGTCAGGAATAACATTTGGCAGGGGGATGCAGGTGTGCTGGGGTCAAAGCCTATAGGCACTTGAATACCAATCTAACATTTTAGACAATGGACTGACATTGAAGATATTTCAAAGGGGGAAAAAATAGTTAACTTGTGCCATGTATGATCTGACCTGGCTGTTTCTGTCACATTCTACATCTAACTTGGTCTTGTTTTTAAAAATCTGCAGAATTTTTCTACTTTTCACCCTCTGCATCATCATCACCTGTGTCGTTGTTAGAGCTTCCTATCAGATCACCCTGCTTTTACCCTTGCCCCACCCCCATGAGGTCTAAACAGAACACAGCAGCTGGGAACATCCTTTTAAAACTTCAGTAGAACTTTCCAGGACTTTCCATCTCACTCAGAGTGAAAGCCAAACCCCGACAGGTGGAAGCCTAAGAGGAAATGTCAGAGCCTCCAAGAGCCTCCTTGATTGGCCTCCCCATCCCCATCCACGCCCACCTCCAATGGCAACGACATATGTATACCGTGTGATATTGATGGCAAAGAAGAAATCACATTGCCATTTTTGCCTTTGATTTCTATTCTAAGAAAATCTTGAATTGAAATGCAAAATACTGAAAATCTGTATAAAACTCTTTCACAACTCTGTCAAATTTTGAATCAATTGATCATTGATATTGGTAAAAAAAGTTCTTGAGCATTTATTTTGTGCCCTCATTGAAGATCTTTAATCTTCTATAAAATATTTCTCCTAATCTTTTATCATAGCTAAAATTACCATATCAGTCTAAATAAAAATGGTTTACTCTTTTATGCAAAAAAATCCCAAGCCATTTTATAGCTGGCCAAAGTTACCGGTGTTGAACATTTACTTCTGATTTCAGGTGACTAATTTCATTGCTTCTTATTTGACTCTTAAGAGAAAACTTAACAAATTTACCATTCCTTTGCAAAAACTTCTTATATTACTCACTTTTTATATGTTTAAAAAATATTTTACACAATAGTGTTGTAAGTTGCCATTGCACTCATCTTGAAATTTGCAACATACCTTCTTTTCGTCTCTCTCTATCATTCTGGTTATATTACCAGCTAATTCATTTCTACTTTATTATATAATATTATACAATATTCCTTAACTTTATATTAAAATTTTTCCCATACCTACTCTTTTAAATACAAAAATTTAATTCTAATGGAAATGAATATATCAATTTAATTACCAATCATGACTTACATGTGTATTACTGTAACCCATGCTGCATGCATAAAACAGTCGGATAAGCACACCGTTAAACTGACACATAAAATTTTTGAAATTAACTCACTCATTAACAGTAACCCAATCAGTGATGTGTTTATGTATATTCCAATGACTCGCGTTCCTGACACAAACACTACAGTGCAACAGTGATCTTAAATGATGCAGTGATTGAAGTGAAAGGTAATTATACCAAAACAATAAATTTCTGTATAATGGAAAAATAGCTTACACTTCTTAAGTTTTTTAATTTAAATACAAACTAATTAAAGTTAAAACTTGACTTTTTTATTTGACTCATCATATTTCAAGTGCTCAATAGCCGCATATAGCTAGTGGCTAGCACATTGGATAACGCGGATCTAGAAGTCTGCCTTCTTGCTAATCGAGATGTGGTTCAGAACTGGCTAATCCAGTTGTGGTTCAGGACCGGCAGCCAGCAACACCCAGAACGTAGTTAAAAACGCTGTCTCAAGTCTTACCCCAGGCCCACTGAATCAGAATCTGCACTTAACAAGTGCTTGGGTGATTTACATGCACCTTAAAATTTGCGTAGCACTTGTCCAGGCAATAGGCAATGGTGGATTTGACTGGGTAGTGGGCGTGGGATTATATCAGATATATTACAGGGGTCTGTGTGAAAGATACTATGAGAGCAAAGTCAACCAGACTAACAGTGATAGAATGTATATATAGTAACAGTCAGAGAGAGCAGTCAAGGCTTTGTAATGTGGTGATTGAGAGGCTGTAATAATGCCATTAACAAATAGGAGAAATGAGACTGAGAGTAAAGAAGTTTTAATTAATATTATTTAGTGTATATTTTCTTGTTTTAGCAGAAATAATAAAAAGTATATGTATTTGTGTTTACAAACCAACATGCATGCATACTAATACAACTTCATTTCAGAAACAAACATTGCTATAAAAAATATACTACCCAAAATCAACTTAATACTGTCAATTTTTAAGTATATTTAATCACCTTCTCTTATGAATGTACAATGCCATTATTTCAGTGATATGGGTATTGTTAGTAAAGGAGTTCCTATACTTTAGTGAGAATAACAACTCTCCATTTTTTTAAGGATTAATATCTTTTTTCACAATTAGCAAAAGAGTCTTTAAAAATTGCAAGTAGAGAGCATGTATACCTTTTCTCTTAAAAACTTTTAAAACCAGAAACTTGAGTTATACAAAATTTGGCAAAATTTCTTCCCCTTTGTTTGGTATCCTTTTGAAGATCTTTACATGAAATTAATATAGTACTAATAATCTCTCTCTCTCTCTCCGTAGATGATATATATATCCATGTATATCTATAGGGATACATCTGTAGATATAGATATCTATATCTATATCTCTATATATGGATATATATATACTTTAGTACATAGGTAACCTAGTTATTAAAATACTACTAGATTGATTTTCAATTTATTTTACAACAATGGTTTCTAGTTACGTCTAAAGGGAAGAGAGAATACAATTTGATATCCTTTGCTTACTCACTTGTAAACTTTAATTGAATTATTTTGAGATAGTGGCCTGATCCTAAGAACAGAATAATCTCCTTTTTTGAAGGTATATTACCTATTTCAAACTATGGAAATTAATTTATCTTTTTTAATGTATTGACTCAAAAGAAAAGCAATGAAGAACAAAAAGGGAGACAGGGGCAAAGGGAAACAGAAAAGGAGAGGGAAGGAAGGAGGAAATATAAAATGAAAGGACAAAGTCTTAGGGGATCCGTTTTCATCAGAAATATGAGGTACCTTCCTTTATTAAACCAAGCATGACTACCAGAATACTTTACTGACTATTTTGTCCAGAGTTGGCTGTTCTGTTCCCTAAAATCTAAGTGTTTTTGATGAGTTCTTATGCCTTACAGAATAAACCAACTTTACCATTTAAAATCATGAGCACAATTTCCCATAAAATTACACTTCTTGTTATTTTTTCTTCAAGTTTTAACAACTTTTAACAGGCATGGGCCGTCTTCTAGCAACTTCCTTTGATCAACAACTTTCCAAATCCTGCTCTCACACTCAAGTTGTTTTCAAAGTTCCTTTCAACATAGTGTTATGACCTAAGGCAGCAATGAATTGGTGAAAAGTCCAAAACCAAAATAGTTAGCTTGTCTGAACCAGTCTTTGCCCTAAAGAAACACAGGAAATTGTTCATTTGGCAACTTCTCCTGACTCAAATAAGCCCAGTTGTAGTTGGCCTTGCTTGCGCAAAGGTTGGGTTGAATGCTTGAGTCCTCAGTCAGAGAAGTAAGGTCAAATCAGCACAGGATTCTCTCTGGATAGTTGCGGTTGAGCATAAACTTAGTTGCAGCTGGTGCAGCTGGCCTGTGGGCTATCTTGGTTTATGGAGTAAGCAACAAAGGAAACTTTAAGGACAGAATAAATACACTCTCTGTAAAAGGATCAATAAAATGTGATTGCTAAAGAAGTATTCATGTTTTTACACTCTCAGAGATTGTGTTTGTGCACTTATTAAAGAAGCAGTAAAATGTCTAATTTCCAGAATTGATGAGTTCCCACACTCCTTTTATTCTTCTTTAGTGATCTGAGCTTTTTATAGTATATCAGTATAGTAAATATTCTAAGATGCCAGCCTCGTCTTTAGAGGGAAAAAGAAGAAAAACACATATATTTGATTTGTCAGTCTTTTCTGTTGTAAAAGGTTTCTGTAGTAAAATGTTCTTGTGTTGTCATTACAGATGGTTAATTGTGACCTCAGGATATCAACTCTTATGTTCTATGAAAAGCCCTCTTTACAAATGCCCCTCATGAACTCTTTTATGGCCACAGCCACCTCCTTCCATCCCCTTTCCCTAACACCTGGCAATCACTCATCTTTTCTCTACCTCTACAATTTTGTATATTTAAGACTGTTTTATAAACGTTATCAGACAATTTGGGTGTTATGTCACTTTGGGTGTTGGCTTCCTTCACTCCACATAATCCCCTTGGGATCCATCCAGGTCATTGCATGCACCCATAGGTTGATCCTTTTCAGTGCCAAGTGCATCTATAAAAGTGGTGAAATCTGATTAAGGTCAGTGGATTGTATCAGTGAAGTTTCCTGGTTTTGATATTCTGCTATAGTAATGCAAGATATAACCATCACAGGAGACTGAGTGGAGTATAGGGAACCTCTGTATTATTTCTTGCAACTATGTTTAATCTGAAATTATCTTACAATGATTTTAAAAAAGAAAAGAGCCTCTTTGAGAAAAGAAATTATAAAGCTCTTATAATGATAGACAGCAACCTAAGTGGAAAAACTTATTCAACAAACCTGGTTGGACTTATTTTTCAACATTAATTCCCTTTATGTAGAACCAAAAATGACCACTGTATTCTCCACCATTAGACTTTGCCCAAGAAACTGCCTAAGTTGAAGACGGCATGCTTGGGACGGAACTCGAGGACAGCCAGCTGGCATTCCTGTTTGCGTAGACACCAGCCATAGCTAGTGATTCAGTGGAGGTGAATGTAGCATTCTAAGCAAGCACTGGCAAACACAGATGTCTTTTTCAGAAGCCCCATTTCCAAATAGTTGTTTCTTTTACCATTTTAAGAATGCCGAGAGAAATTTTATTATTCCATTCATACCATAGAATCCATTTTAATTGTGTCAGATTAATTAGAATTGCAGAATTTTCAATACTGGAAGAATTGGGAAAGGAGGTGATCTTATTCTTTACAGAAACCTTGCAGTTCATTCACTGACAGTATTTTCTGTAGTTGGTTGGCTTAGTTAGAAATGATGTTAATGTTCTGGGTTCCATACCATGAGCCACTGATTTTCTGGCTGTTGAGGGACCACATTCAACTAGCTTGCCCGCTCTTTCTTTCTTTCTTTCCTTTTTATTGAATTTATTGGGGTGACACTAGTTAACAAAATTATACAGGTTTCAAGTGCACAATTCCACAAGACATCATCTGTACACTCTATTTCCCAACTGTAAAAAAGAAAGAAATCTTACCCTTTGCAACAGCATAGATGGACCTGGAGAGCATTATGCTAAGTGAAATAAGCCAGTCAGAGAAAAACAAGTACCATATGATTTCAGTTACATATGGTACTAATGAATAAAATGAACTAACAAGCAAAAGAGAGACAGACTCATAGATAGAGAGCAGGCTGACAGCTGTCTAGGGGATGGGAGTTTGGGGGCTGAGTGGAGTTGGGTGGAGGGATTGAGCAAAAAAGAGAAAAAAAACTCGTGAACAGGGACAGCAGTGTGGTGATTGCCGGGGGAAGAGGGTGGAGGGTGGTGAAGGAGGGTATTCAGGGATAAATGGTGATGGAAGAAGATATTCAACAGTCTTTAATAAACTGTTTCACACATGCTTGCAGTAACTTATAAGGGAGACTTGGCAAGGGAATTTAAGAGACATTTATTTAATGCTTACTTTGTGTGGATGCACTGTGAAAGCTAGACATACTCTCTACAAGGAGCTCTCAGTTTAGTAAGAAAAATAGAGCAAACCTTCACTTTCTACAAAGTATTTTGGAACAGGTGCCCTGTAGTTGGTGAGTTGTCGCAGGCATGACTATATTCCAGAGTAGGCATTACTCCCTATAACTGCCCTTATTTAACTAAAAACAAATACAAATCTCTAAAACTCCAGTAGTCAGTTGCTAAGAGAGCACCTTTCAGGGTGTATTGTAAACATCTCTGGGTTAGAGCCATATAAATTTGGCTGACAAACTAGTAAATTTTACCCAAGGAGGAAGTAGTGATAAGGCAGTTGATACTATAAAATTCTTATCTTGGCAGCTTACTATGTGAGAAATGCTTTTGGTATTCTTACTTCAATATGGGACTTGTGACATTGTGTTACATGATTTATATTCACAAACTATTTTAGAATTAAAAACAAGACCTCTAGGCATACCTAACCCAACATAAATAACTCACCCTATTTGAAAATATACTTTGATTTGTTGTCATCCATGTTAGTTGCCAAGGATCATCCATGACCATGGTTTTCCAATTAAATTGTGGATTCCATCACAATTCTTCAGTATTGAAGGCAGCTGCTTTCCTGATGTGACCACCAGTGACATTCTGCCCCTCTGACCATATGTCCCTTGCGTTATTTGTGTCCCCTTGTGTCCCCTTACCACTCCTGCTATTTCTTCCTCACTTTTCTCTCATTAACTAATAACTGTGTACCCCTTCTTCCCCACATCATTTTATAAGATATCTTTATTGTAGTTATTAACTCTATTTCTACCAAATCTGTCATAAATATTTTCACTTACGTGCAAATTGCCTTTGTAATATTTTTTTGGAGTTTTTTTAAACACAGGTATTTTTGTGTTATTAAATCTATCTTTTTCACATACATATTTACCTAGTCTTCCTTCCATATCTATTGTTATTTAATCCATTTAAGAAATTATTTCATTTGGGGAATGGTATGAAGTAAAGGTCTACACTTTACACTTTTTTCCAAATAGTTTGTAGTCACAACCACTTATTGTTTTGTGATATCTCTATTATCATAAATGACATACTTATATAATCTAGGGTCTGTTTGGGGCATCTGGTCTTTTCAGTTGCTTTGTCAATAAATACTTATTGGGTGAATGAATGTTCTATCTAACTCTTCTTTGGCCCCTCCCAACTCTTGTAGCTTTATGTATGCCTTAAGTCCTTGGGCCCTCTCCAGTCTTCCTCCTTTCTTTGTTGTTGTTGTTGCTGGTTTTCAAAATTTGCTTACCAGTTCTCACTGATTCTTTTCTTCCAAATCAACTTAAGAATCATATTGACTACTTAGATCCTATTACATCTGGATTCAAATTTAGAACTCTTGGTCAGTTCCTTCAAAACAACAAAATTTGATAAATTCTGATTCTGATTGGATTAAACCCAAGGTTAGTGTAGAAAGAATGCATTTCTATCATTAAGTGAGATCTCCCCTAAACTCCAAACCAGATTAATTCTAAAATGTTTAGTATGAGAAAAATAGGCTTTGAACTGTATCAGGTTTTGATGAACAAGGTGATTATGATTATGATCATAAATTATGATTATGAAAAGAAATTTCCAATACCACAAATGTTCCCTTTTGGTACATTTATTACCAGAATTAGAGAAGTAGGAAAATAGGTTTTTCTTATGTCATTCTTCTCTAAACTGGAAAATATGTGTTTTGGATTAAATATGTTGTTTTGACTAATATTTATATTGTGTATAAGCTCACATGATAAAATTTACCAGACAGATGTGCTTAGGTGTCTGTCTTTGATTAGGGGCTTCTTTTTATAAACAGAGATTGAAAATTGTTTTTTGATAGTCTTTGATGTTCAGAAGCAAAACTCAGTTTTGCACTTTGTGGAGAATGGGGTAGCATCAGGTGAAGAAGTTGACAGCTCTTGGGAAGGTTAATTAGAGCTAATTATAATTTGACTGACCTCCTTTTCTTCCAAAAAGCTTAACCAAATCTTCCTTAGCAAAGTGAACACTTTGCTTTTTTATACTAACTAAAGAAAATCTTTGTTTCTTCGATTTGCAAATATCTATTATTTTTACACACTTTAGAAAGAAGTGTCACGGCATAAATCACTGACTCAGGGTTATGGGTGGATGGGGTTGGAAAGGACCTTCAAGATATAGTCCTTTTGAGAGCATGTACTATATTAACTTATGATGGGAAAATGTAATTCCTAGGGAAATATAAACTAGTGTGCATAATTTTTTGATCTTTAAATTTTTTAGATGTATTTAATGAAAAATGAAGAAGTAAAATTATCAAACAATAAGGTATAACTATCTTTTTTCAACCTTGATATTTTTTTCATTTCACGTGGTTTTGACATAATCTCATTTGCTTGATTAGTACTACAAAAGGATTTTTGTTTAATTTAGATATAAAAGGAATCTAATGAAATAATTTGCTTTTTATTATGTGGTGTTTTTCATAGCATGCTTTGTGATTGTTATAATTATTTATTTAAATGAAATATAGTTCTGTTACTATTCCCATAAAGTCGAAACCTTTTATGAAGAACTTGCCTATGAAAACTTCTTACCTAATGTAGTTCTCTAGGGCAGTTGTTACAGGATATGAAAAACCAAATAGTCATTGGCCTTGCCGTCAACGCAGGCCGTCTCCTGTTGCTGTTAGGTGGAGCGCCTGCGCGTATCAGGTGGGGTGTTTACTCTCAGACAGTCCGTGTTCTCACTGGGGCTGCCAAGACCCTTTCATTTTAGAAATTTAGGTAGTAACATATTTGTATTTTAAAGACAGTTCAAGGTAGCAGTAGGAGCTACTAAGTAGTATGTGACTACTTACAGATAACAGATGTAAAAGACAAAAGGAGGGGGAAATCATTGTAAGCTGAAGTGGGCTGGAAAGACTAGAGAAGGTAAGATGAAGTAGATTTTGAAGGATAGATGAGAATCGGGTAAAGAAAAAAGGGAGAAAGTGTGTACACCTAGCGGAAGGAATAATGTGCTCAAAAGCGTCTTCGAGGTGGAGAGTTTCATCTGGGGAACCAGAAGTGGATGTCCTTGCATGTGGTAATCATGCGAGGGAGCCCAATGTGCGAAGGCTGGGAAGATCGGTTTGGAACACGCAGTAGAGAACCTTGAACTGTGGACATTGAGGATGTATTTTATCATGTCTCATGTACTTGGGCTTGGAACCTAAGGTGGAATTGAGCAATATTTTAGGACAAGTGGTCCTTCAGAAGTGATGTGCAGAACGCACCGCATTGAAGGAAGTAGGCAGGGTGATCACTTACATGATTTCACAGTACCTATGTGCGCACTGGTAACGGCGGGAATCAGTAACGTGGTGGTGAGAATGGGAATTAAGGAATGGCTGCAGATGTATCATAAATGAAGACCTCACCATGCTTAGTAGCTGGTTGGGTAAGGAGGTGGAGTTGTGGGCCTGCTGTATGTTGGAGGAGGAGTGAGGAAAGGAAAGGGAGAGAGCACGTACCAGAGGCAAGTATAAAGTGCAGCGGGTTAATTTTCCCCCAGATGTGTCCGTGCTTAAGGGATGAGTTTCAGATTTGCTTATGGATGTCTTTAGATTACTTTGAGATCATCCGTTGAGAAGAATATCATACCTATTTTACTAAATCTGATACGTAAGTTAAGGCAACTAGATATAACTTGCTTTTAAACACTTTTCCTTCAACAGCCCTCTTCCTGGAGTAACCCTAATCTTTTTCACAAGATGTAATGGGACCTAGACCAAGACAGGTTTTCCAGTGAGTGAATGTAGGAAGCTGATAAGAGAAGTATTCTTTTGGGCTTGGTAGCATAAGTTACATTCCACTAAAACATATATCTCTTTGAAGCCTCCTTTTTCTCCTGTCAGCCATTGACATTTAAAAGATTTATTGATCAGCTTAAAATTACAGAACTTCTGAGGGCAGTGATGTGGATGTGCTAGCCGAATTATAAATGTGCAACTGCTGTTGGTGCTTTTTCCTTTTCCTTTGGGGAGCCATCACAACTCATAATTAGAGAAGAAAAGGTTTTACGTGATCGTTGCTAAGATTAAAAAAGATGTGTGTGCATTATCTTTGCAAGCAACTTCTCTAACTTTCAATAACTGGTATTACTAATTGAGTGCCTCAGGAAAGTCCTTACTAAATCATCTAGTTTAGCTCTCTAATCGCATAGGTAATTATGTATGTTTTTCAAAAGCAGTAAACAGGAATGGGAAAAAAAAACTGTAACAAGAACCATAACAGTTTCTTTAACCCTCTTGTGAGAATTGTTTTGACCTTATGAAGAAGGTATTGTTATTTCCCATGGTACAGATGAACAAACTGAGTCTTAGAGAATCATACCACTAGAAAGTGGAAAAAACAAACCTATCTAAGACTCTGACCTCGGTTAAGCTCATCTCATGCCCATGTCTCTGAGTTCTATATCATGTTGCCGCATGGGGAAGAACCGCTTGCTGTGTGTGGAAAAACACACACCATATTGTCTTTCTTCTGGGTTCATACTGCCCGTTGTGTGCATTTATAATGCCCTTTGTCTCAACACAGTCACACAGCTAAGGTCAAAGTATGTTAGCCTATGACGATTTTCATTAGTGTGAATTATGTTTTCAAAGAAGAATTTGTTCTGATCTTCCTTGAAGATTCATTGTGAAATTGTGAGGTGGAAAAATTCTCATTTTACAGTGGGACAGTATGAGTTGAAAACATTTCCTGTCTCACTAAAAAAAATAATAATTCAGAAATCTGACTTCATAATCCAAGTCCCTTTTAGTGTATTTGCTCATACTGTTTAGTATTCAAAAGAATAATTCATTGATTTTTCTGATTTACTATTACACCTTAGTTTCTCTTTTATTTTTTAACTTCCTATACTAAATTACTCTTTACCTCATACAAAGTAAATCAGTGAACTGGCTGCAGTGTTTACCCCGAAGGGATTTCAGGCTTATGGTGAGGTCCTGGGAAAATTCTGCCTCGATTGTTACTGACATAGGAGGCTTTACAGTTAGTTAGTTATCAGAAGACACCTGGCGGGAAAAGAAAAAGTGGATTTATGTGATTCCATATTGCTAGGTACAGAATACTGCTGCCATCTTTTCTTTTCAGCTCCTTAGACTAAGAGTCATCATTTCATGCACTAATCTTTTAAACACCCATTGGGAGTGTTTTCCAGTGGGAACTGGGCTAGAACTTTGCCAAGGGGTCACATCTACCAACCTGACAGTTACATCTTTACAAAAGAAATAGCATGAATTTATTCAGCATCAAAACCTTTTACCACCCAACTGCATTTCACACTGTATTACCATTAGTGCACCATAATGACTATATAAATTCCATCCAGATTCTTCATTTAATTAACTAGCATTCTTTGGGCAAAAACCAAAGTGCTGTTTTTATAGGGGAATAAAAGCTGCATGAAGTGAGCGTGAAGGAGACAGGCCATCAAATTAGTTATTCTTCACTGCAGCTGTGGAGAACTCTGCCCCTCCTCTTTCTCTTCGGTGACAGTATATTTTTGTTTTCTAGCTTGATCGAATGGGAAATGGAGAATGGCGTAGCCACCTTGAACATTTCTGAGTAGATGGTAATGGCCACATCCTAAGCTCGTGTAGGACTGGGCGATGATGATATTGTCATCTACGAGCGGTTTTTTTGGCACTTTTTATAGTTGGAAAGGTAGCATGGCATAGTAGCCAAGAACATGAACTTTGTAACTAGACCGCCTGGTTCAGATGCTAGCTCAGCCACTGGCTAAGTTTGTGATTCTGAGCAAGATACTTAACCTTTCTGTGCTTCAACTTCCTGTCCCTTAAATGAAGATAATAATTGACCTACCTCACACAGAAGTATGCAGGTTAATGGAGGTGATCCACGTAAAACACTTAGAGAGCTGCCAGCACACTACGCCATTACCTCCTGTATGCACAGCAACAGACTGATGAGAAGTTGATTCAACTGCGACAAGATGACTCCTGACCACCTCTGCTGAACTAAATGCGACTGATGTGTCTAGATAAGTGTCCTTTTATTTCCCTGGTTATTTCTTTTTATAAGTACCTTTTATTATAAGACAATTACTTTACAAAATAAAATAAACTTCTGTGAATTAAGGGTATAGTAGGTGGTTGGTTGGCCACGTCTTCCCATCCTGCACCCTGCGGCCAGATTTAGCTCTCTGAAGCACTGTGTTCTTCTCTCTGCTCAGAAGGTGTCAAGACTTCCCCAGACTGAATACAAAATAAATATCCAGATATCAGTAGCATTTTTATACACCAATAATAAACTATCAGAAAGGGAAACTAAGAAAACAGTCTCATTTACAATTGCATCCAAAAAAATAAACCTTAGTGATAAATTTAACCAAGAATGTAAAAGATCTGTACTCAGAATTATAAGACATTGAAGAAAGAAATTGAAGAAGATACAAATAAGTGAAAATATGTACTGTTTTCATGGATAGGAAGAATTAACGTCATTAAAATGTCCATACTATCCAAAGCACTCTATAGATTCAATGTAATTTCTACTAAGATACTAACGGTATATTTCACAAAACTAGAGCAAATATTTCAAAAATGTACATGGAACCACAAAAGACCCTGAACAGCTACAGCAAAGAGAAAGAAGAACAAAGTTCAAGGAATCATGCTACCTGATATCAAGCTACACTATAAGACCATAGTAATCAATACAGCATGGTACTGGCATAAAAAAATAGACATATAGGTCAATGGAACAGAATAGAGAGCCCAGAAATAACCCCATGCCTTTATAGTCAATTAATATTTGACAAAGGTAACAAGAACATAATAGAGAAGTCAATAAATAGTGTTGGGCTAATTGTACAGATACATGCAAAAAATAAAACTAGACACCTTCTTACATCATACACAAGAATAAACTCAAAATGGATTAAAGACTTAAATGTTGGACTCGAAACCATACAAATTTTACCAAAAAAGCATAAGCAGTAAAATCTCTAACATTTCTCATAGCAGTATTTTTTCTGATATGTCACCTCAGACAAGGGAAACAAAAGAAGCAGTTAAACAAAGGGGACTACAACAAACTAAAAAGTTTTTGCAGAGCAAAGGAAGCCATCAACACTGAATGTGGGAGGACATATTTTCCAATGATACATTTGATAAGGGGTTAATATCCAAAATTTATAAAGAGTTTATAAAACTCAACACCAAAAAACCCCAAACAATCCAATTATAAAATGGGCAAAGGACCTGAGTAGACACTTCTTCAAAGAGGACATACAGATGGCCGATAGACATGTGAAAAGATGCTCAACGTCACTGATGATCAGAGAAATGCAAATGAAAACCACAGTATCACTTCACATCCGTCAGCATGGCTGTCATCAATAAATCAGCAAAAAGCAAGTGCGAGTGAGGATGTGGAGAGAGGGGAACCCTTTGGCACTGGTGGCGGGAATGCGGACTAGTGCAGCCAGCACTGTGGAGTTACCTCAGAAAATTAAAAATGGAGCTGCCTTATGACCCAGCGGTTTTACTTCTGGGAATTTGTCAAAAGAAACCCAACACACTAATTTGAAAGAATATATACACCCCTATGTTCATTGCAGCATTATTTGAAATAGCCAAGATTTGGTACATGTATGCAATGAATACTACTCGGCCATAAGAAAGAAGGAAATCTTACCTTTTGCGGTGGCATGGATGGACCTGTAGAGTATTATGCTGAGTGAAATAAGCCAGTCAGAGAAGGACAAATACCGTATGATTTCACGTGCATGTGGAATCTAATGAAGAAAATTAACTAACAAACAAAAAAGGAACAGACTCATAGGTACAGAGAACAGAATGACAGTTGTCAGAGGGCAGAGGGGTTGGGGGGTTGGGTGAAAAATGTGGAGGAATTAAGGAAAGAAACGCACAACCCATAAGCACAGACAACAGTGCGGTGATTACCAGAGAGAAGGGGGGTGGGTGGAGGTGGAAGAGGGTAATGGGATAAACGTTAATGGAAGGAGAGTTGACTGGGGTGGTGAGCATTCAGTACAGTACATGGATGGTGTATTATAGAATTGTATACCTGAAACATACAACTTTATTAACCAATATTGGCCCAATAAATTCAATAAAATGTTTTTAAAAGTTTTTTTTGCCCGTCATGCCATTTCCACCATAGCCCAGCCCTGTCTCTCCCTCTCCTTAAACTTTTTTATTCATCGCTCCCCTATAGGAAGCATTGACTTCAGTCAAAACTGATCTCCAGTGCCCCTTTGCAGATGTACCACATTTCTTCTTCTCTGCTTTTGTTCGCATTCTTTGCTTTGTCTAACATGCTGTACCCTCTTCCTCCACTTCTCTAAGTTGTACCTAATGTTCTAAGCTGAGCCAGAAAAGGGAAGGTAAAAGATACCTTTGTATTTTTTATGATATAGCATGTTTGTCTGGATACAGTATCTGCTAAGTAAAGGTTGTTAATGATGATGTGCTTTCTGTTCTACTTTCAGACTACATGTCGAACCTAACCACTTAACACTATGCCTACCACTGTCACCCTTATCCAAGCCACAATTATGTTTTTCTTTGTTCCCTTCCCTTTCTCCTTGCTACACCTTTGCCCACCCCCTACAGTCTACTCTCAACACAGCAGCAAAAGATACCCACTTAAAATTTAAGTAGGTTGTATCACTTTTCTGCTCAAAACCCTCCACTCTCTTCCCATCTCACCTAGAGTCCTTACAATGGCCTACAAAGCCCCTTAAGATTGGCCACTGCACCCCAACCCCATCCTCGCCCTCCCTGCGGTTAGCACTCCGCCCCCAGGCCCTGCTGCCCCCGTCCTGTCCCATTACTCTCTGCCTCTGCCGCACTGGCTCCCTTGCTGTTCCCTGAAGATGCAAGGCACAGTCCTGCCTCCGGGCCTCTGCGCGAACTGTTCCCTCTGCCCAGAAAGCTCCTCCTTGGAAAATCATGGCTCCATCCTTCCTGCAGGTCTCTGGTCCAAAGTCTTCTCAATGAGATCTTCATTGATAATCTCTAATTGACTGTCTCTCCAAACTGGAGTGTATATTCCGGGGGCAGATGGGAGGACTTTTTGTTTATTTTGTTTAGTGCTCTGCCCTCAGTACCTAAAACAGAACTTGATGCAGCTCCCCTCACTTCAACCATATTTAGGCTCAAAAACTCAAGTATCCTGTAATAGCTTTGAGAATATTAAAATAGGCATAGTTGAATATTAGCCATGGCAATTGGAGCAGAAAGTTCCATTGCAGAGAAAAGAGATTCTGCATCAAGAAAAGAAAAGAACTGGTTTACAGTATAGTAACTGCCATGTTAAATTATATCAGTGTCCTGGGGGACTGTCGTCCACCCAGCACCAAGGCACATTTAGAGAGAGCAAGTGGTTGGCCACCCCATCCTCTTCCTCACGTGGAGAATGTAGCTAAAATAGACAGGGTTGATTTATATTCGGTTGTTTGTTTGTTTGTACTTATCATCTGTGACAGAGTAAAAGGGTGAACCGAGCATTGAAGTTGGAGTCGGACAGACCTGGGTTTAAACTCGCATTGCTCTCTGGCCTTGGATTATGTCACCACCCTGAGCCTCTGGTTATGTATAAAATTATTTCTAAATAAGTCCTTTCTTTTGGTGTTGTTATAAAAGTTAAATGAGAAAAGACACATGAATCACCTGAGATGTAACACATGTTTAATAAATGTCTTGTGAGCATTGCATCCTGTGGGAATAGCTATGTATTTTGCTACTGAATTCTACTTTTTGGCTTAAACTGAAAAAGAGAAGTAGCAGTTAGACTGATGTCCGGGAGTAAGCTTTGGCTCCCGCGCATGGACCCTGGACAAGCCCCACAGCACTGTAGACCTCTCAACGGCAATGATGAAGCTTCCAGAGCCGTCCTAGAACCTGAGCCTTGCTACCTACTTGGGTTTTGTGGAAGCCTACTCTTTTTATCTTTTGAACCCATTCTTACTCTTTTATCTTCCGTTTCCAGTTCTCTTCTACTTCCTTATTTTCAAAATGTTATGCTAGGGGTGTGAAGTTGGAGACTCCATACTGAAAATCATCTTAAAAATCAACAAAGGAAAAGTAAGAGCAGGCAGCTACTCTCTATAAGAAATTACATGAAGGTTAATTTTCAATTGAGAGGTGAGAACAAGTACCTACTAAGTTTTGGAGTTATAACATCTTGAGGGAGGAAATATTTTGTTTAAACCACTGAACTATTTTTACATGGTTTTTTTTTTCCCCTTGGCACCAATTTTGAAATCTTTAGGAAGCCAAAGCTGTCATTGAAGAAACCAGAGCCCTGCGAAGCCGGATTCATCTTGCCGAAGCCGCGCAGAGACAGGCGCATGGAATGGAAATGGACTACGAAGAAGTGATCCGTCTGCTGGAGGCCGAGATCACAGAGCTGAAGGCCCAGCTTGCTGATTATTCTGACCAAAATAAAGTGAGCAAAACAGTCCCCTCTCCTAGTTACCATGGTTTCCTTGCCGTTGTCATGTATCCTGTTTTCATTTTCTTTTCATCTGCACTTCTAAACTAGGTCAGTGTTTTTCTTCTATTATTCAATGACAGGAGGATGTGTAGCGAGGGGGGCCATGGGGGCGCTGCTATGAGCCTCCCTGCGCTCAGATGGCTTTGGGAGGGAAAAGCTTGCGCCCCGCATTTACTTGGGTCACTGGTCAACATGATACAGCTCAGGCATGAGACCCTGGAATTCTTTAGATTTAATTGATTACATTGTTTTTCTCTTTTGTTTCTGCACTTGCTAATTTGTCTTATGGGGATGGGAGGAGGAGAGTCTAGGGATGGGTTTTGCCTTTTGATTAAAGCACTCAAGGAAGTGTGAAAGTTAAATAATTTTGCCCTAGGCCCAAGATAATTAATAGGAAGAAACTGAGTTTGAATGGAGCAGGCTCAAATTTCAATAGCAAAACACTGAATGCTGTTTAGAAGGCAATGTGAATCTTTTTATGGGCATGTTTATGTGATTTTTTTTCTAGAGTACATACTATATTCATTGAATGGTGTTCAAAAACTGTAAAAGACACACACATTTACTCCACAGAGACAAGACAGAAAATTAAATAAATTGAAATACATATTTTATAACTTCATAGTTTGTTTATAAACATAACTGTTTATATATCTAATCCAATCACCTTTCAATAGAACATAAAGCGACTTTGAATTATTTATGTCTATTTATTTAAACATAAGTGAGTTAAATACTTTAAATATACCAATGAAACTAGTTTTAGACAAGCAAAATACAGAAGAAAATCTGAAATTTCCTTAGGTTAACTCTTAAGAGTTACTGATACGTTCCTCACATCTGTCAGTTTAGGCCAGCCCCACAAGAAGTCTGATGTCCCCATCACCCCCTGATGACACCACAAGGCCCACCGGAAAACGTTCTGCTTGAGAACGCTGCGAAACCTGAGAAATATTACATAGATTTTTCTTACCTTTGTCTCAGTGCTTACATTCTAAAAATGGAGATAGGTGCTTATTTTATGTGGGTAACTTTAATATGATTCTTAAAAAATTTGGGGGAATGATCAAAATATTAAAAGTACTTTTTGGAAGAAAAATTAGTCATAAAAAATACAACACTTAAGGAGTTCAGATGAATTTATTTAAATTTGTTTTTAAAGGCGTAGGTTATTTGAAATTCTGTCTCCCAGCTCCTAGTTGAGGAGCACTTGTTCTAAGTTGTCTGGTAATACAATTAATTCAATTCTTTTTTAGCATAATTGCCACTTCTCTTAACAATAGCCTTCACTAAGCCATTAACCTGTCTCTGAAACACAATCTTTTTTTTTTTTTCAAAGAAGTGGTTTCAGGCATGGGCATCTCAACATTTTCAAAACCCAGTACCAGTGGAGAGAGAGTGCAGTGAAGTGTATTGGCCTCATGGCCCTTTGATCTTCTGTGTTTCTAGACTCAGTTTATAAATTCCACCCCAAAATTAGACTTCTCACTGAAAATGCAGTAAGCATATAGATTAATTTGGGAATAATTTACATATTTATGATTGAGTCTTGATTCATAAACACTGCTGAGTCACAGAAAGGTAGATTGCATTGTTAGATGAACTGAATTGTTAGTGTGCAGACTAACAGTACAATTTGTTGATGGTTATTTTACTATATGGCTGATGTCTGCTAATTTTCAAAGTCAGCTTGAAAAGAATGCCGCAGTTGTTTCATTAAGTTGTTTTACTTTAGATCGCTAGATCAGAGTCATTAATTGTGCGGTTCAGTTGCTCTCTAGTCATTAATTTGTCAGGGAAGTGTGTTAAAATCACACACATGGGGGCTTGTGATTAATGTTCTTTATGTATTTTGAAGTAATGCTTTTAGCTGCATACAAGGTTGGAATTATGTTATCATCCTTTTATGAAAATGTTGTAATTCTTCATTCTAGTAAATTCTTTTCCCCTGAATGCTTGTTTTTGATTGATATTAAAATAGCTACACTGGCTTTCTTTTGATTCGTGTTTACCCATGTATTTTTTTACATCCCTTTACTTTCAACTTGTCAATGTCCCTGTATTTTAATTATGTCTATATGGTAAATAACATGTAGCAGAATTCCTCCCTCCCCATTTTTATAATTTTTTTACCTTTAAGGATAAAGATAGTTTCAGTTACATTCTTTAAACTGCTAATGCACTTGGCTTCATTTCTACACTCTTAATTTGTACACTTTGTCTCATGTTTTCTTCGTTTTTTTTCTTGCCGCCTTCTTCTCTTCTCCTTGTCCTCCTCCTCCCTGTCATCCCCCTCCTTCCTCTCCTTCCCTCACATCCTCTCCTTCCTCTCTTTCTCCTCCACATCCTCCTCCTCCTCTTTGAATTGGTTCAGATTTCTCCTGTGTTCTCCCACTCCCATTCCATTTAGTTCCCTCTTCTGGTTCCCAAGTTATATACTCTTTTTCTAATTTTTAATGATTATCTTAGAAGTTTATCATTCTTTTGTAAGTTAAATTATAAAACAAATGACTAGCTTTCCCCCTCCTTCTAAAAGTACATTAGAATATAAATCCAATCATTTCTTCCTTCTCGATTTCTATTTTTGTCGCTATTTTCGTTCTTTCTTAACTTCTAACACCATAAATGGGACCCTGTTCCAGTTTATTTTGTGCGGCCAACCTTTGCTGGGCTAGACCACTGCCTTTCCCATTTGCCGTGTTTCACATGCTTCCTTGCTTCTCAGACCTTCTTTCTAGAATTATTTTCTTTCTTTCTGAAGTACTACTCTTAGAAATGTGGTCAGTGAGGATCTATTGGGAATAAATTCTCTCCATTTTTGTTTCTCTGAAGACATCTTTATGGAACTCTTGTTTTTGAGATGTATTTTTGCTACCTTTAGAGTTGTTGAATTAACATTTAATTTTTTTTCAGTGTTTTTACTCCATGGTTGCAATAGTCATCAGTCTGTCATGTATTTGCGATCTAGTGTTTCTTTTTGGATGATTTTAAGATCTCTTTATTCTCAGTGTTCAGCAGTTTGACTATGAAGAGTCATGTGCTAACTTAATTGTTTAGATTCTTTGAGCTTCCCCACTTCTTTTCTGGGGAAAAATGTCTTTTGCAATTTTTTTTTTTTGGAAAAACCATAAGCGGTTATCTTTAGCTATTTTTCTTTTACTTTTTCTGGTCTTTCCTGTGTAATTCAGATTGGACGTATGAAAGATCTTCTAATTTTTTTCTGCTTCCCTCATCTCTTTCTCTTGTATTTTCCATTTTGTCTTTCTGCTTCATTATAAGATCCTCTACCTCTGTCTTTCAGTTTACTCATTCTCTTTACAACTATATCTAATTGGATAGTAAGCAAGCTTATAAATTGAGTTTCTAATTTAATTGTAATTGAAATTTTTTATCTTTATGTAATTTTTTTCTGTCATTGGGCCTATTTTGATAGTTTCTTATCCCTTCAATTCCTTCTGAATTTTTATAGTATATTAAATGTTGCCATGAATTCTGTATCTGATCACTCCAGTGTCTGCTGTTTTTACAGGACTGACCCTGTAATTTATTTCCATGGGTGGACTTTCATTTATGGTAGCTAATTTGCTGAGACCATGTCCTTTTGATACAATATATGTGAGAATTACTTGTGAATTGAGTTTAGAAAATATCCCTCCATAGAAGCCTTGTGTTTTCGAAATTTTCAGCTTACGAATTTACAGATCACATAGTCGTATAAATTCTGACTTTAAACCTACATGAGTGGAGGCTTGTGGTTAGCACCTACTCAGTGGATACCGTTCTTAATCTGCTCACCAGAGCCAAAGTCAAAACTTGGTGCACTCTATCAGTTTGTTTCTTTCAGTTCACCCTTTAAAGTTCTCCCATTTGCCATTTGTGCCCGATGCAACCATAAACCGTAGGCCTCCAGCGCTCGGCGTGCCCCCTCAAAGCACATTATGCTGCGGTGAACTTACTCCAGGGCGCACTCCGCGTAGCTCTTGCTTGTCTCAGTGGAATTCCTGCACCGCCCATGAAATGCGTCCCTTCCTTCCCTGCCAGCTCGGCTTCCCACTGCATTGTGTTCCTTTAAATGTGTGTGTACATCTTCAGCACCTTGGGTTGTGCCACACTGGTAGGGGTTTTTGTCAGCATCTGGTAAGCCATGTTGCTAAAAAAAAAAAAAAAAGCCCCTGAAACTAATTTAAATGTAATGTATTGTAGGAATCAATAAAGTTATATGAAGCTTGTCTCATAAAATTTGCAGCACCCCTGTGCAGTTTAACTGTTAAATGGGCCATTATTTTTAAGTGCTGCCCCCAAGTCAGAAGGTATACATAATAAAGAGAAAATAAATGATATGGCAATGCTGGATACTTGTCAACAAAAACTGAAAGTAGGAGCCATTCATATTAACTAGAAGTGTGTAAGGCGATCTTTTTGCTGTCTCTGTCCAGGAAAGCATTCAGGAGTTAAGAAAGAGAATCACAGTCCTCGACTGCCAATTGCGAAAATCGGAAATGGCTCGAAAATCTTTTGAAGCATCCACTGAAAAGCTCCTTAATTTTGTAGAGGTAAATTTTCCTATCATATTACTTTACGTCCATTTTTAAGCAATGTACAAGCAATTAACATATAACTAAATGTCAGTGTTTGGTGGGCTCAAAATAGCAATAATAACTTACAGTCAGATTAAAAATTGCCCAGATAATGAAAAGCCTAGCTCACATATACATCGTTAAAAGAAATAATTGAGACAGGTAACATGATCCGAAATATATGCTATGCTTTAGTGAATAATTTTTTAATAAAACTCTTGATTCTCTATAGACATTATTTGTTAAATATTTACCAGTTACAAAGAAAAGTTTCTACAGTTGTTATAGTTATGAGTAGAATTGCATGTTAATGAATTGATCTCCCCACCAATAACAGAAACACCTTTTAATCAGTTAAGGGGGTAGCATGAAGGAGGAGGTTATAAATATTAATTAAGCAAAAAAAGACATTTTAAAAGACTATCAGACTTAGAAATCTCCTTCACTATTTTGTTTGTTGCTAGGCTATTCAAGAAGTGTTTTCTGATAATTCTTCTCCTTTAACAACTTTAAGGTAAGAATATTTGAATACTTTCTACAGAGTGTGCCCACTGATTATAGTTTTGTCTGGTATTTGGGACCAAAATAGTAAACTCTCTTAGTTTTAAGATGCTACATAACTCCTACTCAATACTGTTCTTTAATGTCTTGTGGAAATAAATACAAGGACATACTGTTTTTGACCTCATCTCCGTGAAAGAAATTTCCTCGAGGTGTTTAGCAAATCATTGTAACCTAGTACTCTAAAGTTGAAGTAGGAATCACGTACCTTGTCTTTGTCAGCAATTCTATAAAGATGAGGGAACTTGAAGATGAGATGAACTCAAAGTCCCTTACACATTCTGTGTATGAGTAAAGGTGACTATACTAGTCACAGGCTCAGCGCTAAAGGCAAGTGCCAAGCTAGCATTAGTTGTTGTGGCAAGCAGCAGTTTATCAAACATGCTCAGGCCATCAATTCCTTGCATTTTCAGCATTCAATAGACATAAATTAAAAATATACTTGGAGGCTACACCTTAATTTTGTTATTATTCACAGTTTGTTTCTGGTTTAAAGTTTCTTACTAGGCACTACAAAGATACTAATAACATTCATTGATTTCAAACTGCAAGAGTGTGGTTATTTTGATGTATGATACAAAAGAACAATTTCTGTTTGTTCATTTTCAAAGCAGTTTTTTCCTCATCTTATAATAGCTGACATTAGCATTCCACTTCTAGCAATGTATGCTTGCAGAAACATAGGAAAATTCTTCCTTTTGCTATGAAAACAGCAATTTAATAAGTGAAGATGATATATTACATTCTTATTATATTTAGGTTTCCACAGCATTTTTGAATTTAGAAGAAT
Source organism: Trachops cirrhosus (assembly GCA_028533065.1). Taxonomy (NCBI): domain Eukaryota; kingdom Metazoa; phylum Chordata; class Mammalia; order Chiroptera; family Phyllostomidae; genus Trachops; species Trachops cirrhosus. Next base: position 87,644,593 of record CM052545.1, on the reverse strand, counting down.
TCCTACAGTAGTACACTTACGAACTCATTTAATTGTAATGCTTTATTTCTTCTGATGAAGGAATTTGACATTTTTAATTGGTACTCATGCTACTTACGATGTAAGATAACTATGTGAATTCCGCGATGATTATTTTTAGTACGGATGTTAAAACACTCAGCAATCAGATACCCCTTGTATGAGTTAGGTATGTCCCCTGCCTCCAACCCCAAGGTCTCTTTGTGACCTTGAATAATAATTCAAAAGTTCTGTTATTAAAAATGAATGTTAAAGTAACTACTTAAAAGCCAGAGTCTGCCCTTTCCTTAAACTAGTTCATGAGGGGGGTGGGAGGAAGTAACTTTAAGAAATGACATTAAGCAAATTTTCACCCTGTCTTGAAAAGTTAAATGCTAGCAAAATTGGGTTCAGTCTTTAATATACTGTATCTTCTGTAGTGGGTATTTGTCTTGGTCATTCAACACAGAATAAAGGCTCTGTGTTTGGGTGTAAGAATTGATACTTTAATTTCTCTTTGCGAATTAATCCCATCATGCTTAAAAATATGGAAAGTAAGTAACGATGGCTTTGTCATCAGTTTAAAGTAGTCTCTTTTCTCCCTGGCTAGTGTCGCGCAGTTGATTGGAGCGTCGTCCCTCAAACTGAAACTCTGTCGGTTTGATTCCCAGTCAGGGCACGTTGCAGGTTTTGTCCCCAGCTGGGGCACGTACAAGAGGCAACTGATCGATGTTTCTCTCGCACATAGATGTTTCTCTCCCTCTCTCCCTTCCTTCCTGTCTCCCTAAAACCACTAAGTATGTCCTCAGGTGAGGATTTTAAAAAAATTGTCTCTTCTCAAGTAAAAGTTTTAGCATAATGACTTTTTACAGTAAAACATTGCATTTTAATTATATCTGAATGCAGTTATTTCAGGTGACATTTGCATTTTTAGAAGTAACATAAATGATCTAGGCTGTCAGATTTGGGGGCAACAAGTGGAAGTGCTTAGGGGATAATTTCATGAGTAAATACACATATTGAAGTTATAGTTAATATGACGAGAAGTAATAGTAGATGTGGTTTATAAACTTAGGTTTCTATGCCTAACTTGAATTCTTCAAAACTGAATAAAAGGCTACATCATGTTAGCATAATACAAGTCCTTACAAAATAAGCCCAACAGCTGATTTAGGAGGTGGACCATCCTATCATCCCTTCCTTCTTATGTATGATGTCAATCTAATTTTTAAAATGTGCCTTATTATTATACAATAGAGCACTGAAAACAGAAATAACGTTTTCTGTGAATTACTTCATTTATGGCTTTGAGAATACAATGTTCGCAGACACAAATACTTTTGTACAGATTTATAACTAACAAGAATTCACGTGTATCAAAGATAGATGTTATTCACTGCGCAGTAAGTCAGCCTCGTCCTGTCGCCCTCGCAGTGAGAGAAGAGCCCTGTCCGCCTCCCAGACGTCCCTCGCGCCGCTGGGGAGGCGCGGCCGCGGTAGGGCCGCCGCGCTGGCCCTGGAGTCCAAGGAGCTCATCAGGTCTGTCCGCACCGCGCTCGACGTGGACTGTAAGTTTTCTGAACTTTATTTCACTCTTCAAAGTTCTTCGTTTAACAAAACAAAAAAGAAAACTTCAATTTGACAGTTTGTGTTCAAATATTGGTTTGACTACAGTAAAATTGATAGCTAAGCGATAAAAATGTTAATGCACTAATCATAGGGGAAGAATGTTGGTTTCATTGAAAGTGTCCCAAATGGCTTCCAACGGAAGGTAGCTGATTGAGACATGCCTTTATTTCCATTCAAAATCTCTTGGAAATGGAATAATAAGCATCGAAATAAATCCACAACAGCACTGGAAACCTGGAGGGTGGGATCAACATTGAGGAATTTTTGAATAATATACAACAGATGGAATAAGATTGAAGGTATAGCCCAGCCGAGCAAAAGACCCCAAAACACAGTAAATATGAAAAACAACACTGCTGAAACAGTGAGTTCAGCAGAACCACGGAGAAATCCCCAGGATCACAGGCAGGGAAAACTAGGAACAGACCCTGGGGCAGTCAGCAGGGTAATTAATTAAAGGGCTGTGGCAGAGCTGAACCAGTTCCCTACTCTTCAGGGCTGCTTGCTCAGGCATTTACTTCTAAGCTAGGGCCCAGAGGACCCCTTTCTTCAGGAAACTCGTGATCCGTCCCTGGACGCTGCGGAGGCACCATTGAGCTACAGGGAGAAGCAGGGCAGTACTCTGAGAAGCTCCCGGCATCTCGAAAGATGGGGAGATCTTGGGTAGAAGCTTCAGCGACTGACATTACCCTCCTTCCCTCCTGCCATCTGCAGGCACTCTTGCCTCTTCGTGGGTGTGGACTCCCTTCTTGTTTGTTTTCCTGTCTCTCCCTCGATGTCAGTCTATCTGCTGACTGTGTTTGTGCTGGCCTCTAACATGTCACTATTTCTCTAGTTGCCATTCTTAATTTTTCCGTACTGGAGATCAGATATCAAATGTGTAAAGATATAAGTAAAATCCTATGTTGATTATGTATAAAAATAATAAGTTTTGGATAAAGTCCTAGGTAGTACATGGCTTGACTTGGTATACAGTAATAGTCAAAAATCCTTTGGGGTAACTTTTTACTTCAATACTATGTTATGCAGGATTGGAAATCATGCCTTAATAGCATCTGCTTAATTTATGCAGTGGAATTTTTTTTTGGTATAACCTATTATTACCTTTTAAAAAAAATCAAATTACATTTGAAAAACCCTGTAAGAACTCTTCATGTAAAGAAAGCCTGTAGGTTTTAAGGGGGGATGAAATATAACCGCTCCTAATCCATTATGTGTAAGCTCAGAATTTTACACGTCAGACATTTTTACATTAGAGCAGGAACAGGGAAGGGAGACCCCTCCACAGACATGGCCCAGTGGACATTGCCATCATTAATTTAATTACTTTGCTAATATCTACCTTTACATTTATGCAGCATGATTATTCAAAGGAAATATTTGAAATTTAGCAGAACTACTTTGGAAAAAAAGTGAAAAATTCTGTCCGCATTTTTTATCCATTGCAAGATTATATATACTTCATTGTTTAAAACCAGCAAGTTTTCTTTTTATTTAGAAATATAATTGCCAGTGTTAGCATATTTTCCCATGCTTTCATAATGGTATATGACATATCCTTTTAAGTTTAATAATTCAGATCAGAGGAGGGGAGGGATGGGTGGGCGGGCTGGAAAGGGAATAAAGGATAGAAACTGTACTGAGTAAACTAAAATAAAAAATTGTTTTAAAAATTTTAAAAAATAATTCAGATCAACTCAGCTCACTTTTCTTTCTTTTATGCAGTAGCATTTTCTATGTATGTAATGAAAAACAGAAAGTTACTGCCATGACATAGATAATTCAGCTGCAACCTTTACCTCACTCCCTTGGCCATGGCTATCTGGTTATTTCAAGTTACAATTTGAAATTTTCTCTTGGGCAATTGCCTCCACTTTCTTCAAAATATAAGTACACTGTAAGATGTTATACTATGGGATTTTCTGAGAAATTAGAATAAGATTTCGTGGGTCTTAGAGATTAAAAACCAGCTCCTGAGGAATATGTACAAGACAATTCCGAACCCTTTTTGGACCGTGGGCTACACTCGAATCTAGGGCAAGTCCGCTTCCCAGAATTGTGCAAGTATACAATTTTACATTCATTTTCAGATGTGTGTGAACCCCAGTTTACGAAACCTGATGTAGAATGACAGGTAATATGAATGCATTGCAAACATGGCCATCCAGCCCTCAGCAGAATACCGTCAGCAGTGGGGAAGTTCCTGGAGCATAAGGGCAGCCTGGAGTAGACTTTGAATCCGTGCAAATAATGCTTCTCAGAATCTCTGATGTTCTCTAGAAATAGACACTCCACAGAGCATCCCAATTACTCATTCAACTTTCTTGGGCAAATTACTTAACCTCTGGGCCTGTTTCCTCATATGAAAAGAGGAGATCGTATTGGTAGGGCAGGAGTGGAGGATTAAATGAGATGCATGTCAAGTAGCTCACAGAGCCCTTGGTAATTTAAGAGGTTCCATAAATGGACATAGCCACAGCTGCTAAGCTGGTACCATGTTATCATTATTATTTAAAGTAATTAATTTAAATGCACTTTTTCTCTGTGCTAAGTACTAAATAATTGTTGCCTAAAGCTTCTTTCAGTTTTGATACTTTTGAAGATTGGTAGATGAGAGCTTTTCTTAATATTTAGCATTTAAAGTTATTATGGATTTTGAGTTAGAGTATTATCTTCACAGGAAACTGTGGCTAAATTCCTGAATCAGCATCTTATCTTTCAGTTGTTCACTGCTGATTGTAAGACAGCTCTGGTCTGTTCTATTACATTCCTTCCACTGACACAGTTTATAAACAGAATAGGCCTTCTTAATCATTTTTTGGAGCCCTTAGGGGTGCTTATTTTGTTCTTGAGCAATATTTACATGATCAATATTATAATGCTTTAATGTAATCTTAATTTAAAATAAGTACTTGTTTTGGACAGTAATCCTTTTTGATTGACTAAATAATTGTGTAACAAAAGCATGAAGAGGCAGTTCTGTTTTCAAAATGCATCATAAAGGAATCTCACTAGATAATCCCCTAGGAGGTCTTTAATAAAGAGAAGGTATGGATTTCCTGATTAATTGGTAGCATAAACACAGGCATCTACCCTCCTTCAAGATTCCCATGGAAATGATTAACGCAATATAAAAATAGGAGAAAATCTTCAGAAGCACTAGCAGTTACAGGCCGACCCCAGAACGTTTCAACACAGGGCAGGTAGGACCTCGTAGAAAGAAAACACAAGCCCTGGCTGGTGTGGCTCCGTGGATTCAGTGCTGCCCTGAGAACCGAAAGGTGGCCCATTCAGTTCCCAGTCAGGGCACGTGCCTGGGTTGCGGGCCAGGTCCCTAGTGGGGGTTGTGCAGGAGGCAACTGATTGATGTTTCTCTTACACATTCAGCGTTTCATCTCCCTCTTTTTCTCCCCACTTCCCCTCTCTCTAAAAATAAATAAATTAAATTAAAAAAAAAAAGAAAAAAGTCACAAGGACCAATTTGTTCCTTCCTCTGCTGAACAACAGTAGCAATTATGAGGAACCCCTGGCATTAGGGCACCCCTGCTGCATTCTAATGTGAACAGGTAATAACATCAGGGACTGCCTGGGGATAGATAGACTCTTTCTTACTCTTTTATCTTGGTGAGTCAATGGCATTTTTTAAATTCTCAGGGTGCACACAGATTCTGTGTCAAGCAGAAGACCCACTGGGGCTTGGTGCTTGAGACGGCAGAGCCACGCTTCAGATCTGACACGCACTGGGGCACCCAGGAAGCTTTCGATGTTAAGGGAGTCTGACCCAGTGGCTCCTGCACCAAATGCCCCGTAGCTCTGCACAGCACCTCTGGTCCTGGCTTGCTCCTCAGAGCCCTCAGACTGCTGCGTCCTCCTGTGCACGCCTTGCAAGTGCACATTGGCCAGCCCCAGCCTGAGCTTGGAGGGGGTAACTCCAGCACCTGGGGGTCCACACGTCCTCCCAAAGGTCAAAAAACCCTTCTGAGTAGAGAGTTCTCGACACCCAAGCTTTTTATAAAGAGAAATATACCACACATATACACATACACATTTCATCCAAGCTCTTAAAAGCTAACTAACATACACATAAATATACCAATATATGATTATAAAAAAAAGTCCACAGTATTAGAGCTAGAAAATATAGCTGTCTAGATCCAGAATAGAGTTTGAGAACAAGATGATAGTGATCTCATGCCAAAACCTCCTCATTCTGCTCTTATACTTAGAAATGACATTTGAAATTGTGTTTGTGTGTTTCAAAGATTAAAACCAAGAAAGGAACGTCTCCTTGCACCACAACAGAGGGTAAAACTATAATGATAAGTGGGCTCTTCAGCTTCAGAGATGCACAGAATTTAGATGAGCAGCTGGAGCAAAGGTTTCTACACCCACAAGGGCCCAAATGATGCCTAAGCAAAGGAAGCGAGGATTCTTCCCCGGAGAATACACTCTCTTAAGTTACTTATACAGAAGACACACACACACACACACACACACAGTCCCTTCAATTTAGACCCCCCTGGGCCTAACATTATCCCACAAAGGGTTATTTGGCACAACATTTTGGGAATCAGTTTTGCAGTATATCACGAGCTTTTAAAAAGTTTCTTTGAAAGTTAAAAAAAAATGTTGGAATGGTCATATGTCTTAATAATCCCACCCATTGGTATTTTTTTGCAAAGAAAATAATGTGAGATATGCATAAAAGTGTATATATAAGTATTTTTATCACGGCATTTCTTATAATAGAACTGTGGATGTTCCACTGTTACAAATTAGTTACATAATTACGCAATTCTTATTCAGCCATTTGAAAAGCAGGGTGAATGTGTCTCCTACCGAGCAGTGACCATCTGACTGCACATGTTTGTCTACGCACATGAGGCTGCATACGAAGCCTCCTGTGTCAATTCAGGTGTCTTGTCTGAAATTAGCAATATTTTAACTTTTAAAATTAAAATGTCAGTAATAGCTGCTTTTTGTCTTTATAGTCTAATTAGAAGTTATTTAGACAGATGGGAAAAGGCTTTATGAGAAGAAGGGGAGATGCAGTACTGCAACATTTGAAGGCCTTTGTAATTTTTCTTTTAGGTCCCAAACTCAGAGTTGACATAGCATCTTCTCATTATACTTACTCTAGGTCTCAAACTATCATTATTGCTTTTCTTATTTCCCTGAAGAGCCATACATCTTTGGTGAAAGTCAGCTATACTATTCTGAATGAGCATTCTGGTATTTACTTCTTCATAAAGTAATCATGCATATTTATATATCTTTCTTCTCCTGGAATTTGGGAAAATGTTCCAAGCATAAGGGCATAGCTCATGTGATTCCGATGCCATTAGAGAGATAGTCCTCCTGTTTTTATAAGGCAGCCCTGTTCTCTGGTGACTCGATTGTTTGGAGCCAGATAATAACCACCTATCTGTGGTGTCTTACCCTTCAAGGAAAATGGCAAACTCATGTGTTGCCTTGGATCGTTGCAAATTAAAAGTAGGTCACTGCTGTAATGTTCCATTAAGAAAATATATCACATTTAATCTTGGGTGATTTCTGGAAAAGAAACTATGCTTAGGTTATTTAATTTTGTTTTAAATGGGAAAATTATTATTAGCTTCAAGAAAGATAAGTAATTACTTTCCTAGTACAATTTTATTTCCAGGGAAAAAAATGAGAGAAAAATATATCACTTAAGAAACTGTGATCATTTAGACTCACTACTTTGCCCTGTCGTGAACTGTTCACCGAGGACGTGCAGTGGGCCAGACCCTGACCCAGGCACTGAGATAACAGCGGACACAAACTCCTTGCCTTCAAGTCGCTTAAGGGCAGAGATGGACAAACAAGTTAGCAAATAAGTAAATAACAATTCCAGACAATGATGGCTGTTACAAATATAATAAAACCAGATGGTGTGAAGAGAGTGTAAGTGGGGATGTCACTGCTCTTTAAAGGGGTGACATTTGAGCGAAGATCCAGCCAGGAGAAAACCTGTGGGGAGAGCTTCTCAGGCCAAGTACAAATTCCCGAGGTAGGAGCTATGTTAACAGAGTTGAGGGACAGAAAAGGCCCGGGCTTCTGATACCCCTGAGCCAGCGGGAGAGTAACACGAGGGAGTGCAGAAAGGAGCCAGATCCTGTAGGGCTCCGAACGCCACCCTCAGGAGTTTGGATTTTATTTTGCGCCATAGGAGCCACTGTCAGTTTTAAGCAGGAGGAATAACATGGCCCGATCTACATGTTAAAAGATCATTCAGGTGTCTCTTTGAAAATGGACCCTGAGAGTAGCAAGAAAGAAGAAAGCAGGAAGACTGCTTGGCTCTTGCAGTGAGTGACTGGCATGGGAGATGGCAGCAGCTTCGGCTAGATTTGGAGCAACAAGGAGCAAATACTTGTTTTTCCAAAAGAGATTAGCAGCATGTTGGTGTGTCTGACATTTGGAACGCCTGAAATTCGGTACTAATGTCTGGACTGGATTTTCACGTGCATGTTGGGTCCACGAGTCCAGATGTGCAAAGCAGTTTACCTGCCATCGTCGCCGATCTTAGACTGCCTCGTGTGTCCCTGTTGCTCCTTCGGCACATCAGCTAACTCCTGGTACTTGCCTTTTCCATTAAACAAATTCCTGAGAACTGACGTGACAAAATTACTTAATAATACCAAATCTGTAGTAACCCTCTACTACTTTCTATTGGTATGCAAGAAGCAAACGTAATACAGTCTGTTGGTCATAAAATCAGAAAGCCACCATGTTCCCAGTATTTAGTATACACAAATTTCTAGTGCAGATTAATCCCCCAGCTACTGCATGGGATGCACTTTCACAGAAGATCATTACCAGGAAGGGACTTCAGATGTACACTTCAATCGCATATACTGCCAGCAGCCGTGATGTACGAAGACAAGGCTCAGCGAGCAATGCTTCATTTCTCCCACAAGGCAGGAATAGAGTTGTCAGGGGGCTTGCGGGATGTACAGTATCTGGGATTGAATCAGTAAAAGCCTATATACCCTAGGACTGACGTGGTGAACAGAGTGTAACATCAAATGATTTCTAACACAAAAGCAGAAAAAAATGCAGGGACTGCTTCAAAACCACGGAAGGCATTGATGGTAAAGTATAGTAAATTATCTGTCTTCCAAACCATGGGACTCCAGTTACTTTCACAATTAGAACTGACTGTAATAATAGAAAGTCTAAAGTGTAGGTCACGCTTCAGTCCTATAACTGGACATGCACAATGTCAGTGATGCCAGAAAGAAGTACTTTTCCCTCAAGGCCTGAGAATATCCTCATCCAAAGGAGTGCATTTTGGGGGGTTAATGGAATAGGTGTCCTCCAGAGGTCATATGGGGGCAAAGTGTCCACAAGCATCCCAGGAAAGACAGCAGTAGTAGCAGTTGTGTGCAGTAACGGCTGTAGTAATGACTTCATATAATAAACTAGTTCAGTTTAGCTCCAGAACTTCCTGCCTTCAACAACAGAATATTACTGGTACTACTACAGATAATATATTTTAACATCATAATGCCATAGATGTAGAAAGTTTTCAACGTTATCAGTTACAGTTTATAGCATTACAGTTTAAAAGAACTATTTTACATCAGTATGTATGCACAGCAATCCTGTAAGATAGGCATTATTGTGTCTAAGTTAAAAGATACAAAACGAGCAAGGCACAGAGAACTCAAATGATGTACTTCAGTCACCAGCTAGAAAAGGACAATATCAGAACCATGCCTCAGATCTTCTAATAAGTCCTATGTGTCTTTCAGGGGTATAGTTGTCATTACATCACAACTGAATTGGAATTTTTTTCCTTTAGAGTATATAAAATGGTGGGGTGTCTTCACGCAGTGGTATCTAAGATTTGATAAAATATGGTGACCTCTCAGAGTCTCAGTTACGCGTCTTCAGCTTGGGAATACAGTCTTCATGAAGTTGTTTCAGGGATTACAGGAACTAGTATTAAAGTGCTTTGTAAAATATCAAGTCCTATGTACACATAAGTTTATGTTTAGAGTTCACTTCTTATTTTAATGAGAATCATTGATCCAGATTTACCTCATCTAAACTAATTTTCATGACTTACAAATATTCAGAGTGAAGCAACAGATTGCATTGGTTCATGAAGCTTTAATAATTTTCGATCAGATACAGAGGATACCTTACACTCTGATACCTTAGATTCCCAGGGAGTCAGATTGGGATTGTATCTGTTTTTTTGTTTGTTTGGGTTTTGCTTGTTTTTTTAAGAGTATCTCCTTTTTATTAGAAACCTCTATATGGTTTGAATTTCTTTCAGAGGGAACATTTGTTACTTCTGATATTTAAACCATCTTTTAAAAGTAAAAAAAAAAAAATTAAGCATCACTGAAACCTCACACTAAGAAATAAAAAGGTCTCTTTGGAATCATTTATAAAACTATGCATAAAGAGGGAATAATAAATGTGCCTAGAATATAGAATTAAGAACTGAATCTTTAATTATAATATTTTTCAAAAACTTGTGACCTTATGAATTTATCCAACCAACATTGCCAATTAGATTCAAAATGATTAGGCCTTGGGACTATACAATGCTATTGGTGTTACTCATTCCTTTTATCATAACTCCCAAATGCTAATAAAAAGTTAAAGCAGATAGAGCATTGGGAGTGAGAAAACCTGCTTCTTGCACAAGATCTTTGAAACCTTGACTTAATTCATCATACTCACTTTTGCTACATTTATAAAAATGGAGAGAATGAGCATTATAGCTCATTACATTTCAGAATAAAATGAAGTAACATTTGTGAAATTGTCTTTAGTTTTTAGATAAAAATTAGTTTTCTGTACCCTAAATGTTCTCTTTATCAGAAAGATAGATCCACTCTTCTCTAAAGAACTTATAAGTGTGACACATGGACATGAACTAAAGGGGGGGAATGTGGGTGGGAGGGGGGTGCAGGGTGGAGTGGAGTAAAGGGGGGGAAATGGGATAACTGTAATAACATAAAATATATTTTAAAATAAAATATATTTTAAAAAATTTACAAAAAAATATAGATCCATTTTTTACTTGTAGAGAGGCATAATAATATAGTGAGCAAACCATATACTACCAGGTTCAAATACAGCTGTACTACCTAATAGATTGTGTTTTGGGGCTTCTCTAAGCTCTCTGACTTTCATTTTCTTCATCTATGAAAATGGAGATACCACCAATTCATAGGGTCGTTGTGAGGATAAAAAAATATATCCAAATTGGTTAGCTTATTAAAGATAATGTTTATAAAGTGACTCATATCTGGGAGGCACTTAATACATATCATTGTTGTAATTTTGATTATTCATTGTCATTATGTAGTAGGAGTATTTTGTCCTTGCAACCTAGTTCAATATGATAAACTATTCCCCTCCCCTTCTCTTTATTGGGGTAGTAGGGGGGAGTTGGAAAACTTGGAAGGTGGTGAAAGATTTCTACTAATGTAGATTTACATAACCTATCATTATTAAATTACTCCACTGAACACACATAAGAAACCATGTGCTGAAACCTTGAAAACAATTGCAAAATAACATTTCACTCTTTAAAGTAGCAGTAAAATATGTACAGGAAATCCAGCTTCAACTCAAACTTATTTCATGGATATGAAGGTCAAAATAATAAAGAAGTTTGTGTCTAACTGGCAGCCTCAAGGACTCTTCATATTTCAGTTTTGTATATGGAGAGGAAGGCCTTGCTGAACTTGTATAGAAGGTAGAGATACGGAAATTGTCCAGGAATGGGCACAAGTAGCCACCAGTTCATTGCAAACCTTTTTACTAGACTTTCACAGGCATTTCACCCATACGAGGAAAGAGTAAGCCATGTGGATAACTGCTAGAAGAGTGCTCCAGCAGCCAGTGCAAAGGCTGTGCAGCAGGAGACTGCCTGGCATGTTTGTGCAAAACGAAAAGGAAGGCGTGGATGGAGAGGTCCAGCTCATTGTATCACTCCGTCTTCCCGGTCTCATCATTTGCAGAATGGGCCTTTCATCACCACCTACAGAATGATGCCTCTCTCTACTACCACATACTCTGTTTTACTCCCCTCCTCTATTCTCTTCTTAAAAGAGAATATGCATCTTAAAAGAGATTATGCATTTTTTATTTGTTTACTTCTTTATTGTCTGTCTCCTTTATTAAAATATGAGTCCCTTGAGAACAGGGATCTTGAAAGTCTTGCTCATCACATTTTAGGTAGCATCTAGAACAGTCCTGGCACATAGTAGGTGTTCTTGAAATGTTCATATTTTATCATTCTGATTAATATTGAGTTAGTAAATATATTCAATGTACAAGGTCTGTCCGGAAAAAGTCCAGCCATTGTTAATATAATGAGAACCGTTTGCACAACATCCATGTACCCTGGCAGCCAAGGAGAGTGGACTGGAATGTGCACGTGTGAACAATGACGACTTCACTGTACCAGTCAGTGGGGGTGGTAGATGCTGTTGAGTACTGTGTAGCCATCGTTTTCAAAATAACTGAGTGAGAAGAGCAAGGAATCTGCATCAAATTTTGTGTTAAGCTTGAACATTCCTCCATGACAACTACTCAGGTGACACAGAAGGCCACAGCTATGGGCAGCTGGTAACTGGCAGCCTCATCACAACAACACGCCTGCTCATGCATCATGTCTCCTGCATTTTTTTTTTTGGCAAAATATCAAATCACCCAGGTGACTCAGTTCCCCTACAGCCCAGATTTAGCTCACTGAGACTTCTAGCTTTTCCCAAAACTAGAATCGCCTTTGAAAGGGAAGAGATTTTAGACCGTTGATGAGATTCAGGAAAATATGACAGGGCAGCTGATGACAATTGGGAGAACTATATGACGTTCCAAGGTGCCTACTATGAACAGGTCTGAGGTGTCATTGTGATATGTACAATGTTTCTTGCATCTTGTATCTTCAATAAAGGTCTCTAATACCTGTGCATCACATACTAGGAAGAGAGGCTCACTCTGCTCACGCTGAAAATGTCCTTGTCAGGGAAAGCTGGTAGTGAAGCTCAGTGGGTGAGACTTGAGGAAGAACAGAGTGACATCTTCTTGCACATAATGACCCCACGTGGGGTATCAGCTGAGAATTCCTGACCAATATACTTTCATGAACAGCCACACCTTTTTTCAAAGCAACAGATCTAACTGAAGGGGAGCACGACTGCAGGCAGTTTCCTGTCCAGAAAGCCATGAGTGTGAGTGAGGGTGATGCACCATAAAGAGCATTAGAGATGAAGAAATGAAAGGGACCAAAGCAGATCTGTAAGAGTGAACCTCAAACAGCTCAGGCAGAAAAAGAATATGAATGATGCTTTCGCAAAGGAGATCCTTAACTGGTGCAGGCTAAGCTGTTGTGATAGCGAAGCACTTCAACATCTGCTGGCATTGTAGTTCTACCAAAAGAATCTAAGGAAGATGTGATTGCTTAATTATGTATATATCTGGACATATACCACAGATTGTATGAAAGCAGTTTTGTCTTGTCTTGTTTTAAAGTTGGGTTGAATGGGTTTGTTCTCATGTTTAGAGACCATGGATGGAAATGCAGCTCAAGGGGTAAGAAATCCTAAAAGTATATACAATTAGTTACAGTCTCAGTAGGAAAAAAGGTCAAAGTATACAAATAAATCAAGGGAAGTTCCACAGAGATTTTTGATGAGCTTAGATGTTTAAGTAAATACACAAAAGCTAGAGAAAGAAGCAACCTAGAACTCACAAGAACTCGCAAGAATGGCAGCAGGAATGTTAAAGCCAAGACGAACTTAATTTTTGTATTAATGATAAGAGGTATATTTGAAGCACTAATAAAGGGAAAAAAGGTTTGTTAAATACATTGGAGGGAAAGCGTCTAGGTCATGTGCTGTACAGGCTCTCCGGATGGTCTCCCGGCCCTTGCTTCCTGGTGCGCACGCCCTTGTGTGACGCCCTCCCCCAGAGTGTGTGCAGGCTCTGGGATTTACTCCTCGCCAGTAGATTCCAGCAAAGGTGACCCGGTATCCACAATGACCTCGTGTAAGGTTTCAGTGCTTTTTTTTTTCTGGATTCTCTTCTTCCTGGCTTCAAAAACTGAAATACTATGTTGGGAGACCCACATGGCAAGGAGCGAAGGGCAGCCTTGGGCTGACAGCCAGGGAATCTGAAGACTTTAATCCTATAACCACAAGGAATTGAATTCTGTTGGCAATAGTAAAACCTTTCCCAGCCTAGTCTCAGTTGAGACCACAGCCTATGAGACCCTAAGCAGAGGACTCAGCTAAGCCTTGGCCAGACTCCTGACCCATAGAAACTGTGAGATAATGTGTTTTTTTAAGCTGCCAAGAGTGTTGTAGTTCATTACACAGCAATATAAAATTGATATCATAAACTGCCACCATGCTTCTGTCTTTCCTGTTGAAAAAAATGACATTTTCCCTGGGTGAAAAAATTTGCCTCTACCAGAAGAAGAGATACAAATTATGTCCTTACAACTTTGATGAGCTTTGTGAATCAACTTCACGCTGTGCGTGAGATGACTCCTTTCTGTCTTGCCCATCTCTGTAACTGTTTTCTATCCAATCAGAGGAAGTTTGGGGGAAATAGAAGGATACTCCTTTACAAGCTTAATTAAGATTATATTAGAAATGCCGTCACGAATCTTCCTGAGAGAAGCAGCTGTCTCTCCTCACCGTGCGATGTTGTCTCATTCAGCTTAACATTCCCAGCCCCTATCACAGTGCTTGACACATAGTTTGGTGATGCTCAGTGACTGTTTGATGAACGAGTTTATTAAGTTGCCTCAACCATGAATTCAATACGAAAGAAAGAAAGTCACTTTTCTCTGCTGTGGTGCTTTTCCTTCTTTCGGGAATAAAAAGACAAGCATGACATTTATTTGTGCTCAGGAAAGCGAATAAATGAATCCTGAGAATACAGAGAGGAGTGACTTCCTTTTTGTAAATAAAAGAAGTCTTAAAAACCTAACGTGAACACTGATTACTTCATAATTCTCTTGTCTTCTTCATCTGCAGAGCTCTGCTGAGTTTTATATGAGACACGTCCGGTATCGGCAGATGCTAAACACGCAGCTGTCTGGCTCCAAATGGGGCTGCCGTGATGGACGCATTTGTTGCGTCTCCATTCTCTGTGTTCGTGTCACATAAAAGTATTCATCACCTGAAAGTAATTGAAATGCCTGTATCTTGTATTCATTCTATTTTCAACGTCCTTCTTTGTAAACCCCTAGTGGAAACAGCCTTAACATTGCTCATTCCTGGGTTTGGTACATTGAATGCCTGGGACATTGTGCCTCATTTCTAGCTATTTGTGAATTCTTTATAATACTTTTGTTAGTTTATTCCTAATTGCTTTGTTGGGCATACTGATGACAAAATGCCCAAAAGATTGGGTTTTGTTTATATAAGTAGAAAATGGGCAACAATATATGCTCCGTTGCTTTTACTGTTCATTTCAGAAACATGGTATTGTTTTCATCTAAACTAAGCAAATGAAAGGATTTTAGCTCATAATGTCCTTATTTGTGAATTAGGAAGTCACGTACCTGTTGAATTAAAAACCTTCATTTTTTAGAAGTGAATTGTAATAAGTGAAGGGACGCTCAATGGCCGTGTGCATCGCCTAAGAATGTGGTTAATTTTTGACAAGTTAACAAGTACTACATTACGTCTCCCCCAAAGCCTATTCTCCTGTGGTCTTTAATGCATAAACCAGAGCACAGCACTGCCCAGTCACATCACACTCAGAGTCAGACGCAGACCATGTACCATGGCATGTGAGGTTCTTCGTTTCTGGCCCTGGTTGGCTGTCTGATCTCGTTGTCTACCTCTCTTCCCTGCTTACACAGCTCCAGCCACCTCAGTCTCTCTGTAGTTGTTCCACCGTGCCAGACTCATTCCCCCCTCGTGGCCTTTGCACTTGGTCTTCACCTCCCCACAATGGTGTTCCTTCAGATCTTCATGAGAGTTGCTCCTTCACTTCATTCAGGCCTGTGCTCCAATGTCGTCCTTTCAAAGAGGCTTTTCCTGGCCACTCTAAAATGCTAGCCCCTATCATCTGTAAGTATCACGCATGATTTCTCTCATTTGGTTTTTCTAGTAGCACTGATTGCTACCCGAGACTGTGTCTGTCCCACTAGAATGTAAAATACAGGAAGGCAAGGTTCTCACTTGGCCTATTCATAAGTATAGCCCCAGAATCCCTTAAAGCAGTTATTCAGTACATGTTAATTGAATAACTAAATGATTAAGTTCATAGAGGTACATTGTAGAGGGCTAAAAAACAGTTGAAGAGAGAAACAAAGAAAAGAAGTAAAAATGACATTGATTTTTTGAGCCAGGATAATGCAAGGTGATAGAACTATTAAAAGTCACAAGTAACTCAGAAAGAAAGACAGACAGATTTGGGAAAGCAGACAGACAAGCTCTATGGAAATAAATACTCATAGACATTTAGAAGGAGATTGGGATGGAGATCAGGGTTGGAGAGGTTTAGAGAATGATTCATATTGTTCCGATAGTTGAAGCCCAAATATTGCAGAGAAAGGGTATAACAGGAAAAGAAGGAAAAGTCCTTTGGGGACAGCTCAGAGGAAGAGTGGCCAGATGGAGAGCAGTCGGGATGCTAAGAGTAAGAATGAAGATAGATCCTTGGGAAGTTTGGAAAAAAGAAGCCCAGGGAGAAGAGAGTTTCGTGGAGGGGGTGGTGAGCAGTGCTAAGTGCTGATAACAAGAGGACAACATGTGAGAAATGAATTCGCTGTGATTGCAAGCATTGGTGACCTTTAAGAGAGAAGCCTCCGTAGAGTGGTGAAAGCAGGAACACATTTTGCACCAGCACTGTCTTGAATGCCAGTTTAATGTTTCTTCTGTGATTCAAAAGGCATTTCAGTATCTTTTAGGGCCTTTGGTCATTTTGTAAATATCAGTTATGTAACTCTGTCGATTAAGAGGTGTAGGATTAAGGAAAAAAGATATAGGAAATTGAACTGAGTTTATACTGATCCTACAACATATGGTAGGAGTTACTTAATTTGAACAAATTCCTGCCTGTGCCCAGGTTTCTGTGACTTTCTAGCAAGCGATGCAATGCGCTTTGATAACTATCAACAAAGTGTCGTTTAAGTGTGTGCACAGCTTTTTCTAAATTGAGAAGTGCTAAGATAAAAGGCAAAATGTTACTGAGGTCAGCAATATTTTTATTTTATTGTCTGCTGACATAAAAATGTGTTAAACTTTGTTTTTGTTATTTTGAAAAGTTCTGAATAGAATGAATAAGCAGGAAAAGCTGTTTGTAATCCACTACTAAGGACCATGGTTTTTTACTTTTTGACTTAATTCCTTTCAGTCCTCTATCTCAGTTTTTAAAACTGAGAAGGAACGCAGCATTGGGCGCAAGAATCAGTTGGCCTGGGTTCTTATCTCTGCCTCTCGTAAGCAACACAAACTTGATGAGTTTTGTAACCTCTGCCTCAGTCTCCTCCCCTGTAAAATGTAGGGACAACTAGTCCTTTTATAAGCTTATTCGTCCTGATATCTGTGTACAAATTAGAGTTTATCCCATAGCCTTTCCACCTTTCCAGTCTCACCGGTTCCATTTCCCGCTCCACCGGCACTTCTTTGGAAGACTTCTCATTCCTCGTGCCATTGCACCTGTCCTCACTGATGTTCTGCACTTGTGTCATTTGTCTTGACATGCTGATATTGTTTGCAAGTGTCATCTAGGTTGGGAGCCACCTCTGCTCCTGGAGATTGGGCTAATATGAGCAACTGAGGAGCCCAGTTAAGGATCGTACTTGTCTATAATGGCCTTAAAGTTGCATTGCCCTGCGCCACCCCCACCCAGTCCAATATGATCTGTTCTGAAATGAGCAGGGAGAACAAACTAACTAAAGCATTTGATCGGCTGTATCAGAGCTATTATCCTAAAAAGCCATTAACCATGCAATGATCATCAAATCACTGGATGGGCTGTTAACAGTAATACGTCCCTTCGGGTAACCACAGTACAACTGTGCGCTGTGTGCAGTGTTGTGACGGAACGTTTCTAAGGCTAGGCTACATGCGAACTATTTAAATAATAGAGGACCCAAGGGAAAGCAGTCTCCCTTTGTTTACCTCAGGAAAGGATTAGCATTTATTTTCAGTATCTTTAAAGAAAAGGGAGATTAAGGATGATGGCCTTGTTAGCCTCCTGGTTAAAATAATTGATCCAATAGCATTAAGACAGAACATGGTCATAAAAGATGCAACACTTCTCTCTTGGATCCATAATTGAAAACAAAACTAAGCTCAGCGTTCTCCCCATTGAACTCGATGGGTCCCTTGGGTAGGACAGCCGTAATTCTCATATTTCCCAGAGGCAACCTTGGTTTTGAGTGTTTTAGCACCCTCTTCATTACTCTCCACATTTGGGGCTCAGACAAAAATTGGTGAAGTCTCTATAATGTTCTTTCTCTGTGAGCAAGGTTTTTGTCACCCTTAGCCTTTGCTGAAAACGTCTTTGCTCTGTCCTCGTGCCGTAACATGTGTGACATAGGTGGTTGTCTGAAGGCGGACCTGTCTTTATCAGTAAGGGGCCGACAGGGTTCTGCGAAGGGCATTCCTACGCTTCGGGCCGGAGCGTTTTTATAAACATCAGCATGCTGTTGTTTTATTTCTTGAAAAGGTGGTGAACTGACATTAACTTAAGGAAACAGGCTGCTGCAGGTTTTTCTAAGTATCTTGCAGTAAATCAACCTTCAAAGACTTCCTTAGGAAACACATTGGCTCTTTTAAAAATATAAATGCAATTCATTAAACGTAGTTCTTAAATCATCTCACTCTTTTTTCTAATCCAAAGATAAGGAAAATATGTCAGTGTGTAATACGACTTCCTAAAGATCTGAACAACAAAAAGTGTGGATGTTCTTAATTCAACAGAGCTGGCGGATGCAGAGCTCTTGCTGTGCTTTCTCTTGTTCGGAGTGGACTTAAGAGTGAGTTCTCATTTGCGTGGCTCCTTGACTCAGCTCATCATCTTGAAGTTTTCTTTTAGAGAGTGACTAATTATGTCACTCTTCTTCACAAGTAGAAGTGAAAAGTCTGTGTATTTTCTGAATGTTTAATTATACCCTTATTTCATCCTTTGGAGTAGAAACCATTGTTTGTTTTTTCTGTAATGAAATGCCCTGGTACAATTAGATTAAAATAAGCTGTTCACCAGAATATTTGTACTCCAACCACAGTTTTTTACATTATTTATTTATTTACTTTTATTTAAAATTTTTCTTTTTATTTTTTTAATTACAGTTGACATTTAATATAATATTAGTTTCAGGCGTTCAGCATTATGGTTAGACGTTTATATAACTTAGGAAGTGATTCGAACACCCCCATCCCCCCACCCCGCCCCGCCCCACCCGCCATCAGTCACAATTTTAAAATAGTTAATTCCTCAGCAGAGTTCTGCCGGCAGCAGATTTGAAGCTCGGAGTTCAAAAGCAATTGCAAAGGGAAGCAGACCTAAATAATGAGAACATTTGTTAGGATGTAGAGATGTCATCTTTCAGCACCTAGGATTATTTTTTAAATTTACAATTCAGGAGTGAAATCCGAACTAATCAGAAAGAATTTATGTGCTAGCTTTAACCACGGTGAGAAATGACAAAGACGTCTTCAATTCTATTCTGAATTGTTAATGAAGAGTTTTGTTTAGTTAGGTCTCCTGCCTTAGCCTGGGTGTAGGAGTAAAGACAAGTTCCCAAGTTCCGGGACATAATGCCTTGTTCGATTGTTTATGTTTAAATGGAAACATCTGAGCTACTCTCTTTCTTATGTTTCTAGGACCAAAAGCTTAATGAAGCATACACATTTAAAAACATAATTTTTTAAATGCTCAAAGGAAATATTACCATTTTCCAAAGACCTGATAAATGTTTTCAAAACATTGCTGGGGAGCATATTTGCATTGAGAACATAGCTTAAATATTTTATCAGCAACGTAGTTCATGGTGCTCGTGTTCTTTCCGAAGACCATCAGGGCCTAAATGCCGACGGCACACAGATACATGCTGACCACAAGACACGGTCAAAGCGCGAAGGCACAGAGGTCTATTAGGATGGGCCAGGCAGCAAGTACTCTCTCTGCTGTTAGTTGTTGACTTGTCAGCCATGTCACACGTCAAATTTCCCCATCTCAACTCTGTGGCCTAATGATGCTTCAGAAACTTAATTGGTATTTAAAACAGGTTTCAGATTTCCAGATAAAAGATCTCACGGAAGCACAACTTTTATTATCTTTCTGTCTAGTGGTTGCTCTTAGTACACCCTGAATATAACCTTACCTGAGTAGGAAGGCCACATGTTAAAACTGTGAATAGGTTAAAAGTATAATTATGGTCATAGCTAATTATAATATAAGTTAAGCAAGTGTAATTACAAAGCAGTTAATTGTTAACTTCTGTTGAAACGTGATTTTCTTATTTGAGTCGAAGGCAAAAAAACACTGGGCTTTTCTGCTCTTCTGTTATGACAGTGCTCCGTTACGTGACCTAGATTTCAAGTCTCTGTAGTATTTCCTGCACAAAACCAGTGTGTTCTCCCTCTGCACACCGACCACCAATAATGTAAGGTGAGTCAGCTGTATAGGAGCTCTCCCTGTGTGAGGATTTTAGTCCAGACCTTTTAGTAATGAAAAACAAATACACAGTGCTATTATAATGCAGATGAGCTAATAAGCTAACTATCATTAAGAATCTTTCTAGAGGGAAATTTCTCAGGAGGTAAATATTTAAAGATTTACTCAAGTATTTTTTTAATAATATGCTTTTTTGTGTATATAAAGAAATTTATTTCTATATATAAATCAATGTAATTGATTTAATCTTAGAGTAAATTAGAGAGGCCAATGTAATCTTAGAGTTCTTGGTAGGAAGAAATTGTGACTCTTTAATTTGATATTGTACTAAACAAATAGTTTTTATTTTCTTCAAAGAATTTTGCTGTTATTGCAATCTGCTATTATAACCTCATTCTTTTTTTAAAACAAGTGTTTATACTCTGGAAAGCAAACAACTATCCAGTTCTGTCATATAACAAATGATTTCTCTTGGCTCAGCCCTTAGTCTATAAAAAAGACTAGTTATAGAATAACTAGCCCTAGTCTATAAAAAAACTAGTTATGAAATTTATTCTTTGTAGACATTTATATTTTGATGATGACCAAAGTCTTAAGGCAACCACTAGGCTGTAATGTAGTGCCAGAAGATTGGACAAATTCCAGGTTACCACTTCACTGAACATGCATCACGTGGTCAAGGCTTCCCAACCAACACTTTGGCCTTGACTGAAGAGCACAGCACTCATTTAAGAATTACGCATCTTAAAGAAACAGGTCTATCCAAATTGGCTGTACTAATAGTCAAAAAGTAAAATTATAGTTTCAGCTGTATCTAAATAACTTCAAACATCTGTATTACAAGTGAAATACTGACTCACCCATTAATCTTTTTGTTTCCGAAAGTACAGATGTTTATAGTATGTGGGCGAAACCGCTGAATGATTGATTGAATATATTTGAATGGCTATCACAGTCTCAGAGTATCACTGTACAGAATTCTTTAAGGTCTGTGCTGTCTCTTCATCGTGTTGTCACTTCTATTCCTCCCTTTCCTCTCTTCTCTTCATCAACTATCAATTGGTACCAACTGTGGGTCAATGTGTACTGAGTCAGGAATAAACAGACATGGTTTTTCTGGAGGATACACTTGGTGGAGAGCAATTGGACTTTTAAAAAAGTTTAATTATATACCTACAAATTATGGTGAGTGTTCTAAAGAACAAGAGTAAAGTGTTGTTCGTTTACTCAGCAAACATTTTTGAGGGCTTACTACATGTCAGGCGTTTTGCTAGGTTCATAGTAGACAGGGATGAATGAAACATGATTCCATTCTCAAAGAGCTTATGATTTAGCTGGGGAAGACTACAACTGGAAAACCAATAAGCATGTAATCTCACACTTAGCAAGTGCTATGGCTGTAGGGCACATGTTGCTCTGGTGGAAATGGACAGACCGTAAGGATTGTCTGTCTTCTTGGTGAGCTTTAAGACCTGAAAGATGACCAGGAGCCAGCCAGCCATGGAGTAAGGAGAGAGCATTCCAGGCTGCGGCAAAGCGCTGCCCGCCCCAAGAAATGAAAGGAGGGAGCAATAGATGCGTTTGGTGAGATGGGGAAGATTTCAGGGAGGATCAACTTTTGAGAAATAAATCAAAACCTACTTTTGGAAAAATTAAGTATAATTTACCTGTGAAACATCTAAGATGTTACTGGGAAGTTGCTTATATTAGTCCAGAGTCAGAACAAAGGGCTGGACTGGCCAACTTTGAGAGTCGTTAATATACACAGGGCTTTTAAAGCTCTGAAAGTCATGACACCCCATAGAAGAAAGGAACAGAGGTCCATAGAGAAAGAAGAAACCAGACTAAAGGGAGTGACCAGAAAGATACAGGAAAATAAGGCAAGTGTAGTATTGTGAAAACCAAGAAAAACTGAATGATTTTGAAAGCAAGCTTTTGAATAGTTAAGCAATTGTCATAGTAGATAGTAAAATTTTAGAAAACGATTCTCAGGAAATTATAAAAGACTCCATATCTTTTCCCCAAAAAGTAGAAACTATCTTAACCAGGTTAACCAACTCACTCGGTTCTCTCTGCAAAGCAGACTGCTGGGCGTGGGTGATGTCTGCTCCTAGTGGGCCTCTCTCTGGTGCTGCCGTGCGCTTCACTGCTACCAGCTAGCATGTATTAGCAGGGTTGGTTGTATTCGTTTGCAAATGATTAATGCCTCTTGTACTTGCTAGTGTAAATTAATTGTATAATTTGTAATTTCATGAAACATGAATGTAGGAAAAAAGTTGTTTTTATAAAAAGTAAGTTGAGTGCCTTAAAGAGATGAAGGTGAGCTAAGAATGCTACTGATTAGATGTGAGGGAATTATCTATAAAATATTCCGGGGAAATTCTAAAAGTCGAGAAGAATTCTGCTCTTGGATTGTTTCATAATTGTTTTTTATTCTCAATCCACCTTAAAGAGACCAAAACTGGAAATAATAGCTGGTGCATTCTGAGCGTGGTTTCTGAAAAAAGAACAGTACAGACTCCTAGTCAGAGGACTGATCAACAAAGAAAAGACTTGAGCTAATAAAGATTGACAAATAAATACACTTATGTTTTGATTTAAAATAAAGTAAATAAATACAGGTATATAAAATAAAAATATACCTGCTATCTTACATCCACTATATACATGCCACCTGAGCTGCCAGTTAATCTTCTCCTGTAACCAGTGTCTCTGCATCCAGGTCTAGCATATGTCTAGTGAAACAAAGGTGAACTTTAACTCAGCCCATGTTCATTACTAAAATATATTAATAAGTTATTGAATAAATGGAATCAAGCCTGTTCCTTTTCTTTCATGGTTTTGATATTTAAGTACTGTAAACAGGGAAAATGAGTCTTTGGATATTCTGAATTTTGTATGCATATGCACCTAACCTTTGTATTTCTCTGCTTCAGTCATACTGATGACTTTTAAGAATGTACTGTATTTGATTACTCATTAAATCAAACCAATGTTATAATCTCACTTTTATTCTTCACATGTAACCATGGTCAAGGTTACTAAAGCATACCTCTCAAGTAAAAATATTATAAATTAAAAGGGTTTTCCTCCTTATTTTTGAAATTCTCTTTTCAATTAATTTTAGTTCTTTCCCAAGATAATTAGAGGATATAGGAAAGAAAATTTAATACCACTACATTTTAAATATCAGTTCTTACTATTCTATAAATATACCTGGAAGCATTTTATTTTTTATCAGTAATATTTTCAAATTAAAATTTCACATTTAATACTCAGCATCAGTGATCAGTGGGGGATGGCAAGTGGTTACAGTAAGCAGATCAGAAAGCAGAGTGGAATAGAGGAGTGACAGCCAGTGGGGGCAACAGGAACGAAATTTAAGGTTCCCAGGGTTTATAAGTTACATTCTTAAAGTAAACTTTGATTTATTGGGTCCTAAACACACACATTTGCGTGTGCACACAAATGTCTGCTGACCAAACGCACGTTCACAGTCTCTGCCCACCAGTAGCTGCACGCCGTTCCGCTACTTGTGTGTTGCTTACGGGGCGGCTTCTGTGCCGGAACAGTGCTTTGGGGCATCAGAAGTTAAGTCTTTGGGCCATCAGCGATAAACAACAGGAGGACATTTTTGGCTCAGTTATGAGCAAAAATTATGAGCATGAACCTGGGACAGTTAGACCTATCCAAAAACATGAAGTCCTATTTTCCCATTACTATAAAGCTTGGACAAATCACTGTAGATGTATTGGATGAAAGGAGTATTTCTGAAACCCCTTGTAGATGGCCGCTGCAGAGCACTGAGCATTTTGTGCAGTAAGCTACGGTCCAGGGATACGTGGGGCTGAGATGCAGCCAGCTGCACGCTCTGGTACAGGTCCGTGTTTCCTAGAGTGAGGAGCACCGTCTTCTGTGTCGCAGAGGGGCCACTAGCCTTGTAAGCTCCATGCCCTCAGAGTTGCATCAGCTCAAAGGAGGCAGCATTTGCTCACCCTTGCACACGGGGGAATGCCATTTTCAACCCAGAATGGAAACTTTTTATCTAGTTTTTACCATCGCCACAAGCAGGCAGTGGCCCTGCTTGCCTACACGTTAGCCTTCCCTTCTGTCTCCTTCCTTCCAACACTAAAAGTTTGAGTAAACAAGTGAAAGGACATGAATTAAGTATTCAATTCAGAAAACAGTATTTCGGAACCAAGTTTGTCTGAGGAAGACTCACTACCCTCAGGGAATTAGTCTACGGAAAGAGAGGAATAAAATAATTGTGCAAATTATCACAAAGTGATGTCAAATATATTAAATATTTTATGAATAGTACAAAGTACTAACAGAGGGAAATTGTTTTAAAATCAGGAAAGCATTTATAGAGAACAAATCATTTATGATTTGCCTCTGAGAAATTTTGAATGGCAGTGATGGAACCAAAAGGAAGTTGGGGTGTGTGGGAGATAAAGGTCGATTTTCATCATTTTAAAAGCACTCAAAGAATTATGAGATGCAGGGTCGTAACAGGCATCTCATTATTTACCTGACTATAAAGCAACCACCATCTTGAGGAAATATCTTAACATGAATTATTAACTACAATACTCATTTGCACTGATGTCCTGGAGTCCCCAAGACTCAGACGCACTCATCCTGACAGACCTGGTACCTTAATATGCTAATTAAGCTAATCCACCCTCCTGTAGTCTGTCTTACTGTTTCGTCATCCACGGCAGGCTCCATGTTCGCCCCACCAGGTCCGTCACATTAGAAACTGTGAAGTAAGACATTTGCTGTTTCTGCCTCCGGCACACACAGCCCACCTCTGGGCAACGAGATATAAAGGAGAGTCTGCTGAGGAAGTGTTCAGGGAGCTTTGAAGTATTGGATAAGAACACACAGAGCTGGGACCACTTCTTCTTTTCTTTCTTCCTGCCTGCAATATGAACATGATGTCTGTAGCCCTGGAGGCCTTTCTGCAAATACAAGGTTTCACTAAGGATGCTAGAGTAGAAAGTTCAAAAGAACCCGGGTCCTTGATGTGATTGTCGAGCAAGCTCCAGGCTCCTTAAAAATAAACCGGTGTGTGTTTGTCCCCCAGCTGGGTAGTCTGTCACTTTCACCTGAACGCAGTCTTGATATGCCACATTTTTTCTAAATTTCTCCAGGCAATATCTCTTTTTAAAGAAATATGTAGCTGGGTTTTACTTCTTGGGATGTGAATACTTAACAAACCATTGTTGAACATGTATTACTCAGCAAAGACCATACTGTGTACCAGATACAAAGATAAATAAGATATAGTCATAACCCTCACGGAACTCATGTTTTACATGAAAGAGTGATTAAGTGCAGTGATAGAAGCTGATGCAAACCACAGAAGTACCACAGGGCAGGGGAAGATGAACTCTGCTGACAGCTCTGGGTAGAGGTGGGAGAGTGGAGGGATCAAGCAAAAAAGGGGGGGAGGGAAAGAACTCATGGACATGGACAGCAGTGCGGTAATTGTCGGGGAGGGTGGAAGAGGGTATAAACGGTGATGGAAAAATGAGTGAATGAATGAAGAAAAGAAAAAAGACACAAAGAATTTAACAAAAATTTAAATAAATCTTCTTAAACAAATATCCAAAGGAAGTTTTAATTTTATGATATTTTTCAAGTTTTACCCGAAAGTAATGTGAGATCCTTAATAGATTTTCAGATAATCACACTTTAAAAAAAAATTAAAAGCAAATGAATGTTCACAGCAAAATGCTACCTTATTAGGAACCAGTGATGTTTAAAGTTGCATTGTTTACCCTCCGGGTAGGAAACATACATGATCTTGATTTAATTTCATCGGGTCTGTGACAGCGTTTCTAAAGTTGCATGTCTGTTGGTCCTCCACTACCCTGTCGTCAAAATCCACAAGCAACAGTTGTACAAATATTTGTGAGAAAGTTCCCCTGGTGAGTACAAAGACCGTATAACAACAATAAAGTTTCAGATATGTGCAGGGCTCCCTGAGCCATCGGCCTCCGGGGAGGCGAATTTCTGCAGATCCTCTGCAGTCAACAACAGCCCCCCGGGTGCCCGGCGTGCATGTGTGCGGCGCGGGCTGTTCGGACCTGGCGCCCTTCTGACCAGGCCTCGGGTAGTGGGCACTCACAGAGGTGAGCAGGAAAAGTGCTGAGTAAGGTTTCTGACCGATCCAGCCTCTAGGCAGGTAAGGAGCTGGAGGCACCAATGCGAAGGTCACCGCGCTGGACCAGTGTGAGGGAGGTTTTGATCAGCTCTGCCAGGGATAGCTTGGATGAGATTCCCAGTCAGACTGAGGCGTGGGATCTGGAGACTTGAGTCCACCATCTCCAAACCCGCTGTACCTTCCCGACTTCACCACGCCTAAGTTTAACTTACCGTAATCCTTTGTGTGTATCCTCTCTTTCTTCTTTTGTAGGTGGTCTATAATTACACACACAACTTTAAGATTTCCTAGCCCATTTACTTAAGAGCCGTAAGCATTTTTTTTTAAATCTCTTTATCATCTTTCCTGCCTCCTGGCTTCTTATTGGCTGGCTTGCTTTTTTCTCTTTTTCTTCTCCTTTTTCACTTTTTATTACTTTCTTTCCTTTATCACAGGATGAAATACAAAACTTTTTTAGTTTTCTGGATTTATTGTGGGGAAAAGTTTATAATTGTAGATTATGTTGATATTTTATACATCTCCTTCAAAAACACTGAACTTGCTATGAAGTCCTTATTTGTGTGTGGCCTTTGACATATTTTCATCAGTGACCTTTCTCCTCCTAAGGACAAAACAGAAGTGCCCCACCTCTGGGTGGGCAACACATGAAATGAGTAATAGCATTGTGGCAGGCGGGATTCTAAGATGGCCCCCCAAACCCCAGGCACCTGGTGCACACTCCCCCTTTGCCAGTTATTCGGCCAAATACTAATCTAGGTGCTGCTGCAAAGAAGTTTGCATAAGCATTTAACTGCCTTTCAGCCAGGGAGATCATCTCAGTGGGCCTGACCTAACTAATCACACATCCCTTCAAATCTGAGTCTAGAAATCAAAGACAGAGAAGGCAGACCGGAAGCTGAAAAAACTAATGACGTTCGGCAGAGATAGTTGTGAAACCACCTTCAGACTTCTGCTGATTGCTCTGTCGGTTTGAATCCAGTTTGACCTGGTCCATGAGCTCCTGTTCCTGTTCCTGAGCTCGAGTCTGACCGCACACTGCACTCGGACACCCTGTGAGTTGCGGACAAACAGCAGTGTCCATTTGGGACTACCTGTCATGCTGCTGTCCCTCTAACCGCTGGAAATCAAGCAAGCCTGGCAGCAACTTGACCAACACTAACCACTGAATCAGTCCTGCTAGGTCCTTTAGTGCATGTTGAGCGGCCACTGACACCTTAATATCTTTGTCATTGCAATAACAGCAGCGCTTTGCAGAATTCCTGTTTGTCTTTGTGCACCAAAGGGAATTAGGAAACACACACGCCCAGTCATCTCTTCAGGCCTATCATGCCGAGACAGCTCACATTCTAGTGAGGAAAGCTTCTGCAGTTTTATGCTGAGTTATATTAATGCACAGAATGAAGTCCATTGTGTGATAAATTTTAAGCAAAACAAACTCTGACATATCGTTACCCCAGCATTGTAAAAATACCTAGACACAACTGCCAAGGAAATCCTATGTTCTCCTCTTCAGTCTGGGCCATGAGATGAGTGGTGGGTAAGAAGGAGCATTGAAGCTGGCTTCTCCAATGTCTGGACATCGCAGTTCAAGGAAATAACCCCATGATTTTAAATGGGAGCAAAACAACTCCAACTGTAAAAATACTGAGTTTTGTATCTGCTGGGAAGAGAACTGTAGAAAATGAATGTTAGCTTTTTCCTCTTTGTAAGTGGGTATTAGTATAGTATTTATTTGCC
This sequence comes from Trachops cirrhosus, assembly GCA_028533065.1. Taxonomy (NCBI): domain Eukaryota; kingdom Metazoa; phylum Chordata; class Mammalia; order Chiroptera; family Phyllostomidae; genus Trachops; species Trachops cirrhosus. The sequence continues at coordinate 87,616,422 of CM052545.1, read as the reverse complement.
CTAAAATATTGACAACCAGGTAAAAAGGACTATGAACCACCAGATGACCTCTAGCAATATTTTGAACTATGATGTTCCCTTAATATATTACAAGCTTTTAACTTGCTCAGTGAGTGACTTCTAACTAGAAATAACATATCTAATTATGGTAACATTTAACTTCTGAATTTGAAACATAAATATAAAAATATAAAATCTTTCTACATTATGCATGCTATTTGCTTTTTTTTTTTCTTGTTCAAATTATGTAGGTAACTATGTGGTAAAAATTCAAGTCATGGAGCTCTGGCCGGTGTGGTTCATTTGGCTGCAGCATCATCCCATAACTGAAAGGTGGCAAATTCCTGGCCCGGGCAGGCACACACCCTGTACCAGAGGCAGCCAATCAGCGCTTCTCTCACACTGTTTCTCTCTCTCTCCCCCTCCTCTCTACCTTCTTGTCTCTCTAAAAAAGCAATGAAAAAAATGTCCTCAGGTGAGGAATAAAAAAAGTTTTAAAAAAATCAAGTCATACATCTAAAATTATATCTGTTAATACAGTGCTTACCCAAGTCCAATTTTAATAAGTATTTAAAGCGCAATTCAGGAAAGCTGTATAGTTTTGGAGAAATTGCTTCCTTAGAAGTTATTTTAATATTTAAAATACTGCATTATTTGGTTATGCATAGGTTACAACCCTCTCTCAGTATAGTAGATTCTTTTTTCATAGGAAAAGGAGCTAGTGCTTTTAAAATTGGCAGTGAAACTCAGACCTACACATTAACCTGTACAGTCGTAGATCTAACATAACATGTCTCTAAAATAGACTGCTTTGTGTTGAAGCCTAAAAACCATTTCAGTTCAGAGTGTTTCCCTGGGCAATGCAGAAATCGAGGCGTTGGGAGTTTTCTTTTCTTGTTTTGTTGTTGCTCTTCAAACGTTAGGCAAAAGTATTGTCTGGCCATTTTAAAATATCGACTGTTGTCAATGCAGGCGGGAGAGAGGGGAATGGAAGCAGCGTGACAAAAGTGAAAAGCGTGGGCTGTGGCACAGATGGCTCGGGTTCAAATGGTAACCACGCCGTTTATCAGCAGTGTGATCGTGGGCACGTTTCCTGACCTTTTCATTCCTCTCTGTAAAATGAGGCCAATGGCACCCATCTCCCAGGGTCTGGCAGAAGTAACGCCTGCTTCAGTGTGGCTGGTAGGGTGATAACATGGGTGTCATAATTTATAGATGTAATTTGAACATTTCATCTAAAATGCCATATGGTGTGCTTGAGTGTGATACTGTTCTTACGGAATTACATGTTTATGATTTTGTAATAAAAGATTTTGTAACAAAAAAGGGGCGTTATTTGTGCCAGGCCCGGTAGTTGTTAAGAGGACACAATGACTTAATGTTTATAAATACCTAGAAGAATGTCAGGCACATGGAAAACTCTGTAAGGATTTGATAAATACATACTTTGCTGTTGGGGCAATGTTCTCCACACCCTAAAAAGCTGGTACCAGTTTCATGTAATCACCCACTGGACAAAATGGTATTTTATCTCTTGGTTTTTGGAACTATCTGTCCGTGAGGACCAGGAAGCTACAATGTGGGTCCCACAGCAGTTGTGTTGGGAGTGGCTTGCAAGAATTTTGTAAGCTGATTGTCAACCCTAGTCATTATTAAAAATTAAAATGTTTAAGGTGAAAGTTAAATTATATTAAAAAGAAAAATAAATACTCAAAACTCAGCACATACTATTTATTTTCCATCATCTTTGTCTTGCATTTTCCATGATCTTTGTCTTGTGCTTATTTACGTCTAGCGTTTCAGGGAATACTACATCATGGTGCACTACTGTGCATTTCTTTCCAGCTCCGTAGTCAGTGGCATCACATTAGTAGCTTGAAATTGGTCATAGTAGGAGTATTTACACCATGAAGTCAGCAAATAATACAAATGAGGGCTCCCCGAGCCAAGAGCCAGTTGTTAACTTTTACCATTATCCTCAGAGAGGGTCAGAGTGTGTCCCATTAGTTTCTGTTCTTTGCTGCAGGTTGTCATGCATGAAATAGAGTCTAATTTTCTGTATGGAGGAGAACACTGTGAAATATACCTACACTTCAACAGAGGTTTTTGCTGTAGACACTTTTCCTGTATTAAGCCTCCAAATTACTCTATAGCTCAAGAATCATAAGTGGTAAAGAAGTAACAGTTCTTTTCATTACTGTGAATAATGGTCACCTGCATATCATCACAGAATAATATATTATCTAGTAAGGGTCTCATATAGCCCTGTAAGCAAGGCAGTACAACTGCTACTGCCACTACTATGTAGATGAGAAAGTCAAGACTCTGTAAGACTATTGCTTTCCCATGGTTATTCAACTTGAGGAACACTGCATGTAGATTTAGATTTTCTGACTGCAAATAAAGTGAAAATTCTACTATGTGATGAATTTTATATTCTTTAGGGTATTGAAATTGTTGAGTTCGATCTCCCTCTCCCTCTCCTCTTTTTCTTACACCCAAGATATCAGGTGGTAGAAGTTAAATGTATTTGAGTTTTTATAACAATTACCCTAGTCAGTGCCTTTCAGATAAATTTGACTCTGTTTGAGTTGTGTCTGCAATTGACGCTATTACCTTTCTGCATTTTATTGTTAGAACTTTCGGGATCGCTCCTCACCCCAACACCTGCCGTCACTCATGTGAACGTTCCCTCCGCAGTTCTTTCTGTCCAGTGACCACTTTTTCCGCTCTGTCGTTCCTGCCAGGAGCCTGGCACCAACAGGCAGGGTTCGAACTTCGGAATCTCTCACTCAAGCCTCCCATTCTTCCAGCTCACTACTGACTTATTATCTTCAATAAGATCTTCAGTTGTCGTCCTCCACTGTTGTTTCTGTTGGTCTTCTCATTCGCCTTAAAGTCTAACTGAACTTCTGACAGATTCCCTCAATTCGAGAGACCCTCTCTTCTTCCCCATAGCGTTTGACGAGCCTCCAGGCCCTCACCAGCTCACCCTCCCGCCTCTGTATAATGTGCACAAGTAATGAGCATTGCTGCAGTTGTACAGCCATGATTCGCCAGGTTCCACTAGATCTTTCAGTGTATGATTTTAATCATTTGAAAGTTCAATGTCTTATCTACCTTTGGATCTGGTTCTGTTACTGCTTTTATCTTTTGGTGATGGATTTTTTTTCTCTCATCATTTTGACTGAATGTCAGACATTAAAGGCACCAAACTATAGAGACTGAGACAAATATTATTTAAACCCAGAAATGGGCCCGTCTCTTCTCTGTCAGGCCATTAGTGTGTAGAGGTTATTCAGTCTTATCCGCAGGCAGGCTGGGTTCGTGTTTTGTGTCTAGAGTTCACCACAGACTTCAACTTCCTGCAGCAGTTGTGTGCTGCTCTGTTTGTGCTTACGTGAGCTCTGGGGTGCTGGAGGGTTTTTCTCAGTGCTCCTGCACCGCCCCCAGCGCTCCTGCTTCTCTGGATGCTTAGTGTCTGCTCTCTCGCCCTGCCCTCCAGGTGGATAGCTGTTGCTTTTTACACAGTGCCAGGTTACTGGTGGGCGAAGGGAGAGGAGGGTTGAGGAGAGGCTCCTGCTTTTCCCACTCCAGTCTCTGAGCCTCAGTGGTGACAAACAACCCCGCCTCCTACTCAGTGCCCAAGTGGGTTTCCTGCCCCTCTCCTTTTGGATGACGGAGTCTGCTTTGCACCAGCGCAGGATTCGAGATTTGGAAGGTTTCCTGCCCTCGCCCCTGCAGTGCCTTAGTGTCAGTGCATGATGAAGACATCAGGTTTCCACGCCCTCCCCGCCTAACCTCCGGGGATGTGACGACTTTTTGTCTCTCTCCCAGGAACAGATGGCTTTTGCCTCCTGTCACTCAGACTTCTCCCCACGGTGTGGGAGTCTCTTTCTTCTCTCCCCCAGCAGCAGTGGGCTATTACTTTATCTCAGAGGAGGGTCTGGGCGTCTGCAGGTTATACCCCTGTCCCACCCGTAGCAGCGGGTCACCAGCTTGAGCTCCTGCAGGGCCAGAGCAGATGGCACACCTGCTGTACCCAGGAACCTTTGCAGGTGGTGCTGAGCCTGCACCACCCAGGGGACTCTCAGGTCTCCTGCCCATCCCCCCGCCTCTCTCCTGAGCAAAGAGCTCTTTAGGGAGAGCAGGCTGTCCTTGTGCTTAGGACTCTCAGGAATACTAGCCCATAGCCAACCTTTATGGGTCTGTTAACTTATTAGATGTTTTCTTCTTACCCATTTTTATGGCTACATCTAATCTTCCTGTGCTCTATCAATACAGAAGGAGTTCATTTGCCCCATCTTTCCTCAGAGAAGCTTGTCACCCCTTTGGAATTTAGTTCACCCAAGAGTCAGCTCAGGTGAGGAACTCAGTTTCTGAGGAGCTCAAAATACATTGTTTTTTTTTAAAGTTGTGCATCTTTTTCCACATATGGTGGAAGCAACTTTCTCTTGCAGTTTTCTTCATCTTAAACAGGAGCAGATCTGCTTCCTTTTTAAGAAACTTTCAAACAAGTTTCACATGGCCTGCAAAACCATGCATAGTCATATTTGCATCTCTCCAGCCAAATCTCATGTCCCTCTCCTCCTCCCTCCCTCACTACGCTCCCGTAACAATGGTCTCGCTTCCTCAGTTGCGCCAAGCTCTTCCCCAACCCAGAGCCTTTGCACATGCTGTTCACTCAGCCTCCAGTCCTTCCCCACGCCTGCACCTGGATGACCCCAGCTCCTCCAAAGATCCTTCCTTGACACATGCACCCTGTGTCCAAATCCGTATGCAAATTACTTCCTCATTCCTTTTCACAGCTGGACAGTAGCCCATTATCTGGGTATATTGCCTTACTTTAATCAGTCCTCTGGGTGGATATTTAGATTATGTTTGGTCTTTTGCTTTTATAGTTAATAATCTTGTATATAAAATATATCTATAGGATAAATTCCTAGAAGAGTTTCTGGATTCAGTGGTACATAGAGACCTCTGATGGTAGCACTTCTCTTAGTAAGAGTGAAGTTAAGCATAAGTTCATGTGTTTAAGTGCTTTTGCGTCCTGTGTCCTAAACAGTCCACATGTTTCACAGACTCCTAATTATCAATGATTTTTTTTCTTACTGATTGTAGGAGTTCTTTATGGATGCAGAGTTACGTCTTTGTGCTAGGAATTAGTCTTTCATAGTATTCAATACTTTGCTTCACAGTACTTATTCCTATTTTTAATGATGTCTTATGATTATTTTTTAAAGCTCCATAAGATCAAGGTCCGTGTTAATTGTTCATCATTGTATATTGAGCACCAAATAAAATGCTGAACACATAATAAATGATCAGTAACTATTTAATGAATGGGCCAAGCATGACAAAGAGAATCTTGGTACTTAAGTAGCCTGGGAAATTGGAAGGGAACTGTTTTGTATGGAAAGGTGATGAATTTGTTTTTGGATATGTGATATCTAGGTGATAGCCAATATTCTAAGTTGACTGTTGTATAGTACTCTTAATTGGCAAGATCCTCACGAAGATTTTAGAGTCATCGCAGTGAAGTGTTTGATTGGAAACAGATGGTCTCTGAGGGAGGGGAGGTTATGTGAGGTTCCTGGGTAAGTAATTCCAATCAGAAACGATTTTAAGGGATCATAGTTGTTATAACAATTTTTAAAAATATGAAAAGAAAAGGAAAAATAGGAGCATTATATATTTGTAAGTATAATGATATGGGGAATATAGACAATTTTTAATGCCTTGGAGCAATGATGATTATTGAAAAGTGTTTAGATAACATGTTACAATTATGCCCCAAATATGTACTGTGAAGAAAAGAAAACCTTTACTAATGGAAAACTGAGTGCATCATAATCATATAAGTTTGTGGAAATCACAAGTGCTTTTTAATATTAAGTAGGCTATTTGACTTATCAGTATATTCCATTTTCCAGCTTATAATTGGACATTGTGTTTTCTGTTACTGAAACATCACTGAGAGATAGTTACGACCAATTTAGTCTCCAAGTCTGTTTTTTATGGCATATTCACTGCATGAAAAAGAAGAAACCATTCAGTCTTCTAAAAAGAAATGATTATTCTTTTCAGAACGGAGAATTTACTCTAAAATAAGCTATGCATATTATTTAATGTACTGTAATATCTTGATGGCTAAGGTCGTCAAATAACAATTTGACTTAAATAGATATGAGTTTGCACCCTTAGTAAGTCTGTTGTGAAGTTATAGTCCCTGTTCAACAATTGTAAGAAAATGAACTGGGCAGGAATTCTCTTCTGGCGGCACAGGGGATGTGGTATCTCACTGTCAATCTCAATTTTCAAGTGAGCCTGTGGATTAAAAGGTACTATCTTTAAAGTATACATTTTTTTCTCCTTTTCATTAAAAATCTATAAATTAAGAAATGAAACGTATGGATATAATTGTGCTGGACAGACAGATCATTTAGACAAAAGTCTTAATCACATGAGGATGACTTTTCAGCTTGACGTTTAGCTGCCTTGCCTTACTGCCTTGTTGATCAGAAACCCTGTTATTTCCGGGCATTTTTGTCATGAAGGCAGGGTTTTTATGTGCAGCCGTCAGATTCATCGCTGCAGGCGAGGGGCTGCTCAGTGGAGAATGAGGTGACCCGTACCAACAGCACCGAGGACGCGGCAGCGAGAACGCCTGTGCTTGCACCGGCACAGTAGCCAGTTTCTCCTGGTCTGGCCGGCTGGGCGCGGGCTGGCCCCGACACCGGAGGAGACGTGGGAAGTGTCACTTCGGGATCTTTGAAGAAGCCAGTCGATTGCTTATGCTGAATTCCCAGAAGTGCTCATTTTCTACTTAAAATAGGAACGTGCATTCATTAAGAGAGGAAAGAAATTCCTAGGTGGCCTGTGTTTACCTAGGAAGGAAATAGTTAGAAATTTTTTTACCAGGGTCTGATTTTATACAACTCATTTTAGACTGGAGGGAAACATAAAATAAATCTTGTTTGGCTTTCCTTCATTACAAAAACAACATTCTGAGAGCTGTTGTCAAAAATTATTCTTTACAAAGCAAATGGTGGTAGAGTAAGGTTTTATTTCATTCACATAGTCACTGTTCCCGCATCTTTGGTCTGCCTCTTGCCGAGACTTGGGTAAATGGGAATCGGTGGTTTGTTGGTATGGCCCAGTTACTCTCCAAACAGGAACTCCCTGAGCACGGAGTTCTTTCTTTGGTGCATTACTCTGTCTCACATCCGTCAAAGGAGCCATGATAAGCCAGCACCAAGGACTGGTCCAAAAGGTCCATGAAAATCCTTAGCAGCACTCAGGGATGGAGTGCAGGGATGGAAGCCGTTGTGTTCTAGAGGGTTCGAATTGGAGTGTAAGAGAATGTGGCCACCTCAGTGTGGGCCTGTTTTCATGGAGTAATGAGGACAAAGACGTACTCATTTACAGAAATATGGCCAAATAATTGCTTGCTTGCTTCAGTGTGCATCTCTTGATAGCTAACTATTAATCCCATCACAGAAATGGAAGGTAAGTTTAGCAAAATGTTTGGCCACTTATGTTTAGCACACAAAATTCTTAAATAAAATATAACACCATAAGCCATTGTAAATCTCTTTGCTAAACTTTTCAACTTCATAAGGAATTCTGTCTTGTCCGAAAGCTGCTTTCAAACCCGTGCTGACCTGGCGTTCATGCGCACTGTTCATCCCCAGTGGAGCCCAGTGAAATCATGTAAAGGGAGCCAATTAGAGAAACTTTGAGCCAGAAGAGATGAGCAGAGGCCATCTCGTCCGTCCTTCTGCCTCCTGGCAAAAATCGTCCCCTGCACCAAAAATTTTTACTTGAATCCTGCTGACAAAAGTGTTCTCGCCACATGTAAATGACAAGTCATAATCCAGTTAATGCAACTAAAGCAGATGAACTGTTCAGGGCTTATTTATTAGGTTCTAAAGAAGCTGAGTATGAAAGCTCATCTGAATTGTTTTAATTCCTCCTTTCTAGAAAATCATTTTGTACGAGAAATGTACTCAAATCATTGTGAAGCTGTGGGAAGTTGGTGTCTAGGAAATGTGATTATCTTTATCATCTTATTAAATGTATTTTTGGTTTCCTTTTACTCTAGGTCTACCTTACGGGTGGGAGGAAGCTTACACAGCAGATGGCATCAAGTACTTCATCAAGTAAGTACGAGCATCTCAACCAAGTAAGCAGTTTTTTCACATCTGGAGAGAACCTGGAAGTTGCAGAATAATCAGCAAAACCAAGAAACCCTCTTGGAGGTTACAGAAATTAGAAACAAGAAATGTAGGCTCACCATTTTCATTTCATGTGATTTAAATGCTCATATCAGATATCATTTGGTGGGGAAAATGAGTAACAATTTCAAGGGAAACATCAAAAAGTAGGAGCAGGACCCTCATTTGAACTTAAATATTGACCGCCTAGATCCACTTCTGGTTTAAAGTACTGCTATTTATGAAAGGTTAATCTAATGAAAACGCTAGTTAAAACTTCCTAATGATACTACTACTAAGGAACATTTCCAGTGCCTCACAAAGTACACAGTTCATTTATCTGCAGGTAGTTTTTGAACATTTGCTGTGTGCCCGGCAGTGTTGTGTGCATGCCTTGCGGATCCCGTAGTGAAATATGCAGACTGGGTCCTGGATATGATGGAATTTACATAATAGTGAGGAAAGAGAGGAAACAAGTAACTGAAGAAGAGATCAGTGGGACGGTCTGGGAACAGACCTTATCTTAGTGAACTCTCAGAACACCCTCTTAGGTATGAGTACCTTATTTTCCCTGTTTGATGAAGAAATAAGAGCCTAGAGGAGATGCCAGAAAATCCACAGCCACTAAAGGCCCGACCCAGAGCAGAACCAGTCTTCTGACTCCACGAGTCTCTCCACTACTGGATTGTCGCTGGCAGAGATCTGTCTTTGAGAGGAATGTACTTCCTAGCTGCTGCGCTGGTCGGTTTTAGTCCGGACAGAGCACTCAGGTGGACTTCCACTGTGTTCGGGGTAACTCCTTTCATGGCAGAGTTGGGGTATAAGGGCGAAAAGGGGACTGCTGACAGACCCCTGAGATCCCAAGAGACTCCCTTAGATGTAACACATGACACTCGCTGTGTGTTTGCGGGGAGGAGGGGGATGTGTCCTTGCCGTCCTTTCCATACGCAAGTATTTTCCAAAGCAACGTCCAGATTGTGGATTCTCAAGCTCTAGGACTTTGCACAGGTTCTTACATCGCTCTTCACCTCAGCTTTCTCATCAAGAAATAGGGATCTATTACGCACTTTATAAAGTTGTTAAATGTTAAGCACCCAGCATGGAACTTTGAACACAGTAGGTGCCCAATAAGTGCTCGTAAATTTACAACATGGAGAAACCATCTTGATGGGGGGGGAGCAAAAAATCATTTCTTCTGAGTTCACAACATGAGAACTCAGAAGCCTCGTATTTGAAAGGATTTAAGACAAAACTAGCAGTAAACCTGTCAAAATGTTGTCACGCTGTTTTTTTTTCTTGTGGTCTCGAACAAAAACTAATTAATACAGAAAGGCATAGCTTATTGCCTGTGAAGGAGAAAGGGACTTTTGGAGCAGAGGACCCGGGAATTCCATGCACAGGTCACAGTTAGCACCGTACTAGTCACGTGCAGAATCGTCACTCTTCTAGAAGGGAAGTTGCACCGTGACATGCCGTGTTAGCTGTGTTTGGTTCCTGGGAGATCAGATCACTGTGCTGTCAGTGTGGCAGGAAAACGAAAAACCATAGTCAAGTTTGCATTGGGTTTCTTTCTCGCACTAACTTTCTAATGAATAAGGGAAAAGATAAGGGGGTGGGGGAGGAAATAAGTATTTATTGAGCATTAGCTGGTGTTGAATAGCCAGGCATATATTAGGTGTATTTGTCTATGCATTCTATCATTAAATCCTCTTACCATTGTGGAGAGTGGACATCGCTCAGCTCTTACTAGGATGGTATTCTGGTGTAGTGAGCTGTATCCCGCCCTCTTCCATGCCTGTCTTCTTGAAGGTCCCCAAAAGAAACACCTGGTCAAAGAAAGGCAAACCTAGTGTTCGTTGTTAACTGGGGCTCTGAATTCCGAGGCATTTGAAAAATGTCAGTAATAAGTCTGGACCCTGTGGAGAGAGCTCCTACCTAAGCTCAGCCTTAGCCGTCTGTCAGCATATTCTAACCAAAGGGCGAGTGGCAGAGCCTGACGAGTGTCCTGTGAGGAAAGGACACTAGAAGTGTCATCACCAACTACCAAGGAGAAGGAAGGAGCAAGAGATGGACAGCCAAAGAGTGAGTGTGTCCCACTGCCTGGTACCCAGCTGCTTAAGCTGCTGTCCTTTGCAGTCTGGAACAGTAGCCGTGGGCCGGGCTCCGACCACAGGGGAGAACAGCATCCGGGGAGAGGAGAGGAGGAGTAAATCAGCCTTGTGACGGCCTGCCCTGAGACCGCACAGTCCCTGCGGGAGGATAGAAAGAGACACTCTATCTAGGTAGTGCACACCAGTCTAGAAAATATATCCATTAGGGTGTTTTGCAAGACCATCAGTTGTTTTCTTTGACCCTAAGTCTGACTCATAAGAAAAGCAGAAAAGAGCCCTGGCTGGTGTGGTTCAGTGGATTGAGTACTGACCTGTGAACCAAAGGGTCGCAGGTTCGATTCCCACTAAGGGCACATGCTTGGGTTGTGGGACTGGCCCCTGGTTGGGGGGGGTACATGAGAGGAAACCACACATTGATGTTTCTCTCCCTCTCTGTCTCCCTCCCTTCCCTCTCTCTAAAAATAAATAAATAACATCTTTTAAAAAAGAAAGAAAAGCAGAAAAGAGATGGTAAGATAGATTTGTTCCCCAAAGGACAGTGGTGGATATCCTTAACATTGTAGTGTAATGTAGTCTCAACATTACGGTTGGAGAACCTGTGTGGAAAAGACGCTAAACCTGTCAGGGCCACACAGTGAAACTACAGAGCCAAGATACGGACGCAGGGCTGTCTGGTTCCAGAGCCACCCCCCACCCACCACACATGCATTCAAGCTCACGCACACACACGTCGCACCACCTCCATCTCCTTATTTTAACGTGGTATCTTCACAGGTTACAAGACAAGATATCTTAAAACAGATCTTCATTTAGGAAGAGCTCTATAAATGGTGGGGGGTGGGGTAGGTAGGGCAGGGGAGAGTAATTGGGGGAAAATGGGGACAACTGTTGCTAAACAACAAAAAAATTTTTTTTAAAAAGAAAAAATAAAATAGTAGATTAGATACCTAGTTCTAAGAATGAGTAGTTATCTCCTGGAGATCAGAAAGGTCAAACAGTAAAGATAAGAAAATCTAACCCTATACCGGTGCTTCCTTTACCCAGCCTTGTGGAGGAACAGGTTGCTTACCACGAGTTGTGTTTCTTTTTGCTAGAAGTTAACCCTATTCAAGCACCTACCCTTATTTCTGCTTAACTTTTCTTGGTGAAAGTCATACTTGATAAGTGCTGTGTACTTCCCTACCTTCTTTCCAAGGCTGCTGAACAAAAACAGATTATTATGATTGTCAGTCTTACACATAACACAGTGAGTTCTGCAGGGGAATATTAAGCTGTATAAGCTAGAATACAGACCCAGCTCTCATCTCTTCGCTCTCAGCGTGCCTGTCCATCCCCTCATCCCCATCCTTCTTCTTTCTCCTTTACACACTCCCCCCGCATCCCCAGGAGCTTCTTATTTGAACAGGACAGGATGCCAGATAATCAAACTTAATTTGAATTGCTTGTAAATAGCCTTCGAGTGCGTGTCTGGAGAGGTTTGTGTGGGAGTCAAGTCCTGCCTGAGTTCTGATACAGGTGGATTTGATCAGGAAGGTCACATGAGGGGAAAGAAGAACCACAGGCCATGGAGTTAGAGAAACTGGATTCAAAAGGTGGTGTCTCCATAGAATAGTTGAATGACCTTGGACATATGTACTTAACCTCTTTGAGTTTTTATTTCCACACTTATAGAATGGAAATAATACCCATAATTCCTAGGCTAGGGCTCTTGTCCAGAATGAATGAGCTTGTGTGTGAAAAGAGCCTGTCATAGCACCTGACCCCAAAAAGACATTTCCAGCAAGGTGAGCCCTCCTCGCTCCCTCCCCTCACTCTAGCATTTTGATGGGGATTACCTCATGGCCCTTCGCTGCATTCAGACAGCTGATGTCGCCAGAGAAGTAGTGCCTGCATAGCAAACATGCGCATCCACTCTGTGTCTCTCTTGAACTTTCGTTTAGCTTTTTAGCATTTTCTTTAATCTTCATCTTCCCACTACACCAACGAGAATTTGAGCCTGGACAGCCTGTGTTAGCTTTTGAGGTGGGACTGGCTCATTTACCAGGTAAATGTACTTTGGAGGTAAAAAATAACAAGTAATGAACTCAGGTTATTGCCTTTCTCACCTTTACTTAGCACAATGACTGAAGTCACCCCTCCAGAACACTGGAGGGGATAATGGTCTGTATGCATATAGCCTTTTCCTGAGATTGACATCCGTCACTGTCTTCCGAGGAAGCGAATTGTTGGAGCTGATGGAAGCCAAGCCTCAGGCAAAGGAATAACTGTCAGCGCTGTCCCGAGAATGCCCAGACGAATAGGGTCCTCACTGAGTGTTCCTATCAGCCACATGTCCACTGCACAGCTATAAATACTTCGTAGTTATCCACTGAGGTTCTGACACAGGAGAGGAAAGCATTTTACCAGGTGTAAACAAATGTATTTCAAGGGTTGGCATTGCTATAGTGTTTCATAGAGCTAAGAACATGTGTATCTCTATACGTGTATGTATATGTACCAATATACGTGTGCACATATGCATATAGGTCAGGCTTGCTCACTTGGGATATATACATATACACACACACTTTCAAAGGAGTATGTTCTTATTTTCTCCTTAGAGAGAAAGTTGCAGCATTCTTAAATTTAATGACAAAATGTCATTTATCTTGATGGTGCTATAATGAAGTTATCTGATTAACTTGACCATTTATCTACCCAACTTCTTATCTTCCCTTTGAAGTTGTATACTCTTCCAGATTTATGGTAGTCTTTAGTATGATTCCACATCAAAAGTTCATGTACTTTATCTGTATGTTATATAATTTGACAAAATCATTATGTTTGTGTTTGACAGTAAAAGTGAATTTAATTATTACAGATTAGACAACTGCTACGTTGCTTCCGTTGCACTTCTATTTTTTATTGAAAGATTCAGACTCACTATGATCGGTGATCATGATTTATTAATTCTCTATTGCTGCATGATAAAATTTCCCCAGATTCTGCAGCTTAACACAATAAATATTTATTTTCTCACCCAGTTGCAGAAAGTGGAAACCCCAGGTGTGGTTTTGCTGGATCATCACGGTCTCTCTCTGGGTTCCTCGTGAAGTTGCAGTCAAGCTGTTAGGCAGGGCTGGGAGCTGCAGCAAGGCTCAGCGGGGCTGGAAAATGCCTTCCAGCTCACACACGTGGCTGTTGGCAGGAGGCTTCATTCCCCCACCACAGCGTGGACCCTTCTCCGTAGGGCCACCGGGCTGCTCACAGCATGACAGCTCACTTCCCCCAAAAGCAAGGGACAGGAGGGAAAAAAAGAGCAAGAAAAACGTTAAGACCAAAGCTGCAGTGCCTTTTATAACCAATCTCAGAAGTGAGTGACATACCATCACTTGTGCCATATGCTGTTGGTCACACAGACCAACCCTGGTGCAGTGTAGGCGGCAACTACATACACAAGGGTGTGAATGAGCTCACTGGGAACGATCTTAGAGGATGCCCACGACAGCGCTGTTTCATAATGGAATGTTTATAAAACCCATTATTTTTATAATCATCTGTACATCTGTGTAAACAATACAGAGTTCTCAGTATCAGATACTTGCTTCAAACACTACATTTTACTTCAGTGACTTTTCAAGTAGGTATTAATCATTTGTTTTTAAAGGTTGCTTAAACTTGCTTCATAATTCTCCATCCATCCATTCGTGTTGATACGCCTTTATATCAGATCCTAGAATCTGAGACATCGCTACTTATGTATAAGTCCTGTTCTTCATTACATAGGAAGCATTGCACTTACAACATTAGAGATAAGTACCAGTATAATCCAGGCAGGGAGTCTGTGGCTTCTCCGTAAGACAGGTTTCTGTCTAGAGCAGAGAAGGCGAAGGGGTTTCAACCCACTCTCCCAAGTGTAGTTGTTAAGAGTTCTGAGGCCATAGTCAGTGTCACTGATGTGTGGATCGAATAGAGATGTCTGCTGTGTGACAGAGGGTAGGTGACTAGGCATGCGGGACACCTGCCACGGTTTTGCAGCCCTGGGCTTCTGGAGCGCACTGCTGACGCCGGGACTCTGCCAGGACGAGCAGTAACAATGCAGGCAGTGGGCTGGATGACAAAATAAACAACGGCAGCACCCTCCCCCCGAGAAGTTCCTATGAAATATTCAGTATTCCAGAGCTTTGCTTTGCAGACCCTAAAGAATAACTGATTTCTAGTAGGCATGGTTTTTCTTATTTCTCTCCAGTCAGAGCTCACTAATGACTCAAATGATTGTCTGAACTGGAGCAGGGCATCCCATTAGGTTGTTCCCAGGTAGGAAAGAATGTAGATCATAACCTATATGTGGATAAAATTGTCACTGTCAGCCTGTATTAATTAAAGGCTTAAGTTACAGTGTTACCTCATTTTAGAAACAAATTAAAAATAGAAAACACAAGAAAAAAATTGAAGGTTATATTTTCTTACCCCCTAACTTTATTTTGCAAGTGGAGCCTATTTTAGGTAACTCTAATGTAATTAGAAATTAAGGAGATGTGAGAAGGGAGAATGGAGAGGAAGGGACAGTTTCTGGGTTGGAAATAAAAAGTTACTATTTTGGACTTTGCCTCAATCTGTGGCAGATTATTTTAACTCCACTTGAGTGGACGTTGTCAGGAGCCCTCCTACTTAGGACCTCATTAATGAGGCTGCTTTGATTTTCGGGAAGTTAAGCAATACCCACTGACAAACTACTGGAACCCCGGGTGCACGTGATGAGGTGTCGAGGCGATTTCTGCGCACCGGGCTTCGGCCTGGAGAAGGAGGATGCGTGGAGAAGGAGGATGTGCCGAGGCCCCTCGCTGTCTTTTGCATGTGCGAGAATCCTGGGTGTTTCGTTAACAAGACTGTAATGAACAAACCAAAAGGGGCCCTGGCTGGTGTAGCTTAGTGGATTAAGCACGGGCCTGTGAACCAAGAGATCACGGCTCGATTCCCAGTCAGGGCACATGCCTGGGTTGCAGGCCAGTTCCCAGCAGGGAATGCACAGGAAGCAACCATACACTGATATCTCTCTCCCTCTCTCCTTCCCTTCCCCTCTGAAGATAAATAAATAAAATCTTTTTAAAAAAAACAAAACCAAAAGGGGACTTGAAGGAAGAAATATGGACCTTTTAAATATTTTGTCCTCAAGCACTTCTGAGCTATGAGTAAATCATAAGATATTGAAACCACTAGTTTGGATGTGAGCATCTATGTGACAACTGGTTCAGAATATCCAGTAACCAGTACAGTGCTTTGCATGTGTGGGGACTGAATAAATATTTATTAAGGAGTGAACGCTGTCATTGGCAATTTGGAGAAGCCATTGGTGAGGAAAAACATGTGGGCTTTAGAATCAGACAGACAGGATTCTAATGTTTGTGCCACCACTTTTGAGTGCGACCGTGGTATAATTGGTATTATTTCAATTGTCGGTGCTTCCTTTTCTCATCCAAAAGCAAGGACGGTGGTTAAATTGGGATGTTTAAAAGCAAGGATATTGGATAACTATATCTCTCAGGATTGTTTACATAATTGAACAAAACAAGGGGTATGAAACCCTGGCAAAATACGTGGCTCGTGTACTTTATGCTATAGCTGTTTGCCAACAAAGAGGCTTTAAATGACATTTGCACAGCTGCACATAGAAACCAGTAGCCACAACCCACACTTATGCCACCTTCCGGCCAGTCAGAAGCCCTGTGACAGGAGCAGAGAGGTTGCGTCGCTCAGGAGCCTGAGACAGCTTGCTCTGGATTTTCTATAAATATCTAGGAAGGGGTGTAGCAATATGTAGTGCTGTGCGAGCAACTGTCATTTAAACGAAAGGCCAGCCAGCTGGCTGAGGTTACTCAGAATGGCAAAGCGCACCGAAATGAATAAAACATCCAGATCCAGAGAGCCAACAGCAAACTCTTTTTCCCCCATTTAACCAGCGCCAGGTATAACTGAGGCAGGAAGTGTGATGGAAGCATTGCGTTGGGGTAGAAGCAAATCTTATGGAACCGCATAAGTACCTTGAAAATCCATCTCCTTTCTGGGTTATACTGTTTATTTAGCCAGATGTGGAATTCTGTCTGCCTCCAGGATCCTTTATTTCCATTTCTCAACAAATACTAAGTTTTTATCAAACACTTCCCCTTAAAACTTTGGTTGCTGTGTGAGTCTGCTAGGGCTGCCATACAAAGTATCACAGACGGGGCGGCTCGCTCTCCTGCTGCCCAGAAGCGAACAGCCTAGTGGACAGAGCAAGGACATAGGAGGAATTTATAGCCACATGAAGTGAACAGTGTAAGACCCTGAGGAAGCAGGCTTCTCACAAGTACTTTTCATTCATACTTAATCAAATGTTTTATCAGTTTTGTGGCAAGCGCTTTAAAAGGCTTTAGACATACAATCTATGGTCATTGAATTAATCAATCAGCACATCGTTAATTTTTTCATCTTGTAAAGCCGAGGACACTTTTCAGGTGGTCATTTAATCCATCCCAGAACCTCCATACACTCTCCAGAGCGGAGTGTAACATGATGCTTAAATTCTTGGAAGTCAGATTTGGCTCTAATACTAGTTTTATGGCCTAGAGTAAGTTAATTCATCTCTCTCCGTATTAGTTTCCTTGTGTAGAAAATGAGGATAGTAAGTGTAACTCTTTCTCCCCTTTAACATATTGTTAAAGACAGTTAAGTCCACGTATTCACAAGTCCAAGGTGGTCCTGCTGAAAACAATCAGCATGTAATGTTCGTGGGAGAACTATAAAGCCTAATGGCACATTTGGTTTTTACCCCATAATTTTTAATGGTAATTGAAGGTTTCTGCTTCCTAGCACTCACTGTCAAGTGGCTTTTGCATTACCCACCGTGGAGTCTGTAATAATAATAACCGCCTCAGACTTTAGGGATGGCCGTACACGGACGGGGCCCCCCAAGTCCCTCCCAGCTCTGTGGGTTTTAGGCTGCACACTCCTTCTCTAATACAGCATGTGCATTCATATGCTCATCTCCTCAGCGTGGTCAGTTTAACTGTGGCAGAAAAATAATATTAGAACAAGTATAAAATTAGTTGAAATTGTATGTTTCAAATAATTTTCGTGTTTCTAAGATTTCAAATTTGCTAATTAAGAAAAATACGTTTAGTCAGATGTTTATTAAACTTACTTTATTGGGTAAGTTAAGCCAAAGCCTTATGGTTTGTACTGTAATTCTCATTATTTTAAGAAGAACATTAAAACTTAAAGTAGCTTCTGTGTTTCATGCACTTCTATCATAAGTGGGAATTTAACGTGAAAACTTTGGCGATGGTCTTGCTGAACTTGTTTCTAATTAAATTTAGTTTCATCAATCTATATTCTGAGTATTTTGATTACTGACATATATTTAAAGTAATGTGAAAATACACATTTATTGCATGTTTTCTGAATTTTAGACAGGGAAAACTCCTTGGTTTGTGGAAGTTGTACATATGTTTACTGGGAAAGTAATAGTCGCGGCTACATCGTGAAATACACTCGTGCTCGACAGTGATTTAGAGTGAGGTCTACGGTAACAAATCACTGCCTTTCAGTGTCCTAGAGCTCACATACCAGTCAGTGCCAGGATTCCTGGTTGGTGAACGGTTTGTTCTTCCTTCGGATGGTGCTTTGGAGACCCCAGGACCTTCTAGCTCATGGCTGTACCATTTCCGAGCACCTCAGTGTGCTGTGCATTCAAGTTAGTGGCCTCTGGCTTCTTAAGAACCCCAGGCCCACAAGACACAAACATCACTTCTCTTACTTTGCATTGGTGGAAACTAGTCACTTGCCCACGTAAGGATATAGTGGGAGCTGGGAAGTGTAGTCTCTGTCTGGGCAGCTACCTCCTGGTAACAGCTCTCCAGTACGAAACAAATGTACCCACTACAGAATTCTATGTGAATGCCTATTGGTATATAACAGCCCAGTGTGGGGGTATCAGTGTCAGTAGGCCACGTTCTTGCAGTTCTTCTGTATTTTTTTATCCTGTTATGATAGGAAGTAGTAACACTTTTTAAGAGTTATCCAGAGCTATAATCTGTGACTATAATATACTTTCTTTCTTTGAAAAATGAATTGCATCAGCTTTGGACCTGGGATATTTTGGCTCTATACAAATTTGCCAGCAATCCAAACCTCTGTATATTATTTGAAACAATATAATCGATATTTCCGTATTTCTTCAGGTATTTTATTTTTAGTGTTCTAGTTTTGCAAGTCTAGTGAGGTAGCAATTTTTACATTATTATGCATAACTAGTATTTTACTATATGACTTCAGATTCTTGTTACATAATTTGATATCTGAGGTCTACAGATTTTTAAATTAAAGTCATGGGCCGCATAACAACATTTTGGTCAACGATGAACCACACAGGTGACAGTGGTCCCACAAGATTACAATGGAGCTAAAAAATTCCTGTCTCCTAGTGACATCGCCACTGTAATATAGTGGCACAACACAGGGCTCCCACGTTTGTTGTGATGCCGGCATAAAAAAGTGTTGCTGGTTTATGCATGTACTATAATATGCTTTTTATCATGGTTTTAGAGTTCACTGTTTCTACTTTCAATAAAATAAGTTTGCTGTAGAACAATGCTGTAGTGCTTCAGCAGCAGCCTCACGCATCTCCTGTTTACCGCGTCTCTCGAGGGCATCATCTTCTCTTGTGCTTGATTTAATCTCGCATTGTTCTGTGCCGCAGCGTGCCGCACAGGCTCACGGTCTGGGAGCAATAGTCTATACCCCATCGCCTGGGGGTGTAGGGGTGCACTGAGCTAGGCGTGTGTGAGTGCGCTGTGTGACGTTTGCACAGTGACAGAATCACCGAATGTCGCACCTCTCACAATATGTCCCCACAGTCAGGCAGCACATGTCTGTAATGGGATTTTTAAATTTCCGAAAGATACCTTATGTATTTTTTATAGAAAGCACCATAAATATATAACAAAAATAAAATTTATTTTCAAAACTGTAAAGATTTGAATGGGATCCTGCTAACATTTGATCATAGCCTTGCTAGATTTTCAGATTCCTAATTACAAAATGCTCAAAGTGTTCTGACAAATATTCATTTTTGTTTCAGCAGTGTATTTCCCAATTTATGTGTGAGGAAACTCCTTATACAGCAGTGGGATCCAATGCCTGGACCTTTCTCCCAAACCTGTTTGGGACGGACCCTTCCTATCACTGACCTAGTCACTCTCGTAACCAGCACCCGACAGGGCTACCCGCTGCCTCCCGGTTTGGTGGCTTTTTCATAATTTCATTGACGTGACTCACCTTTTGTTCTTACATCTCATTTGTTTTCCATTGGAATTATTTTTTAAGTATAAATCTTTCATTGTCATTAGTGTTTGTAGTTTATGGCCAGTTGTAAAGTTTTCTAGTGTTTCAAAGTTAACTGGTGCCAGAAACAGATTGAATTAACATATATTTACTTATTTGTTCTTGTTTTCTAGTTCATATGAATGTTATATATAAAGATTGCCTCACCCCACAAAAAAACATTGGAATTTAATTGCTTTGGCTCATTATTCTGCAGCTTGATCTTAAACATGATTAAATGATGCTTGTAATCTTGCGAAATTCACAATGCTATATAAATAGTGCCATCTACAATGGAAGACTAACAAGTGGACCTCTTTCATCATCACAGATGGTTATAAGAATGAATTTCTACAAAACTATTTTACTTTTTATCTTTAAACTACCTTTCTCTTAACATGCTGTCCTAAATTTTTATTTTGAAGGAAAACATGGTGCTTGCTAGGAGGTAAGAAACATAAGGAGGGTGGTTATAATGAAATTTAAATAATTCACTTACATTTCTTTGCCAATAAAATCATGTTCTGTTAGGTTTTTCTAATAAGCTCTAAAATATGTCTTTCAATTTATTGTACTATTATTATAAAAGAAAAAACTCAACACTGTCATCTTCCCAAATCAAACATTGATGTTTGTAAACAACAGATTTGACAGTCATTCAGAGGCAAGTAGTATTAGGCTTTTTATATTCCCTATTTTTTTGGTCTTTATTTTTATTGTTGACACTATTACACAGGTGCTCATTTCCCACGCCCCTTTGCCCACATCCACCCAGACCCCGCCCACCCCTTCCCTCAGGCCATCACAGCACCCTTGTCTGGGTCTATGGATCATGCACGTTTGTTCTTTGGATAATCCCTTCCAATATATCTGAACTGCTGTTGATTGCTCACCAAGTCAGATCAGATGCACTCTCTGCAGGAACATTCGCCAGAGGTACTGTATGTTCAAGGGGAAGATTTTCACGTTGCGTAGTCAGCCTCATTTATTTTCCAGACCTCTAAATTTTTCATTCTAAGTAGCAGCCCCTCACTTTATGAACCATGGGATCTTCATTAATTAAACAGAGTCAACAGGACTGATTTATTTTCTCCCTTCTCAGTCGAATTACCAAGCACATAAATCAGGAAGGAAATCTTTCTAATGCTAGAATGTTCTCCAAGCCAGTGAATCTGGGGACTATCTCATCACACTGATCATGTCAAAGCTCTCCAGTTGCAGTGCTCACTAGGACATAAAACTGAAAGGCACACACGAACACCCAGTCCACCATCGTGGGAAGAATTCCAGGTTTTTCCTCCAGTAACCAGAAGGCCCTAATTACCAGTGAAAGTAGCCACGATCATTTACTGACTACGCACTCATGGCCAGGCACTGCCCATGCATCGCCCGAGTCTGAGAGGCATTGGCTCTGCACGTCTTCACAAAAGACCCAGGGGTGGAATGTGCGCTTGGCGCATAGGACACTCTCTCTGCTGCTCAAGTTGTATTTTTTTTCCAAGTGAGTAGCTGCTATAATTGCATTTTTTGGTATTTAGAAGTGTATTTTTAAAACATACAGAAAAGCATACTGTGAACCTAAGATTCATCGGTGAATATTTTATGACATTATTTTTGTGGTTGGAGTAATATCAGATGTTGATTTATCACTAAAAAGTGCTTCATGAAGTTTACTGGTGAGGATGACTTTCTGGTAGAACTTTCTAATACTCATTGTTCAGAGTCCAATAACTACATTTCTTCCTTGGGAATTTTGCTTTGGCTTAATTTAAATGATCAATTTAGTGGAATGTTCATGTATGGGTATTTATAATATTTCGGGCGTGAGAACATTATTTTTTTAAGTCAGGTAGGAAAGCATGCCCTTTGAACTCACCCCTCAGGCAGTTGTTCCTGTTCTTCCTTCCCACCCTCCCCAACCAGGGAATATTGTAGGGGAGGGAGGATTTATAGTGATTTCAAGTCTCTTCTTTGGACTTGCATATTGGAAATGTGCTGATAAATATTAAAGTGTGCATATGTGTGTGTGTGTGTGTGTGTGTGTGTGTGTGTGTCTCCCAAGTTTTTACATTTGTTTCATCAGGCTTTTTCCTCTTATTCTGAACATGTACTTTGTGCGGGATGATGGGTCCGCCTTTCACCTTGGGTGGCACTCTAGACCGCTTCTGTTACACTCATTAGTATTTATTTAAAATCACTTTCCATTTAGGCAGCTTTCCAGTTTTGTAAAGGCCTTGAAATGAAGTTAACCTGTGCAGCATCAGGCGCTTTAGTGAGTTCAGCCTCCATAATTAGAAATTCCGTTGAACCGTTTTAGAGGTAACAGTAATGTGGATTACTGTCGAGAGAGTAATGACTCTTTGTACCACTTACCACACTCCGAGGTTTTGAAACTGTGAAGGTGTCTCCTGGGCCTTACGACCTTCACCTTGATTCTTAAACAACTTGAACTCTTACCCAGTCATGAACCTATCAGTGATCTTCTTCCATGGAAAGATGCATTTGTAATATTTAAACAGACAAGTTTAACAGTTTGTATAGGGGGATATAGGTAGAATTTAGAGTATAGGATTGGAGACCAACCAAATGCAGTAATGACAGTGAAAGTGACCGTTTGTATGAAGTCTAACATTTTCAGTTATCGTCATTGACAGCCAGCAAGCGCCACTTTGTGGTCATTCCCAAATTGTGCTCTATAGAACACTAACCCCACGTGTGTGCTAATAGGGGCACACTAGTTTGAAAAATATTGCCTCCTTGGAAAGTCAGAAAACACAGTAGTGTATTTAAAGTTATGAGAAATCCTAGAGTAAAGAAACCTAACTACCTATGTTTACCCTAGTATATATCAACCTTATTTGACCATAACATTCTCTTCTTCGCATAATATTTATTAAAGACCCTTGGGACACACTTTGGAAAATGGTAACATGTAATGTAGGAGATACTTTCAGATCCACAATCATATTTGATCCTCAGAAGCGCCAGCACTCACAACTTGCTCTGAGACCTGCTTCTGAGGCGGAGTTTGGATAGGATAGGGGTGGGGGAAACCGAGGTAGGAAGGATGAAGGCAGTGGGATAAACCAGGGCTAGAAAGAATATCCAAGGAAAAGAAACAAATCATCCCAATTCCAGAAGTTGTCTGTCCACTAGGCAGGCGCCGGGCAGACAGTGGTGGATTTAGGAGATCCATCTGGCTGCAGGCTGGGTGTTGGATCCTCGTTCTGAGAACTACCACCCCGCTCCGCCCTGCACGGTCGTGTTTATGAGGTTTCACCACTACCCGAACATGCCCTCTACCTTGTTTATGTCCTTCCTTTCCTCTGCTTCTGTTTTCCCCCGAAATGCCTTGTTGTTTGTTCTGAGAACATGGTAGGCACCATGAACTCAAAGAGAAGAATCAGTTCTTGCCCTCAAGGAGCGTCATATGCATTAAGAGGGCCTAAAAATAATCAGGCATTTATCGCACAGCATAATAGGAGATAAGACTATGGGCACAGATTGGAGGAATCTAGAGGAAGAGTTGGTTCTTTAGAATTAGTAAAGTAGATTAACCAAATGGGAGAAAGGAAGATTGTAGCAGAGAAGAAAGCACCGATGAAGTAGGTTAAAAAAAGAAAAAGAAAACTCAAAAATATTTCTTACTATGGAGTATGTATTTGATCCAGAAGGCATTGGTTGGCACTGAATTTTTAGCAAGTGAGCATCAGTAGTGTATGCCATTCGAAAGATCTCTTGGCTGGAGTGGAGCATGAATTAGAGAAGAACTAGAGCAGAGGCAGAGAGGCAAGCATTTCAGTGACCTAGGCAGTAGCATTGGAAAGGAGAGGACGGAAGAGATGCCAGAGATGCTACAGCAAGACGATCACAGAACTTGCTGACCGAATGAATGTCAGATAAGGAAAAGCGAGGAATCCAAGATGAACCACGTCCTACATTTCTTGTTACCAAAGAAAAAAAAGAAATGGTTTTGGGTGAACCTTAAAACACATCTAAGACTTATTCAAATATTGGATCCTGGTCGGGCAGCTCAGTTGCTTAGAACGTTGCCCCAAAACACCAAGGTTGTGGGTTCAATCCCCAGTCAGAGCATATGCAAGAATCAACCTATAAATGCATTAGTAAGTATAACAACAAATCAGTATCTCTCTCTCTCCTGTTGTCCCTTCCTCTCTCTTTCTAAAGTCAATAAATTTTTTAAAAAATTTAAAGATTGGATTCAGTTCCCATTACGTCCTGTCCCAGGGGACTGTGGTAGGGTAGAAGCGATGTCACTAAGATCAGTACTTGCATGGATGGGTAGGACCAGCTTCCAGATTGTAATTGCGTTCCTTGTTCTTCTCAAGTCACGTAACACAGACCACGTCCTGGATCCATCCCGTGATGAGTGCACTGAACCTGTCTTGCTCAGAGGAGAACGAAGAGGACTGCTCCAGAGAACTCCCCGACCAGAAGAGCTAGTTGTTTTCTGTGGGAAGCTGAGCCCCGTGGCCTTCCAGCACCTCGGTCTCCACAGAGGACTCTGAGACACAGTGGTCTAAAGCAGGAGTAAACGCAGGCGACCTGTCGATGCTCTGAAACGGAGACTGCACCAAAGGCTAATTTTTGTAAAACTTTTTCATACAACTGCGTACATTTACAGGATCAATCGCCACTATAGTAGTTCTTTAAGAATGATCTACTCCTATTTTTTTGACATCATATATAGTTAGACTTTATATTATGTATACTTTATATATATAATTAGAACTTTGCAATTTTATATACAGCTCTTTATGGAGGGTCCAATACATTGATTTCTAGGATTAACACTTAGGTTGGAAAATTATGTGAATATAGTGAAACACTTCATTTATCTGAAAATTCACTAACCTTTTATATTTGTATCTTAGGAAAATGACTAAGCAGGCTCTGGGGATTTTTCGTGAAGATCACAGGTAGACCACTATCTCACAGGCTACTGAATGTAGTCTGCGTTTTATGGGGCTTTCTGATTTACGTAATGCTTTCCTGGCCCCGTTTTTTCCACACCATCCAACACACCC
This sequence comes from Trachops cirrhosus, assembly GCA_028533065.1. NCBI lineage: Eukaryota > Metazoa > Chordata > Mammalia > Chiroptera > Phyllostomidae > Trachops > Trachops cirrhosus. The sequence continues at coordinate 87,591,708 of CM052545.1, read as the reverse complement.
ATGAGGCAGATCCAGTGGGTAATCTTTATTCTGTTTTTCGTTTATGGAAATAGTGGTTCGGAGAAGTGAGGCACCTTGTGCTACGTCTTCTGATCCTCTGTCCAGCCCCCTTTCCACTGCACCCTGCTGTCCCAGCAGAGGCAGGTCACGGCCCAGCGCACAGGGCACATGGTTCTGTTGATGCAGCTGAGCTCCACGCTGTGCGCTCCGGTGGCCGCCCGGATGCAGCAGGCACCTCTTCAGTTAAACACGCCCCCACGTAACTCCACTGTGGTCCCAGAAACCTTTCCCCTTCTGCACCCCCAAACCCTCACCAGGTAGGAGCATGGTTTTGTGATGCTTCAGCAGGCTTCTTGGGGCTGGCTCATATCGAGGACTTGCCTTGCTTAGGTTGCCCTTGGCAGATGGAGCATTTGAGTGGCATTGATGAGAAGAGGAGCATCCAGAGTCTCCTCTGCTATCAAAAGAGATGTCCTTGAACCCTTTTGCTCCAAGTTCAAGACTGACATCATTATTGCTGGGACCACCCACGAAACTAATTATGCTTTTGATCTTATTTTATTTTATTGTAAGGATGCTAGACAATTTCTAGGCGAGAACGAGCCATTGATTTGGAATGCTAAAGATTTTCTCTGTTTAATGATTTAAACCCGAAGTTGGAAAATGGAGGGGGTTGTTGAGTGGGGAGGAAGTCATTTCAAATGTCCAGGGCATTAGGTACTAACTGAAAAATAAAAAGACACTTATTCCTAGCCAATGTTGTATTTTTAGGTAATGTACTTAGAAAGAAAGTGAGTAAGAATCATTGGTTACTCAGAACACCTGTTCCCAAACCGCACCTAATAACACAGAGAAGCTACTGTTGATCACTCTGGCCATTTTTTTCTTCTCCCCTTCTCCCCACCCCTGCCCCTCCCCTTCTCTCCCCTCCCTTCTCTCATACTCCCTCTCTGCCTCCCCTCCTCTGAAACACAAGTAGGAAAATAGCTCAGAACCTTGAACATCATCTGATTCAGTGACTTTTCAGGTACCTTCTGGCAAAAAAGACTCATTTTTCAAATGAAGTCTTATACAGAATCACAATATATATAACAGAATTTTTAAAATGTTGCTACTCTGCCTGAAACAAGATGAAGGCCTGGAGTCAGGTGCAAGCAGCTCCCCATCACTGCCGTGCAAACCCAGAGCTCCTTAGGAGCCCAGGGTAAGAATCATCAGTCCCAAGGTCACACAGAGGCTGAGTGACCAGGTCAACATCAGACCTAGATCCTAAGCCTTCCAGTCTACTAAATCTCCTATGGCACAGAACACAGATGTATATTGTAAGTACATGTGTGCGTTGTGCTCACCCATGCATTCCTGAATACATGTAGGATTTATAATTTATGTCTGGAATAATAATAACATAAGGTCAAATCTAGGCTGATAGGTAGGCAGTCATGAGCCCTGAGAAAACTTTCTGAATGGCTGGAAAGGACTTGAGTTTCGCCTGACAGCCGTTTGAATATTAGGAAGCTTCAGGGAGACAAGTTTCGAGAGAAGCCTCCAAGGGAGTTCTTTCCATGTGTCCCCCATCCGTGCATGAGATTCTCAAACACCTGAAGTTACTTTTATAAGTTAGTATCTGTAGTCATGAAAGTACAGACTTTTTGTTGTTGCCAAGTTAATGGTATGGTATTTCCCTCCCCCTTCCGGAAGAGTTTTCCTAATTTGTTTCTAGTGAGGAAACACAGAGGGAATGTCAGAGTCACTTGAGGTCAAGGTCTCGGGCACAGGTTTCACTGACAGACACCTTGTATGTTACCTTTGCTGTTTCGTACCACTTCCCTCCCTGCTTCTGACAAGTACCTAATGGGAAAGGCCTATAGAATTGCATTGTTATTTATTAAGCATTTCTGTGCCATACATGGTGGTTGGCAGTTTGCATATGTTATTTCATTATCTTCTTAAAACAGCCCATGAGGTAGAACCCCGCATTGCCCCTGGTGCACAGAAGAAACACAGCTTTAGAGCGAGTTGCTCCTCTTGGCCTACAGGCACACCGCACCCGCGTGTAGAGGCTGGCGTTTCAGGCAGCCCGCCCTGGGCAGAGCTGCTTACCTCTCACTGTGTGGGATGCTCGGGGCAGGGCTAGGGTCTGTGGGTCCGTCTCACAAAGAGGCAGGTTCCGGTTCTGCACAATAAGGAGCTTCCTGGTAGTTGGCCCTGGGAAAGGATTCCCCAGGAGAAAGCCGGGGGGAGCACCGTCCCAGGAGGCATTCTGTCCGTCTGAGCGCCGTACTGCAGGAACGTCGTTGAGGAGGTTCGCGGTCAGAACCAACTGCATCATTTGAGCATTCTCCAAGATTCCCCTCTTCCTTGTGCTTCTGTGACCTCTGAACCAGCAGATACCTGCTCTGAGACATGCCGAAGGACACACATGCTAAGGACTCATTGACAGTCTTTTTCCATTGCAAGTAGAACCCCCAAATTATTGTTTGGCGAGTTGACATTTACATAGCCAGGCTTTCTTTTATATAAATCAACCCTAGCAATGTAGTCATTTGTAGTAACCCCCTCCGCGGACCCACCGACTCAGACTTTCAGGGTTGGGCCGTCTCCGTGTGCTGATGTCCTTCCATCTCACTTCACTGAGAGTGACCGAGGTGAGCCATCCTTACTTGTTCTCAAAATATTTCCTGAGCACCAACGATGTGTCAAGCAAGGGCCCTATAGTAGGGTGGTAGCCAGCTACTTCCTAGGTTCTGTTAACAGGTGGGTAAAAAGGAAAAAAGCTTTTCAGGTGGCCAGAATTGGACAGCTTCTCTGAATTTATTGAATTTTAAAAACAATCTATTTCCATGAAGAATCAGGTAGTATGAAGTTGAATAAAGTAAAAGAAAAAAAATAGCCCATCTCTCCAGAGGTGGCCATCACTAATATTTGATGAGTATTTTTACTCCAAGGAAATCATACTGTGAAGTAGCTTTCTTTTGACATAATACATCATGGCCATTTTTTTCATATCAATACATAGATTAATGTTATATCTCAAATGTCTGCATAAATGATCTGCACCCGGATAACTCGTGTGCAGCCTACAAGCTATCGATGAACGCTTAGGCTGTTTTAGGTCGTCTGCTACTAACCGTGGCTGTCACAGGGAACGTTCTTGTGTTCATATTCTTGTACTTACTCAGTCCTTTCCCTCATGTATCTGTGCCCTCTGGTGCCAATACCTACAGCAGGGTTATAGTGATAAAAGTAAATTGTCATGTCATAATAGGTGCATTTTGAATTTGCTAGTTGTTTGTCAATTTTCCTCCATAAAAATGGGATCAATTAACACTACCACCAATAGTGTATGAGAGCTGCTTTTTGCTATATCACAGGACTTTTTTGGGTCTTGAGATTGCAAGTAACTTTTCTGATCATTTTTGTGCTTCAAAGGGTAGCTTTTCATTGCTTTGTTGCGAAAGGACCAGAACTTTTTCATTGGGGGAGGGGGGGTAGTTGTTTTTTTAGCAGCAGAGACTAAGTCTCTCCATAGAGGGGCATCGAGCAGTGACTAGTTCCCTGTGTGTCGAACACATCGTTACTCTTAGCTGTTTACCTGAAAATACTTACCTTTCCTACTTTATATACAATGGTTATGAGAACCAACTTTTAAATGACCTCACTTAGGCAAGAGCCCTCGGTGAAGTGCAAAGCACAGTACAAACACACCTACAAGTTCTTTGAGCCTCAGTTTCCTCATCTGTAGAAGGAGGATAATAATTCCCTGCCTCTTCCCTAACCAATTCAACTCCACAGCCGTTTCCCGCACACCTGCTAAATGCCAGGCAAGACGTGAGGTCTTAAAGTTACCATGGTGAATTGTACCGATTCCTAAATCAAGAAGCTCATAATCTACCACCTTTTTCCTTTGTTTTCTTTTTTTTTTCCAGAAACCTTTTATTATTCCTTAAAGGAGTAAGAAGTTAAGGGTTTGTTTAGTAAGAACCCCTGAAGAAAAGCCTTTATCACACTCTTAAATTTGAATAATTCCAAAATAATAACACCCTTTGAGTAGAAATGAAAGAAAAGAAACATACTGTATGAAGGGCCTCTCCAATAATAAATGCAAAGCAGCTGTAAAAATACAGAGTCAAATGATACTTTCATAAAGCGTTTGCAAAATTAGAAAATATTATTCTTTATCTGGGGGAAATGGACGTTTTTGTTTTCTCTGCCAAATGAAATGCAACGTTTTCAAGGCTCAACAAACTTGAGTTTGAACAATATATAGAACAGAAAGAACTGAACTAACATTAAAACAACTCACATGCTCTATTGCATGTAATTTTTGAGAAGGTGAGAAGAACGTTAAGCAGAATATGCCCATGGAGCTTAACTTCAGAAATAAAGTACCCAAGATGTCTTAACCGCAACTATCCACATGTAATATCATTACTTGTGTGATGATTATGTAAACATTAAATGCAGTTCTGTATTTGTTTGCTTCATATGATTTTTACATTTAAATAATAATACTTTTGTTAACTTTTTTGCTTCATTTTTACTCTCGGGTCAGGGGGGCATGGATCTGAGGGAAAGTGCCATCAGACTAATAGCTTGGATTCCCTATTCCCATTTCCCCATCACCAGATTACTTTTTACCACTTCACCCTGTCTAGTTTTTACATTGTGTATGAATTTGTCATGATTTTTTGTTTATTGCCTTTCTTAATAATAGGAGCAATAATTGCAGTAAGCTCCGTGAAGGTCGGTATTTCTATGTCCTTTTCACCATTGTATCCTCGGTGCCTGTCACACAACAGGTGTTGAGTGCACACTCGTGGGGTTGAACATGTGATGTGCTGTGCACAGCTAAGACTTAGTTCCAGCTTAACTCTCCTGCCTTTGTGTTTACTTACTCCCTTCAACACTTACCAAAGTGCTGTTGGGTGCCAGACACTTTGCTACATGCCAGGGATACAATGCAAAACAGACTTCGCGATCCTACTAGCCCCCGTGTAATCTATACTTTAGGGAAAGAACATTCAACTTCAATTAACCAAACCCTTTCCATTTATTTTCTTTCCCCCATACTTGAACTTCGAGGCCATCCAATGTTCATTGCTTCAAGAAAGAGACTTTGCTTGGGGTGATGGGCGCACGATGCGGTGTGCAGACAGTGTTTTGTTGAGTTGTCCACTTGAAACCTGTATGGTTTTGTGAACCAGTGTCACCCCTGTGGATTCAATAAAAAAATAAAATAAAATAAAAAGGTGTGGTATCAGAAAGCAGAGGAGTATGTACTCTGAGTTTTAAAGGTCTGACTCCTCAAGGCTCTGGAAAAGATCCATGATTTGCACCAAAGACGGGAGAGCACACACAATGAGGAAGAGCAAGACTCCCTACTCCCTGCACAGGGAGTGATTCCCCTGGCTGTTGGATGGGGAGCCCAAAACGTTGGTGGGGCTCAGAGAAGGGGGCCCGGGCCCCACCTCCAGAGGCCACCTTCTTGGAGCAGCAAAACCCCACTTGTGTTTGTGCTGAGAGCAGAGGAGACCCATTCCTCATTGTACCCTGCAATGGAAATGACTTCACAGTGTGTCTAAGGAGATGGGGCCTTGGACGACTTCCTTGAGCTTCCTCCAAACCGGTGTCCAAATGAGGAAACCAGATTGATGTCCATGAACCCCAGAGGATCACAGGAGTAGCAGGAAGACTGACTGGTCCCGAGTGAGGATGTCCATTCAATCCCTGTGACCTCTCAGTGAGTCTGAGTTTGGACAGTGACAACAGACCATCAAACACGGGGTGCCTTAGCACTAGGTAAGCCTCCCAGAGCTCAGCAGTGACGCCAAAGAGTGGAGGGAGCTGCAAGCTGGCCGAGGTTAGCGTCAATCAGGTGCCGATGCCTCCTTCCTCACGGAGGGAGCTCCTGCAGAGTAATCCTGTGGCCCTCTCTCTGCCTCTGCCCTCTCGGGCACCACGTACATGCTCAGCAAGTTTGGAATAAAGAGCAAGACGTAGGCTTTTTCTAGAACATTTCTGAACTATATTCCTTTTTCTCTCTTCCATGCCAACATTGCCTATTTATTTTCCAGATCTTTCTACTTTATTACCTGGATAATTGCAATGTAGGCAATATACCTTGTTCCCTCTCTCTCACCCCTGTCCTCATCAATCTGCCCACAACATTTCCGTCAGAACTGTCTTTCTGAAACACAGATTTGATTCAATCGCTCCCTTGCTGCCCTTTGGTAGTCCCTGGCCCCTGCCATGATCGGACCCCTTCCGCTTTCTCTCTGGCCTCATTTTTCATCCTCAACAATCACTCAAATAGACTCCTGTCTGTCTTGGGAACTCCTCCTGCCTCATTTCCTCATCAGACCCAAGACACCACTCCTCATCCTCCAAGACACCGCTCTTGATTCATGTCTTCTGTAGAGATCTTGGCACATATCGCCTTCCCCGTGCCCAGCGTTCGCACAGTAGATCCCACCTCTGCGTTTTTACACATCCAGCCCCTCTTCCCACTCGGGGGTGGTAGAGTAAGAACTTCCACCCCAAGAGGATCTCCTGTTCTGCTTGTCTAGACACACACTAGGTTACTACATTTATTTGCTAATGTATCTTTATCTAGAGAGCTGGGTTACTGAGTCTTAAAAGCTCTTCACATGGTAGCAAAACTCGGAACGCTGGTTAAAGAACTGCTAGTCTCTGGCACTGTGGCTGTCCCACTCGACATCGGCAGCTTGGCCAGTAAATCCGGTGGAGCTGGGGTGGGGGCAGTGACTCAGGCAGTCTCTTGTTTCTTATTTGTGCGTTGGTGCATCTTACCCAGGTCACTGGATGGTGAGAAGGTTAACTAGGAGGGCCACGCTCTGAAATCCTTCCCCAACCCCTGTCACTGCACACCTTTTAGTAAAACCTCTATCATACCATATTCCCAATTGATTTGGATGGGAAAGGGACATGTGTGCCTCTCCTACTAGACTCTGAGCCCTTTAAATCAGAGTCTGTATATTTTTTATCCCTTGCATAAGACATGGCATAGGAATATTCAATGAATGTTTACAGAATAAATTTTAGAAAGTGATTTATTGTTTTCAAACACTCTTAGCTGTTTCCTGCTTCTAGCAGGGAAAGGACAAAGTGAATGACAAGAAAAATAGGACGGGAGTTTAAGCATGTCTGCACTAACCGGTTCCAATGCTGGAACAACATAATGGATTTTGCTGGAGGAGGAAGGGTATGCTGCATAAGTGTGACCATAAAACAGTGTGAATGCAGCGGGGGCAGGGGTGGGGAGTAGTACATGCTCCAACATTGTCGATTTGCCCAAGCTTTTGAAAAATACAACAGGATGATCTTGGTACGCGAGGGTAGATAAAGCCGAAAAGCAAAATACAAGGTTGGTGCATTTCAAGGCAGCAGTGTTCACATTTCCGTCCTTATAGGTTAATTAATCATGTCTCTGAAGAATTGATTGGGCACAAGGGAGCTGTGTTTTGCCACAGTATTTTGCAAGTGCAGAAATTATCCCATCCATAACTAAGCCCATCGGATTTGCTTGACTGTTGCTGTGTGACAATGGGGAAACTCATTTTTTACCAGGAAAATGTGGGAAGGGAAAACAGGAAGACAAAGCAAACTGAGTGGATAATGAAGTGATCTTGGTAAACAGACAGCTCAGGTCACGTGTTTCTCTGGGGCGGGATATGAAAGGTGTTCGTGGGCAGACTGTCTCTGTAGACTGAGTAGTTTGATCATTCAGGGAAGCAATCCATGCATTTAATCTAATGCCAGCTTTTTATTTTTACACCTGATCCCATGGGTTATACATAGTTTTTTTATGACCACAAAAAAATGTAAAAGCTTGCACCAAATTAAGTGCATTCAGTACACCTCCTAATGGTAAAAGTGCTGAATATAAAAATAACTGAAAGAAATATGGTGTGTATATGTATATGAGTGAGTATGGGTGTGTGTGTGTGTGTGTGTGTGTACCACATGTATACACATATCTATACTTTGAAGGAATAAAAATAGTTAATAGACTAAAGCCTAAAATTTCAGGAATATGACCAAAGCAGTGGCTCCTTACTCACTGATGGAACTCCTAGTGAGATCATATATGGTGAGAAGTCACGAAGCTATCTCATACTTTTCCAGTATTGCTAAGGTTGTTCATTGATTATATTCCTTCTGTCCCTTTGAGTATGATACTTCTGATTAGCATTCACCAAATTTAAGACTCCACCAATTATGACTCACCACTATTTTATATATCCCAAAATGAAAAAAAAGGCATTTAAAATATGACATAGTAAGTACCTTGGATTTTTGTGTTATGGCCCTTTCAGTCAATCTAAAAGCTCTTTGTACATGTATTTTCATCGTGTGTGTATATATAAAGGAAAATTAAATACAAATAAAGTGTGATATTCCTAAAACTTCTACATACCAGAATGGAATTCTTCTCAACCTCTTTTTGACTCAGAGCCGCGGCTTACATTTCTCGCGGTAACGTCATCCTCTGCCGTCAAAACGAAGCCTTCCTTAAAGGAGAGCTGCACCCACGTCCGTGGGCGTTTCCCAAGGCTTGGCTTCTGTCCTTGTTGTGTTGCTAGCGTTTCCTTCAGTCTTTTCAAAAGGACTTAAGAGAAGATTTTTAGACAAGTCAGGGTTCATATTCCTTCCACAGATAGTCCTTAAGCGCTCTACCCACTGGACATTGAAGGAGTAACAGAGCACGCCCACCACGGGAAAACAACCAGGCTCACGCATGCACAGGCGAAGAGCTGTGTCGTCATGCGGCCTGGCCAGCATCACGGACTGTAAGCCCCGTCTGTAGTACGTTTGTTCCCCTGACGTGAGTGTCTGTGTGGGCTAGGAGTGAAAAGCAGTATGGGGACAGAGAAATAGGACCGGCACGAAGGAAGGGGGGCGAAGAGACAGACATGGGTATGATGTCACGCAAAGCCCACTGGAGTGGGGGTGACTTTGGCTCAGCCGCACAGGGGAGCCCCAGAGACAGTGCAAGTGCCCCGGTCGGGATTGGGGAGCCGGAGTCTTTGTGCCACTGCACCTTCCGTCACTGGCTACACAGGGGAGGTCTCCGGGGGAGAGCACAAAGTGGGTTCCTGCAGCCCGCCAACAAGCATGCTGGTGCTGGGTGCTGCATGCTGAGAGCTGATGCTCGTGAGAGTGGCAGAGGGATCCCCGAGGACTGACAGTGTCTGTGACACATCCGAATGCCAAAGACAAACGTGAAAACCACGTGGCTTACAATCGATGAAATATGGTGCCAAGGATCAAATTGCCGTGTCCCTTGTTCATCCCACTGCATCCTTAAAAGTCAGGCAAAGGAGAAATGCTTCAACAAATGAAAACAGAATGGCCCTTCTGAAAAGTTACTTACTTCAATCAAAATGATTTTAAAAGCTCTTCCTAAAAATCCTAACAGAAAATGCTTGGAAGAGATCAAGTGATCCGTCCCTCCGCATTGGGAGTTGAACGTCTAAGCTTTAGAAGCAGAGACCTCTGTGTTATTTACTCTGTCGAGGACCTCTAAAGCTGGACAATTCAAACTCCCTCAGTGACCTGTTCCAGAGCCCGTGCCTTGCCAATTTCAAAGAAATTAAAAACAAACCTTCCCACCTGTGGCGAGCCTTCCCTAGAGTTGTTGATTGCTAAGATATGATGAAAACCAGGTATTCGTAAAACACAGCATTACCCTGTGCTACATCGATGACAGACACTCTCCAGGGTTCGCAGGGTGTCTAGAAACCACCGCAGAGTTTTTAGAAAGCAGTCTTGAGATATCTATCAGGAACCTTGAAAATGTTCAAACTCTTCGACCCTACAGTTCTACTTCTGTGAATTTATCCTCACAAACAGTCACCACGTTAGACAAAAAAATTGTACTGAAAAGGGTTTCTGAAGCAAATAAATATGGGGTTGGCCAAAAAAAGCTGTTTAGTTTTTTCTGTAAGATAAAAGACACATTTTTCATTTTCACCACTAACTTTATTGATTTGGATATTTTGAGTGTGTCAGCTGTCTCCCACGTGGTACAGTGTTGATTGTTCTCAGTTAATGCCATGATTTGATCGCTGCCAACTTCAACTGGTCTACCCGTCCGTGGAGCATCGTCCAGTGAGAAATCTCCAGCACGAAACTTCACAAACCACTTTTGACACGTTCCATCAGTCACGGCACCTTCTCCATACGCTGCACAGATCTCTTTTTGTGTTTCAGTTGCATTTTTGCCTTTCTTGAAATAATAAAGCATATATACAGAAAATGTGTATTTTCTTCCCTCTTCAATGTTAAAATGGCTACACAAAAATTCACCAATTTGGTAAGTTTTTTTTTTTAATGCACACTGATATGACAGCTGTCACAATACAATCTAACAAAATTGTTTCAAATGAAGTTAAAGACAACTAAGTCCTACTAGAGCCATCTTACGGAAAAAACCAAATGAACTTTTTGGCCTTCCCAATATGTGTATGCCTTAAACCAGGGAAATGTCTAACTAAAATTCTTATTCAACATGACGGGAAATATTTAAAAATATTTAATGACTCAGGGAAAGCATCCCAATATAACATCAACTGGAAACAATATGATACCAACAGTATTCTATCTATGAATACCATAGAAGACCTGAACAAAATAGGAGATATTATTAGTGATATTTACTTTATTCATTATATTTTTCTGCATTTAAAATTTTCTACAGTGAGCATGTACTTTATTAAAAAATTCCTCATTTTTTTTTTAGAATTTTGCTTTAGAACTCTGTGTACAATTGAGTGAAAGCTTGTTATATACATTATAGGGGCTGCAGAGATGAAGTGAGGCCTGACCTTTATTCTCAGTAGTCAAACTGATTCTTGTGGAAGCAACAACGAAAAGCAGATCTGCATGTAACGTGTGTGTCTGCCACTTGTGTGGTCAGAGTCACTGCATTTGGTGCTTATTCGGGATTATTTTTTTGTCCTTGCTAGAAATGCTAGAGATGCCACAGACGTGATATTTCCTTGTTCATTCTCTGGGGACGGCCGGGTTTGATGGCGGAGCAGAGACTGGGGCCTTGGCTGCTATGACGGAAGTCAGTGTAAATATTCTCCGGCCGTATCATTGAGGGAACCATCCTGCAAGCACCTAAGTTTGCCATCGATATCTTGCCATTTCACAGACCCAAGACCTTTTTTCTCCATTGAAAGCATTTGTGTGGTAAAAATAGCAAAAGATTCCAGCAGAGTCGATGCGTCATCAGGAATTTTTATATTAACTCTTAGTACAAGGTACAAGTATTCTTCCTCTGGACATTGTATCTGGTGCAGACTCCGCCCCCAAAACATTAGGCGAGCCTCTGAATAACATCTTTGCAGGAAGCACAAAATCTTAGAGTCCATATGAACTTGTAAGTTCCTCCAGTCCAACCACCTTTCAAATGAAAGTATCTTTTTAAAGCACTCCCGACCAGTAGCTATTCAAGGCTTTGCTTGGATATTCCTATTGAGGGGGAAATTGCTAAGTCCTTCACAAAAATTTTATTACTCTTAGAACATTCAACTAAGATTATTGCTGTATTAATAAGAAATAACCTGTGACTTGGCCTCCCTGGTGGGTTTTCTCTGCTGACCAAGGAAGCCTCCCCACCAGATGCTGGGCTGGACGCCAGGCCCTTTGGACCACGTCCCATCGTGGTGTGTTATGGTCCGTCTGAATACACATAATAAGATGCACGGTGCTATTTACATGGAAACTAACTCCTGTTATGGACTGAATTGTGTCCCCTCAAAAGTTGTATGTTGCATCCTAACTCCCAGTACCTCAGAATGTGACCTTATTTGGAGATACGCTCTTTACAAAGGAAATCGAGTTAAAATGGGGTCATTAGGGTGGGCCTCAACCCAACATCACTAGTGTCCTTATAAAAGGCCGGGGGCCGGGGGAGGTGTGCAGACAGACACACACAGGGAGAAGAGCACATGAAGACTGGAGAGGTGTCACCACAAGCCAGGGAACTCCCTGAGGCTAGGAGACAGGTGAGGATCCAGCCCTCCCTGGTGCCTGCAGGGGAGCAGGGCCCTGCTGGCACCTCCATCTCTTGGCTGTAGCCTCCCGAACTGTAAGACAAAAAAATGTGTTGTCTAAGCCACTCGGTCCCAGCAGTCCTAGCAAACTAGTATGCCCTGCCCCCCAAATCCAGAACAACCCTCTTTACATTAAATTTTTTAAAAAGTAATAATTATAATAGTAACACTCCTGAGTGACTGGTATCCCTGCTTGTCATTCTTTGCAGATGCGCGCCCTTGTCCTGCTGAGGTCAGAAGCCAGCCCCCCTGGAGATGCACCTCCGACGCCTCTCGTGGAGTGAGCTCTCTAGACTGTGAGTACGTTTGGCCATCCGGTCCACAGTAAGAACAAACCTCCGCGTGTCCCACGTGGGTGATGCCCAGGCTGGCTGTGTGAAGGGACCCAGGGCTGAACATCAGAACCAACTGGAGAGACTTCTAAACTCACGGAGCCTAGCCAAACGCAGACCCATTCAATCTGAATGTGCGATGGAATGGAGGCCCCAAACACCCGCGGCGTGAAGCACTCTGGGGTGCAGCTGAGGGTGAGAACCCGGCCGGACTCTGGTGGGACCCAGGTGACTAAACCTTCCCGGGAGCAGTCACCCGGCACGAAAGCTAGCATGCTGGGGTCCGTATGTTCTTACAGTCACAGAACTGAAACTGTGACCTCATCGGTGCTCACAGTGACGCACACACGTGCACCCACACTCCGACTGCACGGTGTCCTTGGGTAACTTCCACTTCTGGTACTTTTAAGATTGACTCTAAATCTCGATTGTTTTAAATTTTGATAATTTATTTGACATTTTACAGAATTTATGATTTAAAATTGGCATCTCACGGTAACCTGGTGAAGTTTTGTGTGTGAGAAACTGAGGCACTGATTAGTTACATGGCCCAAGTCATGTTAGGGTTACTGGTTTGTCCCAGTTTTCCTGGGCCTTTCCCGTTTTAAAGCTGGAGGTCCCACTTCCTGGAAACCCCCTCAGTCCTGGGTGAGCCAGGGTGGCTGGCTCCCTGCACCTGAGGCGAGAGGCCAAGTTCAGCCCCAGTCACCTGCTCTGAGAACCGTGAAGCTTGGGTTAGCCAGCCCCTCCTTTCACAGGGAGAAGGCAAAGCTTGGGTAAGTCTCCGGAACCGGATGTAACTCCCTCTGTGCTTAGAAGAGTGTTGAGGAGCAGCCGGGCACGAAGAAAGGCAAGTGGCTGTGTCCTCCCCCCGCCCGTTTGTGGTACGTTCCCTGGGCCCGGAGGTTCGAGGTTCGAAGGCCACAGCACAGAAGCCATGTTAGCCCATGAGGTCTGTTTCGGGTCGTTGTTGTTGAGTTGTTACAGTCTTGGTTAACTTATTTAATATTTTTTAACTAATCATGTAGAAAATTGACTTGGGGAGGGGAGCTGTATAATTCTATGGATTTTTAACCCAGACTTAGATACTTTTGGCCACCACCCTAATGAAGATACAGAATGGATTTATCACCCCACAAACTTCCTCCTGCTCTGTCTTCCCACCCCAAATTACCCCAAATCTTCACAATCACTTCTTCATTTTCCATAACTACAGTTGCTCTTGTTGTTGTTGTTGTTTGGAGAATATATAAGTAACTATAGAATGTGTACCCTTCTGAGACTGGCCTTTGAAATTCATCCAGGTTGTAACACGTATCACTCGTTTATTCATTTTGTTACTAAGTAGTTTTCCGTTGTGCGGATGAACTGCGGTGAATTTATTCATTGACCCCCTGAAAGACATTTGGGTTGTTTCCAGAGTTTGGTGATTATGAATAGAGCTGCTGCAAACATTCATGTGTTGGTGTTTGTTTGTATTTCAACTGTAGTTTTAAAAAAGTGAAATTTGGTTATTGGTTTGTGTGTGAACATCCCACTTCTCTGTGGGAAACACCCCAAGACAGGATTACTTGATTATGTGGTATATTCGTTTTCTATTGATATCATAATGAATCACCACAAATTCAGTGGCTTAAACAACACAGACTGATTATCTCACAGCTTCATAGGCCAGAAGCCCCTGGGTCTTCACCAGCTCAACCCACACTGTCCACAGGGCTGCGTTCCTTCTTGGAGGCTGTAGGAAGAAACCGGTTTCCTTGCTCATTCAGTTCTTCTGAGCACATTCAGAATTCAGGTCCTGGCGGTTATAGAACTGAAGGCCCTGCTTCCTTCCTTAGCTTGTGTTCCCTTCCTCCCCTTCAAAGTCAACAATGACTGGTCGAGTCCCTTTCACACCACACCTCTCTCTCACCCTCTTTCATTGTCACATCTCTAACCCAGCCAGGAAAGATCTGCTTTTAAGGATTCACGTGATTAGGTTGTGCTCACCCAGATAACCCAGGATAGTGTCATCATTTCAAAGTCCGTATCCTTAATCATATCTTCAAATTCACTTTGCCCTTGAAGGTAATACGTCACAGGATCTGGGGCTTAGGGCCTGAGCATCTCTGGGGGGACTTTAGCCTGCCTATCTTTTCCAGCAACATTCAAGCTGGCTTCTAGAGGGGCTGTACCATGCTACATTCCCACCAGCAGTGCGAGACAGTTCCAGTTGTTCCCTGGCCTTGTGAGCACTTGGTATTGTCAGTAGTTTTCGTTTTAGCCCTTCTCATAGATATGTAGTGGTATCTCATCATGGTTTAAGTTTGCATGATGTTGAACATTTCACCTGCTTATTTTCCACCCATATATCCTCTTTGTTGAAATGTCCATTCAGATCTTTTGCCAATTTTTAAATGGGGTTTTTTGCAACTGACTTTTGAGAGTTCTTTGTAAATTCCGGATACAACTCCTTCTTCAGATATGTGATTTTCAAATATTTTCTCGTATTAAGTCTAATCTTTTCACATTTCACCTAGATAACAGTCGCACACATACGATTTTCCCCTGCCTTGGGCTCCGGTAAGGTTAGCCTCGACGACAGAGGGATTCAGTTTCAGACCCTAAGCCAGGGCGTTCCAGTCTGAGCGTGGCTCCGCCTCCTCCTCGTTACTGTGCATCCCAGACATCTGCGAATCACACTTCAGCCCGTCCCACCTGTTCCACCCAGAGAACGTAACTTTCGTTCTATTAAAACAATTGTCATAAGACCGCAGGATCCTAAAGGAAAGCACAGATGCCTAAATTCATGGCACCTACAACCTCTTTCACACCAACGTCCCTGCAGTCCAACAGACTCTGTGTGACTGTGGATGTGACCTTGACATGACAGCCATTCTGGGAATCAAATGACAGGAGGTCGGAGTGAACTGGGGGAATTTTGAGGACTCTGGAGAGTGGTCGCTAAGCATGGGGGAGAGATTTGCACTACCGCTGAGTCATATAGCTGCATGGACACCAGATCTGCTTGGAACAGCGTGACTTTGGAGAGCCAAAGACACCTGCTGGTGCTCAAGGAGGAAATGCTAGACTTTAAGCTGAGAGGGGAAATTTTAGTGCAAAGCCTTCCGGAAATTCTTGTCTACATCTCCACGATAAGGCAGCAATCTGGAGCTGTCTTGAGAATTACCTCCAAGAATCTAAAGTTTCCAGAAACCACCCCAGGGAATTTGAAAGTCGTAATTTTACCTGTACCAAGTAGAGGACTTTATTGGTCAGAAACCTGGCAGGAGCTAGAAGCTCTCACAGATGGGCCAGGTGAAGACACTACTTCTAGATAGGTGGTGAGGGTTCACAAGCAAGTGGCCCAGGAGCTGATAATAGTTAGAAGCCGTTCCTACTTGTAGGACTGAGGGCTTCGGGAAGACGTAATGGGAACCGGACCCTGGGGGGCAAGGGGAGGCCCTGCGGGAGCGGGAGCTGTGGAGGCCACAGCTGCTCTCAGAACACTGCATCAAAGCTGGAAGGGGCAGAAAGTCAGGGGGCTTGTCCTGGCCTTGCTCTCCTCCCATCCTCCCTGCCCCTGGGGTGCTTCCATTGCTGGAAGGAAGCCTGCCTAAAACACCCAGCGGGAGAGCCCAGGGGAGGCAGCCCACAGGGCGCCACTTCGCCCTGGGGCTACAGGAGCAGACGGAGGCTATCGGCAAAAGGAGTCATCCGGAGATTCCTGACTAGGATGTAAGCGGAGATCTGCTATCTGAGAAATACCATCGGAATGAGTTCATAAACATTCATGGCTTGGTGGCTAGCTCCTGCCTGCCTTCTAGGGCACAGGTGCTGCCTGTGGATGAGATGCACCCAGTTTTCACCATCACAGAGCCTCCAGCCCGGCAGGAGAGGCGGAGAGACCCAGCTTGGGGTGGACAGTGTGATGGAGGCGGGGGGAATGGCCGGAAACAGCTCTAGAGAAGTGAGCAGGGCTGCGTCTGCAGAGAACTTGTAAGCCACATTGAGAGTGGCACTATTCTAAGAACAAGTTTGAGGTGTGAAAAAGATCTGAAGCAGGATGGGGGCATAATTTTTTAAAGGCTCTCCAAGGTGGGATGGATGGATGGGCAGGGAACAAGGGTGAAGGGCGTTTCCTCAGAGTGGCCCCTCCTGTGACTAAGACCAAGAGTCTCAGCATCCCTGAGCCTCTGCCTGTCGCCCATGTGACAGAAATCACCAGGACTGCCCAGCCTCCGTCCCAGGACTGTGGCGAGCAGTGGGTGGACGTCAACAGCCTCCGGCAACCCTCGAGCACAGTCGTGATTCCGAGTAATGTCGAGATGAAAAGAAAAGGTTTCCCAGGGAGATCTGCGCAGAGCTCTGACCCGTTTCCCGAAGAACGGAGAGGAAACTGAGAACGAAGCGGGTCCGAGCCAGCACCCACGGCCGTCCAAGTGGAGACCCTGTCCTTCCACGGGCGGCACGTGGCCACTGGGCAGTGAAGATGAACTGATCAAAGTTCGAGCAGGGCTTTGGGTCGGTTCTCACTTTTGCACACCCTCCATGACGGCAGAGGGAAAACTAAATTAATGCCATATGCCCGCAAAAATCCTTCTGACATCTTTTGTTGTGATGGAAGATGACAGCGGTTATCAGAGCAGAAGGAACATGCTTGAGCGAAAGTAAACACCGAACACCTTTTGGGAAGCAAGGTGCCTCCTGGTGACCTCGGCAGCTGTCGGGCTTCCTCAGGTGCGGCCGCCTGGCCTCATCTACCTGCGGCCTGACCAGGCTTCTGCCTTCTTCATTCTAGGAGCACGCCTCCTCCCTCTCCCCCGGTTGTGCAGAATTTTAAATGTCGCAGTAATCACATCTTCCCCCAGGGTAACGTGAAATATCATCGGAGCTTAGCAGAGGTGAACAAATGAGCAAGTTCGGATGTCAGCGGTGTGATGTGCTGGGGGATGCACGTCTGTTCTTCTCCACAAGCTGCAGACCAAAACTCTTCTCCACAAGCTCTGAGTTTTGTCGCACACTAACAGCAAAAGCTGCTCCTTCTGAGTCCCTTTGGTGTGCCCCGCCCTGTTTCAAGTCATTCACACCTATCACCTCGTTTAGTTCCACTGACCGCCCTTCAGGGCGGGCACCATGGTCTCCACTGAACACATACGTCCAGATCAGTTCACAGCCACATGGGTGGCCCCCCGACTTAAGCTGAGGCCTTGGCAAGGTCCTTAACTGCTCTAAGCCTCATCTGCAGAATGGATATAACAGAAAGACCGAATCTGTAAGATCGTGCAGGATTGATCACAGGGAAGGGGAAGTTGTCGGCAGCCCCTCAGCGCAGTGCCTGCCACCCAGTAATCACGCACTGCATGAGGGATCTCGGAGAAAGAGAACCAGTCGGGGATATGTGCAGGGTGAGGCAAAGGTGGGCGTACTGGTGTGAGTACGCGAAACCCAGAGGCTCCTGCAGTCATGGCACCTGAGAAGCCCACCACTGCAAGCTGGAGACCCAGGACAGCGGGAGGTGCCGTTTCAGCCCGAGTCCAAAGGCCTGAGAACCAGGGAGCCATGTTGCAGTCTGAGAGTAGGAGAATACTGATGCCCCAGCTCAAAAACAGGTAACAGCAAGCGTTCCTTCTTCCTCGGCCGTTTATGCTGGTCAGGCCTTCCGTGGCGTGAATAAAGCCCACCTGCATCGAGAGATCCGTCTGTTTTCCTCAATCTAGTGATGCGAATGTTACCCTTACCCAGAAACACCCCCACAACACGGCCAGAAATAATGTTTGACCAAACGTCCGGGTGCCCCACGGCCTAGCCAAGTTGACCAGTAAGATTCACCACCACACTTACTGTTCGGTGCTGCGTTAGCGGTGTTATTGCTACGGCCGTTATTCCTGGCGCTCGGCATTCTCTGTCCGTCTAGTCACTGTGTCCCAGCACTTCAGAACCAGAAGCAGTCATCAGTATAATGCCAAAGACAGCAAAAGCCACAGACAATTTTTTCTTCCCATAGAAAAATTTTCTACATCTTACACATCTGATCCACGGCAAGGTTTCTAACCACTGGGACTGTTTTTCGTAAAACTCCTGAGAAAAATAGGAATCTATGTCAGTAATCCAGAAATAGGGGGATGCCACGTATTGAGCCCTAGAGCTCATACACACACACCCCTCGTTAACAGCTTTTTTCCAGCCCTCTAGTCTAGGGCTGTGAGTGCGGGTAACCAAGCAAAGGAGAGCTTAGACTACAAATTAAAAGAAGCCACATCCTTGGGTTGAGTCATCTCATTAGTCTCTCCCATATCACACTAAAGAAAAAGAAAATAAACATGTTTAAATCTGAAGGCAAAAAAAGACATAGGAGATATATCACACACACACACACACACACACACACACACACACACTAAAATATGTTCCAAGGCATTTTTCTGGACTCAAACTTGTATCTCATTTCCTAAGGTGCCTGATTTTCTACCCACCAGCTCCATGTGTGATAGTGGAGTTGGAAAGAGCTGAGGTTGAGAAGCAGCCCTGCCACATACTAGCCCCGTAACCTGGAGACAGACGCGCACCTCTGAGCTTCAGGTGCTCCCTCATTTGGGCATAACGCCAATTCCACATAGCCCTTACGAAGGTTAAGGAAAACTCCTAGTTCTGTGTCTGGCACTTAATAAGACCTCCATAAAGGTGAGCTTGCTTCCCACTCTCTATCTCCTACCTTGGTAGGGGAAAAATAATCTTTCTTTAAATTACTACCATCTTCTGGTGACTACAAGGTGGCATTCCTTCTTCTCTGTGTAAGGAGGCAGCTAAAACTGAAGGAACCATCAAGTCCACTGGTTATCAAACCACCCTCTAAGGAGCCTCCTTAGGAACTGTGGGGTGAGGAAGTGAGCTCAGATGAGATTGCCACTGCCTGCCCCTCCATTCAAATGGAGTCCATTCTCCTTTCTTTATGTGTGCATGCTTCCATTTAAGATTTCACTTTACAAAGGATTCTTCAGAGAATGATTGCAAAGCACCGGTCTCATCCAATTCCACTCTAGAGATGAGGAAGGAAACAGGCACTCGAAAGGTAAGGCAGCCAACTCTACAACCATCTGAGACAGAATGGGAATTAGAATGCAGGTTCTCAGACTCCTGGATCACTGAGCTTCCTGTCACTTCCAGTTGGAACACCTCATTGTGACCAGGGTGGGAATGGTAACGTGGAATCAGAGCATTAGCCCAGGTTTACACTGAGGGAGTGTTTCCAGTGAAGAGACTGTAGGCAGGAGGAGAGGCCATTTCGGTTGCAGCCCAGAGGCCATAATAGGTAGGTAGGCTGCCCGTGCAGCCCAGGGGAGTCCAAACCCCTCTTCTAGGTTTCCATCCCAAGCCTTCATCCTACATCATGTCAGTGGACACAATACTTCACCTTCTGCTTTCTACTGTGAAATGGGAGTAAGTTTTATTTTATTGAAGATTGGGGATAGAGAGGCAGATAAATGGTGTAGGTGCAGGAGTTACATCATTACACTCATACCCTCTATCACACTGGCCTCTACCTTTCTTAGCTTTTCCCCTTGTTTCCCCTCACCGCCTTCTTCTATGACTGCCACATAAAACTCCAGATTCTTCTCCTACTTTGTAAAACTACTCAGTTTTTCTTCCATTCTTGAATATCCAAATCTATGAAGGTGTTCCGCAGATTTCAAAACTACTCACACCATCAATAACCACCCTTTTAGAATATAGTTGTGGTTCCAGGTGGAAAATAATTACTGCAAAACCTGAATATTATTATAATATTCTATTACAAGAAAAGAGAAGCATCTATGATAAACTGAGAGTTTTTTTCTACCTAAATTTCACCTTGCTTTTTGGAGTGCTCACACACCTCTTTTTGCCACTAACTTGCTCCTACCCTGGAGAATGTTATACTCACCTTAAAACCCACAGCCCCAGCTTGGACCCACTTCTTCAACTTGGTTCCCGTAGGCAGCACAGAGAGGGGCAATTTCATTTTAAGATCATTAAATAGCTTTTGAAATGGTGAACTAAGTCATTCACCCAACAATCTCACTGAGAACAACTAGGAAATCTGGACCACATTTTATTTGCATCTTCTTCAAGTCACTGGAGACCTAAAAAAGCAGTGAGAACTTACGAGACTGATATCTCAAAGGACGTGGAAACCAACAGAGGGAAGGTCCACAATTAGGCCTCTTTTACCCTGAGAATATCTGCTGATTTGAGAAGAGGTAGATGATAATCTGAGTTACTGAACAGAAATTTTAACAAATCAATTAGAGTTAGAAAGACAAAATTGTAGTCCTGAGTCTACCAAAGAGGCACTGGCAAACTTTTGGAAGTCAAGCATCTTGATATCCTAGGAGTAAGGGTAATAATGGGAGAAGATTAGTCTTTTAAAAAGTTGAAGCCAAGATTCAAATATTTTCAATCCATGTAGTCGTACTAATATGACCCTGGATTGCTAGTCCCCATAGCTGTCTTTCATAAGCAAATATAAATCCTCTTTGAAGACAGAGAACATCATCATAAGACTTTTCCCCTAATTTTTGTCATACAATGTCCAGCACAGAATTAAAAGGAACAAGGCACAATGAGAAGATAAGTCAAGAAACATAAGAACCAAGAGAAAACACAGAAAACAGAAGATCCAAAGAGTTCTAAATAACAGAATTGCTTCTTAGTCAAAGCCTTCAGAATAACAATGCTTATAAAGGAGATAAAAGTTGAGATTCATAATTATGGCAGATAAATGGAAATGACAAAAATAATCACATGGAAATTTTAGAATTGAAAAAATACAATAACCAAAATTAAGAACTCCATGGTTGTCTTTAATAGCATCTAAACACAACCTAAAACAGGAAGACAGAAGAAAATATCTAGAATCATGCAAAATTGAACAAAAGGATAAAAATACAGACAAGACTTAATGGCATATGAAAGATACTGAAAATGGCTAACATATGTGTTATTAGGGTCTCAGAATGAGAATATAGAAAGAATGGGGAAGAAGAAATATTTGAGGATACATTGGCTGAATTCTTTCCAAAACTGATGAAATACATTGTCATAAATTCAAGAATCCTTACCTCAGGCAGAATAAATACAAAGAAATTCATATTTAAACATATCACCATAAAACTCATAACCAAAAACAAAAGGAAAACATTTAAAACAGAAAAAAAGGACTGATGACTGTCTCAACAGAAATAATGAAAGACAGGAGATAATAGAACGATTTCTACAGAGTACTTGATGAGGGGAGGGGGATCTTCCAACTTAGAATTCCATATGCAGCAATAATACGGCCTTCAAAAAAATATTTTCAGACAAACAAAAATTGGCAAAGCTCAGCATATCCATATTAAAGTTTTTTAGGACAAAAGAAATTATCCCAGATGGAAGCTGAGAGATGAAGGAAGGAATAAATGTCAATCAAAGTAAATATATGCTTAGAGCTCAATGGACATTGACTATATAAACCAATAATAGTTATGTCTCATAGGGTTCAAAGTATCTGTGAACTCACTAATATGCAGCAATAATAGTGTATGAGTTAAGGGAAGGGTAGAGTTTAAAGATTGTGAAGTCTTTGCACTGTTTGGAAAGAGGGTAAAAGGTACTGAAGAACACTAGCCATGGACAGTAATGGATGCATGTCACAAACTCCAGGGTAATCCCTTGTCATAGACTGAATGTTTGTGGCCCCTAAAATTCTTATGTTAAAATCCTCTTCCCCGATGTGATGACAGTAAGAGGTAGGGCCTTAAGAAGGTCATGAGGGTTAGATGAGGTCATGAGGGTACAGCCCTCGTGGTTAAGGTTAGCGCCCTTGTGAGAGTCATGAGAGAGCCTGTCTTGTGTCTGTCTTCCCACCGGGTAAGGGTGCAGGGAGACGTCTCCCATCTGTGCCCAGGAGAGGCCTCTCCCTGGAGTCCACCTGTGCTGTACCATGACCTCGGACTTCCAGCCTCTGGGGCTGCGGGACATAAATTTCTATTGTTCATAAACCATCCAGTTTACAATATTTTGTTATAGCGTCCCAAACTGTCTAAGACGTCACGAAAAAATTAGTAAAAGTCAACAGAAGAGAGAAAATAAAATAATGGAAAAATTCAATCACTATAAAAGAAGACAAGAAACAGGAAAAATAGGAATATATATTAATTGTCATAAATAGAAAGATAACAGTAAAGTGATAGATTCAAACCAAATATATCAGTGATAAATGTAAATGGGCTAAATGCTCCAACTAAAGGCAAAGATTGGCTTTATAACAAAGCCTGTTAACTGTTCATAGGAATCAATTTGTTGTACATTTTACAGTAAAATATGTTGTAAAAATATGATATAAGTAAAAAAATGAAAAAAGATATACCATGCAAAGAATAAGTCAAAAAAGTAAATGTAGCTAAATTAATATCAAGGCAATTAAACTAAGAATCAATGTGTTTGAAAATTAAGAAATATCCTTCTAAATAACACATTGAAAGAAAAAAATTAAAAATTTAAAAATAGAAAATATTTTAAACAGAGAGATCAAGAAAATTTGATATAAAAATACTTGATATAAAAATACTTATAGGATAAATGTTATAGGAAATCTCTACTTTTAAATGTATGCATTGTAAAAAGGGACTTAAAATGATGAGCTAAGAAATCATCTCATCTCAAGAAATTAGAAGTAGGAGAGCAAATTATAATCAAAGAAAATAGAATGAAAAAGAATATAGTAAAAGGAAAATTAAGGGAAGAGAGAATAAACTTGTAATAGAATCAACAAAAACAAAAGTTGATTCTTTGAAAAGAATAATGAAATTGATAACTGTCTACCCCAGACTAATCAAGAAAAAAAACAAAAAGAATCAATGTTAGGTAAGAAAAGGAAAATCATTTCAGATCTTACCACTATTAAAAGAACAAGAAAAGATATACCAATTTTAGGTTATTAAAAGTAAAATTTTGATAAAATACAAAAATTTACATTCAAAATACAATTTTTTAAAACTAGTACAAGAAAAATGAAACCTTTGAATCATCCTACAGCATCAAAGAAATTAAACCCATATTTGTAAACTTTCCTAAAGAAAACTCAAGACCAAATAGATTCACCAGTATGTTCTTCCAAACACGTACAGAACTCATAGCCAGTTACACACAAACTGTTTCAGAGACCAGCGTAAAATGGAACACTCGCAAACTTACTGTGAGGCCAGCAAAACCTTTATGCCAAAATCTGACAAGAACATTACAAGAAGTGAAAAAAAATCACAGGAGGTCTTAGTCATGAAGATGCAAAAATTATACACAATATATTAACGACCCAAATTTAGCAATGTTTAAAAAGATCAATGCATTATGACCAAGGAAAGCTTATCCCAAAAAAACAAAGCTATGTTAATATGCAAAAAATTGAGCAATTAACTCACCACGTTAACAAAATAAAGGCTCAATGTCATATTCTTATCTATGCAGAAAAAAGAATTTAATAGAAGTCATCTCAATTTTATGATTTAAAAATCTGATAGCAAACTCAAAATAGGAAGGAACCTTCTTAATCTTATAAAGGGCACCTGTTTTAAAAATCCACAACAAAAATCATACTTGGAGGTGAAACATCCTGTGATACCTCATCACTGAAGATTTCATCACACAACGCAGAACAGCATACAATTTAAAATTTATGAATGGTGTGTTACTTATTTGTGGAATTTTTTGTTTAACATTTTGGACCATGGTTGCCCGCAGGTAACTGAGACCATGGCAAGTGAGACCACGGGTAAGAGGGAATTACTGTTCTCTCATGTAAGTCCCTGCTACGAAAGTCTCTTTCTCTGTATTCATTCTCTTCCTTCTCTTCAAAGCTACATCCTCATTTAATGGATGACAAAAAAATACTCGAGATAAGATCCTTCAGAATTTCTGTAAGAGATCCAAAATAACAAGAGTTCCTTCCTCAAATGACAAAGAAACCACAAAGGTAGCCATTCAAACCAGCCTGAAAGGCTGTGGAGCTAAGGAACGCACTGATGGCTGGAGCCGCCTTACGCAGACAGAGTATTTTGCACGTCTGTTCCAGGCGTCTGCTGAGGCGGCTGCCTCCCTTCGGGGCATGGGCTGCCATCACTCACCCACACCGAGTGGCCTGTTTTCCTTCCAGCTGGTTGTGCACAAGAGTAGGTTGCACCCGTACTCATAGGGTATGATTTGCAAAAGGAAACCAGAGAAGCAGCATGTTCATGCATGTGCAAAACCCTTGCCCAGAAGATGACTTATTACATTAGAGGTGATCAAGCTTCAGAAGGGACCAAGAAAATTCTTTTATGTTGTTAGGAACGTGCACAGCCAAGTATGTGCCGAACTGAACTCCTCCCTTGGTTCCTGCCAAAGGGCTGATGTGCTGCTTTTTTTTTTTTTTTTTTTTTTTTTGACTCCAGGGATGTATGGAACTCATTTGTAGAATGCCAGACATGCTATGACAAGTCCCAGATCTCGCAAGCCAACCCAAACGTGGCTGGGCTCAGAGGTGGATGGTATGCTCTCCGGGAGCTGGCCCCTGTTACTCTCCACATGGATTCAGGAAATGAGGGCCTACCATTGACAAAGCTCCCTCCCAGGGTTATGCAGCTGTAAGGAGGACACATCCAGATTCCCTCCACAGGAAACTGCCAGGAGCCTGGAGGAGGATGGAGTATCTGTAGAAGGGGGTGGCCGTGAGGGAGAAAAGCTCCAGCTCTACGGAGTTGTCAATCAGGGATAAAGGGGACTTAGAATGAAAGCCCTCGGAGGGTGTAAACCTTTCAAAACCACCTTTAGGACAGACAGACATCTTTGCTCTGACAGGAGAGCCCAGAAGGACTCAATCATCACAGTGAGCTCAGTGTTAAGCAGGCCTTACCTCATTTCATCTTCATGATGCCCCTATGACAGGGACTAGCATCCCCTCCATTTTACAGATGGGAAAACCGAGGCTGAGAGAGGTCATGCAACTAGCCCAAGACCCCACAGCCATGGGCGTTAAAGTCACAACTGGACACTGTCTCCCACTGAAAATAATCCATAGCCTAACAAGGTGTTTAGCATACCAGAAGCATTCAGTAAATTATTAATAAAAAAAAACTAGTGAATGTTGAATAAGGCAGGTCAGCACTTGTTATAAGGTCACTGGTTTAATAGAGTGTGGGCACTAATCAGCTGTGTGACTTTGGGTAAATTGCTTGACTCCTCTAGGTCACATTTTCCTCTTCTAAAAAGAGGAGTTTAGACACTAGTTACTCTCTGCGTTAGACGAGGCAATGAATAAATCATATGATGAGGCCACATTTAAAATAAGCTATCTGTCTGGTTGGACCAGAGTGCCCAGTGTAACTTTGACCCAAGGCCCTAGAGAAAAAAAATGCATGAAGTCTAGAAACACACACACACACACACATCTTTCTAGCGCTCCACGTGGCTTGGTTGGAGAGGACACTGCCATTAGCAGAAGGGCCCTATAGCACGGCGGCCACTCCATTCTCAGTGACCAGACTGTCCCATTTGTCTCAGTCAAAAGCAACCACTCCTGACTTTAGAGGACCCCACGAAACGCATCTCTCTTTGCACAGCCTGATGACTTTTTGCTGGCAATTGAAGTGCAGAGTTCTTTTCCACAAAATGACTTCATCAGGGCAGAAAAAACCTACCAGAATCTGCTCAGAGCAAAACTATGACCTTGAATGCTTTCAGACACACCTTTACTGTCCTTTAAAAAATTCCTCTTTTTTTCCTTAAAGGCACTACATGATAGTGCATGGGCAGAACTTATTGGACTCTAGAATTGGTTGTTCTTGTATTTGTTCCTACTTTTCCTGACTGCTTCCGGACCTGCTCATTCTTCTCTATCCAGTCTCCATCACAGCCCCCTTCTCTGGAAAGCCTTCCTTGACTCCATCAGGCAGACGTGGGCATGTTTTGTAGGAATGAATCAGACTCGAGGCTAAGGCCTGTGATTTCCCTCCTTGTCATTCCCAGTGCCTAGCAAAGTACCTGATGCAAGGTAGGCATCGAATATACACATATTTGGTGAATGAATGTTGAAGGGACGCTTCAGAAATTCAAATAAACATTTAAGGGAGTAAATAAAATATAAATAATGAGAAAACATATTTTAAATACTGCTTATCAGTGAGTGTACAGCCAGGCAATAAGTATGCTGATGACCATTTTCCTCTTTAGACCTTATGAAATACATGAGTTGAATAGGTCCTGGGTGAGTAGAAGCCAATGAGAGGTAGTTTATCTGAGAGAGAGGAAGATGCATTTCTTGAAAATCCAAATACATTTTCATCAGAGCTTACTATAAGCCTTCTTACCCCAGTTCCTACCACCGGTGAATGGGTCAGCCAGAAGGCATCTGTGAGAAACAGGCTGACCATCACTGCCCTAGATCTGAGGAAGACGGAATGAGGCCACGGTTAAGTTACATGCCCCAGTTGGAAGGAGTCGCCTTAGTGCAGAAGAGTGAAGGTTGGGTTATGAAGTGATTTTTGTTAAAATGAATGTATGCAAGGAATGAAATTTAGAATATCACTCGTTTCAAACATGGTGGCCCCTTTTCAGACAGAGTTTCTCCCTTGAAGAACAGATGCAGAGAGAAAACATAAGACTTTCATTCACTGGACAGGCAATGTTAATCTGTGGATAGAGTGACCATAAATTCAGTTTGTCCTGGGCTGACATTCTGCCTCTTAGTAGCTCTGTGACCTTAGTCATGCCACTGACCCTGCTGGGCATTGTTTTTTTATTAAGTATATTTTATTGATTATGCTATTACAGCTTGTCCCATTTTTCCCCTGTGACCCCTCAGCCCAGTACTCCCATTCCCTCTGGCAATGACCCTGCTTAGTTCATGTCCATGGGTTGTACATGTAAGTTCTTTGGCTTTTCCATTTCTTACACTATTCTTAACCTCCCCCTGTCTATTTTGTGCCTACCTATTATGCTTCTTATTCAGTATGGAGGGAGAGAGGAGAAAATGGGCATCATTTTTGTCACTAGAGATAGTAAGTTATCACATACTTTTGAAAGTAGGCAATAATAAGGGTTTCTTTCCTTTGCTCCAGGCAGTAGGCCACTGGGGGGAAAGAACTGATAGGAAACTTCCTAAACTAGGAGGAAATTGGCCAAACTTCCAACAGGGGAAGGTTTGGTGTTGAAATAAATTGGTTGTGGAAAGAAACACAAAGACAGGTAAATTAGGGTTCCAGATTCAACTGGCAAGTGAGTGTGTATATAGTGGGGGGTGTTCCCACGAAGCACCAAGTAATTCTTGGGACACCAGCTGTGTGTCCTATAATTTAGCTCAATTCTGATACGCAGAGACAGCAGCAGATTCTACAGACTGAAGGCTCAGTGCTACAAGACTGTTTCGGGCACCACCCCTACCCCCACCACACCCCACTTCACACACCAGACACAAGCCCAGGTTATTAGCTGTGCTTCTGCCCAACCAGCTGTAGATTGGAGGCCCTAATGACCCCTTCCTCGGGCTTCAGACACCAGTCCTGAGTCGAGTCCTGGTTGTTCTTTGTACTTCTCACTAACTGGTTGTAAACGAGAGGCTCCCATGACCCTCTTCTCTGGTTTGATTGATTTGCTAGAGTGGCTCACAGAACGCAGGGAAGCATTTTGCTTAGTAGACACCAGTTTATTGTAACAGGACCTAACTTAGGACAGCCAAGGGAAGAGATGCGCTGGGCAAAGTACGTGGGAAGGGTGCAGGGCTTCCTTGCCTTCTCGCTGCACGCCCCCGTCCCCACATCTCCAGGTGCTCACCAACCCAGCAGCTCTCCAAACTCTGTCCTGTTGGGGTTTTATGGCGGCTTCATTACACAGGCATGATTGATAAACTCCTTGGCCACTGGCGATCGATTCAACTTCCAGTCCCTTTCCCTCCCTAGAAGTTGGGACTGAAAGTTAGGAGCCTCTAATTACACTGTTGGCTCCACTGGCAACCAGCCCCCCAACATTAGGTACTTTCCAAAAGTCACCTCATTAACATAACAGACACCTTTATGGCTCTCATTAGTTAGGAAATTCCAAGGGTTTTTAGGGATTATGAGGCAGGAACTGTGAGTGAAGATATATATATAGTCACCTGAATGACCAAGTATATATTTCTTGTAAATCATAATATAGCAGTCGGAACACTCAAAACTTGGAATCTGTGTCATATCACTCACTTGGATTCTACAGATGTTTATTAAACACCTACTATGTGACAGGCATTGTGCTGAGCCCTGAACATGTGGGGAGGAGTAAGAGAGACAATCCCTGCCGTCAGAGAGCTCACCAGCTATCAGAAAAGACATTCATCAAGACATTCACATACTTGTGTGAGGAGCATTTTGAAGGGTGGGTGCTGCAGGAGAGTAAGGGAACGCAAGGTCCAGTGTGTACTGTCAGACTGCTTACCTGAAAGTTCCATTGATGCTGAAAGTAAATGAATAAGGATGAAATGGTAGATTTTATATTTTCCTCCATTACACAGATATCTCTTGCATTCCTACTATCTGCTAAGCACTGAGGAGACAGATACTAAAGAAACTATGAAAAGTCTCAGCACCCTAAGACCTCAAAATCCATCAGAGAACAAAATGAAGTGTGCAAATGCCACGTTGTATCATAAATTGAAAGCTTTGGAAACAGAGGAGGGGACAGTGGATCTGCTCCCTGCAGAAGGAGACAAAATGCACGTCTCTGGGTTGGAGAGATCCAGCTGTGGGGTTTGGCTGGTGATTTCCATGCTACCCCCTGAGCGTTTACCCTGTGACTCCCAGTGATCCTGCAGCACCAGCTGGTATTGTTAACAACTTGAAGCAGTAATGTAATACAGTGATGCCCTCGGAAAATAAATAGAGCCGATAAAAAAAAAATTAACGTGTTCAAAAATAAATGCATCCTCTGCTGACTTGTTCACACATGATAAAGTTTACTCAGAGCAAGGAAGAAAGAACACAGCAGTAAAAAACTCACAAGTGATGGTCAGAGGAAAGATCTGTCTCCTCTCCAGCCTCCTGTATAAGACTGAAGATCTTTCATTTCCAGGGCCCTTTCCAGTTTGCAAAGTACTTTCATATTCAAATTTCATTGATCCTGCCCACCAAGTCCTAAAAA
Source organism: Trachops cirrhosus (assembly GCA_028533065.1). NCBI lineage: Eukaryota > Metazoa > Chordata > Mammalia > Chiroptera > Phyllostomidae > Trachops > Trachops cirrhosus. The sequence goes on along the minus strand of CM052545.1, from coordinate 87,562,145 downwards.
CAATGAGTGTAGATACATCACACCCACTCTATCTTCAGGGACGCTGACCCTCTAAGGGAATAAGCCATGTGTAGAGTCACGTGGCTGAGAGTGGAAGGGAATATTAGAATCCAAGTCTTCTGATTTTCTCTCTAGGGTAGTACCTCTCAAACTATAATGTGCACGTGAGCTGCAGAATCAAAGTCATAAGTATGGAGTGGGAGCCAAGATTCCGCATTTTCAGTTGGCTCTGTGATGCCCAGGCTGCTGGAGAAAGGGCACTTCCCAATGAAAGGGGGCCTGCTGTGGTCCAGGGGTACCTATGTGTGTTTATATACATAATATATTTGTAATACATCTGTATTTCCCAGAAGAAATTATTTCAGTGAGTTATGACAGTAGACGATCCTTTTCACTTTTTTGAAATACAAAATAGTAGCCCCTGGGCGACTTTTACCTAAGTAATACCTATTCCCCATGCATGTGTCTGGGGCCACTGGAAGACTTATTGTAGTTACCTGTCTTGGTCTTCTCTCGTCTTTTTTCTGAGTCTATCTCATTTTCTGACTCTCTGACTCTGTTACCCTCTCTTTCATGTTTGATCACCAGATGATGTCCTTGAATTACAAGAAGTGGTGGCTCACATTTTGCGCTGTCCATGGTGTTCTGCCTCCTGAGCTCAGGCCACCTTCCCAAGCTGCCTTTCAGCGTAATAGGCAACGACAGCTCATCTGCATAATCAGTCCATTCATTCATACTCACTAACTGCTCCAGTGGGCTCAGGAGGCACTATACTTCAGTAAGGCCTGCCTAGAAAAGAGACACAAGATGACTTAGACCAGACAAACATGGCATCAAGGAATAAGATGTTTAGGGTAAAGCAAGTGTGCTGTCGGAAGTAATAATGGAAAGAAAATATGTTCAGTGCTATGAAGTTATGGGAAAAAATTAAGACATAGTTATATCCCTTTAGGATGCTTTAAATCTTGTTGGGAATTGGACGATGAAAGTAATTGCACTCATATTTATTGATGGTAGAGAATGGTTAGCACACTTGTTTGATTTTGCCATCTAGCATTCATTCCCCTTTTGTGACTGAGGCAGTGAGGGCAACGTGCCCCCCTCTGGCCCTTGTCTAACAAAAGAGGCCTCTCACCTGCATAAAGATTCCCCACTTACCATAATGGAAACATTATTTCCCTTCTATAAAGGGCTTGGGAGAAATAGGTTTACAGTTGTATGAAAAGTAATACAATAATTAAAAAGTAATAATACAAGAAACTGTTTTGTGTAGTCACAACTGTAAACCTACTTTTGCCAATCCCTTATAAGCCCTCATAGTGGTTTATATCTTTTATGTAATTTTACCCTAAACTATGCTTTTTATATGGGCATGTCTTTGCTGGATTCAACTGTAAACTCCTTAAGAGCAGGGGATATGCCTTATTCATGCCTCTGTCCCAGTGGTGATTTTTGATTGTCACAACTTGGCATGAGAGTGGAGGAGGGGGAGAGTGCTATTGGCATCTGGGGGCAGAGGCCAAGGATACTGCTGCGTATCCTACAGTGCACAGGGCAGCTCCCCCAATGTAGTCCATTTGGCAACAGTGCCAACCTTGGGAAATCCTGCTGCACCCTTAGTGCCGGGCACATAGTAGGTGTCCGGTAAATATTTGCTCAGTGACTAAAGATGAATGGATGGTTTGTATGTTCTTAAGTAGCTTATTTCTTGCCTGAATCCCCTCCGTATGGGTTGGCTCAGGGATAATGTGATTGTCTCTGGATGGAAGGTCAGTCACGGTGACCTGCACTTTGTAAGGTGGCACTCGATTTGTCTGCTTCTTTCTCCCCTTCCATGGTGCTCCACTGGTGGTAGATCAAAATGCATACTCCTGAGGATGGCAGACAAGACCCTCTGTGCCTACCATGCACCACTCCCTACTACGTACCCCGTAGTCCAGCTACCCTCACCAAATTATATTCAGCTTACAGTATACACACTGCTATTTAGAATTCGCATGGCTTTGCAAAACATCTTTCCTTTGCCTAGAGTTTTCTATCCAACCCTATAACATATGTACTTTTTGAGCTCCCATTCACCTAGTCATCTTGTCTATTTTACTTTTGTGTGTTCCCTTATTCACCACAGAGAATTGACCAGAAATTCTTCTGTGATTTCCTCTTGGGTTCATTGCTTCTACACAGAATTTTTATGGCATTATATCATGACTATTTGTTTGCACATCTGTTCCTTCCAACTAAACTGACATCTTCTAAGATATATATATATAATCTCACTAGCACCTGTTATCATTCTCCATTCCTGGTAAATAGGAGGTACTCAATAATTGGTTGATAAATAAATGAATCAATCAATAAGTCAATAAAGGATGGATGTTCTAAGAATAGCCCCGTCAGGTGCTAGAATAGCCCTGTTTGAGGTTTGAGGTCCAAAGCCACAGATATTGGACAAATCACTTAGATCTGCAGATGACAATAGCTAAGTCATAATAAGGTCATGATGAAGAATATGCATATTCAGTATGTTTATAATAAATCCAGCCAACAATTCCCTTATTGATTATTCTTTTGTTTTCTTTTTTTTTTTTAGAGAGGGGAAGGGAGGGAGAAAGAAAGGGAGAGAAACATCAGTGTGTGGTTGCCTCTCACATGGCCCCCACTGGGCACCGGGCCCAAAATCCAGGCATGTGCCCTGACTGGGAATCGAACCAGTGATCATTTAGTTTGCAGCCTGCACTCCACCAGTGAGCTATACCAGCCAGGGCTGATTATTCTTAATATAATAACCCAGATCCTTAGACCTGTGAATGGTAAACTAGGATGCTGTAGACCAGTGGTTCTTAAATCTAGCTGCATATTAAAATCACCTGGAACACTGTTACAATACAAAGACAGTGAGACACCTCAAGTCCAACCATTTGAATCAGGATATATTGGATGGTAGGGTGGACAGACATGATTTAAAAGAATAAAATAAATTAAAAAATAAAAACCCAACACCCTAGGTAATTCTAATGTGTATATAAGTCAGAGAACTGCTCTGTAGATCTTCAGAAGCTCTGCACAGAAGAAAACACTCCAGAGACTTAAGCACGCACAGGAAAATGTGGTTCCTCTCAAAATGAATGTGACCAATGGAAAATTTTCTACTTTACATAGAATGGGAGGGAGAATGGGGCACTCTTTCACACAATGGGAACCAAGCCCATCACTTCCACCGGGGAACCTACAGTGGAAAATCTGACCTGATTTCTTACTGCGACAGGGAGGATCATTGCCGGGAGGCTCCCAGGCCAGTGGATGTGGAAATGCCAAACCCTCCGATTTCCTCTCAGCCTTTCTTTAGTACGGGAACCGCATCATGTACGAGTGTTCTGTGGCTGTTCACATGCTAAGGTCGGGGAGCTTAAGTGACTTCTTGAAAGTCTTGTTTTGACGAGGGACTCTCCAATAGGGATATACATCAAAATCATCAAAGAAGAACTTTTAAATAAAAATCTCTGGAGATGAAACCCATGAATTTGTTTGTTCATTATAAATTCCATGAGTGATTTTCAAGTTTCAATCCTAGTTAAATATAACTACACTTTAAATGAACCAGCATCTGGTAAAAAATCAGTTCCCCGATTTATCAAACTTAAAAGGAAATAAGAAAGATCAGTATCATCTTCTGAATGTACTGAATTCCTGCTTCGGGGAAGTTCATTTCAAAAGGCATTTATTCCTAAGTAAACTAAAGAGCATTGCTTGGAGACCCAGTGGCATACAACTCCATCCAGAACATGAACTGCAAGTAGGCAATGTTCTGTTAATAATGCCAGCATCTGTTCTGTGTTTTCAACTGGAAAGCAAGTATTTCCCATCTAATTCCACCGATTCACTCTTTGGAGTATTATAAATGTTATGACAGATTCTCTCCTCCCATGCCAATGGATTGGGTTCGCCATATACAATGACTAAGATTAATTTATAGAAATATGTAGTAAAGCTTTTCGAGGATCGGAGCACGGGCACATGCAGCTGACATCACATCCATGCCAAGGGCCGTTTGCCATGCTGTTTGAGGTCCGCATCTGCTGCTGGTTAGCGAAAATTCCATTCACAGCTGTCCAGATGAATCAAATGTCCAATTAGCATTTCTTGCTCAGTGACAGGATTCTGCCCAGAACAAAAATTTTAAAACAGAAAGCACACCAGAACAGAAACTTTTATTCATGTTCTTGCTGAAAACACTGCTCTGCATTCTTAAATGCCTTAGGAGGAAAAACTATAGAAAGCTAACAGAGTCTTCTAACAGTATATTTTCTTCCTAGATGCACTTAAGCTCAAAGGATTTCTCTTCATTATATGCATGCTTTCCTGATGAACAGCCTTGACCTTCTCTTCCCTATTCCTCAATTCCAAAAGACCATCAGCATCCTAAGTTTCCTGTTCACTAGATATGGAAGATGGCGTGACCTTCCACTAATAAAACCATCTCTTGTTTCCAGTTCAAACTTCTACAGTGACAGGAAAATGATCTCAGCCTAATCTTCAGGTTTCCCTTAGTGGTGGTAACCAGAATTTATTTTGTACTTATATGTTCAAGTATGCTAATGTCCTCAGAATAACTACAATAGAATAACAACTCTTAAAGACTGACAGTAGAATGACCCAAGAAGCTATTTCCTCCATTGGTTAAAGGTTTTTCGGTGGTTTTCAATTTTACATGAAATAAAATTACCAAGGCCCAGCATGATTTAGCCTTTAGCTGTTTCTCCACTTTCAACTTCTTCCCTTGATCCATATGCCGCAGACACACTGGCCTAATTTTAGTTCTCTTGCTCAGTAAGCCAACGTCGCCTCTACCCCAGGGCCTTTGCGCATGCTGCTTCTGCTGACTACTTTCCTTACCTCCATCTTTTAGAGTTTTACCTCCTCTGATAGTCTCTCTGCGGTCATATCTAGCTCCATATTCCTCCTGTTGTAAAGCATTTCCAATTCCCTTCTTTGTTTCTTTGTGCCACTTAATCAGAGTTTGTAATTTATTTTTCATTTGTGTAGATTTTCTTTGCCTTTATTTCCCAGTGAAAGGAAAACTCCAGAAAAAAACAGAGCTTATGTTAGTATCTCTTTCCACTGCCTAGCACAGTGCCTTTTACTTACTAGCATCTCAATCAGTTTCAGATATCTATACGAATGAATGAATGAATGTGAATTAATATTCTAATTCACAGTGTGACCTAACTATGCTTTACAATAGAACAGACATCTTTCTTTTTTTTCTGTCACTAGTAATGAAACTATTTTATAAAGTCTTTCTAAATAAGAACCTTTTTGTGTAAAGAGGAAGTGAAAAATTTTTAACAGACTTAAATTCCTTAATAACAGCCTCCATTTGTGTAACATAACTCACAAAGCACTTTCTAGTACTTTTATGTTTTGCTTCCCTATACTACAGGGGGGGGAAGTACGGATTTTCTGTACTTTCTTAGTTGCCCATGTCCACAAATTTATGAAGGACAAAACTAAGATTCAAACCCAGGTGGACAGGCACTTGATTTACTAGTCTTCCCTCCCCCTGCCTCCTCCCAACCTCATTATTCTCTCTGTCTTGCAGTCAAGTTACTCCTGCCAAAATCTGGAGATGATTTTTGGAGGAATTTACCCTGAAGGAGAAATATAGTTTGATTTAAAATTTGATTGAATGTACAGCTAAATTAACATGCTGGAGAAAATCCATTTTCTAGGAGCGGTTTCAATATGTATTTTCAACAGTTACCAAATACAATGCATATGTTAAAAACAAAAGCAAAACCATAAAAAAAAACCCAAGACAATGGGAGAAGCAAAGTAACAGAGACCACTCTGTCCAACCCAATGGGAAGTGCACTGCTAGCCAATTAAGAATGGTCACAAGCAGGAGAGACATCCATATTTTTTTCTCTCTGGAGACAGGTGTACACACACTTTGCTTAATGGAAGTACCCCCCGTAGTCAGAATTGTTCCATCCCCTGTCATTTCCCCATGCCAAAGTTAATTTTTATGACAAGCTTCCCTGTGAACGTTGAGCCCAGATGTTTCCATGGCAGCGTGTGGGCTGCGGCTGCAGAAGTCAGCTTCCCCTCCACAGCCACACTGGCACTCAAAGCCGTAATTACAAGAGCAAAATCTAAAGTCAGCCAAGTTTTTTTTTTAATTTTTACATAATGATTGTAATATTTTTACTTAAATACGTGTTAGTTTTAAATTATTTATTATTATTTATTGTGTTTTGTTCAAATAATACAGATCAAGATTGAGAAAGGGAAAGGAAGATAAAGGTGTAAAAGAGGGGGAGGGTGGGCAGAGGAGGGGGAGGAGGAGGAGAGAGGAGAGAGGAAGAGGGCTGTGTTCCAGGATGCCAGTGTCTTGTGTTATTAATGAAAATAAATTTAAAGATTCAATTACTTTTTCAATATTAAGACGCTTTGTAATTACGGCATTTCTCATTCCCATCAACTTCCAATTCCTTTCTCAGCACGCCTAGGAAGTTTGAATCTATTCTAGGGAAAAAGTCCAATCGAGATGCAGCTGCTAAGGTCATAGCGAAGGAACTGTTCACGGAAAAGATGGGGAAGACCACGAGAAGCCTCACGAGGAGACCTGCTCTCTCTGTATTTGTTTCCTTGGCAGTTCTCCTTTCTGTCCAAAACTTTGAGCAGAGAGACAAGCTGCAAGGCTGAGCATGTGTGAACGAAGTTGACTCTTGTCATCAAATGCAACTTGCAAAACATTGTATCTGAAGCATAGTTCATAATGTTTAGGGGTCTCGTGGTGCTGCAGAGCAGCTAGCATGAATGGTAAACAATTCCCGCAAAGGGTGGGATTACACTGACATGGTCAGATCAAGATGTTTCTCTTAATCTTGTCCTTCATTCTTCAGTATCAGTTGTAATAGTGTCAATAATTCACCTTTAACTTGATCAATATAATCAAGACACGTAGATGTGGACACACACATACCCACAGGCACGCAAATGGTGACAGAGTCAGCTCAAAGGCCAATTCAAATTATGCCTGTGCCTCAATTCCTCTTCACTGTGGCTCAGATTTTTGCTTCTCTCTCATCAACTCGACCTTTTCCACAGTCTGCCCCTGTGGTCCTTCAATCTCAGGAATACCTCATTCAGACATACATATGTGTACAATTCTCACCTGCAGGCCTAATCTTAGATGTCTGAGAATCCAAGGAAATCTAAATAGGTATTGAATTTACCTGTTTAGGGGCTTGTGGTAGGTGCTTATATATGAATGATAGCATTTACATTTTTCAGGAATCTAGCAAGTCTAACACTGCACATTTTTCTAATCAACATAGAAGTTGAAGTTTAAAGAATGACTTGCTCAAGGTAACAAAAGCAGTAAGTGGAGAAACCGGCCAGGTGTTCAAACTCCAAATTCCATGCTCTTTTCGTAGCAACACAGAAGAACTCTCGAGGCTGGGTCTTCAGCTATCTCCTGCCGTTTAGGCTGAGAATGGAATAGGCATTGCTTATATCTGACCAGCATCTTATCCCTTGGGGTCCTGCTGCTCCCTTGCTCCATGAGATTCCTTTGGAGATGGAAAGAATTGATTCTTCTCTAAGCACATCCTCTCCTCCTCCAAAGGCTGGGTGCATGCTTCAAGGATGTCCAATCCTGGGACTGCATTCCTTCACTAAACTCAATGGCCCAAGGGGTGGGCATAAGAGCCAAGCAAGGTCTATCAGCAGCACCCATCTCTGGAAAATGATAAATGGAATAGAGGAAAAAGCCTTCTTTTTCCACTGAGTTTGCTAAGCTGAACAATGCAATTCTGGAGCTGCTGGAAGTTGTACTTCCTGGCTGCAGGAAGGAGCTCATCTGCTATAGTTGAGAATAAGGCAGAAAGACCAGATGGCATGCTCTTTCACTTCTTTACGCTTCTGCACATATGGCTCTCCACCTCTAGAACACCTGTTTTGCTTTTCTATTCAAAAAGAAAAATATATAGCTAACTCCTACCTCATTTCAGCTATTAGTTCCTTAAGGAACCGTGTCCTCTTTCTCCATGTTGCATTAGATGCTCCTGCTCTGCACTCTCATAACGTCTCTGCTTACTTACACCTATAATTAAAATTATCGCACAGCATTGCAATTACTGCCTGCAGTCTTCCCCACCCCCCACATGATGCTCTCCTTACGGAGAGTGAGTGTGTTGTGGTTATCATTGCATCCACGTCACCCAGGAAAGTAACGGACACAATAAATGCTCATTGTTTGTAGAAAAGATGGATGGTAGTGGATCTTAGTTTGCAAACTCTTTCTCAGACTCCAGAAGCTATTGAGAATTATCCTCCATGAAGAAATAGAGGAAGAATTATCTGGAAAATTCTGAAATTCCAAATTCTCTGAAATTCTCATGGTTAAAACTAGAACCAGTGAACACTATAGACAGATATATTTTAGGTACAATATGAGAAAGGAATTCCAGTCAGTCCCATGATTTTAATAGTTTTCTTTGTCTTCAGTTTATAATCAGTTTTACTATGCTCTATATGGATGTGATTTTCTTTGTCACTTATTATGATGTGATAGTACTTCTTGAAAATGTGATTTGATTTCTCAGTCATTTTTTGGAAAATCTCAGTCAGTGTGTCTTCAAATATGCTTCAGCCCCATTTTTTCTTGCCTCTGTTTCTAGGCCTCCCGCTGCACGTATGCTGGGCCTTTTCACCCTGTCCTTGCACCCTCCCGTTTTTGTATTACCTGGATATTTTCTTCCAACCTACCTCCAGTTCACTAATTCTCTCTCCAGCTCTGGCTAATGTGATGTTAAACCATTCAGCTCTTAATTTCAGTTACCACATTGTTCATTTCCACAGTTTTTATTTGCATCTTTTTACAGGCTCTAGTTTTCTGCTGAAGTGCTCCATTTAGTCATCTGATTTTTTGAACATATTTATCATGGTTAACTCAAAGTTCATACCCAATAAATCTACCTTCTTGATCATCTGTGGGTCTATTTCTATTTTCTCATTTTTTTAATTTGATATTTTTTGTTAATCTGTATCTCTTTGCCTGACCCATTATTTTTTATTGCATTCTAAATAGTGTGTATGAAGAATTGCAGAGATAATTCAAGGCTATAAAAGATGTTATGTTCATCAGAAAACATTTTATTTTGCTTGTAATTTGCTGGGCATTAGTCTTTGTGAGGGCTGGAGTTAGTTTATTTCTGGATACTTACACTTCTAAAGTGTAGCTCTTTGAGAATTTTAGTGGAAATCCTTGGGCTAGTCCTGCTTGGCAGGCCCTGTACTCAATTTTTGGCAGAGACTCCTCCATATGAATCAAAAGAAATCTCTCATTAGTTTCAGCCTCTCAGCCACCAACTGACATCAATTGGTCTCAAATCTAAAGACTTCATTTGCTCTGCGTTCTTCCCCTTCAAGTACTTGCTGCATTGGTAGCTGTCCAATTCCTTCAAAAAGGTTATACGCACACACAAATATGAATATACATGTATATGTATATCTATACCTATATCTACATCTACATATATATTTATTTCTATTTTAGTAGTTCTTCAGTACTTTCAAAGAGACTTAAAAAAATGTTGTCCAGCCTTTCTAGTAGTTCTTAACAGGGGGATTCATTTAAAATAAGTTAGTCTGCCACTGCCAGAAGTAAAATCCTACAGAAGTATTTGTATGACAGGCTTGGATTTGACTGGATAAATCTTAAACTTTGTTTGGAAGAGTAGATGCTAGGTAATAGCCAAGGAAATGTTTTAAATTATAGAAATTTGTCTTTATACTATACAGTTTCAGTAATAAACCTGTATGTTGGTGAGATAAGAATAGAAAAATAGATCCATATAACAAAAAAATAAAGAAATGTTGGTTATCCTATATATTTATCATATACTATATTGTTGGGAACTGCCCTGCCTGGTTTCAGAAGCTGTAACCCCTGCCCCCTCCCAAGGCTAAGGCTGAGGGAGTGACCTTTGGACCATAAGCCACTAAGGAGACAAAGCTTATCTCCCTGGCAGGAGCACTGCTTCTGCTCCTTTTACTTCATCCATAACTGGACCCCAGTACTTGGTCGCTTAGCCAATGACGGATAAGATTCCCAAAGGGGTGAATGACCTAAGACAGGCACAATCATGTGGGAGGCCCCCAAGGAAGGACTTTAGGGGGTACAGCAAAAGGGGGTGATGGACCCTCGCCCCTCAGCTTTGACATAGTCTGAGTCCTCATTCTATAAGAAGTCTCCCAGTCTCTTGGCTGCCTCACTTCCCCTGCCTGACTTCAGCCTGAAACAATGCTGGTGGTGGGTGCCGCCCTGTGCTGGAAAGGGCAGGTTCCCTGGGGCCATCAGACCTAAGAAAGAACGTGTAAAATCCTGTGAAACCTGCTTTGTTTAGAATGCTCTCAATTAAATCATAAGGGTCCAATCCAGAAGTAAGTTTGTTCCTCAAAGTTTTATAGCTCTTTAGCTATCTGACCCTGACTCAGAATAGGCCCTCAGAGTTCTTTGTTATCTATTGTTTGATCCTTACTGCCTGACAATGATTAATGAGCTTTTCCTGTATTCTTGTGCAAACAAACCCAATAAAAGCCCATTGAGGAAAAGGCTCTTGGCCCTTCTCCTTTGAGAGATTGGCCACCTTTCCTCCCCAAGCAGGTCATGTCTTGGTAGACTTACTCTCATCCATGGCAGCCGGGGAGGGGGGGCCCTGCGGGCAGAGCCCCCCCACACTATATATAAAAAGGCATTTCACCTCATATAAAATAAACTTCAGATGAATTAAAGATCTAAAGATTCAAGTAACCATAATATTGGAGTACAGAGATCCTTCCTAGGTGAGACACAAAGTAAAAAACAAATAACAGATGAGAAAGACATATATCTATATCTATATATGTGTGTGTGTATGCACTTATTTAATTTATATACTTATATACATATGAGTGTATATATAGAGACAGACAGGCAGAATGACAGAGATAGAAAGAGACAGAGAGAGGGGGAGACAGATAGAAACACAGAGACAGAGAAAGAACTCTGGCACAGATCAATAAAAAGATAAAAAGACAAACCATCCAATAGAAAAGTGGCCACGGTAAATAGACAATTTACCTTAAAAGGAAACTTTAAAAAACCTATTTGAAGGAGCCCAACCTTACTGCATTAAAAAACCTGAAAAACAAAATAACAATAAGAGAGTTTTTTACTATTTCAAATTTTAAAAATTTATATACATTCTTGACAAAGGTGTGAAGACACAGGAGCTCCTGCCGACTGTTAGTGGGAAGATAAACTGATGCAAATTTCATGGAGGGCAACTTGTCAATATTTATCAGACTCTAAAACATGCATGCCACTTATACAACTCACTTGTACAGAAATATTGGCAAAAAAAAGAAATATTGGCACTTGGGTAAAAAGAAATATACTGAAGCATTATTTCTAACAGTGTAAAATTAGAAGCTATCCAATGTCCCTTCTGTAAAGGAAAGGTTAATCAAATCATTGTGCATACAGTAATAGCCTACAATAATCTGTTTAAACATACACAGCAGTTCTATACTTACTTTCATAGAGTATACATTGATTAGTGAGAAAAGCTAGTTATAAAATTTTAAACTGTGATGTCATACATGTTATTTGTATGTGTCTGTGTGTAAGTGGCTTCTTAAATGAGTTGAACTCAGTAACCAACAGAAAGTAGCTGTGTAATTGTTTCCATGTCCCCCCTTCCCAGTCGTAGGATACTCTAAACGCAGACCCCACAGCCCCTTTTCTGATCACTTGCAGGTAGGAAAAACACAGCCAGTCCAGATCAGAACTTCAGTTTTACCTCCAACTTAAAACTTCTCTCTCCTTCCAAGCACAGGCCTGTGTGGTATGGAATCAACAGTGGGGTAGGGGAAAATACCGATTCTTTCACACTTTCTTCCTCTTCTTCCACCTTTGACCGACAGGGTCAAGTCATGGAAAAGGAGGTTTTAAAGAAAGAAGAACCAAATCTGACCCCTGCTGTGAAATCTGGGTGTCCTGTCGATGACCTCCAGCACAGCGGGCATCCAAATTCCAGCTCTGTCACGGAGGCACACCTGTGAGTCCTTTAAATCCTTAGTAGAAGCTTCAAAATGACAGAAGGGACTCATTTGTCCTCCTGCAACTTCCCAAAGTAGTTCGCCCTGCAGTGCATTACTTCTGGGGTCCCTGCACCCTAACAGACCACCCTTTGGGGCAGGCTCTCCGCAGCAGAAGTCAAGGTCAATGATACTCTGTGTGCAAAGCTCACACAGTCTCCCCCACCACAAACAACTTGCCAAACTGCAGACCCTCACAGGGTGCGGCCATCCCAGCGGCCCCTTGTCTTCAGGCTTTTCCTGGAGGAAGACGGTCACCCATCGCTGTGTGCACACACATCCCCACTCCCGCAGACACCCCTCGGGTCCTCCTTAGAACCCTCCGGCCCCACTCAACGCCAGCACCCTTGCCAATCAGTGTCCATCCCAGCAGACGTTCAGCTGGGGGAAGGAGCTCTGTTTCCTTTCTCAGGGGCGTGAGCCATTCATGTAGGGACCCCCCTTACAGGGGGGAGAAAAGCCAGACAGCTCTCTCCACTGCTGCAAATTCCTTCCAAAAAATTGTATTTCGTGTTAATTTCTAGCTGCATTACATCAGCTGTTAGTGGTGATGTCACTGGTCTCATTTTGCTTTGTTTTAGTAAATCCTGTGTGAGTTTGTATCATGTGTCTCTTTAAATAAGGGCGGCTTATCATCTATTATCTTTAGCTCTGGTGCCTAAGCTGCAAATCCAAAACAATGGGAAATACCCACGTTGGCACCCTGTCACGTTTACACCGCACACACTCTCCAGTGCACACAGGTATATACATATATGCACCTACATTTGTCAGTGCCTACAACCTGGGAACGCCCACCACCCCTGCCGTGGAATTAGCCAGCAGGGTGGGGGCTGACTTTGACTTTCATTCTATATTTCTGTACGCTTGGATTTGCTTACAACACATGCAGTTCTTTTATAATTAAGAAAACAATAAAACAGTAATGATAGTAATAATAAAATATTGATAATATCTAGCATTTTTAAGTCTCAAAGTGCCAGGCTCTGCGCTGGATGCTTTATGAACATTATCTGTTTCACTCCTCTCACCAGCCCCATGAGGAGGCCATTTTAATAGGAAGTGATAAGGAAATTGAGATTCTTTGAGGCCAACTTGGCCAAAGTTCCAAACTGTGCTGGGCTTAGAAAGCAGTGTAGTCTGCCTCCAGAAATCCATGACAATTCTTCCTATGCGTCCTAATCCATTGCAGCACGTAGCAGAGCAACAGGGAGTGAAACGCTCAGTGTTGGCTGACTTGTCTGCAGGCCAAGTTCTGTCTCTTTGCTTCTGTGCCACCCAGCACAGTGTCCTGTGTATGGTGGATGTACGTGAGATGCCAGCACGTGCTTGTTGAATGCACTGAGAGGTCATATGACTTATCTTTCAAACCAGGACACTTCCGGTAGTGAATGTGAGTGTTATGCATAGTTACACAGGTCCAGCATGTGAAAATGAGCACTGTTCTGCGGGGGGGAGGCTGTATAGTCAGCCTGTGGGTGGAAGGAAGGGAGGAAGGGTGGAAGGGAGGGAGGGAGGGAAGAAGAAAGGAAGGAAGGAAGGAAGGAAGGAAGGAAGGAAGGAAGGAAGGAAGGCAGGCTGGCTGAGGGAATAGGAGGGGAGAGAAAAGGGGGAATACTACTGTGTCTATGGTATTTTATGACCCCACACATTTTTGAGTAGTGACTAAAGCTTATTCCTCCACAATTAATGGCATGAACCTTGAAAAATAAAATAAACCCAGGAGAGGTAGTATATCTGTGTAAATGTGTTTAAGTTATTTATTCAAAACTAGTGATGTCCAGTGTTAATAAAGGGGAGGGATAGAGAGCTATCTGGAAGGGAGAGAAGGGTGAAGGTTTTGAGGGGACGTTATCCTGTTTATTTTTAACTGCTGACAGACGAGTAGTGACTGTGTGAGGAGTTCCCATGATCCAACCAAGAGCAAATGCCCAGGATCCAAGTTCTCTCTAACAGTTCGGGCAGGGAAGAGCAGTGGGGAGGCCGGCGCTCTCGCTCAGTGGCCATGCTGGGAGCTGCTGGGCCGGCCGGAGGCAGGGATGCCGTTTCCTGGCCAGGCCCAGCTGCGGGTCATCAGTCCTGTCCTCCCGCTGAGGGAGGACCAGCACCGAGGCAGGCCTGAGCGGGGCAGTAAAAGACTTAAACAAACTGCTTGGGCAAATGGTGTAAGCCGCTCTGAGCCGCACCTTCCTCATCCGCCCATCTGGGATGACCACACTTACCTGACAGGGTGAAAACTCCGGGAAATGGACGTGGCAGGTCCACACCTCCCTTGTGGGACAATTGGTTTTAAACAGCGGTCCATTTGTTCCGAGTGAAGGGTGAGCAGCCGGGGACCCAGTCAGTGCTCTGCTCTTTCACAGCTGCTGATGTTCTGGACAGTCGGTGTGTTCCTCAAGAAATGCACATGCTGAAATCCTAACCCCCAGTGTTAGAGTTTTAAGAAGTGGGGCCTTAGGCAGGTGCTCAGGTCATGAGGGCAGGGCCTTCACGAAGGGATGGGTGCCCTTGTAACAGAAACTGCAAGAGCTCCCTAGCCCCTTCAGTGCCCTGAAGTTATAGTCAGAAGGCAGCCATTGTGAGGAGGCAGGTCCTCACCAGACACTGGACCTGCCACGCCATGATCTTGGATCTCCCAGTCTCCAGAACTGTGACATGTAAGTGCTCGTTGTCCGTAAGTCACCTGGTAGGTACAGTTTTTTGTTACAGCAGCCCGAATGGACAAGACTGGGGAAGCACATCACATTTGCGTTGCCCTGCAGGTCACGTTCTGGGCTGAAAAGCAGCTTGGGCTCGCTGAGAACATCAGTCTCCCCGCTCCACTCAGTCCCCCGCCCCACTGCCGGGAGGGTTCCCACCTCGGGGTCAGTCGTGGGCTTTTCATTCCGTGGGATTCAAGGCACCATCAAGAGGCATGCTGAACGTTGAGGCCCAGCACCGACAGTGGCGGGTGGGTCCCAAAACAAGTTAGGGTGTGTGTGTGCACGCACACATGTGTGCACATGTGTGTGTGTTTAGTGGGAGGGGACGAAGTGGGAGGAAAAGGAGGGAGGCCCTCGATGAACCACGAATTGTCTCCCACATGCTGACCCCTGCATTTGCAATGCTCACTTGCTCTCCACAGTTAGTGAGGGGAAAAAACGAGTCGCTGACACACCGTATAAATCTAACTTTTCTAAGGGCACTTTATGTTATTAAACCTTAATGAGAAAAGCCTGAGCAGAGGAGAAGTCTAGCTTATTAAGCTCATTTTTTGCTCTATTTGTCATTTCATAAAGAGATTCATATTCAAAGCCTGCACAACAGAGAAGAAGTACTCACTCCCCTTTATGGAGCAATATGTTTTGTTTGCTTTAAATTGGGTTTGCACTGGGCCTCAGAAGGAGGAAGGTCATTAAACCCTGATCTGTGATGTTGGCAAGTCGCCATCCTGAAGGCCTGTGTTACTTGCTGCGACAGGGTTCGAAGAGAAATAACAGATGCCAAAAATAAGATCACGGTTTTGCTTGATGTGTCAATGTATAATGTTTTCATCAAATGACAAAAATCATAAAATTAGGAAGGTAAAGAAGAAAGGCATTAATTTTTGATAGGGAGACTTGTTCCCCCACTTAAAAGATTAGGAAATCCTAAAACTAGAAAGATAAAGAAGAGATTAATCCTAGATAGGCAGATGTCCCCCACTTAAGATACCGAGACGTCGTGTGTGTTTTTCTGTGAAGATGCACACACACAAACCCATAAACACGTGTGTGTGCTGTGAAAATGGTATCACACCTTGTGCGTAAATGTGCATCCTGCTCTTTTCCACGTAGTCTTTATCATTGCCAGTTCTCCAGTCATCGAATGGTATTTGAAAACATGATTTTTAAAGCTGAAACGGCTACATGCTCTCCGTCATAGATCAGACATAAACCATCGTTCACTAAAAGCCCCCTGGTTTCGATCTACCACCATTCTAAGTAATGTGTGAAAATTCATGTTTAAACATATATTGGGGGTCCAGTATCTCTTCAGATATTCAAAGAAGGGCCAACCTTAAAGGTTTCGGGAGTCTTGTGAAACATCCCCCATGACATTTCTTACTGCGGGACCTCCCCTCAGAGGGGCCCGCCTTGAGGATCAGTGATTTCGGTCATGCCACGTGAGGTGCTCTTTGCACATTTTTATATCAGTGTTAGTGTGTGCGTGACTAGACATTTCTCTTTTTAATTTAAAACTATTTGCCCTTCATTATGTTTGTTTGCAAATTTTCTTTCATCAGGCATCGAATTTATTCACTCTTTGAAGGCTCTCAATTCTGGTTCACTTATTTATTGCCCTTTTGCTGTTTGCAGCTTACCTAAAAATTAAGGTAGTTGAGTACTTTGTTTTGATATCTGACAGATCACAAACAGTTTAGTACTTTTATCTACATTTTTCTTCACTATGTCTTTGCGTTTATCCTTTCAGATGCAATTCAGAATCAGTCTGAAAAGCTCCCCCACCAATTGAACATGTTGCTGAGATCACGCTGAGCCTACACGTTCTTTGGGGAATGCCTGTTTCCCAGACCCCAGTACTTGGGAGCGTGTGCTTCCTACGCGGGACTTTAAATCCACCCTTTGCTATTTCCCAGTTGTGTGACGCTGAGCAGATGACCAGACCCCCTTCCACCCACTTCCTCCTCTGGACTCCAAGCCCACGGACACAGAGAACATAACTAGGGCAATTAAATTCATTTAAAAATCCAAGTTAGATCCTTACTTTATATTTCCCAGAAGATGGCTTTCATGTGGTTTAAATATGTTTAAAATTTAAAAACAGGAAGAAAGCATTCGCAGATAGTAAACTAATTAAGGATCAATGAGACTTGAAGTCTAAAAGCCACAGAAGGGCTCATTAAAAGGAAGGTTGTTCTATCTGACTATCTAAAAATGTAAGGAGTTCATCACCAACACTCAAAGCAAAATTAAAAGGGGTATGACAAACTAGAAAAACCCATTTGCCTATGATTTTTAGGCTAGGCTGCAGTTATAATATTCAGAATTTCTGAAATTACCTGTGGTAAAATCTACTTATAAAAATTATGTATCTCAAGGATAGCATTGTTATTTTAAGCCTTATGTAATATTGTAACTTGCTTACATCGGTCTCTGGATTTGGGTCAAAATACTTAACGATCTTTCCATTGGAAATAACTGGTAGTGGAGAAAAGTTTTTGTTAGTTGTTACAGTGTCAAATGACAAACAATACTATCTTCATTTTGCAATAAATTGGGTTTGCTGGTGCTATTTTAAAACAGTGAAGCAGCAGCCTTGCAAGAAAACAAGAAAGTTTAATAATAAAACATCCAACTTCTTCATATTCTTTTTTATTTATTATTTATCTTCTTCAAAAAAGATAAAGAATAAAAATTACATAAATAAAACCTCCACCTTGCTTCCCTTGCAAAATAAAAGGCCCTAGATTTCAAGACAAAATTCCTCTGCCCTGAGTCTCAAGAGTCTATTTGGAATATTTTTTTTTAAAAGAAAGGAAAAATATAATTTGCCTCTCTTCTAAGTTCTTTGTGTCTCCCTTTAACAAATGCTCTTGGAGGCCATTAATGCCGTGGAGTCGGTGGAGATTGGGTCGTGGCAATGAAGGAAGGAACCAGACTTCCATACATGTGTTTCAAACCTTCAGTTACCTAACAAAAGTGACCACGTGTCCACTGACCTCCTCCCCACTCTGAGCCGACAGAAGGGAAGCCAGTGGTCTACCATCGCCGAGCCTAAGGGTGGGGAAGGAGACTCTGCAGCAGACAGACATATACGTGTCCACGAATCACCGAAAAGTGCACTGCAAAGCTCATGAGCTGATGCAAGTCACCCAGGAGAGATTTCTTCCAGGCCTTTGCTGTCCTCCATCAGAAGTACCTCTGGAAACAAAGGGAAGAAATGAAGGTGGTCTTACCCAAATGGAATTATTGGTGGAATCAGGACCAGCATTAAGCATTCAGAAAATTATTTGTTTACATGCGGTTTTAATCTGATAAATTCAACAATGTAAAATGAATGACAAAGACAGTTCTATCCCCATGCGTCCTACGTAATGGACAGCAAATACATTTTAACTTTGTAGTGAGCAAAGCCAGATCAATATGCCTCCACCCTGGCCCGTGTGGGTCAGCTGGTAGGAGCTTCCTCTGGAAAGGTCTCGGGTTCCATTGCCGGTCAGAGCACATGCCCAGGTTTCGGGTTTGGGTTCAGTCCCGGTTGGGGCGTGTACCGGAGGCAACCAATCCATGTTTCTTTCCCACATTGATATTTCTATCTCTGTCTCTCTCTCTCTCTCCTTCCCTCTCTCTAAAAGCAATGAAAAACTGCCCTCGGGTGAGGATGAAAAAATTAATATGCCTCTACCCTGCAATAACTTTGGAATTGTCAAAAAAGTGAACTGGGAAGCACAAGGTCCTGCTTCTGTTCATTAATCAATTTGAGGTGTCTTAATTAAATTGTCCTTTGAGCTCCAAGAAGGTGAGTTGAGACCATAAGGCATAACTTGAACAAAATTCTCCAACAACTACAATGAAATAGGGGGAAATAATCTCTGGATCTTTCCAAGATAAAAGGAAAATGGAATTCTCTTCTACCATACATTTTCTGTTGGAAAGACTAACATGTGGAAAAATAATTAAACTTATTTTAGGTTCTTGTTCCACAAGGCATAATTGACTTAAGTTTTAGGAAGGAGGGTTTTTAAAAGTATAAATTTGTCCTCGTTTCTCCCAAATCACACTAGCACGAAAGGGGCCAGGAGGGAGCCAGGGAGGTGATGAGCTGAGAGCGGCCAAGCCACCGCTAAGGGTGCAGGCAGTGACCCAGTGGTTCAGACTGAATTCACATCCACAGTAGAATCACTGGCCCCTACATTCTCTGGTCTCCTGGGGTGCATTTATCTACTTCCTGCTTTGGGCTTGCCAGTCTCCCATGCTGTGACCTCAGTTTGCCGCATGGTGGGCTTGACCATCAGATCTTCTTCTTTGCCACCTCTGCTCCATTCTTAACTTCAGGGCTACCATATTGCTCTAGTTGGACCTCCTTCTACCTGTGAAAGAGGGGAATGTTCTTCCCAGCATTATGATAACTTCTTTATAAGAAACCCAAAGAGTAACCTGGCTCTTGTCATTTTCATCCATTCATTCAACATGCATTCAACAAATGTTTAATTAACATCTCCCACATGCCAGACCCTGGGGTTAGAACTGGGGCACAGCGAAAAGCAAGACAATGATGCTCCCTGACTTTGTGGAGCACGTCTCGTGTTGTCATTATCTTCCTTTTCCAATAAACTTCAGGTAATCTCAGGTTCAAAGAATCATCTGACTGGCACTTTCTAGGCTAGTGCTCAAAGCATTGATTCCTGCCCTGACTCATGTGGCTCGGTTGGGCATCATCCTACTGACCTAGAGGTCACAGGTTCGATTCCCAGTCAGAGCACATGCCTGGGGTGCAACTTTGGTCCCCAGTCGGGGCAGGTGCAAGAGGCAACTAATCAATGTTTCTCTCTCACATTGATGTCTCTCTCTCTCTCTCTTCCTTCCTCCCTTCCCTTCCCTTCTCTCTAGCATCAATACAAGAAACACACACACACACACATTCATTCCCACCATTGATTATCCAGCCTCTCAGAACCCTCTTTTCTCTTTACCTTGGAATGTACTTCCTGCTTACCCAGGTGTTTTCCACCGCCCCCATGACTTTTTCTGCTTACCCTTCTCAAATGTTTCAATCACCATGTCCCAGAAACCCACCCTGCATTCCATCGCTCAGTGTTTTCCCAAGAACGGTTGAGGGTCAGTATGAAAACGGAGTGCCGTCAGCCCTCGTGGGCCAGTGTTCCATTGATTGTGGGAGGGTATGAGTGAGTATTCAACCTTCAGAGCTGAATAGTTTCTATGATCACAAACTTCACAGTCAATGGGTGGTTGAAGTTCACAGTTAAAGTAACAGAGGATGCATTTCGTATGTTTTGCACACTTTTCCTCATAGCTAAATAGTAAGGAACTCGGGAGCAATGTTAGAAAAGTGTAATAAAACTGGTTTTCTACTTCCCATCCTACACAATTTATGTACTACTTAGGGAGCTTTGAGAACGGCAATACTTCAACAGAATCGGGGAGAGCTCTAATGGGTCTCCAGCTTAAAAGGAAAAGGTACCCAATTAATTTCTTTACCCTTTTCCCGTTAGGATAGTGCTTTTGTCATTCCTAACCATCCTGCATTGCAGGAACAACCAGCATTCCCTTTCTTCTTAAGGAGCTTTCTGGTCAAAATATAGTCAGAGCTATAGTTTTACCTTGTGCATAGTTGCACACTCTGTTCTCTCTGGAAAAGACATTTGCGGCTCTGAGCAACGTTCTCTGGGATGGGGGTGGGGAGGCTGGAACACCGATCTTGGGCTGATGAAGGAGCACGTTTGCAGTCACCGCCCGACCAGCCCATATCAGTATCACCAAATGAGACCCTGATAACAAACCCCTCTGAACCAGGCTCAAAGATCAGGCCCATTTGTCCCGTCGGTCTCAAAATTACCTCTTTTACATACTATGGCCTGTAGGTGGGGGGAGTGTGTGTGCAGAACTGGAAGAGCCTGAGAAAGATGTTGCAATATGGACAGGGCAGGGCCCGAACAACCACAGGCCTTTATTATGTTACATTAAACAGTTATAATCATCTGAGCCGGGTTGACTTGCTGACTCCCATGGTGAGAGGGGGCTTGTGAAGTCAGTAAAATTGACTGGAGATAGACAGACAGAACCATGGAATCCAGAGACCTCAGATGAGTAACAGCTGCAAACGGGACATGAGGACGTCCCGGTAATGACAACAAAGAAGAGTGCTGGCTTGCCCGTCTTGAAGGCACAGGCGTAGAAAACAATCCCTAGAAAGTATCCCGACTCTCTGCAGTGACTCTGTTAACTAAAGGCAGAATCACCTAAGTGGAAGAAACAAAGCAATGCACCCAGGGATTCTGGGTTTGTCAGCAAAGGCAATGCAGAAATATGATATGAAAAACTTTCCCAGACAAAAGAAAAGGCCAGCTGATCCCAGCCTGATAGATGCTAACCTGCCTGAAGGGAGGCTATGGAGACAGCACAGGATTGGTTAGCCAAGAAAGTGTAGGAAAATGGGGGTCACAGAAAGAAAAGTTGGCACTGTGTTCTCGGTACCACCCAGGGAGGGAGATTGTGAATCTGGAAGATTTGCCACAGTCCACACGTCCTTCAAGAGGCCACACAGTGTGTTGGTTCAGAACACCTTTGGAGTCAGATTAACCAGGACCCTGGCTCACCCACCTACTTACTCGCTTACTTATTCACTTACATACTTGCTTTCTTGAACAAGATACTTAAATTCCCTGAGGCTTCTTCATATGTAAAATCAAGATAATAATAGCAAGTTTTGCTGTCGCTTCTTTATGGGCACACAGTGAGACTACATTTTCCAACCTCTCCCCAGGTTTTAGGAGTGGCCCTAGGACCAGTTTCTAGCCAATGGACCATGAGCAGAAGTGGTGCGCAGCTCTTCCAGGCCCAACCCATAAAAACTCCCCATTTGCAGTCTTCAACCCTCTTCACTCCCCCACTGGCTGGGTGTGGCAGAGCTTCCGACATCCGGATCCCTGGATGACTGTGGAGCAGATCCATTGACCAACCTGGAATCACCTTAGCCTCATTGCATGAGAAAAAATTAAATTCTATTTGGTAAACCGTTATACATCTTAATTAATATATGAGTAATTGTTCTGTTGCAAGAAGAAGAGATTGGCCCATAAAACATATAGGATAGTGCTGGGCACAGAGAATGTGCTTAAAATTTGTAGCTCTTATTTTTGTTTTGAGCTAGACCACACTTCTTTGAGGCTGGTGCAGATTTGAAGGTAGCAAAATTGAAAAGTCAGATGCAGCTGTTCCTTCTTTTATTGTTTTTTAATTGTCATATTAGCAATAAACACTCCATCTGCTGTAGAAAGAAATGGTGCGGATATGCTGGCATGAATTCACATGTATCTAATACCTCTTCTGCTTCTCAAGTGATACATCCAGAGTTGGGTGAGCTCGGCAGCCCACATGGAGAGACAGGATTGTCACGTCGAAAGAACCCAGAACCGCACACTCACTGTCTTCCTACCTTTTAGCTTGGGTCAGGAGGTGACGAGGAGGGGAGGGCTACATCAGATCATTTGTCTAAGATGTCATTTGAAATTAGGTTTATATTTTCTTGCTGAACCACAGTTATGTAATGTTCTTGGTTATACATTTTATTTCACACCATTCCACTGAGTCTACCAGAGATTCCAATGCACTAGGACAGGCTATAACCTACCACACTCTACTGTCTTTCTCCTTTCATACAGATTCCTCACTGTCCAAACTGACATGCATTCCAATGTAGCTGTCTTGCCCTCTATAACTGAAAAGTAAAGCCCAGGCAGGAGGACACAAGCATTGGGCACAAGAAAGGAAATGAATATATTAAAATATTTATCGGTCACGTACCAATGACTCTTTACCCCAATCCTGCATTTTTTCTTTTGTGGCATTTACAAATATCTGAAATTTTATTTTTATTTGCTTGGTTATTACCTACCTCTTCCCATTGATGTGAGCTCTATAAGAACAGACTTTATCTTGTTTGCGATGGTATCCCAGCATCCAGAACAGTGTCAGTCAGAAAGTAGATACAAAAAAGCATTTTTTTCCAAATAAATAAATGAATTTGTTGAATGAATGGAGGTTTGTCGTAGGACGGTTTTCCTGGATCTCTTCAATTCTGATCAAAGAATTTCTAGACCCCAAAAAATCTAATTATCAGGCCCCAGACCAGATCTGGTACCAAGATCAGGTTTCTTTGTGGGCGCCTGTCTAGACCCCCAGACAGCCGGAACCTGGAGGCAGAGCGACTCCAGTCCACACAACCCAGAAAGCACTGGAGAGTGGAAGTTTGGGCATCGCCTCTGTGGAGATGAATCTAGCTTGTCCCCACTCTGTTGTATCGTAATTCATTGTTTCCACTTCCGGTGTCAGGAAAAGATGAGGGCTTTGGAGATTTCTTAGCCGAGAGGAGAAACGCTGAGATGAGATACAACCTGCTCACTGAGACAAGGCTTGTCAATTGCATCTCATGTCTGTTTTGGTTAGGGCCACTAGACTGATGGCCCTTGGGGAATGCTCTGCAATGAGGGGCTCTGTGGGGTCTCTCATATTATCCTCACAGACAAGAATGAAAATGGTGGGTGAATTGGCATGCGATCGAATGGCCATCAGTGGAGAATGTAGCCGGTCTTGGGTGGTGGATTTGGTGTGAACACCTGGAATACACACTGATCAAATCACAGACAGAGCTAACAATAGGAACTAACACCTAGAGACAGAATCATGTCCCCTGTATGTCTCATTGCGCTGTGACAATGAACTCAGGATAGCAAGACTGAATTTAATAAAGAAATATCAAGGCATACACTTGGCTTCACCAAATCAATCACACACCTCACCCAGCTAAGTTCTTTTAAACCCACCACACCGTTCTCAAACTGCACAGTCAATATCCAAAAAAACACAGCCCCCGCCAACTTACATGGCCCACGTCTAGCACCCTCTTGCCCAAGGACACAGCTAATTCATTTCTCGATCCAGTCTGTTACCTCCTCTCCGGAGCTCTCGCCTTGTTCCTGCATTCTGGCTGAACACTTGTCCTTTGGTTTTGACCTCGGGCTTCCCTCTGCCACTATGATCTCATTTCCCCTGCTTCGACCTCTTCCAGTTCACACTCTAGCCCCTTTGAGCCTAGTCTCAGGGACCCATACCAGCACCTTCTCTGACCACAGATATCTTCAGGACAGAATGCTTCAAGTATTGACCGATACTGGCACACACGAACAAAATGCAGGCCCTTAGCTTGCTAGAAGTGCAGTGCACATGGCCTAACCACGGGTCAGGCTATGTTCGACTGGAGTCATGTTGCTGAATTCACGATGCCTAAAACTAGAGGGGCAGTTGTCTCTCTGTGTTCATTCTGCAAGAGTCAGGCTGCATCTTAAGGTAGGACCTGCCCCCATGCATTGCACATGCTTGTGTATCTCAAGGAATAAAGGTGAGGGACTTGAAACCAAAGCCTATGAATGAATGTTCCCCCTTTGTTTCCAGTGAAGAAGGAGGCAAGGAGTTGCCTTAGTTCTTTATTTTTTAAAAAACCCCACAAAACAAACTTAGCTAATTACAAAGGTGTACTCGAGCCGGTCAAAGCAGAAGACAGATAAGCACAAAGGTATATATATCTTCATTCTCCTTCTTTCATTCTTTCCTTCTATACATACATATGTTTAAAAAACTAATTCATACTTTATTGATTCATACCTTTTTGTACTTTGCAGTATATTAAGATGTTTTGTTAATGAAATAAATATTATTCTATGTCAGGTTTATCGAAGAATGTACATTGGAACTTTTCAAAAGCATAGAGAAGGGATTTTTGTTTTTAAACTTTAAGAAAATACCATGTATAACGTCATGCTAATTTGAAGATTTTTTTAAAGGAAAATATAAATGATCAAAATTGGCTCAAAAGGAAGTCTACTTAGTTGGGTCCCTAGCTCGAGGTTCTCTGACTGGCGACCCTTGTCCACATGGCCACACACCCATAGTGGGACATGAAGGAACTGTGTTTGTATGTTGGTTTTGTCAAGGGCAATCAATATCTTGGAAAGCATTTCCCTGCCCCCAAGTTTTCTGTGATAATGACTTAATTTTCTAAGAACGGAAATGCATCAGGATTCAGCCACGTGACTCAAGGTCTGCTCTGATGTGTCCTCCTCACTCCCCGCCCTTGGCACTAGTCTACCCCCTCTTCACAGGACAGGAAGTGCCCTCTGTTCGCCACGCTTCATCCCTCTCTCTGAGTGATGCCAGGTGGCGGGTTTGGGGAGGTGCCAAAGGAATAATAAACACTGTTTTCAAACTGGCTCGGGAAGGCTGGTAATTCCTGGTGATTTCAGGCTGGATGCCAAGCTGTTTGCTGAAGTTGTTAGGAGGGGGACAGAGTTCTTAGTGAATGCCATCTGCACACCGCCTTCCCAGATTCATCGCTGGGCCCCACACAGCCTCTCAGCCTCTCTCTCGGGGAAGGAACAGGAGAGGTTCACTGTTACACCATTTGGGAACCTTTGACTGTCTCTCTCTGGTCCTGGCTTCCTCTCACGAGGCAGCAACACTGAATCTCCCATGCCAGTTATGACCACTACTAAGTGGTCACTCCAGGGAACAGGCCACCTGAAGACACCCCTCCTACTCTGGAAAGTGACGGAGTTCGAAACACACTTTCAGAGTGTGCACCCACGCCAGACTAAAGAACTCCCACTCCCCATTCAGACCTGATGAGGACCTGCCTCACCACTTTGCCCCTGTTACATCCCCTGCATGGGGCGCAATTCCTGTCTCTTGATGGCTTATCCTGCTGCCAGTGCCGGCCCGGAGCAGCCCCGTACCAGTGTCAGTCATCTCCCCTTCACATGGGTCACGCTCGCTTGGCAAACATCCTGTTATCTCTTCCTCGTCCATCGCACATACAAACATATGTGCCTTAAACTCTCCACTGGACTCTTGGCTTACTCATGGCACGGACAATGGCTGATTCACCTTGATTCCCCCTTGGGCACTCGACAAATGAATGAAGGAAGCATCATCCCAAAAGCTGCCGATTTCCTGGTGCCCAGGGACAAGCAGCTCACTTCTGTTTCTTCTGGGACACTTTGTGAGTGATCCCTCTTTCAAAACGTGCTTAATTCCTGCCATCTTCTTGCTCCCCGGAGCTCCTGCCTGAGCTGTTTCTCGGAATCAGGGGGAAAGTTCTGGGTTCTTTCGAGCTTGTCTTTCTACAAGCTCACCTACTACCACGTTGACCTGCAGGCAGGGAGAGGCGCTAAGCATTGGCCATATACAACAGCTCCTCCAAGTCCCCCCATCCCCTCTCCTGTGTAAATGCATCACACGACCGCTGTCCGAGCACTCACTGCAGGGGGGAAGCTTGAGGATTCCCCCTGCGGATGTGCCTGTGCTGGCTTCACAGCGAGGCAGAGTGGTGTCCTGGAAAGCGCAGCAGCCCAGGAGTTGAAAACCAGGTCTCCCCTTGCCTTTCTCCGACTCTGACCTCTTGAAGAGCCATTTGTCTTCCAGATTTCTTCTCTGTGAAATTCGATCAGTGCCTTCCAAATCTTTTCCAGCCTCATAGCCCTTTGTTCTAGTGCAGTCTGACATGAAAATGAAAACAAATAAAATAAAAACAGAGCTGTCCTGATTGAAATGGCAAAGGATGTGGCTTAATCTTGTTCGATTTCTCTGCCCCATGTCCTCACCTCCAGCTGCCCCTGAGAGAGCCCTGTGGAACCTCTAGTTGCCCTACAGGACAAAGTGTGACAGTGGAATAGATGGTCACAGAGGGGTCTTCCTCATCTGACTTTCTGACCCCATAATGTGGCCGTCACTGACTGCCCAGTCTTGAGGGAAGTTGAGGGCAGCACAGGGTCATTACCAACAAGAAGAACCTCAGATCTGCCCAGGGATGATGGCCCGTGTATGCAGATGGACCACATACCAACATCCCAGGTGTTACCCATTGCGGGGCTGCTTCAAGGGAGGGACTGTTCTTCATTCATCCCTGCATTCTCGGCACTTCACGCTGTGGCTAGATCAAAGCTGTCATTTCTTTCTCACCTTTGATGAATCTCAGTCAGTCTGAGCTGCTTCCCTTGCCTCCTCTGATAAAGTATTTAGTTCTACCCTGCTTGACATCTCAATGAGCTGTTTGTGCACCTGTCTTGCTACCGTCCTGCTAGATACTTGAGGACATGGATAGCATCTTACTCATCACTGTATCCCAAGCACACAGAGTACAGAATGAGCCACGGGTAGAGAGTTGGGAGAGCCAACCTAGAGGTCAGAAAACAGCTGAAGAGCCAGCAGCAGGAAGTTTAAGCGAGTAGAGAACAATAAGTTTTAAAGGTGGGGAAAAGAGGAGTATTTAAATCTCAGCTATTAAAAACAAACAAACAAAAACTCACAGTCCTCCCAGGATCAGGCCTGAATGCAGAATATTGGAAAGTGGTCAATGGAGGTTTCTGCCCAGGGCTGTGAAAATACAGCAGAAAGGGCCAGGCACCTGATGTGTGGGAACTGGGAGACACGTTTAAGTAGCTTGACAAAGCTACCCATTCCCCTGGCATAGGGATCTTCCAGGTGATTGGGTGGGTTTGAGCATATTTGCATAAGGAGCCAAGTTTTTAAAGGGCTGGAAACTCCCTTTTTCTTTCCCTTTTGATGTTCGATATTGTTTGAACATTTCTGATGGTTGCGGTGTTATTGATTAGATAGAACAGGATACCCACACGTCACAGTGAAGCAGAGGCGGTGTCGCTGGTGACCCTGATTGTCAAATTGAGGATAAAGCATGTGTTCCAGCCTGGCCATCTTATCACCAATGACTGTTAGCAGGGACCATAACAATGGGAGCTCAGAGACGACCAGAATGCTTGAAAGGGGACCCTTATTTTTCCCTTTCCCCATGTTTTCTCTTGGAAAAGCTATGGCAGAAACAGCCACTAGTAAAGAGCCTTTCTGGGTTATCTTATACCCTCATGACACAAAAGCTGGTTTTTAGACAATCAAGTTACTGGTTTGTATCAGTCAGGATAGGGGAGGGTGGGTCACAGTAACAAACAAACCAAATCCCAGTGGCTTGAAAAAGTAAAGATTTATTTCTTGCTCATACTCTATTGTTGGGAACCACCCTGCCTGGTTCCAGAAGCTGTAAACCCCCCCCACCCCCACCAGGGCTAAGGCTGAGGGAGCGACCTTGGACCATAAGACTGGACCCCAATGTTTGATTGGTTAGCCAATGACGGGTAAGATTCCCCAAGGGGGAACAACCTAAGACAGGTATCATCACATGGGAGGTCCCCAAGGAAGGACTTTAGGGGGTATAGCAAAAGGGGGTGATGGACCCTTGCTCCTCAGCTTTGATAAAGTCTGAGCCCTCATTCTGTCTACAAGCAGTCTCCCAGTCTCTTGGCTGCCTTACTTCCCCTGCCTGACTTCAGCCTGAAACAATGCTGGTGGTGGGTGCCGCCCTGTGCTGGAAAGGGCAGGTTCCCTGGGGCCATCAGACCTAAGAAAGAATATGTAAAATCCTATGAAACCAGTTTTCTTTAGAATGCTCTCAATTAAATCATAAGGATCCAATCCAGAAGTGAGTTTGTTCCTCAAAGTTTTATAGCTCTTTAGCTATCTGACCCTGACTCAGAATAGGCCCTCAGAGTTCTTTGTTATCTATTGTTTGATCCTTACTGCCTGACAATGATTAATGAGTTTTATCTGTAATCCTGTGCAAAGGAACCCAATAAAAGCCCATTGAGGAACAGGCTCTTGGCCCTTCTCTTTTGAGAGACTGGCCACCTTTCCTCCCCAAGCAGATCATGTCTTGATAGACTTACTCTCATCCATGGCAGCCGGTGGGGGGGTGGCCTGTGGGTGGAGTCCCCCCACACTCTATATCCATGGCAGGTTGGGAGGGACTCTGCTTCATCTTGTCATTATTCTCAGTTGGGGACCGAGACAGAAGGAGCAGCCATTACCTGAGGCGTAGGTGGTCTCCTTGGCCGAGTGAGAATAGAGCCCTGGTGGGTCCTGCATCAACAATCAAACTCTCCAGTCTAGAAATGGCATGCATTGCAATTCTACCTGGTGCCAGGAAGGTAAGGGAGCTGGAATCCTTGTGAACAGCCTTTAACAACTACTGTACACATGGCATCCTTTGCTTAAGCTGCCTCACCAAATTCAGACTACAGTGGGAAAATCAGAATACCAGTAATGACATCGATGGTAGGAATAATAATAAGTAGTATTTATTGAGGGCTTGCTATTCTATTAGAATAGAGCTGGATACTTGTCTAAGCACTTTCCCTGTTTCTCCCAACAATCTGGATCACAGTGAAGGTGATCTTAGGGCATGAAGGAACAGTCTCTCAGCGTGAGTCTAGTCTTACAGCCATATAGATTTTATTAACAGAAAAATGAACTTAGTTTATAAACCAGGCTTACATCGATTTCACATACATATCCACTTTTCACTTGGTAAAGGATGGATTCAGCCTAACAAAACAGGGAGGTATAAATTCAAGGTCATGAGTAAATGAACTATGACATTGTTGCTTGTAGTCCATTGTCCACAGAAATAATAGTCACTTTATCAGTTCATGCGTGGCATTTTATGACAGGCTTCTCTCATCCAAAGCAACCACAGGCTTCTCAAGGGAATCAGTGATTAGAACACCTTTCCCCCCATCAGCTCAGGGATCATCCCTGGAGGAACACGGGCAGGAGAGCTTGCTATGTTATATTGTTTGCAGAATTCTCTCTGAGGGACACTTAGAAATGGAAGAGGAGTGTGTGTGTGTGTGTGTGTGTGTGTGTGTGTGTGAGTGAGAGAGAGAGAGAGAGAGCAGTCAGTCATGCCTGTGTATCCCTAAGTGTTTTTATGTCTGCACACCTTGCCTGCTCTAGTTGTAATGTTTGTGTCTCCCTAAAATTCATATGCTGAAATCCTACCCCCAAAGACGATGCTATTAGGAGATGGACCTTTGGGAGGTGCTGAGGTGATGAGGGTGGAATTCTCATGAATGGGATTAGTGTTCTTACAAAAAAGACTCCACAAAGCACCCTAGCCCCCTTCCACCATGCTACGGGTATGCTGGGCTGTTAATATGTTGGACGGGCGCCCTCACCAAAAGGCTACCATGTTGTCACCTTGATCTTGGACTTCCCAGTGTCCATAACTATGAGCAATAAATTTCTGTTGATTATAAGCTAGCCAGTATTTTGTTACATAGCAGAATGAATAAAGACTATAGCTATTTTCATAGCCCTCAAAAGGAATGACCTACCAAATATTTTTGAGAAATTGCCACTGATTTGGGAAAATGTTTTAGAAACTGCACACAAAAATTATAATAATAGCTAACATCTGAGAGCTTATTATGTGCCGAGCATCGTGCTAACTACCCTATGTGCATTTGGTTGTTCACCCTCAAAAGAAACCTATGAAGTGAGGAATATTATCCACTCAAGTTAGCAAAGGATGGATGGAGGCACAGAGAAATTACACTGCTGTTCATCGGAGCCAAGGGCTTTCCGACACCAGAGCCGACAATTAGGACCTCGGCATCACCCTGCCTTCTTGAGCCTTCCCTTTGCCCACCTGAGTGTGGCACTGTGTTCCAGCCCCAACCCCCCTCTAAAAACCCCCCTCTAAACCCCCCCAACCCCCCTCTAAAACTTATTGTTCCCTATGCAATATATGTGGAAGAACAAAGGCTCTTAAAGAAAAATGGAAGACATCCATAACCAAGACCCTGAACTCAAAGGGAATATAGTTAAGTTAGGCAGACGGGATAGACACTTGGAAAACACTAAAATGATGTGAGACAGCAGTTAAGAGCCAAAGTTGGTGCAGCATTGGAGATCTTCACAGCAGAGGGACCGCAGGGGTGGAGATGCATTGGAAAAGATAAAGAAGAGGAGAGGGCCTTGGAGGACTGCTCACAGTCAGATAAATATGGGAGAAGGGCTGTGTAGGTGGTTGGGTACGATATGAGCAAAGGAGTGGAGGTAGAAATGAGTCTGGTATTCTGAAGAATAGAGACCAGACTTATTGGCAGGGGTGAGGAGGAGTTGTGTTGAAGAAGAGGGAGAGGTGCTGTTGGAAATGTAAAAAACCAGGTTCCCCAGGTTTATATCCCCTGTGGTTATAGATGCACAGTAATTATTTAAATTGCACTGGCTCCCTCCCCACTGCTCATCATTTCTAGTTATATCAGTGAGTACCCAAGAGTCTTTCACATGGGCCCACAGGTCAGCCACCCAATTATGGTCACCTCACAGCACCTGCCATGGTCTCCCTGCGCTGCCCTGGACCTCCTCCTACCATCCTTCCCTGGGATGCAGGATGAAAGATGTCTCACCACCATTTGGTTATATGGGAAGGAGAGGGAGGAGTCAAGAATGATTCCAAATCCATGCATGCAGCATGTTCGTGGCATACTGTGTCATCTTGGTACACATGCACACAGAGCGTGCCCGGTGTCGGTGTGTTCATACCATAAGGGGAAGGATCTCTAGCACACTGTCAAGTTCAACAACTGTCAATTCAAGATCAAGGTGTACACTCAAGGGCATGAGCAGGACTAAAGGAAGGCAGATGAAGCTGGTAGGGTGCAAAATTTAAGGAGGCACTCACTCTTGGAGTCTTAAAAGGGAAACAGTTCAGGAAGGGTCTGTCAATGTCATTGTCACATGGGCTGGACAGGCCCAAACTAGAAACCTCAAAGTGTCCATTTGAGACTCTATGACTCAGAAATATCAAGGAAGTCTTAATAGTTGTCAACAATAGATATTAGGTTTTGACTTCTACCCACATTTATTTGTCTGTTTTTATCTTTTATTTGTTTTATTTGAAAGTCCTTTTAATTTTTATTTATTTATTTTTAAAGAAAGGGGGAGGGAAGGAGAGAGGGAAAGAAACATCAGTGTGTGGTTGCCTCTCAGATGCCCCTACTGGGGACCTGGGCTGCAACCCAAGCATGTGCCCTGACTGGGAATTGAACCAGCAACCCTTTGGTTTGCAGGCCAGTACTCAATCTACTGAGCCACACCAGCTAGAGTTATAAGTCTTTCTCACCCATCATTTTTTCCTTCAGCTCAAATCATACTCTACACTTTAAATTATTAACTAGGTATGAGAATTTACATGGATATATAAGCTGTTTATTCATCTGATAATTGAACAAACATGCATTAAGACAGGGATGTGTTAGTTGTTCTGTCTATGAAAAAAATAAACAAAAAAAAAATCAATGAAAGTTTTGCTTTCCAGGAAATCCCAGCCTATCTGGGGACAAGGAGGAGGCAAGCTTGTGAACAAATAAGGGCAGTGAGCAAGTGTAAGTTTGTTGGGGGCTGCAGAGACACAGAGAGTGGGTGGCTCTCTCCATCACAGCTGGCAGTGAGTAGGAGGTAGGACATGAAGAGGTGTGCAGGGTGCGACACTGGAGCTGGGTCTTCAGGGGTGAGTCGCCCCCCACCCCCATACCCCAGGTTCTAAACTGCATCCTGTTTCATAGCATTATCTTAATGTTTTCCAAGTGTCAGTCCTGGAAATGTGGCCTAATTTGACTATATTTCCTTTGAATGCAGGGTCTTGGTCCTGAATGTCTTCCATTTTTCTCCAAGAGCCTTCATGCTTTCACATACAGTAGGAGTCTAATACTTATACTATGGGTGGATGAAGAAATGACACATAAATACGGTTTTTGTCTACTTCCTTCCCATGGTTCACGCCAGGGGAGGTTTTGCCTCCCTTGATCTCTCTCTCACCATAGCTCCAGCTGGTTTTCTGGTAGTGGAGGTAGATTTTTCCCCTGATGGGGTGATGTTCTTCCCCCCTCACTGGGAGAGCATACAGTGCAGGGAACAGTGCAGACACCCTGGCAGCATAGTTTGGGGCGAGCCGAGATCTGTCACCTAATCCACACCTGGGAAGGGGAAAAGTAATAGCAATAGTAGTAGTATTAGCAAACAGTAGCAAACAGAAGTGATGTGAGGGGCATGACTGCCTCAGCATCCATACCCACTTGTTTTCTCTGGCTCCCCTCAAAGCACATGGGCTAACGGACTCCCCAGATGAACCAGCACGATCCCTTCTCCTGCTGTGGTGCAGGCAGTTGCCCCAAATCAGACCGGTGAGTTCGGGGAAGATATTTGCTCTCTGCCTCGGGGAAAGAAGCATTTTCATGAAGTGAGACCTGCCCGAAGCTTGAGATGAAGCTGATACAGTGGGAAGCTTGGCAGGAGGGATGAAGAGCCACCAGGTCCTGGTGACATTGTTTAAATGCTGCGTCAAACTGTCCTTGAAGTCTGTCCCATCCTGGTTCAGCTAAATGAACTTTCCGTTCAAGCCACTTAGAGTTGGAGTTTCTGTTAACTGCGACCAAATATGCCAGGCAGTCCTCATGACAACTGTAGCTTCGTTACAAAGTCCGAGTAACTGGGAGAGCAGAACTTCATCGCAGATGCAAACTTTCTCTGGAGGCTTTACAATGCCAATGGGTTACTGAGGGTCCTTCCTTTTGCAAGATAGAATTTTGACAGGATCTTAAAGATGTAGAGGACTTGTTGTCTAAACACTTTTCTTAACAGAGTTGATCAGAAAACTTGCAGTTTTAAAATACGAACTGCACAGAATAAGAAATACGGTAGATATCATACATGACAAAGTTTTTAGAGGGAAATGATTTTCATAAAACCTGGTGTTCAGCAGAGTAAGTGCTAAGTAACTCTTTGTTTTTAACTTTTTATTTTTGAAAATACATTAATCATATAGAGCACACAATTTAAGTTACAAAAGTGTGTAAGAGTCAGACTTTTTCCTTCCTCTGCCCTCTCAGGCATCCAGTGTAGCTTCTTGTGTGCTCTTGTTGCATTTTTCTAGAGCTATCTATACATTCACAAACATATATATTTATATTTTGTCTAGATAACTTACAAATGCACATACATGTATATTTGTATAGATACTTACAAACATAATTATATATTTACACTTTTGTGTATAGTTACAAATATATCACATAAGCACTAGCACCCCCCACACACTATCCTGCTCCATTTTATTTCTTTATTTATTCATTTATTCATGTCACAGTGAATCTTAGTGGTCTCTTCATATCAGGGTCTATGGAGCTGTCTGTCCATTTCTTCACTGCAAAGCATTCCAAATATAGCGCAATCGTCATTTATGTTTCTGTGTACGTGACCGGACTTATTGTTTGTTGGACATTTAGAGAGTTTCCCGTCGTTGGCACGTCAATGATGTAATGACTGCCCTTCTAAGGCGACATTTCACACAAGCGGGAGCCCATCTGTAGAATACATTCTGAATCGCAGAACTGCTGATTCAAAGGGCATATGCAGAGTAACTTTGTTTTAATTTTTGAATTCATGAATGTTAATTTCGGTGAATTCGTGGGAAGCCCCGTGGAGCACCAAAGCAGCTCTCAGACCTGAGGGTTATTGGCACGAGGGTTGCGCGACCCGAAAACCGAAGGCTCCGTCAGTTTGAGGGAGCTGAATCCCCAGGCGCCCTAACTCGCTGAGAACCGCAGTCCGAAGCCGCTGCACTAAACTCACCTTTCCCTCTGGCCGGGACTACAGCACGCCCCGCCGGAGCCCAGGCCCTAGGACCTAGCACGTGCGATTCCACGTGAGCTTCCCCGCCGGCGCTCAGATGGAAAGTACGCATGCTCCTTCCAAAGTAGGTCAGACTCCTCCTCTCACGTGACCCGCTCCCCTTAGCTACCCCGGCGCCTCTTTGCCAGGGCGCAGTCGGGATGCGCTCTGCAGCCAACGTGATGGGGCCGGGCGCGGGTGGGGGCGGGCCCCGTCCTCGAGCGCCTGGTGCCGGTGAGGATTTGTCGGTTCTCCTCCCTACGGACCGCTCCGCTCCAAAGTCGGGCGGGCAAAAGGGAGCGCCGTGCCGGTGATCGTCCAGGAGAGTGGCTGGAAATGAATGGGCGAGGAAAGGACCTCAAATCCCTGGCACTGGCACCGGGCTGAGTCCACTTTTCGTGCTGTTTGAAGCAATGCCGCCTGAAAGAAGGCAGCGCGCGTCCCGTTTCAGTGTAAACCGAACCACACCGATCGTTTGCAGTCCCATTTGTATGTGGTGTAACTCAGACATTCATGGAAACTTGTAAAAGGAAATGAAAAAGAATGTTAATGGTTCCTGGAGCTTTACAGGGATATTGCAAAGGCTCCATTTCTAATCTCCTTCCATCCACTCCCCGCACTGAGACACTCCCTCTAATAGGATTTTAAGCAGATTTCTCACCTTGCACAAGAGATTCCAGAGATGCTGGTGGTGTTGATGGGGCCGGGAGGGGTGGGGGGAGCTGAAGGCAGCTCTGAATTAACTGAAGCCTGAGATTTATGGATCAGGAACATTTTTATTTCTTGCCCCTCCCCTTCTGCTTTTTAACTTGTTGCACACAGGACAGGCTGTGCGTCAGTGAGTTGCGGTGCAATGGGGGAGACTGACAAGCAAAATCAATGGGTTACAATGCAATGGGCTACCAACCCTTTAATAGAGGTGCGCCCGAGTGTTACATAAGCACGGTGGAGGTGGGACAGCCAGGAGCAGGGGTGGGTACCCTGAGTCTTGAAGGCTAAGTGGGAGTTAGCTGGCAGAAAAGTAAGGCCGAGGGGGAGGAGAAGTGTTCCAAACAAAGGGAACTGCTAACAGTTACATAATATTTCTTTCCCTCAAGGAGTTCTTTACTATAATTGTTTTAGCAGTACATACAGTTGGAATGTATATTGTTTCCATTTGTGCTCTTCTAAGACAGTCTTTAGTGAACACAGTTGAGCATAATGCTTTTTTCCCTTCCACTTTTAAACAAATCTCAGGAGTGGGATTGCTATGTAAAAAACACAAATGTTTTGTAACTTATGATAAAACATTGTAAATTGTTCTCCAAAAAAATTTGTGCTAATCTGTACCAAGGTGGCATTTAAATTTGCAGCATTTAGGTAGTAAGTAGTCCATTATTTACTTCAAATCGACGAAGCCCTGTAAGATTAATACTTGATACAAGAAATGCCATAAATCATAATGCGGCACTTCCATTTTTTGTGATTCATGATAAAATTCTAATGGAATTCGAGTTTGAGAAATGGAAGCTATCAGATCAATGTGTTTAGTCCTTACAGGGAAACAGCTGGCATGTACCTGTGTGTGTGTGCGCGGGGCGGGGGGTGTGGGAGCGATCACGGGGAATAAGAGGGAGACGATCTAAAGTGGTACCAAATGCCTGTCTCTGATTGCTGCTTTCTCTTTGTGAATCAACTGCAACAGAGAAAGTAACTCCACGTGAGCCAGAACAAGCCCAGACATTTCCGCACCTCTCCAAAACTGTCAGAACAGCAGCAGAATCAAAGAGGCCCGGAGTCTGACCCAAGAGGCCACCATCACTTGCAGGAGGAAGATGGTCACATGTTTGGGAACAGATTCCCAATAACTTCCCAGTTTCCCAGCTCGGTTTCTGCTGGCATCTGTACCTGCAAGGAGAAAACAATAATGTGACGTTCAAAAGGACATTTACGGAAAAGGTCATTTGAGTAATTTATGTGGATAGCGAAAGCAGAACGCATGTAGCTTTTTGCCCGTATTAAGCTAGTTCATTAAGGAAACGTGAAGCACGGTGCAGTTATAATTTTGCATTGATGTGACCATACTTCATGCTGTGGTTGTTTTTCTAACATCTATTGTGCACACCGTATAATGAATGACCTTATGTTTTACATGGGGGGATGGGGCTTACCACCCCTCCATTTCAGGGGTCGTCCTTAATTGAACTAACAAATCAAGGTAGTTTCATTGTCTTTTTATGAGGATTAAAAGAGCTAATTCAGCAAAAGCACTTAGAAGAGTATCTGGCACATCTTTAGTGCTCAATGAACATTTGTCATTATTATTATTAGTGTAACAATGACTGGTTCAGCAAGAGGAAGCCTCGGCTTGTTTCGATGGTTACCTGATGCCATTCTTTCTCCTTGGATGGGGTGAAGAAGCATGTGTAACCATTGATGCTGCCTTCCCGCCCGGTGGGGAGCCAAGCCAACCACACACCTGATAAACACGAAGGGGCAGAGGAGGTCACACCCTGATCAAACTGGACTTGCAGCCTGCACTACCTCTTGACATTTCTGTTGTTTTAGCTAAACGCATCATACTTGTTACTTCAGTCCCTGGAGCTGGGTTTTGGTTTTCTCTTATTTGCCCACAGAAGCAAATGCTCTATTACAGTGGTCCTGTGTATTTGTTTTCTAGGATTGCCACAATAAACACCACTGGGTGGTAACACTGGGTGGCGTAAACAACAGGAATTTGTTTCCCCACAGCTCTGGGGGCTGGAAGTGTGAGACCCAGGTGTCGGCAAGGTTTGCTTCTTCTAAGACCTCTCTCCTTGGCTTGTAGGTGTCCATCTTCTCTCTAAGTTTTCACATGGTCTTCTCTCTGTGTGTCGGTCTTAATTTCCTCTTCTTGTAAGGACACCTTTCATAATGGGGTAGGGACCACCCTAATGACCTTGTTTTAACTAAAATAACTTTTTAAGACCTTATTTACAAATACAGTCAAATTCTGAGATACTGTGGGCCAGGACTTTATAACATAAAGTTGGGGGGGTGGGGCATACAATCCAGTCCATAACATCCAACAAGACATTAATGATATACAATATGGATTATTTAAAATCAGATCTTTACTCTTACTCTAGTTCTCTCTAAGGCTTTTGTTTGGGGGGGCAGGGCATGTTAGAGGCTGAGGAAGGGACAGAAAGTGAGATTGGACGGTCATCGCTCTGAGTACACCTCCAGCAAAACAACACGCAACGAAGCCACAGCTAAGTCTGCTCTTAAATATCTGCCCTCACGTAACAATTTGCACTGATGACAGGAAAGCAAGTGTAAAGTTAGCTTTGGTTGCGTGGCCCTTTGTGAAGACGGGCAACTTTTCTAAAGAATATGTTTCAGGCTAATCTCTCTCTCTTCCCTTTTTTCTTTCTGAACACTTCTTGGCTAGACCATTAGCTCTTTATTGAGGAATGGAGCCTCATTGCTGGACACGGCTGAACAGCTGTTTCTGTGTTCTTCCTAATTTCAGGAAGGCACGGTTCCAAAACAGAACAGAGACCTTGGTTTGCCGGCCATTGAACTGCCTCGTTTGCACTGTAGGGAGATGCTGTGCAATAGAAGAAGTCGCTTTCCCCCTTCGGGCGCAGTTTCTCCAAATGTAAAACCAAGCAGATGGACTGCAAAATTCCTCATGATTCCATCTACTTATCATATAATGGGATGGAAAGAAAATATGTTGGTTTCTCTGTTGGGCTTTATTAGTAAAAACTGCTATCCTTCTCCAAAATGCTCCCCTCAGCGTGCAGGTGGCTATTGCACCCTGCCCGGACCAGGTACTCATTCACACAGACAGCGAAGGTGCATTTCTCTGAGAATAAGATGATCTGGGTTGTCCACCTTTGAACATCTAGCGCTGTTCATTTCATTGTACAGTTCTTTTATTTTTATCTTTCCTAGAGTGAGGAAGGGGAGGGGAGAAGAGCGGTTTGTGGTGGAAGCCCACATTTGAAGGAAACTGTTTCATCATTGCTACACAGTGTGCCATCTTGGGAAAGGGTGCTCCCACCCAGAGGTTCTTAACCAGGGATGCATAACAAAGTCACCCGTGAGATTTGCAAAAATGCATATGCCTGGGGCTGCACTTCTCAAAAGCTTGAATCAGCGAGTCCGTGGAAGGGCCTGAATTTGTGGAAAGGTCTGCGGGTATAACGCACCACCAATTCTGAGCTGTGTGTTTGCTCCCAGCCATTCCCTGCTTCCCATCCACCCAGGCCCAGTGGTACTGAAACAGCTCGTGTTACAAGTGCAGCTTCCATGGATAGAGACACATCTGCAATCAAGAGAGACAACTCTTCTCCAAAGCCACATATTTGGAGTTTAAGTTGGTTATAAGAAAAAATATATCTAAATAATTCATAAAATTTTACCTATTTCACCACTATAAATGCAGTTATCACTTCTGGAGTCAGGTGTACTGTTTTTCTGTAGAACTAATGTATACTCTAAACAACCGAAAACCTGGGGTGGCATTTGCCATGTATGGAGAACAATATTTGGTATCAGCATCCTTGGTTAAATCACCGAGGTACAGTCTAGTATTACAGCCCTAAAAAACAATAGGCTTAATACCATCAACCCTCCCGGAGGGTTTGTGTAAGGAAACTGTTTGCTCAACTACAAATTAAGCGAGTGCTAGCCGCCCCCTCCTTCAGACTCGCATCCCCACGGCTGCCTGTGGAGTCTGTTCTCACTGCACTCCAGTGAGGAGCATTCAAGGAGAGAAAAGCGTTATGCAGAACACAGAAGAACATAGAATTTCCTGTTTCCTCCAGAAGTCCAGCTCTTGGAGCCGGGGTACAAGCAGGCATTTTGGAGTCTAATAGAGCTGACTCGATCCCCCAGCTCCCCCCTTGCCACGACTGGGCTACCTGTGGAACTCCGATCGTCGCCGTGCCTTCTGAGCTTCAGCACGCTTTCCCTTCACTGTGTGGCCCAAGCCACACTCCTGGGCGGGGTTGCTGTGCGGATCCGAGTACAGAGGATGTCTGTAAAGCGCTCAGCACATGACAGGCACCCTGAAGTGGTTCCTGGCACCATCATCATTATTTTTCTTAAGGAAAAATTTAGTGCCAATAAGCAAGAATTTACTTTTTCTTCATGGTTCCCACTTACTGCAAGAAATTCAAAAGGAATTAGACTAAATTTGGGAAGCTCAGATTTGCTCGTTGGTAAACAGGGGTGTCAGCCCGGCAGCGGCAGCTTCTCCGCAGACGGAGCACACGATGTGCGCAGACACCGAGGCGTGTGTGGCGCTCCCTTCGGCTCCCTTTGAACCTCACGGTAGCCGTGAATCTGTGGCTTCACTTGCAATCTAGCGACAACGCAAACCCTCTCGAGCTGAGGTTCTGCTGCGGTTCGGCACAGTCTTCGTCCGTACGGGGAAGGTGGATTCAAACGGGGTATGGGGTATTTGCAAGGTCTCATGTTCTCACAGGACCTAAGATTAGTGGGTTCACAGCAGGTGGCTGGAAACTGTACCTCAGTTATTGTGAGGGAAGGGAAGAAGAAAATTGAGCCCTTGAAAAAATGTTAACCCATTTAAGTCCTGAACTTGCTTGGGGCAAATTCCTGCATCGATGTGAGTGTCCAGGAGAGTGGAAGCAGAAAGGAAGGAAGGAAAGAAGGAAGGGAGGGAGGGAGGAAGGATGTTAATATCAGACATTCAAAATCAAGCAGAAGTATAACTACCTGAAATATAACTACCATAAATCTTTTTGCACCAAATAACATAACATAAAAATGTAAAACATAATATGGTTGAAATAACATATACATGTCAACAATTTACCCACCCCATAAATAGAGAATACATATTCTCTTCTGCACTGAAACATTTTCAACATTAACTACATACTAGGACTCAAACATTTGGTAAATTATCAGATGTTGGGAACCACCCTACCTGGTTTCAGAAGCTGTAACACCCCCATGGCTAAGGCTGAGGGAGCGACCTTTGGACCATAAGACACTAAGGAGACAAAGCTTATCTCCCT
The DNA here is from genome assembly GCA_028533065.1 of Trachops cirrhosus. NCBI lineage: Eukaryota > Metazoa > Chordata > Mammalia > Chiroptera > Phyllostomidae > Trachops > Trachops cirrhosus. The sequence continues at coordinate 87,521,683 of CM052545.1, read as the reverse complement.
GGCAGGAGCACCGCTTCTGCTCCTCTTACTTCATCCATAACTGGACCCCAGTACTTGATCGGTTAGCCAATGACGGGTAAGATTCCCAAAGGGGTGAACGACCTAAGACAGGCATGATCACGTGGAGGCCCCAGGGAAGGACTTGGGGAGCTGTAGCAAAAGGGGGTGATGGACCCTCGCCCCTCAGCTTTGATAAAGTCTGAGCCCTCATTCTGTCTACAAGCAGTCTCCCAGTCTCTTGGCTGCCTTACTTCCCCTGCCTGACTTCAGCCTGAAACAATGCTGGTGGTGGGTGCCGCCCTGTGCTGGAAAGGGCAGGTTCCCTGGGGCCATCAGACCTAAGAAAGAACATGTAAAATCCTGTGAAACCTGTTTTCTTTAGAATGCTCTCAAATGATAAGGGTCCAAGCAGGAAGTGAGTTTGTTCCTCAAAGTTTTATAGCTCTTTAGCTATCTGAACCTGACTCAAAATAGGCCCTCAGAGTTCTTTGTTATCTATTGTTTAATCCTTACTGCCTGACAATGATTAATGAGCTTTATCTATAATTCTGTGCAAAGGAACCCAATAAAAGCTTGCCAAGGCAAGGGTCGGGGTGCTGTCCCCTTCAGAGAGTAGCCGTGCCGTCCCTTTTCCTCCACAGGACTCGGTAGTCCGTGTGAATTTGTCTTGTGTCTCATCCATGACACCGCAGATGCTGCGGGCCGGTGTCCGCATCAGTCAGATATGCACATAATATTAGCAGTGGTTAACTCTGAAGGTAGGGTTCAGACTGGCCTATATTTTTTGTGGTCTTTTATAGGAAGTATTTGAATATTTTATAACCAACATATGTCATGTTTATTAGAAAAAATAAAATTTTTTTCATTAGAAAAGAATACCTAAGAATTACTCAATACTTACTGTGTGGCAAGTGTAAGTATTAAGCATGTGTCCTGACATTTCATTTCTTCCTCACGACAACCCCTGAAATAGTACGGCAAAGACTGATGGTTTCTCCCGTCCCCTCACACCCCTTCTCTCTTCTCTAATAAAGTAAGTTTTAGGTAAACACGTATCACTCACACTCACCTAGAGACATTTCCCAGCTTCTCTTGCAACTAGGCAGTCAACTAGTTGGGTGAGAGGGGAAGAGATGAATGCAACGCCTGCTCCTCTTCTCTCTTCTGACCTCTCTGGCTGCTGGGCGGTGGACCGGTGGACATGTGGCGAGCCAACACCAGGCCAGTGAGGGCCACCCTGTGGGGGATGGGGGTAACAGAAGAGAAGCCCGGGGTTCCCGATGCCATGGCGCCCAGGTTAGCCTTGGATCGGTGGCAACCGACTATCGGGAGAGGGAGAAATAAATTTCTGTCTTGTTGAAACCACTGTGACTTTCCTATCTGTTAAAGCTGCCCAATGAATATTCTATTATTATTTTACATTGTGTAGCTTTTCTTTCAAGAATTGTAATATTTACAGTTTTATAACCACAAAACTTTATTTTAATTTTGTTTAATATATTTCAGTGCTCACCAGTATGCCTTATACGCCTTCAACATGACTACTTTCATAACTATTTTATTCTAATTATGCTCAGTGGCCCTGACACTGTCTTTTTATTCCAGAAGGGACATGCAGATGACAGTCTCATATTCCTGGAGTCCTTCACGTTAGAATGGCAGCTGGGTTGTTTCCAGAATGCCCCGTTTCCCTGATGTCTCTCGGATCGCTCTCTGTGGTTGTTGTCGCTGTCATTGTCATTGTCACCGTTGTTTCACAGGCTGACGGGAAGTTTGATATCAGCCTGATTGTTTCTTCTTTTAAAACTCGACTCTTTCTGCCAGGACACCCTAGAATAACAGCTTCACAAAGGTTATGTGATAGCATCAGCCCATTCAAATGATATTTAATCATTTTAACAGAGCACTATAAACCCTTCAGTGTGTCGATTTCTGACTTTCATCATTCAGTTTTCTTCTTATATCATTTAAGTCTTCTTTTTATTCCGTTATCATCTTAAGAAACACCAACTGTCTATCTTAACTTATTCATCCAATCAACAAATATTAAATAAATGTTGACTACCAGTCTTTCTATTCAAACAATCATTTTTTATCCTATTTTATTTTACTTAATTTTATTTTTTGTAAAAAATAATTTATGTTTTACTGTTGTTTAACTACAGTTGTCCGAACCCCACCCCCAACCATGCTCCCTCTCCCCCCCTACCCCCACCTCCCACCCTGAATCATACCCCTCTTCGGCTTTGTCCATGGGTCCTTTATACAAGTTCCTTGACAATCCTCCCTCCTCTTTCCCCCGTTATCCACCCTCTGCCCTCTGGTTACTGTCAGTTTGTTCTTTATTCCAATGTCTCTGGTTACATTTTGCTAGCTTGCTTTGCTGGTTGGGTCCCACTTATAGCACTCCTAATGTAACTGTGCACCAGGCATTGTTCTAGACGCCAACAGTGGAGTAATGAAGAGGACAGACAAAGTTTCTACCCCACGGAGCATGTATTTGAGTGTGAGGAGGCAGAAAATAATTTAGCAGATGGAAAACTAAACAAGATTATTTCAGATACACACATTTTAGAAAGAAACACCGGGATGATGTACCTGTGTGACTGCCACAGCACAGGGGATCAAAGACAACTTCAGTGTTGGAGCTAAATCCTGAATGATGTGAAGGAGCCATTCATCCAAAGCTTCTCATCTCCTCTTTCTTTATCATACTTCACCTCCAACCCCTCAAAAAATCCTGCTGGGAGTTTTTGAAAGTAGATTTCAAAATATATCTTGAATCAGACCACTTTCACCACCTCAGCTGCTACCACTCTAGACCAAGAGTCTACCTTTATCTCCCATCTTGTCTCTCTGTTTCTAATCTTACAGATGCCCTCCAGCATCATTTTCTCTAGCATCCGTAATAACTTCCGAAAAATTAGTCAAAGTGTGTTGCTCCCTTGCACAAGTCCCTCCACTGGCTTCCTATGACAGAGGGGATTATTTTCTACCAGAAACCATTTATTTTTTTCCTCTACAAATGAAATTGCTCAGGTTTAGCTGGGCATATTTTCTAGCTTCTCTTGCAGCTCGTTTTGGCCATGTGACCAAATCTGCCCAATAAGATACGAGCACAAGTGACATGAATAATTTCTAGTCTGTGCCCTTAAGAAGAAAAGGGTTGTCCTTTCCTTCTCCTTCCCCGTAGTTCCATTGGCAGCATGTGGACCCGCACAGCAGTGAGCTACCATCCTCCGAGGAGAAGATGGCAAACTCGGGGGGAGGGTGGGATGACATAAAATGTACTTCGTGTCACTGTGGAGGCCCTTGGACGCTTACCCTCAGCCTGTGGCATGAGAGAGAAGTAAACTTCTATAGAAATGAAATCATTGCTGTGCGGGGATGTGAGCTGAAATGATGAGTGGTACTGCCGGATCATGCCCTTCAAGGAAAAGATCGCCGTGACTTTTTCTGACCTTACTCTCGGGGGTGCAAACACAATGGCAGCAGAGGGAGCAGCCAACTCGCACCTGGGCCTCAGGGCTGGAACACTATGGGCAGGAGCTTTGATTTCAACTGACACGCCACAGAAAGCCAGACGAGGATTTTAAATAAGGAAGACAAGTGATCCAACACCTCCTCCCTTTTTTAATCCTAGTGCCTTTTGAGGGTAAATTTTTTTTGAAGTAAAATGTGTATTCAGAAAAGTCTGTATATTTTAAGTGTTTGGCTCAACAAATTTTAAATTTTAAAATGGAGATCTCTATTTAACCAGCATCCAGGTCAAGAAGCAAAACATTACTCCAAGCCCAGACTCTCCCCCTCACATCATGTTCCATTCACTTATCCACCCCGACGTCACGCTGAAGCTGACCCCTGGCGGCTTGCCCGCGATGACGGTCAAATTTGCAGGAGTTTATGAGCTGGTTGTTAAACACAGCCGCTATGAAAAATAAGTCTATATAAACTTCCAAGTAAATAAGGTGTATTAAAAGCAAAGGTAAGAACTAGAAAATGCAAGCAAAAGTACAGTAACAGATAGCAGACCAGGGCGGCCTGGAGACCGGGAGGGGCAGGGGGAGGGGCCACAAGGGGCCTGAGGAGATTTGGGGGGCAGTGGCTGTGCTCGTTATCCTGATTGTGCTGATGGTTTTGTGAGTGTATCCAGACGAGAGAACTTATCAGATTGCATATTTACACATGTAAGTAGTTTATTGTATGTCAATTATACCTCAACAGAAGTGGCAGAAAAGGAAATGTGCCGGGAACACAGCTCACCAAATATTTGCCCAGAGGCTAAATAAATACCAACTAGACTAGGAAGGCTCAAGGATGGTGGAAATCCAAAGTGACGTTGAACGCGTGACATCGTTTTAATCCTGTATTCTCAGGGGACAGCCGCTGTTGGGGCTTTCAAATCTGTCCGTGTGAGGTGCTGGGCAGGCCATTTGGCACACAGAAAAAGGTAATAAATATTCAAAACCTCCCACTTCCTAATATTCGACTGTGTTTTACTAGTGTTTATGCTCTTGGCATTATTTACATCTGTTGTATCTGTCTCATGGAAACCCCACATGTTTTGCTACAGCACAGCTCGTGACATCCCAGTAGCAGATTGAAATTGGCCAAGATAGGAGTATTTACACCAGGGAAATCAGTCAGTACTATAAATCATGACTTTCTTTTTTTTGGAAAGCCAGTTGTTGAACATTTATCAGCCCCTGCTCCCCAGAGTAACCGCTACTGAACTGGCTCCTAAACCCATAGGAAGTTTGTGGGCAGCGCAGACTCTTTCGGAGCTGATCTCTTTGGCCCCGCCCACCCTGCACGTGGGCGATTCGTCCACGACTTCGTGTGGAGTGGATTCACGGAGGGGAGAGTGGATGGTGGGGGTGTGAGGATGGGCGAGGAGGACGCCAGCGAAGACGTACTTGTGGCCAGATTTTGCTCTTGGGATAGTATCTGACAATGGAGTTAGAAGGGGGAGGCAGAGCTTTGGGACACTGGCCCGATTCTGGAGAGGTTCTAGGACCTGAACTGCTTGGAGAAGAAGGGCTTGAGGACTGAAAAAAAGTAAAAATGTCTAAGGAGGGGGCATCATCTAAAAGATTCTTAGCTTATAGTTAGAGGATTAGGTGTTCAGGAAAATGACCGCGAGGTCAAGGAGACAAGGCAGATTGCAGCCACGAGATTAGGACGCCCAAGCTTTTGCAGAAAAAGCAGGTATTATTGCAGATCCCTTCTTTGGTTTGAGTCAGGATGGGGAAGGTGACTCACACACAGGTAGAGAAAGAGGAGGAGTCTTATCTTGATGGTAAAATTACACTGATAAGATACGGAGGAGAAAACCTGGAAGGGATTAGAGGGAGGAGGGGTTGATTTTTCTTTTCCCCAAGATTCAACATCCTACAAACTTCTGCATGAGTGGAAAGAGAAGATACTTCACCCTTTTGTGCATTTATTCATTCATTCGTGCATTTCATGTGTACGTTTCAAGCAGTCGGCTCAGAGCATTTGATGAAGAGGCAATGTCTGAGCCTAGAACTTGCTTAGATTTTAGTCAGAGTCTTATTTTGGTGGCTGGAAAGGAAAAGATTAGGCATTCCGGAGGCGGTGGAGCGGGTTTGGCCGCGGGGGCGTTGGGGGGGGGGGGTGGAGGGGGTGGGTGCTGCACTGTAAGAGCGGAGGAATAAAGCTGGCCCTTCTGCTTCCCTCCCCCTCCCTCTCCCACTGCGTTGTGAGCCGGAAGGGGTGTGCTGCTGGGGTGGGGCTCCTTCTCCTTTTTCTTTCTTATATTTCTGACTTACTAGTATCCCAGTGTAGAACCATCGAGCTATCACAAACCTAGTATCAAGATGAGTTCTAAAACGGATCTAGAATCTAGGACAGCACATTTTTTTCTTTTTTTTACAGATGGCCTCAGAATTCCATAAATCAAAATAACCTCACCTAATGGGTTAAATTTTATCTCCCCAAAAAGGTATGTTCAAATCTTAACCCTTAGAACTGGTGAATGTGACCCCATTTGGACATAGGATGTTTACAGGTGAAATGAAGGATCTCCAGAGGGGCTCTAAAGCTAATGGCTAGTGTGCTTATGAGAGGAAGAAGAGGGATATTTGAAATCCACAGGCACAGAGGCGAAGGCCACACGAAGGTGGGAGCAGAGCTTGAAGCGATGCAGCCACAAGCCGAGGAATGTCTGTAGCCACCAGGAGCTGGGAGAGGCGAGGAAAGCCCTTCCTCTAGAACCTTCGGGGGCGGATGGCCCTGCTGACACCTTGATTTCAGAGTTATGGCCTCCAGAACTGTGAGAGAAAAGTTTCTGTTGTCTGACACCACATTCGGGGGCATTTCTTAGGGCAGCCCTGGGAAACTGCACACTTTGCTAAGAAGGCAGGCCGACCCAGACTACTGCACGGAAATTTTTAGCAACAGACCCAGGGATCTGCATCTCAATGAACTCCTCTAAACTTTGCTAAACTTTGACAACTAGTGATTAAAAAAAAAAAACAGCTGAATATGGCCTCTGTCTTTCTGGACCGATGGCTCCATATTTCAAGATTTAAAAATAAAAATAAAAAAGGAAATCCCATAGTCTGCCTACCATTCATTTTCTTAGCAAAGAACTCAGGCTTATTAAGCAATGATATGAGATACCCAGATTACTGGTTATTGGAGACTTGTAATTACTTCAGCATTGACTGTGTAGCAACTGGAGACAGGGTGACAGGTCTTATTGGACAGGAAACCTTTCTGATTCTGCATGTGCGAAAACTAACAAGGAAGGAGAGCTGAATGACCAAGGTTTAGTCTCGGCAGGTAAACAGAAACCCAAGCTGGAGAGGTAATGAAGAATCTGGGAAGCGTTGATAACAAACACGATTAACATTCAGATTTGGATGAAAGCTGACAGGCAGAGGAGGAAGAAGCAAGCCACTGAACTGTGTAAAGGACATTGTTCACCCTTCCAAAGGCAGGCAAGTAGGAACGGTTGAAATGTGAGAGTTAGAGAAAACGATGCTCAGCAAACGGATCAGTGCCTTTAGATGACCCAGGCAGATGATTCTAAATGTTGATGTTGCCCCTGTGGAATCTAGTAAGTCACACCTTTGATTAGTTTTTGGATGTCTTCTGTGCAGTGAGTAAAGTGGTAGGCACAGAGAGGAGTATCCAGAGCAGCAGTGGGGAGATGGAGGTGTGAGCAAGTTTCAGGAGCACAAAGGAGGACCAGCTTTTTGGGGAACGCTTCACCGAGGGGTGGCCACAGAGCCAAGTCCCAAAGGTTGTGACAGGCATTTGTCAGAGGAGGAAAGGAAGCGTGAAATGCGCTAGTATGAAATCTCATATTTATTGAGTTCATGTTTTGTGCCAGGCAGTAGTGTAACGTCTTTATGTCCACTAATGCATGTCATCCTCACCCATGAGGTCCATGTAATCACTATTCTCATCTTACAGTTGAGGAAGCTGATGCACCAGGAAGCTCAGTGACTTGCCCAAAGTCACCAGGCTAACAGATGGTGGAGCAAGGGTGTGAGCTCTAGGGGGATTGTTCCAGAGCTGCCACCTAAATACTGCATGCTGCCTCCTGCTGTTTGGGGTGGGGGACAGGAGGACAGCAAACAGCAGGGATGGAGGGGGCTGCGTTGAGCTGGAAATGAAACCAGAGATTGGTGCTCAGCAGGGCTGGGTCATCTACTGCCTGTGGGATTTATTCTACAGATTGTGTAGAGATACTGAAGGCTCATAAGCAAGAAGATAAAACCGAATGAGTACTTCTGAACGATGGTTTTGGTCGTGATGATTTGGAGATGGGGATGAAGGGGACAAGTGCACCGACAGCAGTGAGTGAGGGGCTGCAGAAACTCTCTAAGGGAGAGCTGAAAAGTGATTTAACAAAAGCAGCGACAGGATTGGAGGGAGAGGGTATTTCTGAGAATAGTGAGGCTCTGTCCTTGATGTTAAATATTGCCTCTGGTTCTCAAAAAGTCACATTGGGGAAAGAGGAAGAAAGCAGGGTCCAATGTGCAGCTTTTCACTAGGTGACAGGGTGTACGATGCCGCTGTGGGAGGGCAGAAAAGTGAAAAGAGCTCCTTTCTAAAGGAGAGCCATGCCCGGCCAATCTGGTTGCACGTGGTTTGTGCCATGTGTCAGAGGTAAGCCAGGTGCCTTGGCCTCTAGTAATTAAACCAGGTATCAGTGTCTCAACAAAGACACCCACTAATAGATGTAAAGTTGGCCAGTCGCTTACAAGATGGGTCACTGGAAACCCTGCCTGATGCAAGAACGCCATATGAGATGATGACAGTTTCTATGGATCAGAACCTTTGGGTATGAAGACACAATGAATTTTTACCTTGGCTAATGTAATTATGATGTGCCTTGGTGTGTTCCTCCTTTGGTCCAACTTCTTTGGGACTCTCTGAGCTTCCTGGACTTCCTGGAAGTATCTTTCCTTTGCCAGATTGGGGAAGTTCTCCTTCATTATTTGTTCAGATAGGTTTTCAATTTCTTGCTCTTCCTCTTCTTCTGGTACCCCTGTGATTCGGATGTTGGAATGTTTAAAGATGTCCTGGAGTTTCCTAAACCTCTCCTCCTTTTTAAAAAATTCTTATTTCTTCATTCTTTTCTGGTTGGATGTTTCTTTCTTCCTTCTGGTCCACACGGTTGATTTGAGTCCCAGTTTCCTTCCCATCATTATTGGTTTCCTTTACATTTTCCTTTATTTCACTTAGTGTAGCCTTCATTTTTTCATCTAATTTGTGACCAAATTCAACCAATTCTGTGAGCATTCTGATTACCAGTGTTTTGAACTGTGCATCTGATAGGTTGGCTATCTCTTCATCGCTCAGTTGTATTTTTTCTGGAGCTTTGATCTGTTCTTTCATTTGGGCCATTTTTTTTTTTTTTGTCTTGATGCAACTGTTACATAGTGAGGGGAAGAGCCTTAGGTGTTTACCATGGTGGGCAACCCACGTCGCCGCCTTGTGACGCTGTATGTGGGAGAGGGGTCCCAGAGGGAACAATGACACTTGCTCCACTCTCTGCCGGCTTCCAGTCACTTCCCCCGCTCCCCACAAGCAAATTGGGCCCTTCTGGTGCTGGTTCCCAGGTGGGTGGGATTGTGTACGTTCTAGGACCCTGCGGGTCTCTCCAACAAACTCTCCTGTGAGGCTGGGAGTCTCTCCAGGCACCTCCACCCCCACATATGTTTTCAATCGGTGCTTTTAGGCCTTATTTCCCCACGCTGGGGCCCTGGGTTGTGTGATCTGTCTCGCTCACCAGTTGTTCCTCCCAGTTTATCTGTGCACGAATATGGGACCGCCCGCCCCACCAGCTGCTGCCACAGTCTTGCCAGCCAGCTGCAGCCTTGCGTGCTCCACTCCACAATCCAGCGCTGGGTCTGCCAGCCGCCGCCTTGCCCGCCCTGGTCCTCCAGCCACCTCCTTGCTGCGAGTCTTCTCCATGTGCCCGTCTCCGCCCCTCCTACAGGTCTGGATGAATGTGTCTTCTTTCACTCCTTGGCTGTTGGACTTCCTTATAATTCGATTTTCTGTCAGTTCTGGTTGCTTTTCATTTTTAAATTGTTGTCCTTGTTTTTGTTGTGTGAGGAGGCACAGTGTGTCCACCTACACCTCCATCTTGGCTGGAAGTTTTGAAAGTTTTCTCAACAGTCACTGCTAGAATAATCGGATAGTCCCATGAGAAAACAAAACAGCAGCAGCTCAATCTGTACCTCAACATTATACACAAAAATGAATTCGAAATGGGTCAGAGACCTAAATGGAAAAGCTTAAACTTTTAATAAATAAAACTTTTCATGATAAAAGTTTTAGAGGACAGTATCTCTAAGACTTGGGGTACTCAAAGGTTTTTTTTAGTTCACAGAATGTAAAAATCATGCAAGACAAATTGGTAAATTAAACTCATCAAATTAAAAACTTCTGTTCATGGCAAGACAACGTTAAGAAAATTAATACGCAAGCCACAGATTGGAAGAAAATATTCACAACACATATATCTGCAAAGAACCTGTACCCAAAATGTATTTAAAGACTCCTAAAATTCAATAGTGAAAAGACAAACTACCCAATCTTAAAATGGGCAAGGGACTTGAACAGACACTCGGTGTAGTCCCTCCCCACATTAACTCAAGCCTCGGCCAGGTGTCTTGCTTTGACTGTGGAACTTGAGTGAGCGAAGTGTTGCTGAGCACTGCACACAGGGCGGGGGTGGGGGGTGCACCTTGGATTGCCGGCTCGTGCCCCTCTGAGCTGCTGTGTAAGAAGTCTGACTCTTCTGCTGGAGAGACCACGTGAAGAAGCCGTGTAAGGAGACCATCTGAAAAGAGAGAGGTAAAAGAGAAGGCCAGTCGTCACAGCATCCCAGCTGAGCCTCATCCAGAATGCAGAGTGATGAGAAATGAAATGCTTGTTGTTTTAGGCCACTAATTTTTCTAGCGGGGCGGGGGGGCGGTTATAGGTGGGTGGGGGAATGAAGCAGAGAAATAGCCTTTGCCCGTCCAAAGGGATGGAGGGGGGTCCCTTTTTTCTGAAGAACAATACAATAGAATTGAGGGATTTGCAAAGTTCAGGAAAGACCATTGACTCCATGCCCAGCTCAGACTCCTTCTCTGGACTCCCTCCCCAAACGTAAGTGCCCATGTCACCTCTATCTCTCCATTTTTGCTTTTCTAAGACTATATTACAATGTTTGCAAATATGCCAGACCCTAAACTGTAAGTTCTTGCGGGTTAGAATAGTCTTATTCATCCTTTTCTCCCGAGTCCCAGCACAGTCTCTGGCATATAGAAGCTCAATACATGTATGTAGCATTAGCTAAAAGTCTGTTTTCGAAATTTGGCTGAAATCTGAAACATAACACCACCTCGCTTAGAACTGTTACCTTAACTTTTCGTCGGAATTTTCAAGTAGGGGGAAAATGTAGAAGTCATTTGATCCTATGCCCTTTTAGGAGGAAACTGAAGCCCAGAGAGGAAAAGACACCTGCCAGAAGTCACCCTGCCTGGGGCACCCTGCACCCTCGTGGCTCTGCTGGTCTCCTGGCTTCCAGGTGCCTTCTCCCTTCCACCTCCCTCCTGGGGCGCTCCAGGAAAGCAGAACGCACCAAGACTCCACCTTATCCCAGTCCAGGGATGTGGGCTTTATGGAGGTCTTTACACTGGAGAAGGCCTTTCTGTCTCAGTGAAAGAACATTTTCTTTAGTTTGTGCCCATTCCTTCTTGCAGACCCTCTCCACACCGCACTACCAGGGTCTTAGAGAGATGTGGGGAGTGGGGGAAGAACCTGCTTCCCTGAAGCTCTCAAGGCCTGGATGACATTGCCCTGAGCCCACCCCAAGTCGTGTGGGGGTTGGGGGTCCACTCACACTGGGGGCCCCCCCCAGAGCACTCCTGGGCCACCAGCGCTGTGGTGCGTCAAAGTGACAACCAGAGACACAGCTGCTATGGCAATGAACGCCAAGACTCCCTTTAGAAATAATTTACAATCTTATTTTAATTATTGTGCAGACTTTGTAACTTGACCCACGAATGGTCATCTGTATTCTCCTCCAGCAAATATTCCTAAAATCCCATTCAGTTTGTGTGTCTCTTTCCCGACCTCATTCAATTACAGGCAACTGTGTATCCCTATTGCTACCCCCTGACAGCGTGGGAAACAGCTCACAGCGCTAGGTCAGGCGCTGCCCTGTCCACTCTACTTTTTGTATATTACTAGAACTTCCGGTAGGTAGCTATTTTCCGTGGTTGAGGGAGCGGGTAAGGAGAGGGGGATGCTAAGCTCTCGGGGGCCGGGAGAAATATTTAGAAGAGTATTCACCTTCGGTTGATCTAAACTCGTCGTTCTCAAGCTTCAGTGCTCATTAGAACCACCGAGGAACTTTACAAACTAATGATGCCTGGATGTCAGCGCAGAGGTCTGACTTAATTGATCTGGAATGTGACCTGGGCATCTGGATTTTTTAAACTCCCCAGGTTATTCCCAGGTTGAAAACGACTGAAATAAATTCCCATCCTTCGAACTACCCTGAAGAAAATCAAATTCTTAGCCCAGGACATTGGCCTTGGGGATCTGGCACCTGACCCTTTGCTACTTGCCAGCTCCGCATGTTCCCGGAAAATCCGCGCGCGCGATGATGCTAAACACGCAGCCGTGGAGGGCGGGGCGGGGGCGGGGGCCGCGCTTGGCCCCGCCCCCTATACGCCTATCGGTGCGCGGTGCGGGCCCTGACGTCACTCTTGTCAGGGCCACGGCACATGGGTGGCCGGATGCGCTGAGACCAGCGCTGCGGGCCGTGGAACGCTGGGGAGCACCAGCCACCGTCTCGGGGAGGGGGGTGGGGTGGGGCCGCATTTGGCCTCGGGCGCTGGCAGGACGGGGCCGCGGTGGCGCGGTGTCTTCCGCTGTTTTACGGCCGTCTGCATATTTTGTCTTTCTTTTTTGCAATTTTGAACATTTGACAAGACGAGGGGGTTCAAGGCAGGTGAGAGCATCCCGCACGTCGCAGCGGAGCCGGCGGGCACTTGGCGCGCTCTACAGAGACCGTCTGCACCGGGGACCTGAAAGTTTTTTTTTTTATGCAGATGTATTTGTAAAGATATAAGTAATTTTTTTTCTCTCGTCTCCAAGCGAGTACTTTTGGCAAAGGACGGAGGAAAAACCCCAGCAACATTTTGGGGGACGGTGTTGTTTTTCTTTTTAACAAAAAAATATTTTCAACGCGATGGAGAAAATGTCCCGACCGCTTCCCCTGAATCCCACCTTCATCCCGCCTCCCTACGGTGTGCTCAGGTCCTTGCTGGAGAACCCACTGAAGCTTCCCCTTCATCATGAAGACGGTGAGCGCTGCCCTCCTGGCGGCCCCGCTCTGGGAAGGGACGATGCTCCTGGGGTCCCCCTCCTCGGCATGGCACCCCTGCTAGCTCGCTGGAGCATCCACCCCCGCTCCCGCCCCGTCCCGACACCCTGGCCCTGCTTTAATGAACTGGAGGAGCTCTCCCATCACCCCACCCCTCCTCAAGAATTGGGGTCCTGCTTACTGAGCAATGTTTAAAATAGCCATGGGGACCCGGCCCAGCCTCCCTGGGTCCCAGTCCTGCGGCGCAGGTGGGAGAGGTAACTGGACAGGTTAGTGTTTCCTAAAAAAGGCTTATCCGCCCGCAGAGTGAAACCAGCTTCACGAGGGCAGAGCTGTTCAGGCTGGGGAGGAGAAACCAGGGGGCTTGCCTTTGGGCAGGTCGGGGCTCGGGTGGGGTTGTCTTACTGCCCAGGCCGCGTATTGTGATCATATTATTGTTTATGTTGTTAGCTGGGATCTGGAACTCAGGAGGTGTGAGTGGAGTCGCGTGTTCTCCAGAGTGAAGAGTAATTCAGAAAGGGGGGTGAGAAATGGCAGGGGGTGGGGGGGTTGTCTCTCGGCGGGAAGCCGTGCACGCCTCCAGCGCTGACACTTTCCCCCGTGCACTTTCTTGGTGGGAGGGGAGAGAGGAGCAGCCTCACGTGTAACAGCGCAGGAGCCTCCTCTGGCTTGAGCCCTTTCTTGGTAAGTCCCAAACCTTCCCCAGCAACCTTGGCTGGGGAGGGACCCCAGGGGTCGTGCAAGGAGGTGCTGAACCGAGCTGGTGCCGCCAGGGATTTGGCATTTGGGCTATTGCGGTTTTTTGCTTTCTGTATCACAGCAAATGCAGGCGGTGCGGCTCAAAGTCTTGCAGATCATTTGGCTGCAAATATATTGGGAGTGCTGGCATCTTCTTTCCTAGCAGGAGACAACCTGTTGCATTGCAAACATTGAGGGGTTTGGTTCTCGGTCTGCAGAGCACAGCTTTCCTGGTGACTGCCCTTTAAGGAGTAGCGCTTGGGGGGAAGGTGCTGCCAGTAATCTTTTTTGCATCCGTTGTTGTTTTAAGTCAGATTCTCAGCAGATGAGACTGTATCGTATTAGAATGGATGATGTTTGGAGGCTGTTTCTCTGAGGAAGAAACTCCGAAACCAAATTCCTTAATCCCAGATTTCACCAGCCGCCTGAGGACTAGACTTGGCAAAATTCAGAGTGCTGGTTAAAGCCCTCAGGGGGTGAGGCAATACTTCCAGGTAGAAATAGCTGCATACCTGCGTCATAGGTATGTAGAGTAACCACCTTCTCCATTAGCAGTGCTTTTGCTAGGTTGCATACATGTGTAATTTGTGTGAATCGGATTACACTTAAGTGTTTGGAGGAAGAGGGGAAAGAAAACACTGTGCATTAAAAAAAAAAAAAAAAACCTCCTTTTTGGAAAGCAGTGTTGCCCCGTGGATTTAGAAGCAAACACGAGGGAGCTCAGGAGGTGGTCCCGGTTTCCTTCCACGCCAGGGTGAGGTATCGGTCAAGTTCCTTCAAGGCTCAGGCTCTCCATTTCCTCATTATAAATGGGGGTGACCACTGTTTGCAAGTTGATTACAACATTTTTGGAGGTAATTTATGAAAAGCCAACTCACCGGCTTTCCAAGTCTGAATGACTTCATGTTGTTACTATACTAAATTTGGTGGTTGTTGCCTGTTGTCTTAAAAATCACAGCAGTTTTATGTCATTGTAGGTGTTGTATTCCCACCGTGGATTTTGATTTTGTCTCCTCAGATAATGCCCTGAGCTCTGTGCTCTCTTGTTTATATCCTAGAGCAGTCTGTAGCCCTGTCCTGAGGACAAGTGCTCTCTTTCCAAAGTAAATAGGAAGATGTTGAAAAACAGGCAGAGATCCATCCTGCCTGAACTTTTAACTCTAGATCCACAAAAGCCAGTGGCCAGACAACCCTGCTGTTTGTGACTAGTGGTTTTGTAGCAGAGTCCAGGGGAGGTGGTAAAAAAAAAAAAAGAAGAAGGAAAAAGAAACTTTTTTTCTTTGTTGAAGTCCAGTGTTCCCCTTTTCCTGCAGCGTTTAATAAAGATAAAGACAAGGGAAAGAAGCTGGATGATGAGAGCAACAGCCCGACGGTGCCCCAGTCGGCGTTCTTGGGACCCACCTTATGGGACAAAACCCTCCCCTACGATGGAGATACTTTCCAGTTGGAATACATGGACCTGGAGGAGTTCTTGTCAGAAAATGGCATTCCCCCCAGCCCTCAGCATGACCACAGCCCGCACCCTCCGGGGCTGCAGCCGGCTTCCTCAGCTGCCCCCTCCGTCATGGACCTCAGCAGTCGGGCCTCCGCACCCATTCACCCGGGCATCCCGTCCCCGAACTGCATGCAGAGCCCCATCAGACCAGGTAAACTCCCAGGAGGCTCTCCGTCCGAAGGGGGGGAGGGCTACAGGGAGGGACAGCATGGGGAGGGCATAAACACCTTCATTGGGGGGGCACTTAGCTTGCTCGAAAAGAGGAGCCTTGTACCGGATGGGGCCAATATAGGTTTGCAGTTGTTTGTATGGAAAATGATACCATAATAAATAACAATGCAAGAATACACTGTTTTGCATGCTCACACTGTAAACCTACTCTCCCCCGCCCCCCATGTTTCATGCACAGCAGTGGTTGTCCCACTTCCGTGAGCATCTGTATCACCTGGAGAGCCAGCTAAATGCAGATTCTGTGGACACCTACTCTAGAAATTCTGATTCTTCAGGTCTGCGGTCATGGCCTAGGAATATGCATCTAACTAGCTCCCTGGGGGGTTCTGATGAAGCTGAGCCAAGGACTGCGGTTTAAGAGATACCAACTTACAGTTAATGGTTTGGACAATTCAAGTGTCCATCTCTTCTGCTGTCTCTCTTCCCCATTCCCCAAACACACAGATAGTAGGGTCTTGCTGAATGATGTGGGTAGACCCTCTGTAAGGCTGTGGTTTACCCGTGTTCATCCTTGTCTTGGCCTAACGGGAAAAATAATGTGAGTTTTGGGTGTGCAGCAGATAGCTTTTTTTATCTTCCCATCTTGTGTTGTCAGTAATTGAGAAATTGAATTTAAAAGCAGCTCTCGTATTAATTAGCCTTTTTCAACACCAGACCTTATATTCCTCTCTTTAGTATTCCTGTAAACCAAATTGCTCTCACATTTTTTTTCATTTTCATCTGCCTGTCACACTTAGTCTACTTTTGTGAAAGCCCGTGAGGCCACAAGGTCGGCTGTAAATAGTGTTGAAATGTGACAAAAATGTCACCTGAAATGACCCCCGCCTCAGAACCCACTCAGACGCAAACGCACGCTGAGGCCGCTGCGGCCGCAGGCCCCAGCACTGTGTAGCACAGAACCAACAGGAAGAAAGGCCACTTTCTGTGCACGCGTCACCAGGAACAAAGGTGCAGCCAGATGAACTGTCGGGAAGGTGGCGGAGCTGAGGGCCTTGGCTGAAGGGGAAGACAGAAAGCAGGACAATGGGAGGCTTGTGCTGGAGATCACTCCTGCACCCGCTGTCCTCGCCTCCTGCAGAATTTCTGTGACACAAAGAGCAAGTTTAGAACGAAGGAAATGATGCAAAGGAGGAAGAGCACACCCCTCCCTTGAGCATTAGTCCTGGAGTCAGAGTTCTCCCATTCATAGCTCTCTGGGCTGGCCCCTTCTCCGAAACCTACTTTGAATTGTCACTCAAGGCTACTGGCTGGAATGTAGTTTAGCCTGAACCTCTGACCAACCCCGGAGGCTGCAGAAGCTTGGGGAAAATATTCCTTCATGTGAACCCGAGTCCCTGTCATTAAGAATGTACAGTGGCACTGTCTTCACCTTCTCCCCAGGAACACACAGCCAGCAAAATAACCAGAGTGGGACAAACCAGGGAGAAGGGGGCAGAGCCCCAGCGAGAAGGCACAGCTGTGTCTCAGTCATCCTGTTCTGCAGAATGGGACGTGCCTCTTTGTAGCTGTGTGACCTTACAAGGTGACAACCTCCTGGAGCCTCAGTTTCCCTTTGTGTAGAATGGTATGATTTCTATTTGATTGGGTCACTGTGAAAATTAGAGATGACCTGTATAAAAAGGTCAAAGGACTACTAGCACAGACGTTCTATGAATGAGAGCAGTTATGGCCGTTGTTACTTCTGTGTCAACTTCTATCATTTACTTCAACCCCTGTCTCCTGAGATACCCACTGACAGGACTCGGGTACAGTGTATAACTTCTTCCTGAGGGAAGCGTCAGGGAATTTGGACAAATGGTTATTGGATTGGGGTGCTTGAACCCTGACGCTTTCATTCAATTGACAAGTAGGTCTTAATCCTCGGCCAAATGCAGGATATACCATGTTAGAAATACCATATTCTCCCCCAGAGGCATGCACGTATTAGGTCCCCACAGCTCGGTTCCCAGTGAGAATCAAGAATCAGGGTTTGGGGATTTGAGGCTTCCGTAAGAGTCATTTGTTGTCAGAGTTCATTAGGATCAGTATTCATCAGCGACTCCCAGGAACTCAAGATGCCCTGGCACAAACAAACCTGAAAAAGGAGAAAGTTCTCGATTGTGTTGTGTAATCACACCAGTGGCCAGACTAGAAGTACCAAGTTAATCTTGGGGAAAAGAAGTCCTCAGAAGGGAAGCACACAGCCGTAGCCTTGAGCATTCTGGGAGATGTGTCGGTTCAGTCCGGGGCACGGTTTCTCAGTCTCGGCAGCGTTGGTGTTTCAGGTGGGCCTCTGCTGCGGGGACTGTCCTGTGCGAGGTAGGAAGTTTACACACACACATACGCACACTTCAGCTGTGACGAGTGACAGTGGATCCAGTTGCTGCCCAGATGTCCCCTGGGGGCAACACCACCCCTGTTGAGAACGATGATGTAGACTTTCAACTTGGACAGCAAACTCAGGGCTTCGTCCAGGACTCTGTCACACACCCAGCGGAGGCTTTGCACCTCCAGTAACGCTCTGTAGCGAAAACTTCGAGAATGTCAGGAGACGGTTAGGTTTCAAGAAGATATATAATGTTAATAAGAGCATCGCTGTGCACTTTTAGTTTGTAAAGCTATGAGATCAGGTTAATCCAGAGACAGTTTCAGAGTGATTTTATTAAACATTTACTTTCTGCTATTCGCATCTCTCGAGCGGTGCTCAGTAGCACCGTGCCATTCAGGCGCCCTGTCTGGCTGAAAGGGAATGGAGCTGTAAGGTGACCCATCGTGCATTTCTAGGTCTGCCCAAAACGGGTCTGGAAATGACGAGATGAGCGTTCTTGCGAATTCTCATACTATCTACCGTGACTGCCCCAACCCCATTTCCTATTTGATGCACCCATCCTGATTCTGTGACCTGAGGATGGATCAAATATCTGTAGAAATACACATTTCCTTGAAGACATGACCCAGACACCCACTGAAACCTCCTGTGGCTCTGGGGAGACTGCTAAGCGCTCTGGGCTGACGTCTTCATGACAGCAGAAGAGCGGTGGTGGCCGACGCTCTAGCCACCTGCACCAGCTCCTCTGGCACCTGAGGGGCAGCTTCCGGGGTGACCCAGGCCAGCAGAGATGGCAGAGTCATCCTGACCCCGTCAGTGTTTGCGTTTCGGTGCTAGCAGAGGTGGTACTTGGAAGCACCAGGTACTGGAAAAATAAGGATCTGTTTGCCCCGAGAATTGAGCAGTTGCTTTAAGGACAGCAGTCCCTTTAGGGAAAGTCATCTATAGCAGACAAAGGCAGAGTTATTTTTAAATCACATGCTTATAAAGCCAGAGTTGAAATCGTTTCCTCTGGTGGTTTTTCTTTGAATAGCTTGGGGGTGTCCTGCACTGTTAGACCCATATTCAGCTGAGAATTGAGAAGGCTCTCTTTCCAGCTCTGAGCACAGGGACTGTGTTAGGATGAAGGCTGGTTACGGAGTGAAGTGAACACCCTCCCGAGTGGGGGTGTGTGGGAAGAGGGGAGCTTCAGTGCGCAGCACAGAAGAGGGGGGAGGTCGGGCGGAACCCTGCGCCCCTTTTCCAAGCTGGAGTTGGTGGTGTCTCTGCTGACCTGCCCTTGTGAGAAGGTCTTGGCATGGAAGGACAGCGCTGGCTCTGGGGTCCGAGTGACAGCGGGGCGAGCCCTGCGCTGCTGGTTCTGGGGTGGCGGGAGGTCCTGCCGAGGCGCCGGCACTGGCTTGCTCTTCCCAGACCCAGGAGGTGAAGCTCCAGCTTCTCCCTCCCCACACGTGCAGGCAGTTCGTACGTTTTCCCACCCAGCATATGGACACGTCTGCAGGTCGGGAGCGTCATGACTGACAGTTGCTGTGCTCTGGGCCTCGAGTGTCTTGGAAGAGCCTCAGGATGAAGAAGAGCATGCAGGGGGCAGAGTCAGCTTTGCTGTGGAGGCAGGCAGACCCTTCTCTGTCCCCTGTAAGAGTTTATCTTCTCCGCCAAGCCCCGCGGAGCACAGGCTTGCCCGGTCTCTGGGCCGTGCCGTGCCGCTCCCAGGGCAGCAGCCCCAGGCCCCTGGCAGAGGTGTTTTCAGAGAGGAACGGACAAGGGCAGCGTGCTTGTTAGGGGCGTAGGCTGCAGTCCCAGGGACTGGGGCCCACAGCCTGGACTCACGTTGACCTTCTATGTAGCTTGGCGTCAATTTCTCAATCCCTTCAAGCCTCAGTTTATTCATCCATAGGAGGAAGACTGTAAAGAGCCCCCCTCCCTGGGGTTTTAGTGGGGTTCAGGAAGATACCACGTCACAGAGGGTGGCACAGTGTGTGGCCCACGGAGACCCAGTGCCGGGACTGCCCTTATGGCGTCAGTGGCACAGGGGAAGGAGAAGAATGACTGTATTCCCAGCCCCTGTTCTTCACCTGGGATTTGTTCCATCCAGTCCCCTTCCCTCTGCAAAAATAGGACATGCATTTTTTTTTTTTTTGTCAGCACTCCCAATATTCTGTGCAGCCTGCTCGACTCTTCTCCTTCATTCTGAGTTAGGACAAGCCACTCCCCCATGTTCACCCAGCAGCATCACTTCTGGGCTAGCACCTCCTGTGGAGAAACAGCCACACGCTTGGTGCCCAGCGCCATCCCCACTCCACCCCCGGCCACTCCAGGGCCCAGGTCGCGTGAGCCCCGGCAACCCTGGCCGCCTGCCTGCGCCACCGTGTGCTTCGGGCACGTGGCCGTGCCCCGCGGAGCTCGCCCAACTCCGGGTGGTGCGCTGGCTCGATTCCGTACCCCGCCCCCATGCTTGCTTCTCTTCCCAGGAGGAGCCCAGCAAGTGCCAGCGAGAAATTGTAACGCTGACCCTGGCATGAGAAAAGCTGAGCTCTGTAGGGCGATTCAGGTGCCAGGGAAACCTGCTCTCTTCCACATTCTAGCCAGACCCCGAACTTGGCCCTGTCTCCTCCCGTCTGCCCAGAGGCCCCGTCTTCTCCGCATCGCTGTGGTGGGCAGGATTCCTACAGGCCAGCTCCTGCCAAGGGTCTTGGCAGAGTCTTTCCAGTTCAGCACTGTGCTTACCAGACTAGAAAAAATAGCCATGTAGAGACAGAACTAGGTAGAGGAGAAGGAAAGGGCTGAGGGAGGTGGGAAGAATAAAAGCCTTGATAACATCCGAAAGTAGAAAGCCAGAGGAGGAGAGGACAGCAGTGATTTATTAAGCTTCTCAGAAACCTCTCTGCCAACCAGCACTAATCACTTTCACCCAGGAATCATTTTTTATGTCTCAGCAGTGAAAATAGAGGGAGGAGGGAAGGTAGTAGGGGAAGTAATAAGATTTAAAAAGAAAAAAAAAACATTGGAAAAAGAATACATGGCAGAAGGACAGGGAGGTACAGGGTCTGTATTTGACTCCGTAATGGGAATGGATGAGAATATAGAAAATATTCATTCACTGTAATATTTGGTGTTGCCCCAGCAAGTGTCGGCCTGAAGCCACTAAACCATCGTTTTGGAATAAACTTGCATTTCCTTAAGCCACAGGTACCTGCTGGCTCACCTTTCACAGCGTCCGTCAGAGTGGCTTGTGTCTGAGACACAGTTCTGCTACGGGCAGCATGGCGATGCCTCAGAGCATGGGATCCAACCAGCCAGCCAACCTGGGGGACCCTGACTGCGCTGTGCGTGCGTGCTCGAGATCTCTGGCAGGTCGTTTAAATGGCCCGAGCCTCTGACTTCCCATCTGGAACTTGGGCATAATGTTGGACCCGCCTCATGGGATGTAGGGGGTCCCAGGAGCCAACACGCATGTAGAGGACTTGGCACGGAGCCTGCACCCAGGAAGTGCTCAGTAACAGTGCACTGCTGTGACAGGCACCCTTGCTACCCTCCGGCCTTGTTTCTCACGGGAGGACTCAGCCCTGGAGTCTCCACACCTTTCCCTTCCTAGCTGATGGAGGCTTTTGGTCAAGCAATTTAAATTTCTTCCCTGTTTCTCTACCTCAGTTTTCTCTGCCTCTCTTAGCCTCTGAGTTTTAGGTAACCTTGGGTCACTCACTGTAATCTTTATTTATTCCTCCTCACTCACGAGATTAAAAAAATCAAACAAACAGAATGCAGTTCAAGGAAGTTCTTGATTAGAAGATTTCTCCTTGATATATCTGCTAGTAAAGCAGTCAATCCATCAATGTTACTGTTGCATTTTTAATAATAGGCATTAGTCATTGTACTTGACGTAACATTATGGCCTCAGGGGTAAGAAAGTAGAAAGGCATGTTTTGGTGTTGGGAGAGGAAAAAGGTCCAGTCCAGCTCAGCCTCCTGCTTACCAGCAAGACTTTACATATGCATTTCAGAATAATAACTCCTCTTTCCCCGAAACGGCCCTTTAATGGGCAAGTCCTTATTCTTTCCGAACCTTCACTTTCTCATCTGCAAAGTAACATCTTTGTTGGGTTTATGTGAGCATTCTCCCTCTACCACAAGTCAGTTTTGTTTCTTTTCTCTGGTAGACGGTATGAAGGTTAGAAAGCAACAGGGAAGTCGTAGGAGCAAGGAGCAGTGTGGATGGCGCCCGGAAATAGCTTTGGCTTTGAGCTGCACCCCGGGGCAGACAGGCAAGAGCTCGATTTGGCTGCTGGTCTCAAGGAGATGGCAGTGTAGTCGGGATAGTAGGGAAGATAGAACATTTAGGGGGAGGGATGAGTGACAAGACAAGCTAGCGTGTTCTCTGTGCCAAACGATGGATTCACGGAAGGTGCTGATTCCTGTAGAAAGGGGAGAGTGAAAGAGAGTAACATCTTTTCAAAAGGAAGGAGGAGTGCAGACAATAAGACCTGCCAGACCTCACAGGAAGCAGCCACTGCCCAGGGCAAGAGTGCCCGGGGCGAGGCTTCTTGGAAGAGTTGGACCTTCTGTTGGGCCTGGATTGAGAGGTGGAGGAGCCAGAACGGTGCGTGGGCAGAGTGATAGAGGCAGGAATGCCCACGGGGTGTTTAGGGAACAAGGTGTAGATCCAGTTGGCTGGTGCAGAAAATTCATAGGAAGGAGTCAGGGAGATGAGTCTGGAGAGGGGGGTGCCAGCGAGGCTGGCAGCTGCGTGAATGCCAGGCTACAGTGCTTGAACTTGATCCAGCAGGCAGTGGGGAGCCCTGGAAGGTTTTTCAGCAGGGAAGTGGCATGTGGACATTTCCACTTGGGTTCAAGGTTGGATTGGAAACATTTTTAGATACTTCACAATAGTTTCCTCTGGCAAACCGGGACTTCCTTATTATTATTGTTTGGAAAATAAATACTCTCCCTTGAACATCAAACAGCTTTTCAAAACATAGTGTTCTAATGATCTAGACAAAGTAATTCAAAAACACAGGGTTTAGGTTTCACTTATAAAGCCCATAATTTGGGTGATTGGGGGAAACACTCTTTGGCGAGGAAATAATTTGAGGGATTTGAATGGTTCAGAATTTAAAAGTCTAAAAGCAGGCCTGGTCTCATAGGAGTAGAAAAATAGATTTTAATAAACCTAAACGCATTAACATTCATCACATTTAAATGCTTCTACTTTATAAAGCTTGCTATGTTTGCAAACAAGTATAGGGAACCGATCTTTGTGTGTGTGTGTGTTCGGTGTGCGTGTGTGTCCGTAAGAGGGAAGGAGAACGAGAAAGCAGGCGTTGATGCCTCAGTGATCCAAATAGCACTTGCTCGTAAGCATTACCTGCAGCAGTAACATCAAGCTAAAAATACTTCGCTACGTTTCTGGCCAGCTTATTAATTTTACTCCTGAGAGACAAAGGAGTCATTATTACAGTTTTGCATTCTTGAGTCCTGACCTTGTATTTGTGACTTCCTTCTTCCCTGAAACGGGAATTAACTGCGCGGCGCGCTCAGATGAGGTGGCGTGGGGTGGGTGCGTGTGTGTGTTCTGTGTTGGGAGTACAGCCAGAGGCATGGAACTTGGTGGGAGGACCCGGGCTCTGGGAGGGGGGGTGGGAGGGAGCTGCTGAGTGGCGTTGGCATGACGTGACTCGTTCAGGTGCCCCTGAGTGTGCTCTGACGTCAGGCCAAGATTAGAGAGAGCTGGAGGAGTTGTTGTAACCCACAGCGGTTCACTTAAATGAAGAACAACAGTCCGTGTGTGCGGTCTCACTCCCAGCTGCGTGTCGTGGACAATTACAGGAGTGTCGGCAGGGTCGAGTGACTGCTGGAGAAGAACGGCGCAGTGCTGGTCTTGTGGCACTGGCTTCTGGTGGACGCACACTCCATTAATCCATGTGGAGACTCCTAGCACGGCTGCCTCCTTCTCTGGCGTTAACAGATACTGGGCTTGTCTCAGCGGCCTGCCCATCCAGCTCAGAATGGGCATCCAGCCTTATTTTCTGTCCTGAAAAGTCACACAGTTCCCCTGTCACACAAGGCCCTTAAAAGTTTTGTTTTTAGAAGTTCAGTCGAGGATTTTGGTTTTTCATGAATGATTTTTGGAAGATGCTTTGGGATTTGGGGTCTTATAATCAGGGATGGCACATGGCTAATTAAACCTCTTTCCCTAGATCCCCACAAACAATGAGCGTGCGCTACAGAAAGATGCTCGAGGGAGCTACCACACTAAATCATCTGTGACAAAATGTGCTCTTAGAAAGTGGGATTGCATAAATGGATCAGCAGAAATAAATGCTTTGGCAGAGACTCCTTGAGTGGGAAAGAGCAAGGCTTTCTTTCCTAATTAGCTCTGGGTAACAGTGCTTTGATGTCTTTGCTGAGAAACCCAGGCTCGGACAGCAGAGCAGAGAAGGAGAGTCTCACTGCTGCTCTTTAATGGAAAGAGTTAAGCAAGGCTGTCCATTCATGCACAAGAAATGCCTCTTGAATTGAATCGAGTGGGAAAGGCTAAGGTTTGCTTTGGGAAGGGTGCCTCCAGGCCCCCGCCAATGGGCATCCGGGCTGTAAACCAGATGAACGAGATCATCTACACAGGCAGTAATCAGATTACCCAGAACAGAGGTCACACACACCGGGACCTGGAGGGTTCTTCTGAGGAGAGTGGCACTTACCCTCCATCTGCCGAAGGCCGGGACAGAGGACTTAATTCACCTTAGAGTGGATTCATTATGCTGCGCCTTAGTATCACCGATGGGGATTATGGAGGCCTTTGCTAGAGAAAACTTGAGAAAGAAAATAGGATGGAGGTCTCAGATCCAGTCAAAATAATACTGCTTTTAAAAGACCAAAGGCCACCAAAAGATTTGTAGAGGAATGAGTAGGTTATGTAAAACGTAAAGATAGAAATAAAGCCCAATAGAGCTTCTGAGAATAAGAAAACATAGTTTTATAGAACTGACTTTGTAAGAAATGCGTGGAATTTATTTCATTGCAATTGATGTCTTTATATTAATATGCTTTCCCCAGGGAGGTGGGTGCCTTTTTTTCCTGGTAGAATCTAAAGTATCTTTATTTCAAATGCAAGTGACACCTGAATAATTTTTAAAATATTTGCATCCATGTCAAAAAATATGTTTTTTCGCATTTTAAGTGAAATTTACCCAGACATAACAAGCCATTTAGTAATATTTAGCTGTTGAATTCCTTAGAAGTTTGAAGATGAATGGTAGGAAGTTTCAGTAGTGAAGCAATTTGAGTTTACTAATATTCTGTTTCTCTTTTTACCCGCAAGCCAGCCTGGCAGTAACATTCCATTGATGCAGAGTCTGTGATCACTTGATCCTGAATTCATTACATTGAAATTATTTTCTCTGTCCTCTTTATAAAGAAAGATATTACCAAACACATTAATTATGCACACATAATTTTGGGAGGCACACTTAACTTATTTGAGTACAAAATAGGCTGTAAAGATCGTAATTGTGTGTATATAAATTGTTCTTAATTACAGTGTACATTAGTGAATAGCAAGAAAACTTGTGTCACTTGACATTTCAGTAATGCGGGTTAGTAATTCTGTGAAATTGTTGCAGTTTCTCTTTGTCTCCAACCCCAACTTGTGCCACCCCAGTAAATTTTTATATTTTTAAACCTCAATTTTCATTATCGTTATGTGGAATCAAAAGAGCATTATTGTTCATTTAACTGCCATCAGAGAGCACGTCCTAGCCCAGTCCCCGGGGATGCTGGCCCCCTCTGCAGTTTTGCTAACGAAACAATCATCTGTTTGAGCAACCACCTCCTATTCTTCCCTTCCGCTCATCAGCGGGCAGCATTAGGTGGTGGTTAAGCCTCTGGCCTCAGCTTAGACCCGGCCCTGCCCTTTACTGGCTCCGGGGCTCCTCCCCCTTTGTTTCCTCCTCTGTGTGCAGGGCGATAACACCTGCCCCGGAGCATTCCTGGAGGAGCCAGGGAGATCATAAACGCAAAGTACCCAGAACAGAGCTCCACGTGGGAGTGGTGGCTTTCATCCCTTTTATTTCTATGCTGCGATTACTATTCCTTCTCCTTCTCCACCCACATAGTCATCTATGGACGCTGACGTAGGAGCCCTCCTTGTGCTGTGGCAATGACGGCCGGGCACTGCCCCCCACCCTTCAAGCCCCTGTAGGGCAGAAAGGGAAATGACGAGGCGGAGTGGTGAGCATCCTGTCTGCTGACCTCCGTGAGAGATGTACTGCACCAGGAGACACTGGTGGTGGCGGTCCTGCAGCAGTGTGTGGCCCGCCTTCGTGGGGAGCTTTCCTAAGGAACGTGGGTTCCATGGGCCAGGGCTGTGTCTTTCCCTCTGTCCCCCACCATCCTCTGACTCTGTGCCCGGAAGGCCTTGGGCAGGGCAGGGGGTGGTGATGGGTAAAGGGTGAAATGGAACTTCTGTACGTTTCCTTGAGTACTCTCGAGACTTTCCAAAACATGTCATGAGGTTTGTGTCTTGGGTTTTCTTCTTTTTCCTATTTGGTGACACCTTAGGGTCATGAAGTGCAGAACTGGCAGTTCCCCTAGTCGCTGGTGATGGGCGGCTGAGTGGGGACAGGCAGGACGGCGGGTCTCCAGGAGTAGCCAACTCCCCTGCCTTCTGCTCCCCCTAGTGTAAGTCTCTCAAACACTTTCTTCTTAACTCTCCCACAAGACTGCAGCGTGGCAGGGAGGCCCCGGAGAGCAAAAGTGGACCCTTCTGTTGACGTGGAATGGAAACGGGGGGAAATGGAGAAAACAACAGTGAACTATGTGGGAGACAAGTGCGAAGATGTTTTTACTCCAAGGGGACGACTGCAGGGGGGCAGATTTAAGAATTGGTACTCACCCGACAGGAGGGTTTTTCAAACGCGTTGTTAGAGACATGGCAACGGTCTTGACATGGCGTGTTCCATGCTGTGCATGGGGATGAGGCAGGATAAGCGTTTAAAGGTTGTCACCAGCCCTGACCTAAGGACGGCAAAGCACGCCGGTGGCAAACCAGGCAAGACCCCCCCTCTGAAGAGGGATGTTTCGTTCCAGCTCCCTCAACATATTTTTATATCCTATCAAATATCTCTGAATTTCATAAGAGAGTGCGCACAAGGCTCTAAGTTTAAATCAGCTAAGTGCATATGAAATCATAGTAATCCAGAACACGGATTACAGCCGGGACAGTGCTAAGCGCTGGATGTGAGAGCTTGTCCGAAATCAGCTCACGTTAGAAAGGGCACTGGCTCCGGGAGGTCGGTCTGCCCCCAGGAGGACCGAACGCTGCGGCTGCACTGCCAAGGTGTGCATTCTCTTCTCTCCATCCGCTCTTCCATTCCGATTGCAGGCAGCTTAAAAATACATTCGGGCGTATCTCAGTGGCCAAAAACCATATGGAGATCAGGATGAAATCATCTCCAAGGCAGAAATAACAAGCTTTCATAAAGACGTGCAGAGAAACTCAGGCCTAATAGCATCAGCACTTCACTGTCAGGCCCCTGAGGCACTAAACTCAATTGGATTTGGAGCCGGACGTCTCCTGAGAAGCCACGAGCCCCTGGGCGAGTCACCCACGTTCCGAACCCCTCGTTCTCTCACCTGGACCGCGGCAGGGTTGTCATGAGGGTTGAGTTGCACTGAGTGAGCCAACCGGTGACCTGGGCCTGGGCCTGCTCAGAGCTGTCACCCGGGAAGGCTTAATGCGGAGTGAAAGTCTGGCCTTCAAAGACCCTTTTCTAAAATGTGCTTGCAGTTGAGTCTTTTGAGTCTCACTCCCAGATTTCTGAGTTGCTGGCTGAGGCTTTTTTAGGCCCGTGGCGCTTCCCTGGGTCCACTGAGAGATCTCACCAGCAGTCGCAGCTCTGCTATTGATTAGAAGCAGAACCCTAAGCAAATCACTGGCCTGTCTGGGTTTTACTTCATCTTCTGCAAGATGAGAACAATCTGTGTGCTTCCAGCTTACAGGTGTGTCATCATATCCAATAGGAAAGCCAGTTAGAAAAGTGGCCAAATAAAAGTCCCATCAAAGTATAAAGTGGGTTAGCATTATTATTGCCATTGGGTTTTAGGTTCCCCCGTTGGCAAGGGGGGGGAAACACATAGCAACAGTTGCAAGGTAGGCCATTTCCAAAGATCTCTGGGTTCCAGAGACGGTTTGCCAGGGTTGGGTTGGGTCCCTCGACAGGTGACTGAATCTCTCCAGTGCTCGGTTTTCTTATCTGTAAAACGTGGGCGCTCTTTTTAGCTCGGTGACTCTGTGTTCTAAGACTACTGTGAACTGGAAGATTAGCACTCAAATTTTGGTGCAAAAATATCAAGTCTCTTGGGGCGACGATACTGTTCCCAAGCAAGTACATGGATCAAGGCTGGCATTCTGCCACCCATAAAGGAGGACAGGTTTAAAAACTTAAGCTGCAAAGCAAAAGACAGCTGACACCTTTGAGGAAAAAATGCAACCGCATTATATCTAGCTATTTCTTTAAAAATTGCCTGTATGCTGGACAGGAACCACGGCTCCCGTCCGGTGCTCAGCATTCCAGAGTAAACCTGAAAGAGAATTATCTGGCCAGAATGACTGCTCCAAGGCTTGGGTTGGTTTGTTTGGTTGTTTGATTTAGCCATGGTTTGTTAGCCAGACAAAATAATTTTTAAAGAAGAATGAAAAAGGAGAACCCCGAGGCCCACAGCTCAGTCTTTTGATGGCAACTTTTCTGGAAGGGCAGTGGCCGGCTGTGCCCCTGGGCCGCTCCTCTGGGCGGCTGGATGCAGGCTCGGAGGACCTCCCGTGAAAGTGGGTTCCATCTCACGATGGACTCGTGGGCACTCGGAATGTCATCTTGACAGGCCGAGGCTTGTTCTGGGCACCGTGCAAAGAGTTCTGCGATTAATTAGGATGGCTGCCGTGGGCCTCGGGATTTGCTGTCCTGGCGGAGAAGGCTGGGAAGACCCTTCAGTCCTTGTTCCTCTGCTGGGCACAAGGTCAAGGACTCGGGCCAATGCTGTGTCCGGTGTCCTAGCAAAGTGTTTTTCCACACCCTGGCATGCACTGCTTTGCTCCCCGAGGGGGGCTTATTCCGGTTGGCTTACAGAGAGAATGGAAGAAGGGCAATCTGTTGATTCTGCTCCCTGGTCACAGGACAGGAAGTGCAAGGCTGAGGGAAGCTGTAATTCCAACAGTGCCCGTCAGATTCCTGTGGGTCCAGAGAAGCACAGGCTTGGGGACTCACCACTCCAGCCACAAATCCCAGAGCCCGGCTGGCTGTGGCCAGCGGTCATGGCTGCAGATTCCCAGGAAACCCAGCCCTCGGAAGGAGCAGGAGGCTGGCCCCCAGCACTCTACACCCAGTGATCCTTGATATTTAAGACAGAAGTGCTGTCTGCTTCTTCAAGAAGGCACTGGGGAATTTACCAGTCGACCTAGGGTTTGGGGATGACCTTCAGTTATCCACGCTGATGGGGCCAATAGTCGGAAGCCTGTTTCTCTTCACCTTTGGAATGTGTTTCATGCTGGTCTGCTTTCCTGGATGTTCAAGCTCTTCAGATTTTTCTTTCTGTAAAAAATGCTTGAGGAGGAGCTGGGTGCTTTTCACAGCTTCTCCATATGCTTTCCATAGCCAGCCAAATGCCCCAGAGGTCTCTCAGTCCCCTAAGTTTAAATCCGTGAACTGCACCAGTGGAATAATAGTAATTGCATCTTATGAGCACTTACTATGTGCTCCCTGGAGCCAAGGTCACTCGGAGGCAGGGAGCGGGCTGAGGAGCATGTGGGGCAGGGAGGGGTAGTGGGCTGGGGCTAAACATTGTCTGTGGAGACTCTACAAGAGCTCCCTGAGCATGGACATGACTTCCTCTGCTGATGTGGTTTCTTACTGCTTCTGATGGCTGCACTTGAGCTCGGCGTAAGATTGGCTTTCAGTTGTCCTGAGGCTGATGAACTGGTTTGCAGGTTAACCATGGTGAAGGCTCACCTGGGCTTGGGAGGTGCCTTCAACTCAGCCTGCTCTGTAATCAGCTAGTCTTAGCTGATTGCCTCCCCATGGTCAGGGAGCCAAGAAGTAGTGTCTTCTAGGACCTTCTACTCCCTTCAACCAGAGGAGCCCATTGGCCTGTAACGCCCTACAGTCTCCAGCATAGTCCCTAAGAGGTTCGGGTACTCCCTGGGGTCCTGGCACTCTGCCCCAGCCACCTTTTGGCCCCAACGCAATCTCTAAATGGGGAAGATCAGGTTGGCTGGAGGGCATAGTGAATTTGAAAGTCCCAGAAATTAGTGAGCTAATATGTTGAAAGGAAGCCCTAAGAACGAGGCAGCTGTTCTCCTTTCCTCCTCAGCCTGCGGGACACCCCCTCCCCCGAATGTGGACTGACAGGCTTGAGACACTGGGGCACGGACCCCTCCTGAGCTCAGAGGAGGCCGAGGCCACAGTGGCAGCGAGGCAACAGTCACCGGCCTACGCAGGCCCTGGCGGGGGGGCTCCGTTGGTTGGAGCATTGTCCCGTACACCAAAAGGCTGCGGGTTTGGTCCCCAGTCAGGGCACACACCTAGTCTGTGGGTTCCGTCCTGGTCAGGGCACAAATGGGAGGCAGCCCGTCAGTGATTCTTTCTCACATCTCCCTCCCTCCCTCCCGCCTACTCCCTCCGCCCCCTTCTCCATCTCCCCTCTCCTGACCTCTCTCTCTAGTATCAGTGAACACGTCTTCGAGTGAGGACTTAAAAAGAATTAAGAGTTGCCTACAAAGCAAGGTCCTTGGGGTCCTGGCCTTCCCACAGTAATTACACCGTGTTTTTCAGACTATAAGACGCATCCTCCCCCACCCCCACTTCCAAATTTGGGAGGAATAATGGTTGTTAATGCTGCTGTTGAGTTCTGTTTACATTTACATTGGTGAAATGTTATGTTATTTATGTTATTAAATATTTTACCCCATTGTTCGCTTCAAAAATTATTTTCCTATTTTCCTCTAAAGCCTAGGTGTGTCTTATGGCCCGAAAAATACGGTATTTGGGTTGCCAGGAGTCCATCCCCATGGCTACATGGGGTCATAGGAAGTTGGCTGCGTTTGCCAGGTCCCTGTGGGACGAGGGAGGAGAAATATGCGCGTTTGCCACACCTTATCCCAGACCAGAATACACACAATTGAACCTAGGAGTCCAACTCCTTCCTTACTGAGAGCGATCTCCGTTTCCAGGGGAAGGTACCTTGGATCCCAGGTTTGCCGCAGATCTCGAGAAAGTGTGCGTGGAGGACTTCGGTCCAGGGCCCACCAGGAGAGGATGCACGTTTGCACAGGACCCTGTGTGATGGGTTTCCACGGATCACCAGCCTTTATGTCCCAGGCAGCATTCCCCCAAGCCACTGACGTGTCTCTCCGTCTCCGACTCTGTTTTCCTTCTGCACGCGGCAGGCCTGGGATGCCTGGCCTCCGTGCGGCCGCGTGTGCAGGCAGCTGCTGTCCCTTCTCAGCCGGGGCCATGGGTTTCCTTGGGTCCTTCTCTCTGGCTCACGTTTCCCCAGGGCTGCTGGTGTGTACGGTCTAGAGATCACGTTTTATTAACACAAAGAAACCTGCCCGGGCTGCCTGGCTATCGCAGTCACGTGGAGAGAAATGTGCTCCTTCGCTACGCCAGCCTGCAGCGCTCTGTGCAAAATACAGCCGAGCGCCGGGCACCGGGCCAAGCTTACATTTCACTGTGGAACACGCTTTCGCATCACTGCTTGGCAGAACATCCACGGCGGTGTCTATTTGGGGAGTAAGTTAGAGAAGTGTTGTTTCCCTCTCATGAGTGTCGAGCGAGGGGACCTTTAGAAAATGACTTTCTCCAGTCTTTGTCATCTTCAAGGTGCCCAGGTAACAAGGTGATCCAGCTCAGCGGGGCAGCCTCCTCTGCGGAGAAGCCTCCTCCCTCCCAGGTCTCTCCCGTTTCCCTTGCTAAGTCAGTAAACACACCCAGGACCGCCTGGGACCCAGAAACTTAGGCCAAGGTAATAACATCAAAACCGAAGCCCTGGAACTCTTGAGTAAACTAGTGAGCCTCCCAGATAAAACAACTCTGTTGTCCAAATCTTTCTTTCCGAAGATCTAAGGCTTTTCAAATGTTGGTCCAAGGCCAGCCATCGGAGGAAGGAACTTCAGCAAGGCTCCTGGAATGGCAACCACTGTTCAAACAAACAAGTGGACATCTTCCATTCAGCTTTCCCTCACTGGCCTATTTTTGTTGCTTTTGCCGTTTCGTAGTGCCCTCCCCTCTCCGCCTCTCCTCCCATCTCCCTCTTATTTTTCTCAAGGGCCAAGTCGATCCTTTTACCTTCAGTAAAATAAGTATCTAATTTCAAAAAGAGGAGGTGGTATGATTTACTTCTTTCAGTGTTCCCTCATACTCGGTCCTTACCTAGGTGGCTGCCTGAAGCCTGGCTTGGGTTTGGAAATAAAGTTGATTTTGGAAGTTTAAACCCTCCTTAGGAAAGACCAGAATGGTTAGGAAACAAAGACTTACTAGAATAACACTGACTTCTCTTTTCTCAATGAAATAGACGCCTCTTGTAAGCAGTGATTGACAGACTCTCCCTTCCCCATCACACCAGCCCATAAATTCCACAGAGATTTCTCGAGTGCCAAGCCTCATTCTGATTCCAGTGTTTACTGCCTTGGATCACGGCCTTTGCTGTCAGTACTATCCAGCCACGCGGCAGCTCATCAAGATTTAAGGAAACCTGTCCAGCACCGCGCATATGCCAGGCTGCCGCTCCTTAGGGCAGGCCACCAATCGGGAGCCCCCAGATGGCAGAGGCTGCCCAGCACCTCGGGGACCGGGAGGCAGTCTCCTGCCAGTCACCTGGTGAAGCTTTTGCTTACTCTGCAAAAGGGAGGTGACAGAAACCCATGCCACCTGTCTCAAAAACCTGCTGGTAATTAGCTTTAAAAATAATGCCAAGTCCTCACATGGCTGGTAGATGCCTAGGCTCAGTGCGGGGTGGGAAGCGTGCCACTTCCCAGAGTCCTGCTGTCTCAGTCACATTCGTCACCCCAGCTGAGTTAGATGAGGCTGGTGGAGGGAGGAAAGTCGCCCTGCTGTTTCAAAGAGGTCTCCTGAAAGGACGGAGGAAAGGTTGAAGTTCGTAAGTGTGCTTGGAACTTTGTTCCCCCGCCCCCTTGTAAGCGAGAGCGGTACTTTTTAGGCACATTCTCTTTGGCGAGGGACAGAAGCTCTGGCAGATGACTGAGGACGCTCTGGGGTCAGTCAGGGGCCGCTTCTCCGTTGCGCATCGTCTGCTGGTGTCTTAGCCACGGTAAATGTGTAAGCCCTGGCTGCTTGCTGTCTGCCACCCAGCGAGACAGCACCTCGAGGCCCGTGCCCCCTGCCCCCACCTGGGGGAGAGTTCAGGCAGTGGGATTTCGTGCTGTGATTAGCGGAAGCTGCGCACGGTGCGCTTCTCGGTGCATTAGAACAACAGGGCGCTTGTCACTCAGAACTGACTGCATGTGGCCTACTCCGAAAATCAGTAGGCCCCCCTGCCAGTGTGAGTCCTTTAGTCTTGGAAGGCGTTTTTTCATTTTGCATAGAACAGGTGAAGGTATGTGAAGCGCATCTCCCCGACTCCTCACGCATTTCCGTGTACTCACGGAGGTGCCCGTGGACGCACTTTGCTTCACTCGGAAGCTCCTCCCAGGCGGGGACTAAGTAGGCTTTTGTCTCCAGCACCTAAGCACGTGCTTTGCACCACAGTCGGTACTCAAGTAACTTTTTAAACTGAATTGATTAGGGTGACTTTGGTTAATAAATTATATAGGTTTCAGGTGTACATTCTTTACTAGATCATCTGTATATTGCATTGTGTGCTCGCCCCAACTCAAGCGTCCTCCCATCACGGTTTATCACCCTTTACCCTCGCTACCCCCCACCCTTTGCTCCTGGTAATCACCTTACTGGTGTCTGTGTCTATGAGTTGTGTGTGCGTGTTTTATTTTTGCTTAATCCCTTCACCTTTGTCACCGAGCCCTGGAACTCCCCCTCCCCTCTGACAGCTGTCAGCCTGCTCTCTCTGAGTCTGTTTCTACTGTTTATTTTGTTCATTAGATCCACATGTAAGTGAAGTCACACGGTACTTGCCTTTCTCTGAGTGGCTTATTTCACTTAGCATAACGCTCTCTGGGTCCGTCCATGCTGTAGCCAATGGTTGGTTGAATGAATGAAATGACAGAGACCTTTCATTATTATTGATTTAAAGAATTCTTGTGAAGATACCACTGTGGTATCTTGAGGTGTGCTGGCAGAATTTTGTTACTCGTGGCGCACCTTTGCGAAGGGCCGTGGTGAGAGGACGCGAGCTCCCCAGGGGCAGGGCGGTCTGAGGAGGCGCAGAGCGGACGCGCCCCTGCTGACAGGTGACAGGTTGGCACTCCTCGAGGGCACCAGTGAGCTGCTCTTCTATGGGAACACTTTCCTGTTTTCTGATTGGTTATTTAATAATCAAGGAGGAAGAGTGTTTGCAGATAAGAGGATTAGGATGCTTACAAATGAAGGTGGATCGTGACCTGTCTCCCCGACTTCCCCGTGCCTCAGACTTCCCCGTGCCTCAGCGGCAGGGACATAATTGGAAGTTGGAAGCTCCAGCCTGCATGTTCCAGAGATCACCTGTAAGAGTTCTGAAAACTCACCTAACACCTCCTTAAGTGGGACTTCGACTGATTAAGCCAAGAAGTTCCACGTGGGGTGCGGCGAAGGGAGGAACGCAGAGGGACACAGATTGAGAAACGCTGATTTATATTTCTCTGGCTAACAGAGGTGGGAGGATGCCTCTCCGCATGGCATGTTGGGATGTGACTTCTTTGAGTGCAGGCTTCGATTGGTTTGTGGAATGGCGCCTCTGCCCGTCCCAGCCAGAGGCTGGGGTCGCTGAAACAGACCCGTCCGTGAAGAGAACAGGAGCTCCCACGCAGGGTCCACCCAGGAGCAGCTGTAGCCCACCCCTGGGGCGCAGGCTGCCGGCGAGCCCTGCCCTCCTGGCATGCTGCCTGGGCAGCAGCAGGTCAGGAAGAGTCGGAACGGGTGGGTCCTGGGACTTGTGATGTCCTCCGCACTCCCTGGGCAGAGTTCATCTAAGCGCCCCCACACGCCACTTTCCCTCACCAGAGACAATGCTGTGAACCTTCTGGCGACACCTGGAGGCTTTTGACCCTTCCCTCGCATGCTGCCATTCACTTCCCTGCGTCTCAGCTGAGTAGTCTGTTGGGGAAAATACAAAGGTCTCTGGATAGAAGCATGCGGAAAATTATTCAAGTGACTGAGGCATGTGAAAACTTACTTTGAGAAAGATTTAAAATATAAAAAATAAAAATAAATACATAGCATGCTCCCTTTTTCCTACCACTGAGAATTAGCAACTTGACATATTTACCATATGTATTCCTATATACACTTATTTATTTATTAATTTAAACAGTATAGGCCAATCGAGGTGTTGGGGAGCTTTTTTAAAAGAGAACTGTGTTCATTAATTCATGAGGCTGAACGGTAGTGGTTCCAAGTCTGTTTTCTCAGGCCTTAGACCCTCCTGGCACTGTGCACCTCTTGCATTATAAGTGCACCTGTTTGGAGCGTAGTCGGAAGGCAGGGCAGCCTCGTGTACTAGGATGCTGCATTCTCCTTGGCTGTACTTGGTTGGACAGAGGGCAGGCCACTCAGATTTCCTGATGGTTCCCTTGGAACGTAAAAGGAGTGTCCCTTAACTCTAGGAGAAGCCGCACCAGAACGATCGTAACTCAGTGCCAAAGAAAAACAGACAAATGCACAAAGCTGACCTTAGAAGAAGGGCATGGTGCGCCTGCGGACCTAAGCCATGTGCTGTGACACTGGTTCCCCCCACGACCATGGGTGATGGGGCACCAGTGGGGTGACCATCCTGGGCGGCAGTTGGACTGGGCAATGGCCGACGGCCACTCTGTATTTTCTCTCCCGACTGGTGAGAAATCCTGAGATTTGGGGGCCCAGCAGCATGCACCAACCTTTCCCTCAATACAAAGCTGCCGTCGAACGCCAGGAGCAGCAAAGAACAGCCAGAGGAGAGCAGCTAACCCTCCCTTCCTTTACAGCAGCCTGGGCGCAGCTGGGTCGTTCCCAGGTGCTCTCCCACTAAAACTCGCAACAGCGTCTGGCACCTCTGTTCCTAGCACCAGGCAGGCGCTGCTGTCCTTGGCCTTTTGCAGATGAGGCCGGAGAAAGGGGTAAAACGCAGAAGGGGGCACAGCGAGGAGGCAGCAGGGCTGGAACAGACAGCCACACAGCCTGGCGCCAGAATCCGTGCGCGGAGCCGCCAGAAGGCACGTTGCCTGTGGAAGGGGGCAGAACTCCTGGGACCTCAGCACACCTGAGTCGACGGCACAACGCGGTGACAGACGTGTGCCGGGAGCCCAGCTGTGGAGGGGGTGAGGACATCGGAGGAGCGACTAAAGTCTGGCCGCTCGGAGTGCTCGTCTGTGTCCGAAGGCCCTCGGGTCTCCTCGGCCAGCTCCCGGGGAGTCTGATTTTCAAGGGTAGAGAGGCAGTGGCTTTCAGAACTCAGGCTTTGCTTTTAAATCACGAAGGATATAATTTAAAAATGAATTCTGTGAATTTGTATGACTCAGTTCCATGGCACCTTTGCATATGATCTTAACAGTGAAACACTGTAATGATAAACACAGTGAGTGGTCTGGAAAGATTTGGGGACAGTCCAGAGGGGTCTTGGGAACACTTAGGCCCACTGTGCTCACACCACAAGCACAGTCTTTGTAAGTCAAAGAGAACAGAATTCGTTCTCCTGGTGCCCGCCCTTCGCTAATCTGCCCAGAGCAATAGGGAGACATTAACACTCGAGGAACTTGGTCTTTCACACCTGGGTGTCCCTTGTCAACCATCCAGAGACATCCCTGTAAGGAAGCACGTGTGATTAGGTGGATAGGCTGGGCACCAGGTCTGCATTTTGCCATCAGGTGGCAGAATGGAGGGAGGCAGAGGTGCTCACTCGGTATTCACCTCCACGTGCGTTTCAGAGACTTGCTCAGTGAGAGCTCCTCGCAGATTCAAAACAGGGAGAATATCTTCCTGGGAGCCGCATATGCAAAGCCTCAGCCCAGGGCAGGCAGTGGCCCTTGGTCAATATTGGTGCTCTTCCCCTTCCTGCGGACTGAGGCAAGTTGTGGGAGGGAAGCGCCGGCAGTTCGGAAGGCAAAAATAGATCTCCAGGCAAGGATGTGGCTGCTTCTCCCCAAGTGTGGCCCAGATGCCAGGCTGCTTGGGGAGGACTCGAGGGATGCAACGGCTTCCTTCTTCAGGCCTCATCGCTTCTCCCAGATGGAGAAGCCTCCCTTTCGGTGCACTTCTTGGATCTACAAAATGAGGACCAAAAAGAGCACAGTGGGAGAAGTTCAGGGAACAAACCTGTAGTCTCCCTTTAAAACAGGACCTCTACGTGTGTTATTTGGATCTTACTTTCAAGTTGGATACTCTGTCATCACATCATTATCTTGGTCACATGATAGCAATGAAAATCAATGCAGAACCACAAGCAAACAGACGTTTATTTTGGAGTGCATTTTTCTGTTTTCTCACCAGATTTACTGAGGGCCAGCTATTTACCAGGTACTGAACTAGTAGGTGTTGGGAATTCAGCGATTCGTGAACTTGAGAAGGTTACGAATTGCAAAGGGACAGATGAATGTGGGTGTTCTAGGGGATGTACCAGCTGGAACCAGGAGGGCAAGAATGGTCTGCTCCGAACGAGGTGTAGAGGGGAGATCAGAGTTGATCTGTGAACTGTGTCTTGAAGAATAAGCAAAAATTGTATCAATAGGAAGGATACATTTAAGTGACCCAATGAGGTCTCTCTCAGCTGATGTTAAGAGGTATTTTTCATTAA
The DNA here is from genome assembly GCA_028533065.1 of Trachops cirrhosus. NCBI lineage: Eukaryota > Metazoa > Chordata > Mammalia > Chiroptera > Phyllostomidae > Trachops > Trachops cirrhosus. The sequence goes on along the minus strand of CM052545.1, from coordinate 87,484,124 downwards.
ATATGCACAGGAAGTCATTCCAATTGTGTTAAGGGACATGGGACTGGAATTGAAAAATTAGGAAAAAGGAGGATACAAAGAATGTGTGTGGTGGTTAATCCACAAAGTGACCCCCTGCCTCCCACCCAGGTAAAGGAGGCCCCGCTGCACTGTGGGGCCTGGGCCCTGCGCCGCCAGGGTGTCTAAAGAAGCGTGTTTAAAGAAGACGTTGGGAGGTGACAGGCAGCACCACTGATGTGATTTGACAGTTGCTGTGGCAACACGCCCACTTCCAGAAAATCAGCGTTCGTGGCAGGGCAGGAAAACTCCTGGCACTTGCCCTGGGCCGCCCTGGACCTCACACCGCTTGCTGGGCCAAAGATGAGGACAGATTCAGAAGGACAAATGTCCCACATGGCTGATGGCCACCTGCCTTTCGTGACATTGACTCTGGAATAAGATCAGGAGACGAGTAAACCAGAGCAGAGACAACAGGGAAAACAGTGCAGACGAGGAGGGGGAGGTCTGGGCGAGCATTGCCAACTCCGTTCAGGGAAACATCTACCCAGCATTGTATTTGAAGATTTGGAGTGACCCATGGGTTTCTATGGAAAAAATGCACATGGTATAAACGTATGGAAGCTTCCACTTTGTGGAAGCAGTGGAAAAGAATGCTTTGGGCATAAATAAAAGAGTCCTTAGAGTAGCAAAAGGACTTGGGTTCATAAAAAATTGGTTTTGACAAGTTTGGGCAGAAAAGCTGGGTGATGTCCTCTGGTGCGCCACCTTCTGGCAAGTTAGGGGTATGGCATGATGTGAATACTCCCCTCCTAGGTGGGTGGTGGGCTTCCTTACCAGCTTCAGTGTACCAGCCACTGACATCCAGGGGGCTGCTTCCCCCATTGGTTCTCAGACTTGACCTCACGTGGGAATCATTAGTGGATTCTTCTTCTTTTCTGAAAAAGTACTTAATTACGAAAGTAACAGATGATTATTTTAAAGCGCAGTCAGAACTGGGTAGGTGGGCCGTACGAGAGCCTAGTTCCCACTCGCAGATTTAACTGTCAGCATTTCCTTCGTGTCTGTAAGCATATATATGTTTGTAAAAGTGACATACGTTTGTAAAAACGTCCAGTTCTGACTTCATTTTACGATGATTGTACATATAGTGTGTATGTGGGAATATGGACATATGTGAGTGTATGCTACACGTACTGTTATGCGACTTGCCTTTTCTGCATGGTATCTTTGGGGTATGTTTTCATATTAGTACATCTAGATCCACCAGCTGCACGGAATCCTGTTTGCTGGATAATTATTTAACAAGTGCTGTTAGCTTGTTTTCACCCATGGATGCCATTCTTCGCATATTTGTATGGCATATCTAAAGTTTAAACTCCTGGGTGTGGAATTCCTAGATGCTGGTTCAAAGTGCATAGGCTCTAAAAGGAATGTTCTAGTTCAAACCCCCACCAAGTACATGGGAAGGCTTTTTATGCTTCTATTAAACAAGCCAAAAGAAACCAGACCCCAGGCCCCATTTTCAGAGCTCCTGATGGCCGTGGCAGAGGTGCTGAACATCTGTATTGTTAAAAACTCCACCAGTGGATCTGGCCCCTAGCCAGGCCGGAGCACCGTGGCCTCAGAAGGAGGGGTAATGTGGAGAGACAGTGCTTCTAAATCATGATGCCTCGCCATGTCCCCTCAGATCCAAACAGCAAGACTTCCCTTAATGTGGTCGATTGGGAGAAATGGGCCCCCCCCCCCCACTGCTTCCTCTGGAGCTTCTGGTAAACTGGAGATCTTATTTAGACAGACGTAAACATTACCTGAGTCCGTACTCACTAAACTAGTGTAAGACCAAAGCTGTAAGAGCCAGAGAAGTAACACTAGGTACAGTTTGATGCTTTTCTGTAATTGTTTCACAATAATCCATTTCTTCTACTAGGCATTTAAGAAAGAATTATTTAGTTTCTTTGGGCGTTGCCTCAGATTCCAGTAGAAGCAGGTACAGTTTTGGGGTATTCAAAGCCCGTACTGCTTTATCTTATTTTCAGATACTAAGTCCCCAGACCGATTCCCAGCTCACCAGTTTGGGGATTGAATGTCTCCTTCCCCTTGCTTCATTGGCCTCAATGGATTGGGGGGGAGAGAGAGAGAGAGAACTTTCTGTCTCCAGAAATCCCGTTCAGAGCGTTATCCACCTTGAGGAGCTGTTCTGCTCGTTGACCTTTCCACAACCAGTTTCAGAAAACGCTCACTGGCCTCAGGGCTCTGATCCCTTCCCTCATGGCAACGCTTCACCGCCGTCCTCTTCCGGTGCCTCTGTCTACCCAGCCACTGCCAAGGACAGTGCCCTAATGGGGAGCCCAGGCGAGGCCGTCACCTCTTCCCCCACACCCCCCACCAACCTGAAGACCATTGGTCTTCATCTAACAGCAGGTTTTCCTTTCTGTCTGGAGGAGCTGCCGTCTGGCCCCTCCCAGCTGCCATTTGCCAGGCTTGTCTTTACAGCTGGCCTTCCTACCCAGTGACTCCCTCCCTGACTAGGTCAGAGCTGCCTTCCGTTCAGGGTTCTGTGTTAGGAAATCTGAGCCGATTGGGACGGGGCTTCGTGGACACACTGGAAAGGGACAGGATTTCAGAGGAGTTGGGATGTTCTTGGTCCACTGAACGGTGGCAGAGGGTGGTGGGACTTGCTCTCCCACACGTGGTCCTGTGGGCGTGGGCTTCATGGGCGAGAGGAGAAAGTGTGCCCCCCTTCAGTGAAGACCCTGCATCGGCATTTGGTCACGACTTCACACTCGGCTCCTGTTCACGCAGGAGACACCCGGACCCCTCGTGCCTGTGAAATGCAGAGGCAGACTCTGGTCCCAGGCAGATTTCTCCTTCGACAGCAGGAGGCAGGAGCCAGATGGGTGTAGCTTGGCTAACCTTAGCGCAAGCTGGAAAATTTCAACTTTTCCGAAACGACACACTTCTAAGAAATTGTCTGGTCTAGAATATTATTCTAGCGTGTGTAGAGAACTGCACGGCTTCAGGCTGGCTTATAACTCTGAGTGAAAATTTACCTGCATCTCCCTCTTTCCCCTGCCAACGGTGTGGTGGTAAGAGCTAGATTTAAGAAACCCCTCCAGCTTTATTCTTGTTCTGAATCAGTGCCTGACAACTTTTCTCCTAGGTGGGACTTGAATTTATTTGAGAAAACCCAGGTGTGTGCCTTTTCCCAAGTCTTGGCTTGAATCCAAATGTAAAAATCAGATGTCTGTCCACTGAATGTCAACTCAGATTACAGATTGCTGTAAACTACGTACGTGGCTCATAGTCTTCCCTTTCTCCCTGCCCACGTGGCTGATGGCCGAGCTGTCACTGCTTTATAATGTAAGTCCTCCCGTGGTACCTCGCCTCATAGGTGTATGCCAGCTGGGCGATGCTGGCCTCGCGTTAATGAATGCTCGTGTGAAGCTGGATCCCCGGCAGCAGCCGCAGAGGCTGCGGTATTAGGACATTACTCACCTCACCCCAAATGAGACGCTGGGGGCACGAAATCCACTTTGTTTCGTTACCAGCTGACTTGGTGGAATTAAGTTGATTGTCCCCGCAGGATCCATATCCCTGACTTAGCATCACCCTCACCCCCACCCCAGGCAGCTCCCATTGCCTAGCAACACTTATTTAGTAACCTTTCAGAATTATCATTAACTAATAAGGAAAAAGCGTCCCTGTTTGGTGTTCACACGGCCTATGGTACAGACAACTCTGACTGCAGGTGGCTGAGCGCATCTCCACAGGCCTTTCCCTCCCATCGTCCCTGCCTCCACCGCCCTGCACCCCAAACACACACTTGCCAGACCAAGAATAAAAAAATGAATAAAAAGGTGTCGTGGGAAGTCCAGTTATGGGAGCAATAGCAAAGGGGCAGCCTCCGTCAGGCTGGGCTGCTCAGCCTATCGAGTGCCCTTGCAGACACACCTCACGAAATACTCCCACAGAGAACGGAAACTCGACATTCCAAGGAGCCTGTACGAAGCCCAGGGTTCCTGCATGTGTAGAAGCCGGGTGAGGGTTGCTTGAAGGAAATTGTCGGACACGAGCCTTTGGCATTGATTTTGCTGGCGGACGTGCGTGGGTGGAGGTGGAAGTGCAGGAAGAAAGTCAGGGCTTTGGAGTTAGCCTTGGTTTGAGTGTGCTCTTCCAACTGTTTGAGCTGGAGCGAGTCACTGCATCGGTCTCATCGTATTTTTTCTCATTCGCTTTGTGGAGTCAACAACGCAGCTCTTGCCGAGGAGGCCCCTGTGGCTGCCCGAGAGGCTCTCGCGGCAGAACCGGAAGCACCATCTCCGTGGCCAGTCCCAGTCCGCCAGCTGGTCCCAGAGCTAGTTTACCTCCTGCCTCCCTGGCCTCTTCGACGTATCCTCCGGGGCGTGCCCTTCTTCTGCCGCTCCCCGAGATGTCGGGGTTCCCAGGGCCTTCTCTTCGGTTTTCTCCCGGCTCTGTATTCTCTCCTGCTGGCCAGTCTCAAGGTTTTCTGTACTGCTAGTTAGGATTTCTCTTCTGAAGCCTAGAGTCATGTGCAGAGCTGAGATCCACATCCTTCCGCCTCCTCCTCTGGGGGTCCAGACGTCCCCCAGACTCAACGGATCCACAGCCGTGCAGTGTTTGCCTCTGAATCCAATGTATTCCCTCTTTCAGTGAATTTTACCATCTCTCTGTCAGCTGTCCAAGCCCCGAACCTGAAAGCTTATCTTGGTCTCTCCTTCTCTTTCTCCACTGTCACATTGGCCAGAACTCATGTTGAACCCACCTCATTAACAACTCTTGACTCTCCTCATTCCTCTGCCACGGATGTGGGGTAAACGCCTACCGTTTCCAGTCTCCCTGTGACTCCTCCTCCACCCGGTTGCCATGGCAACATTTCATCTCTCACCACCCCTTTCCTTGTCCTCTGAGCAGCAACTGTACCAGGTACCTTCCATTCCCTGGCTGGCCCCTGAGTTCGCTCACATCCTCATGCCTTCACACATTCCGTCCATTTTGCCTCGATCACCTCTTACTCTTTACCTGTCTGGCCAATTTCACAAATCCACCAAGATGCCACCTTCCTCTGAGAAGCATTTGCTGAGTCCCTACTCACCCTCCAAGGATCTGGATTAGTGATCAACCTTTGCACTCCAACCTTCGACTCCCTGGGCAAATCTGTCCCATAGCTCTTAGCACCTGCATTCTCGCTGTCCGTGTGCTCATCTGTTTCTGCCTCCAGACTGTACTCCCTGGGGCTGGGTTTTCTTTATATATTCTCAGAGTCCAGTCCAAAGCAGGTGCTCAATAAACGTTTAAAAATAAGTCTCAATCAACAAGCCTGTGTTAATAATCTCCCTATGCAGGGCATTGGCAAAGCCTTTGCTTGAAAATATTTCCCTTCTAGTTTGAGAACAGGTATTGCTTAAAAGTCACAGAGTCGCTTAATCTGATAAAACTTCCAGGCGGGCCTAGGCTGAGTGCAGTATGCTATAGATACTACAGGTGAGGGAAGTTAGGAGTTGTGGTCAGCACCGGGACGGCCGGGAGGAGGAAGGCTTGACTTAGACTTGAGGGACGGTAGGCCTGGTAGAGGGGGAGAAGACGAGAGGTAAGAACATCCAGGAAGCACGGCAGGCCAGCTTGGCTTGAGCAGAGAACACACAGTGGGAATGACAGGGTCGAGAGTGGAAGTTCTTGACTGCCAGAGAGTTTGGGCCGGGAGGCAGTGGGAGGCCATTGCCACCTTTGATCGTGGGAGAGATGTTCAAGCAGGAGTCCTGTGTTGGCAGACAGGATTGCAGGTGGCAGAAAGACCAGTCAGAAGGTATTGCAGTTGCCTGAGTCCATAGGGGATTAACCTGCCCTTGGCTTACGACAGGGAGCTGAACCACAAAGGGGAGCCCCCACTGACCTCCCAGGAAAACGTATTGCTATGGCTAGAATGAGCCTTTGCTCTCATCCCAGACTTTCCTCCCATTATTTAATGGGTGGTCACACGGAAGCCAGAGAATCTCACCTAAGTCCCCAGAACCGACAGGGTCTTTGGCTTCTGATCTGTGGTTCATTTCTTGCTCCCGCATGAGAGGTGTGTGGTTAACTGACAGAATGCCCCCCAGGCAGGAGGAGAGCCAGAGGAGAGGCTGGTGGTCACTGGGAGATGGGAAGACACGTGTGGCTCAGCGATGACAGTGGGACTGGAGGCAGCGGTCCGCAGCGGCGCCCCGAGCCAGTTGGGACTCTCCGTGAACTTTGGTGTGAGGGAAGACAGAGCGCACTGGCCCGCAGCCAAGGCAAGGCAGCTTTGGAAAAGCATGTTTACTTACGGGCGCGCAGCTTGGAGGCTCACACAGGAAAGCATTTTTGTGGATCTCCTCGAGAAACCGCACAGCCACAGACACACCTGAGCCTATTCATGCTCATCCGGAAGCTCGGGCTTTAAAACAATCCTGTTTTTCTTCCTATGTTTGTTTGGCTTGGTTGGGGGGGGAAGCGGGGAGAGGAGGAAGGGTGTCGTTCAGGCAGAGTGCGGACTGTTTGTGCACATTTGGTTCCTGGGTTCACAGTGGACCTCAGGAGCCGGTCACTTACCTAGTCTCCTGCTTTACGCCGCCCTCTGAATTCAAACAAAAATTTAACGTTGCCCGGAGGGGAAGACTCAGTTTAATGATTCGCTGTGGCAGCACTTTAGAAACTGCAGGTTTCAAATGATGAAGCCTGAGCATTTTCACCAGCCCAGATGATTCAACAGACCACAGGGGCCGAGGTGGTGCTGGTTCTAAGGCTGCGCGTTGTCATCAAAACGTGGAAGGAGCCTCGGAAATTAGGCTCCAGTTAGGGGTGAGCTCGTTTCTCTGCTTGGTGAGAAGCTGTCCCCATCCTAGGGGTGCTCAGGTAGATGGCCTAGTGGTTCCGTTTCTCCATAGGTCAAAGGTACCCCTTGACCCAGCGATGTCAGAGGGCAGAGTAACGCTGTGGACGTGCAGCACGCCGTCCACCTGGGTCCAGGTGCAGCGTGCAAATGAAAGCAGGAGCCCCTCATCACTGCATCCCTGTGCTGGTGACGGTTCCGACACCACGCACGCCTGAGGGGCTCCGAGGAGGGGCTCAGGCGAACACACCTGGGACGTCAGCCTCCACTTTATCCTCTCCAAAGGTCTCCTGTTGGTTGGCCTCCAGTGTGTGGAGTTGCAGGGAGGCTTGAAATGGTCATTTGTTATCGCACCCACTGTCGCCATGGCAGCCTGGGTGGGGATCAGGCCCCCATCCCTCAGAAGGAAAGCTGAAGCACAGAATAATACGAAGACTCCGAGCCGGTCGGCAGTGGGCTGGGACTTAACCTCCTGTTTCCCAGGCCTTCCACTCACCACGCATCCCCTACAAGCCCCAGGGGGCCTGCGTCCTCCCGCTGGAGATGGAGAGGGAGCAGGCACGTGTGTGTGACAGACAGTGCCCCTTGTTTCCCACTCACGACCCTCCATGCCCACCTCAGGGGGGCAGTGTTGCAAGATCTGAAATAGACCTCATGCAGGCTGAGGTCCCTCCTGGCCAGTCTGTTACTTCTCTGTACCCCAAGGGGCTGTCACAGCTGTGGGGAGAAGCTCCCAACACAGAGGGGCGGGGATAGAAGGTGCTCTGTCTCAGGGACAGTGGTAGGGAGGAACAGTCGGCCCACAGGTGCTCTGACCACCGGTTGGAGCTTCTGTCTGCCCCTCCTTAACTGACTCTACGAGTCTGTGGTTAGGGGCTCCTCTGGTCTCACCTCTCAGTCAGTTCAGGGAGGTAGGTTTCTTGCTGACGCCCTTGGCCAGAAGCGTGATGATAAACACTCTTGGAATGAGAGGCCCTGTTAATCCAGCCCCAGCTCCTGCCAAGTTAGGAGCTGCTGAGTCAAGTCCAGGCATTTTGGGTTCTGATGCCCAATCCCAGGGCAAAGTGCTTGTCCTGGATACAGGGTCACACGTGGTGACATCCCACAGGCTTCACTAGGGCTGCAGATAGAGGAAAGTGGGAGCTGGGGGCGTGTGTGAGAGGGAGGTGTGGCCCCACACCCATCGAGTGGCCCTCCCACGCACTGCCCATCCCGCCTAGCCCCATGAGGGGAGTGTCATTTCCCCACTTGACAACGAGGGAACAAGACTCTTGAGCGCTAGACGGATGGGCCCTGGACCACAGAGCTATGCAGGGGCAAACCCACGGGGGGTCCACGTGTGTCTACATTTTCTGATGAACCATGCTGTCTCACAGGAGGGGTCAAAGTGGAGGGATGAAGGCCAGAGCAGAACTGCCTTTCTTTACCCCAAACAGGCCAAGCATTTATTGGCGTACTGATCCTGTAAGGGTGTGGATACAAAGTATGGCTCCCCCATGAAATGTCCTTAGAAGGCCACTTTCTATCCACAGAGGAGACTGTTAGGCTCTCTGCCAGGAATCCTCCCTCCTCCTAAAGAGACATGGTCTCAGGCTCCCCACAAGCTCTCTAAAGACGCCAGTGAGTGAGACGTAGCGTTGACAGGAACCCTGGCCCTCTGGTCAGCAGAGGCAGTGTCACGTGCAGACGTGGCACCACCCACCATTCAGGAGGACCCACGTAATGGAGGCGGGGCAAGGGGAAGAGGGAGAGAGGAAGTGGGGTGGCTGGTTTCCCATAACTTCCTGGGGGCTCTTATCCATGACAGGAGGCTTTTCCTGCCTTTTTGGGGGACTGTCTGCTGCCCATGAACATTGTAGTCTAGAGAGAAGGGGAAGGGAGGGAGAAAGAGAGAAACATCAGTGTGTGGTTGCCTCTTGTGCACCCCCTACTGGAGACCTGGTCTGCAACCCAGGCCTGTGCCCTGACTGGGAATTGAGCCTGCGGCCCTTTGCTTCACAGGCCAGTGCTCAGTCCAGTGAGCCACACCAGCCAGGGCCTCCCCGCTCCTCTTTGAGGGGAAAGGGAAGTGGATTAGAAAGAGCATGGGCTATGGGTCCAGTGAACTTGAGGCTGAACTGCACCTAACTTCCCATCTTTCTAGCTGTGTGATTTTGTGCGGGTGCTTTTATCTCTCTGACCCCACCCCCACTTCCTCATGCATAAAACGTGGGACCCAGCCCCCGCTTTGCAATGCGGGCTGGTGGTTCAGTGGTGTTCGTTAGGCTCCTCACCCAGGTCCCAACACAGGACTCACTCAGGCAGCACAAAGTCCGTCACTTTCCCCGGGAGCATTTGCGTGGGTAAGAACTTGAGGTTTAGTCAGAAAGACTGTAGAGTAGGCTCTGCCTCATCTCCTAGCAGGGCAGCCCTGGGCAAATGATCACTTCTGAACCTGTCTTAAACTGTTTCTGTCCTTTCATCTCCGCATCTGGAAAACGGGGATACTAATAATGCCACCTCCATTCAGCTGTTGTGAGGATTAAACGAGGTAGTACATGGGAAGGGCCTGGTAGACAGTGAGGGCTCCACCCAGGTACCCCTGGATATGGCTAACCGTGATTGCTCAGCAGGCCGGGGAGGCCTGCCCGCCCGCCCACGGGACTCCACTTCATTCGCCCACTCAGACCCCCCCTCTCCAATGTTTATATAATGAATTGAGCTGGCTTTGTTGTTTCACCCATGCTTCTGCTGACAGCCTGTTACTGTGTGGAGAGAGCTGTTGGAAAAGAGCCTCGGAGATCAAAGCCATCTTTACAGCAAGGCTCTCAGTGTGTTTGTCCTGGACTTACGGACAGCGCTTACTGGGCGCCTTGTCTGAAGTGGGCACGAAGGAAGAGTGCATGGGATTTGTTTTTGCCTCAAAGTCAGCATATCAGCTGTGAAAGGCTTAAGACACTTGAAAAGTATGAGAGCCGTGACAGATTCCCAGCTGCTGGGAGTCTTTCTAATTTAATCCTTGGCTAAGCCTTTTCTTTCTCGTCCTTTTTCTTTCTCTTTATTTCTCCTATATGTCCTCTTCTCCTTCCTCATTCCCTTTCTTCCTCCCTCACTCCTTCCTTCATTTCTTCCTTTGTTCTTGTAGCCCTTCAGTTTCTTGGTTCCTCTTTCTCTCTCTCCCTTTTCTTCTTCCACCCCACCACCCTTTCTCCCTGGTCTTCGCTTCCTGCTTGTCTTCCTCCTCTTCCTTCCTAGGTCTTCTCTCAGCAACATTTGACATAGCCCCTGAGAGGAGTGTGTGCAAAGTAAGCAAAGTCCATTTTTTGGAAAATGTTTTTTTCTTCTGACTTTAAAGTGAAAGATACTTATTATAGGTAATTTGCAAAATATAATCAATAAAAAGAAAAATTGTCCCTGTTTCCAAAAATTGTCCTCGTTAGGACGTGGGCGTGCTTGTTTTTGGTCACTCAGTAGTTTATACCGAGGGTCTTCTCCGTGCGGGTTCCGTCCTGGAGCTGGGGTGCCACAGCAAATAAGACAAGGTCCTGTCCCATGGAGCTTTCATGTGGGTGGAGGGAGGTGGTCAGCAAACATCAAACGAACACAAAAGAAAATTTCAGGTGGAGCCGAAGCTTGTAGTAAAGGAAATGAAGCAGGGTGGTAGAGGCAAGTCAGAGCATCAAAGGAGACGGCATTTGAGCTGCTGTCCAGATGATGGGAAAGGACCAGGCAGGCTGAGAGGAGGAGAAGAATGTCGGAGGTGGAGGGACTGGGCGGGGTCATGCCTGGGTGTGTGCGGAGGGCCCGCTTGGTTGGGCACACTGAGTGAGGAGGAGCCTTGGCTGTTACCGTGGATGGCAACAGTAAACCTTTGGAGGGTTTAGACCCGGGGGAGTGACCTGTGCTGGCTTGCACTTCTGGAATGCCTGCCACCGGCTGGGTAAAGATGCTGGGTAAAGATGCGTCTCCAAGACACGAGTAGAAGGAGGGGGAGCAGTTCGGAGGACGTGGCAGTAGATGAGGGGAGGGACCGTGCTGGCTTGGACAAGGAGGCATCATCTGCTTATCTGGTTTTTATAAAGTATCTGTAATCATAGTATCCACAGTTTGTGTTTATGCATAGACAATTTACCGAGTACTTTCCAAGCACTGTGCATTATGCTAAGCACTTTATTTTTATGTATATTACCTCATTCATTTCTCACATAACCCTGTGAAGCAGGCATAGTCATCTCCATTTGCAAATGAGGAAACTGGAACCCAGAGTGGTAGATTAAAACAAAACAAAATTAAACAAACAACAACAAAAAAGAAGAAAATCATTAATAGCCCCAGTCCCTTAAAACAGACCATATTAAGAAATGGGTTCTTTTTCTTTCTTTTCCTTTAATCACAAATGCAGATGGTGGAATCAGAATCCAAACCCAAGTCTGACTCACTTCACAGCTTAACCACTACCCTGTACATTTAAAAAGGCTGCAATAATGTCCATGTTATTGCGTAACCATCTCCCGCATACGCAGTAGCCCAGCTTGTACATAAGTCATCCATGGCCACGGTAAAGTTCACCAAACAGTCCCAACCACGTACACGAATGAGGGTTTATTTGTTCATGCCTCTGAAATTGCTGTGGGTCGGTCAGGTGGCTGTGCTGAACTTGGCCGGACTCGAAGGTCAAGGGAGCAGGCGATTTAGGCAGACCTAGGCAGACCTGCCGCACATGTCCGTCATCCCCCCAGTAGCCTAGACGGAGCATGTTTATGGTGCTAGAGAGAGGAAGCAGGAACAGGCAAAGCCTCTTTGGGCCCCGTCTTGAAACTCACACGGTCACATCTGCCACATTCTGTTGGCTGATGCAAGTCACAAGGTCAACCCAGATCCAAGAAGTGGGGCAATAGACTGTGTGTCTAAAGCTGCAAAGTCGCGTGGAACACAACACAGGCAGATGCCTGCCACTGCAGGTGTGTATGGGACAAGACAACAGCTTCCTGCCGCTGGAAAGGAGATTGGCTCATCAGCCTCAGAATCCAGAAAGCCCGTATCTTTAGGGGATACTTGTAAGATTTTAATTCATCTCCATACATATCATGAGCACTCTTTATGGGTCCTACAGTGTTGCTCCCTGTAATGGAAGGGATTCTTAGAAGCAGGGGTGTTTCTAGTGAAGCAGTCCGTGAGCCCAGATGGTGGGCTTTTTCTTTCCGAAAGCAGTGGGTGCAAAGAGAGTAATGGTTCTATGTCGGACTCAAGTTATGACTCTCTGGGGTCCAGGAGGTCACGATAAGCAAACAGACCCCAAACTGGTTATGGGAGAGAGACCTTGAACCAAGATCTGGGACCAAAACTTTGGATCACGAAGGCATTTCACCCATCAGTTCTAATAGAGAACCCTTTGGCCAAAACCACGTCACTTTCTCTTCTCTCAGCCTTTTCTAATGGAGAATGTTTGTCAGCCGGCGAATGCTCATCACTGAAAACGCTGGAATGTGGTGTCTGCCGGACACGACTGCTGCGAATCTAACGCTGTATTTAGCCAACGGCTGAATGAGGAGCACGTCAGGAGGGTTGGAGGCGTGGCAATTAACCTTGAGGGTTAAATAGTAAATGCACCTATAATTTATTATTTTGATGCAGCCATAAATTAAATAAGCCACTGATGTGAGAGGAGATAAGAGCACAGATTGCTGCTGTTCCCATTCATTGGTGACGTCTAACTAATCAGCTAAATGAACGTGAGACACTGAATTCTTGTTAAAGTATGTAAGAGTAAATGGTAGTGGGAAAAATACAACAACAAAAAAACTATTAAAAAAAGTACATAAGAATAGTAAACATCCTAGACTTAATTATTCTACTTGGAGGTTTAGTCATGCCTCATCTGTGACAAAAGTGAAGGCCAGCTTTGGGTTTAAAGGTAACTTCGAATCTCCTTTCAGATGTAAGCACTTCGTCCTGCCCTTCCCTCCAGAAACCCTCCCGACCCTCCCGGAAGTGCCTTTCGTCAGTAGTGTCAGAGGCTACATCCTGGGGTTGATCTCGTTCACTGTGGTTCTTTCAGCGAGAGCCTTGGATAAATGCCAAGCTTGGACTCAACAAATACAGAAGAATATCACATAATTATCTCAACAGTTTCTAAGAAGGCATTTGAAGAAATTCAATGCATCATTTCTTATTAAAAACAAAAACACAAACAAAAAAAAACCTCAGTGTAATAGGGAGGAAAGGTTGAGACTGCCTTAGTTTCCCCAACTGCGTCTGCTGGGACTCTAGCGCAAACCGCGTGCTTCGGGTGTGAATGGTCACAGCCTCCTTCCGTTCAAGTCTGGGACAAGCAGGGATCTCTGGTGTCACTCCCTTTACCCTAATCTGCAGAGTCTCCTGAATGCAGTGAGTTTTTTTTTAAAGAAGGAATTATATAAACATTGAAAGAAAGCAACAGCTGTCACTAGAGGCAAAAGATAAGATTATTTACCTAGAAAGCTAAGAGAAGTAAAAAAAAAACACCAGAACCGTTAGAACTACTAAGAGGGTGAGTGGCTGGATAGAAAAAAGCTCAGCATTTTAAACCCAGCAGCTCCTATATGCCAGCAACAACCAGTTAGGAAGTGTAATGGGGGAAATTTGTACTAGGAATAAACTGTAAAACATGTAAGGGATAAACTTAGCAAAAATGTGAAAATTAAAATGAAGAAAACTATGATGTAACTGCTAGAGATAAGAAAAAGACCAAAAAACAAAAAATAAAAGTGGAGAGTACGTTCTGGATATATTCAGTATTTTTAAGCGATCACTTGTGCCTAAATTAACCTGTGGCCTTCATACAATCTTCATTCAAAAATCCCAGTAATAATTTTAACTATAAATTAGTAAAATATGTTCTGAAATTCACTAGAAGAGTATAAGAATGCCAAAGAAAATTTTCTAAAATGAACAATGGTGGAGGCTGGAACTTGCCCTATCAAATATTAAGCGTTACAGATTTGATTATATTAAGACATTTGGAAAGCCTTGAGTACAGACCCTTGCCTATACTGTACACAAAAATAAATTCTAGGTGACTCAAAGTTTTAGAAATATATTAGGGTAGCCAAAGAGTTCATCTGTTTATTTCATATGATGGCTCTGGTAGCGCTTAGTTGTCTTTAACTTCATTCAAAACAATTTTGTCAGATTGTATTGTGACAGCTGTCGTATCAGCATGCATTAAAAAAATCAAAATTGGTGAATTTTTGTACAGCTATTTTAACATTGAAAGTGGAAGAAAATGCACAACATTTTGGCATATTATGCTTTATTATTTCAAGAAAGGTAAAATGCAACTGAAATGCAAAAAAAAAAAAGATTTGCGCAGTGTATGGAGAAGGTGCTGTGACTGATCGAACGTGTCAAAAGTGTTTTGTGAAGTTTCGTGCTGGAGACTTCTTGCTGGACGATGCTGCATAGTTGGGTAGACCAGTTGAAGCTGATAGCGATCAAATCGAGACATTAATTGAGAACAAGCAGTGTTATACCAGGCAGGGGATGGCTGATACACTGAAACTATCCAAATCGGTAAAGTCGTTGGTGGAAATGAAAAATGTATCTTTTATTTTACAGAAAAAACTAAATGTACTTTTTGGCCAACCCAGTAAATCAATCATATATGTATCAGAGTAAAATGAGTAATGTACATACATACCCACACATGCATGTATACATATGTGTGTATGTAATATAATTTGTGGGTAGGGAAGGTGTGAAAGTTAGAAGCCATAAGACTTCAAGATATTACTACATTTCAATGTAAGACCTTGCCCATAGTGAAAAACTTTATAAACCAAGTTAAAAAACAACAGTCTGGGAGAAAATATTTTCTGTAGATAAAATAGATGGAAGGATTATATTCGTCATCTATAAAGAGTTCTTACAAATGAATAAGCAACAAAATCTCTCCAAAAAAAGGGGGAGCAAGAAATATGAAGCGGCAGGTACACAGGAGAAGGAACAAATACCCAGTAAGCACGTGAGACGTTCAGTCTCACGAGTAACAAGCAAAATGCAAATGGAAACAGTAGTGATATTTGTGTATATCATTTGGAAACATTTTAAAAGTTAATATTGAATTTTGGGAAAACGCAGTTTCATAAATGTTGGTGCAAGTGTGAATAAGTGACAGTTCAGCAGTGTATTTAGAAATACAAAACATACATGCCTTTTGCATGAGAAGTTTTACTTCTTGGAATCTTTTCTACAAAATGCTCACATACTAAAAATCCGTCGGCTGGAGAATGATAGGTAAATACCACTAAACCTTAAAAAAAACAAAGTAGTTCTATGTATGCCAACATGGGAGGTTGTTCGTGGCATACTGAAAAAGTTAAGAAATACGGGTGGCTGAATCATGTGTGTGTGAAAGGCAAGGTTTGAAAGCTTCACACCAGTGGGTAAGGGTGATCAGCTCCCCGAAGGGCAGCAAGACGGATCCGGGGCAAGAGAGAGGATGACTTCCTGGCACACTTCTGCATTTGTTAAAACTTTGCAGGGAACCTCTTTGGTATTTTTTTTTAATTGTGTGATGATGCATTTTTAAATGGAAATTCTTACAATTTTACAAATCCTCAGAGGATAGGACAGAACAGTGAAGACCCTCCTCCCCAGTGACACTTGGGAATAAAGGGGGAAAATCAACCCGACACAGGTAGCTCAGCAGGAAACAGGACACCCAGCATGGCCACGTTCCTCGTGTCCTTCGCCGTTTGCTGTTGGACCTTGGGGAAGCCGTTTGCCTCTGGAGTCCAGTTCGGTTTTCTCCACTCTGCAGGTGGGGCTGACCTGCTCACATTGGGAAAAAGAGCTGGAGGGCAAGAATGTCGGGGAAGGTCCTGCCTCAGTGGGAAGTACAATGGTTAGAATGTCCATGAATGAGTGTCAGGGCCCCACCTCTCAAAGGGCCACCATTAAACGAGGAGCCCTCTTTGTAGAAGCCGAGTTCTGAGGGAGGCACCTCGGGAGGGGTGGGGTGGGGGTAAAATAGAAAAAACACCGGAGACCCTGGTGTCTGGTAGAGAAGGAAGTGTGTGTGTGTATATAGCATAACAGAATACCAAAGTTCTAATGAGGAAGCTGAAGTAACTTGGAGCCATTAGATTTTGGAAATATTAATTAAGAGATGCTTCCAGACGGTAGGAGAAGCGGGCACTTGCCTCTGTGTGTGTGTGTGTGTGTGTGTTGTGGGGGCGGGGTGGAGTGGAGGTAGGAGAGATGGGGCGCTGGGTAGCTTTGTTATTAAGCTGGAAGAGAATTTCTAAAGGGAAAATAAAATCCCCATTTGCTCAGATATGGTTCATTTTCTGAGGCATTGTCGAGAGGCAGAAGATCAAATCCAGCTTGACACCATCCAGTACAGAACGCAGCAGTCTCCAGAAGCCGGAGCCGAGCTGCCGCTTGGCTAATGAGAAATCTCTGCCCTCTGCCAGTGGCTTGGGGGCCCATCTCTTCCTCTTTGGCACACGAGAGACAAAGAGAGCTCAAAGCAGAATGGGGACCTAAAGGTCACCAGCACATTCATTTTGCAAGCTCCCCACCAGGCCTTTCCAGAAAACGGACGCGCCGGGTTTCCCAGTTTAGCTAGAATGCCAGCCAGCAGCTTCATGCTTTGGCCCGGGGTAGGTTTTAATGACACCTACAGGCACACCCGCTGCCCAGCCGTTGGCAGTGAGGAGGAGGAGGAGATGGGCCAAACGGGGCTGAGCCATGTCCACACATTCGTCCTCTGGGTGTGAAAGGAACGACTGAAAAGTTCAGGTGAAACTTGAGTTTGAGTTTCGGAGCTCTGCACACGAACAGTGCGGTCTGTCACTGAGTTCACTGTGACCGGTATGACAAAATTGCGGAACTCAGTAAACCTGTTGTTCCGTGGACGTCTGTGCATTTCTGTGGTTTCGCCTGCAGACCTTCAGCTGGCACTGAGATCGTCTCCATTACGTCCTTTCTAGTTTGTTACATATTTCTGGGGCCTCTCCCCTTGTCGGTGTCCCCGCCGCCAGTCTTCAGGCATGCATGGGTTGTCCCAGCAGCCTGGGAGCTGGTCTCCCATACCCAGTCTTGCCCCCTTCGGTCTGTTGCCCATGCCACCCGAGTCTTCTCTCCAACCCTCAGCTCTGCTGGTCGCTCCAGTGCTCAGAGTCCTCCACGGGTGTCAACACAGGGCCTTGTATGACACCCCACCACCCACCTTCCTCAACGCATTTCTCGCACCAACACCTCGCCGCCTCCTCCACCCCCATCTTGTGCTCCGATTCAGTGCTACAGCCGCTGAGACTGCTTGTGGTCCCTGAGACATGCAGCCTCCTGTCATGGACTTGTGCCCGCATTACCCTTTGTCTCAAGATGCAGCTACACCAAGCATCACCTCTAGGAAATGTTCCCTGACCTGCTCTGTGTTACGTCCTTCTGCCCGCACTCTGGAAGCACGTGGTGTTTACATCCATCCATGCACCCGCATTGTGTCTGCACTGGCTAGTTACTGGTCTGATTCCCTGACTTTCCTGGCAAACCCCTTGAAGGTAACCATCCTGTATTTCTGTCCATTGCCCTTTGCACAGTGCTCCAGCTGACAGCCCGTGCTCCAGGAATGTGTGACAGAAAAGAATGAGCCCAAGTAGGTTTAAATTTAGTTTGTGGCCACGTGCTTGTGGGTCTTTGTTGTGCCTGATCAGAGGGAAGCCGTACTCAGCCTGCTGTGTTCTCAGGAGCTTGGCGAGGATGAAGAAGGTAAATGACGTTAGGGCCAGATATAAGTAACGGTGAGACTCCGGTCACTCACCCGGGAGCGTCACCGAGTCACTCACTAGGCTGCTGATAAATTTCAACTCCTGTGTTGTTCCAGGTCAGCTGTTGCCAGCGAACCGCAACACGCCGAGTCCCATCGATCCCGACACCATCCAGGTCCCGGTGGGTTACGAGCCGGACCCGGCAGATCTGGCCCTCTCCAGCATCCCCGGTCAGGAAATGTTCGATCCTCGCAAACGCAAGTTCTCTGAGGAAGAACTGAAACCGCAGCCCATGATTAAGAAAGCTCGCAAAGTCTTCATCCCCGATGACCTGAAGGTAAATTGGAACTGGTAATCAGGCCGTGGGCACGCAGAGAGTGGGGGGACTAAGCAGCACATTACAAGGGTGACCCCAGGAAGATCCCACAAGCTAATGAACAAAGGACTCTGGATTTCTGGTCCTACCTCTTGGCAAGTTGCCTCCTCTATGGGTGCCTTCTGAAACAGGCCTTTCCCGTCTTGGTAATGCACCGAAGCAAGGAGAAGCAGTTCAGGGTAGGAGTGGTTTGCAGCCCACGAAGGAGGAAAACTCCCTTTCAGGGTTGGGAAGAGAAGGAAAATTATTATATGTCAATCTCCTAGTCTTCCAAGGGAAGTTCCCTCTGGGGATTTATTGATAATTGATTGCTGCCATTGCCCTGAAGGCCTCAGGAATAAAGCTGGACACAGGCCCTGTCTCCACATTGCCAACCTTGGATGACCAGGTTTGGTCCCCGGACACTATTTATTCGTAATGCTCACTCTGTACCTCAAATAATGGTCGCTCGAATATCCCAACCAAAGGTTAATTCCAAGTTGGTTTTCTCTGCTGTGCTGAAAGGGCACATTATTTATAAAGGAAAATAGATTTATCTTAGGAAGTCGGATACAACTTAAAATTACTCTGACACATTTAATGAAAGGAATCATGTCCAACATGATGCCATGTCCACTAGTGTTAAATTAGAACCACTTTCGATGAGCCATTGCTTATACTTTTCTGTTTATGCTTCTTTCCAAGCACATAGACAATAAAGGTAGGGTATACACATTGGAGGAACGGGAACCAGGCATGGTTACCCCTTCCTCCTTGCTGACCCCCATTTCTTAGACCTAAATGTGGCTCAGAAGGAGCGTGGCTCCTAGGCTGGGGAGATGGTGTGTGGGACGTTGTCCTGGCACTGAGTTAGACTAGTCCCCTCTGCTTCTCCCATCCAGAAAGAGCACTGGGGGCAGGGGGAGGGGGTGGGGGAGAAGTGTCTAGCAGACTTGAACCACTGCTGCTGTCTGTATACCTGACATCACCTTGAGTGACCCAGAACTGTCCCATGTCGGGGCCGAAAGGGACCTCAGAGATTCATTAGGCCAAGTTACCGTTTTGCAGTTGAAGAAGAAGAAGCAGAAAGGTGACATAAGGTGAACATTGCCAACTGCTAGGTAGAGTAAGACCTAGCCCGGTCCCCAAGTCTTCTAGCTTCCAGAATGGTCACTACAGCGGGGGCTCCTGTCTGACAAGCCAGCAGCTGCCCCCCTGAGACTCATGAGAGGAAAGTGCACAGTAAAAAGGCAGAAAATCTAAACCAGCTGGGGACGATGTTTAGCCTATAGCAGGGCGGGCAGGGGACACCGTAGGGTTAGGCTCCGGGCGATTACATATCTTCTTTCATCTGGATGGGTTTTCTCATCTGGTGCTCCTGGCCATCCAGTCCTGTTGTACGTTAGAGCTCATCCCTTACACCAAACCGGGGAATGCATGCAGCATGGATTGCCTTTGGAATGGAGGGTAGTTTGAAAGGAGGCTGCTGAGTAATGGATGTAACTTCCAGCCAGACCTTCATAGGGCCTCCAGATTTCCAAGTTCAAAGCCAAGAGCAAGCTTCATAACCCAGACAACCTTGGCGGCAGAGAGACCGCACGAGTCTTACTGGGATTATGCATGTCACTACTGTCGTGGTCAGGCCTGACCTTTGCACGCCGCTTTTTCTCCTGCTCTGTGTCCTTGGGTTTCTTCATTTGCGAGTGAAGCCTCAGGCCACAGACCATGAACCTGTGTGAAGCCAGAAGCAGAGCTGTAACGTATTTCTCCGTCTGGCAGACAGTGCTGAGCCGGGTGGTGGGAGAGGTGTCTGAGGCCCCCGGCCTTGCGTGAGCAAACCTGCTGAGTGAAACGGGCTTCCCCACGGCTGCCTGAACTTCCGCCCTTGAGCCATTCCTTGGGGCCACATGCACCCCTGGGAGAGTGAGGGGGTGACATATGGGATTCCTAGCTGAGACTCAGTTTAATTACTCTGATGTCGTAACACTTTTCAACTCACTTGGCAAATACTTTTTAAATGCTAGTGTGTGCCAAGCCCTGTATCAGGGACTGGGGATTCCAAGGTTGTTGTTTCTTAGCCTCAAGGACCTGCTAGTGTGGTGAGGAAAAGGGATGTTGTCCTGTTGGGAGAGGGCTGGTCAGGGGAGGGGGAGGCATCACATATGAGACCCTCAGGAAGATGGTGGGACAGGACTGAGGGGGTCCCTGCTGGGTGGCGGTCACTGGGCAGCCAGGTGGCATCTGCACCTAGGAGGTGGAGGAGAGGGGACAGGGGACGTAGGGCCACGTTTGTCAGCCCCCCTCAGAGGCCTGTTTTCCCCTCCCCCAACTGTTCTTCGATACAAAGGCAGCAACCTGGGTTTTCCAGCCGGGACAGTCCTGCCGTCACTCCTGCCCTCTGCATCCTCTGCTCCTCTCCTGTTCCCACCTCCCCATCCCTCACCTTTCATAACGCAGCTACATGTGTCCACAGATGAGGCAGGGAGATGTAACACCTCAGAGGTGAGAAGAGCTCTGAGAGACAGAGTTGTTTGTTCCTCTGCAGTCAGCTGGTGACCCCTTAGCCCCTAAGGCCCTGGTCACAAACCACCAAGTTCATGGCCTGCACCCCTGTCTGTCCCCCCTCCACATGCAGAGCTTCTGCAATTTTCCAGGGGCTTGTCGTCGGCCTTCATCACCGCCCCAGCTCCAGTTCCCCTGGGTGCAGGTTCTGATACACCCTAAGTCAGCCGCTCTGTCGAATGGTCTCGGGAGCCGCCCTCCCAGGAGCATTGAGGGGTACGGCGGGCCAACAGACAGAGTGAGGCAGCCCACGTCCATCAGAGCTGCAGGCTTCACCTGGGCCCACTCACCCCTGGGAAGCCTTTGCCTCCCCTGAGCCCCTCCCAGCCTCTGGTGACCGCAGGGCCTCTCGCCTTCCTCTGGCACCGCCCCCTCACCGTTCCCTTTTGGAGGCACAAATAACAAATCCCACCAACAGCCGTTGTGCACCTGCCCCAGGCTTACTCCTTTCTGAGAACAGTTCTGGGACCAGCTATTGTGAAGATAGTCCTTTTTTGCTTTGTTATATACTATTATGAAACGTATAGAAAGTGCTTTGTAAATAAGATCAGAGTCCCAGCTTGTGAACGGCAGAAGGTGCCTGCACACGCTTTCTGTCTCACACTTGCTGTCTCTGTGCAGGGTGCTTGTCTGCCAGGGGTAGTGGGCAGGTATGGGGGTGGACCACTGACCTTGGACCTGGCTTGCAGCCTTGGCCCTAACCCATGTGACCTCCTCCAGGGCCAACTGCCCCTTGGAATGCTGGGGGAGGGGGAGAGCTGGCCCTGCCCACTTGTTCTGGGTGGCATGTAACTGCAGGTATTAGGCTTGCTAGGACCCAGGGATTGGCTCTTGCAAGTCATCGAAAACAACGTGGGGTGGGTGGCAAAATTCGCCAGATGGCCCCACACATCAGTTAGGAAGGTCTAAAAGAAGGTTGGCATTGCCTAGTCTGCCCAGGCCCGGTTTCCCTTCCTCTGGCAGGGAGAGCAGCAAAGGGGGAAGAAGAAGAAGGATTGCTTTCTTGCTGACCACAGTCAAACATTACTCAGACTAATTAAGGCCTAGAGAACAGTTCCAGAGGAAATGAGAGTAAATTCTTTCAATGCTAGCCACCAACATGAGTGTATTGATCAGTGGCAGGTGGAAGTTTATTTTTTAAATCTCTGCTTTTAATCACCAAAGTGTAACTGCCCATTTTATAATATTCTCATAGTTAAGAAGGATATAAAATACAGAGTTAAGGATACTGCCTCTGTCCTCGGCCTCCTTCCTTGCATCCCCCTGCGAAAGGTGCCGCTTTGATGATAGCTTGTCACAAATCCTTCTGGGCCCCTTTCTGTGAATACGCAATATCACAATTTGTTAACCAGAGTGGGGTGAGGCCACACATACTTACCTACAGGTTGCCGTTGTCTCCACCCCGTGGTGGTGTACCATGAACACATTTCCGGCTCCACGGGATCATTATTTTGACAGCTGCAGAGTATTCTCCATCACAATGTAGTTATTAAATCTCTTACTGATAATTATGTTTCTAAATTTTTTAAATTATTTTTCTTTAATCGTCACTCAAGGATGTTTATCGATTTGAGAGAAAAACAGGGGGGCAGGAGAGACAGAGAGAAACATTGATGTGAGAGAGAAACATCGATCGTTTGCCTCCTGTACACGCCCCAACCAGGGATCGAACCGGCAACCTTTTAGTGTACTGACGACACTCCAACCAACTGAGCCACCCTGTGCGGGCAGGTTTCTTCCCCATGTTTGTTGTATTGCAAACAGCGCCGCAGTCAAAATGTTGTGCCCGCGTCTGCGCATGCTCATGAAGACTGCTCTAGGATGGGGTCTGAGAAGGGGCGTCGCTGGAGCATCAGTGTGTACCTTCGAATAGTGGATAGGTATGGCCGCGTCGCCCTCCAGCAGTATTGTGTCAACTTATATCAAAGAGCACGTGGGTGCCCATAAAGAGAAGGGTTCATAAAATAAAATTTTCAGCAGGACGAGTAGAGAAATCCAGAATGCAATTTAGGATGTGCGGTGAGCCGCTTGCTTTCGTCAGCCTCTGGTCTCTCCTCGTGGGGCACATACTCTGCTGGGCAAAGAGAGCAGGGGCGAGCTGTGACAGGTTGGTCCTTGCTCCAGGAAGGAAGCCAGGGCCCAGGGACGCTCCTCTCAGCGGGGCAGAGACGCTCAGGGAAGGAGACACACGTTAAGACACCTGGGCTGCTGCCTCCGCGCAGCGCCCCCACCGCCACTCAGCTCTACCGAAATCTAATATCTTGTTTCTTGTTCCTTCTGTAACTAACGAGCAGGATGACAAGTACTGGGCGAGGCGCAGAAAGAACAACATGGCAGCCAAGCGCTCCCGCGATGCCCGGCGGCTGAAGGAGAATCAGATCGCCATCCGAGCTTCGTTCCTGGAGAAGGAGAACTCGGCCCTCCGCCAGGAGGTGGCTGACTTGCGCAAGGAGCTGGGCAAGTGCAAGAACATTCTGGCCAAGTACGAGGCCAGGCACGGGCCCCTGTAAGATGGCGCACGGAGCGGGGCTGGCTTCTGACCAAAGGGACACTGCGTCTCCCGTCTGATAGCGCCACACCCGAGCCCGCCTTCCCGCCGTCAGCACTTTACCAGAGGCATCGATCCACGCGACTGACTCACATCGTGGTGTGTGCGCGCGCGCATGTGCTTGTGCTCATGTGTGTGGTCACCTGTGTGCGCGCACGCGTGCATTCCTTTGCACTTGCCATTTCCAGATAACCCTCTCATCCTCTCTTAGCTCCAAAAAAAAAAGGTGCCATGTTTTTACTGGACTGTGGAGACCTCTCCTGGGGTTTCCTGCCCCTCCCCCCGCCCCCACTCCTGCCCTTCCCACGTGGCTTCATGTTCGCTCCTCCCTGCTCCTCCAGGGCCCTGCGTGTGGATCCACCGCAAAGGGCCCTGGTAAAACGGTAGCTCTCAGTTTTCAAGACGACACGCTCTTGTTTCTGTTCAACCTGTAAGCCGCCGTGCTAGCGCAGTGCACAAAATAAGCGGGCACCGCCCCGCAGCGCGAGTCAGTCATAGGTTGCTTTCCTCACCTCTTCGGTTCTTCGGTTTGGGTGGTAATCGTCTTCAAGTTTAAAGTGCTGTTTAGATTTGTTAGGTCCCGTATTTACTTACCGCTATCTACTAAGTTTCCTTTTAATTCTACCGACTCCAGATAAGTAAGAGTACTATTATAGAACACAGAGTGTGTTTCTGCACTGTCCGTACCTGAAGCAATAATCCTATTGTACGCTAGAGCATGCTGCCTGAGTATTACTAGTGGACGTAGGATATCTTTCCTCCCTAAGAATTCCACCCTCTTTTAAAACACAAAAATCACAGTAATGCATTTGAGCATGCCCAGAACATTCCCGGGACAGGGAAGCCGAGAGAATGCCAGGTGTAAGAAGGAGGGGTCGATTTATAAGTACAGGAGCCAAAACAAAACAAAACAACGCATCTTGGAACAGGTCTGACATCGAGATGTTTGGTTCTGTTCTCGCCCTTCTCCCGTACCCACCCCCACTTTTATAGCTAACTTTTTCCATAGCCCTCTTGATATTCAAAACAATCAATTACTTAAGATTCAGTTTCCCCCATTTTTTGTAATATATATATTTTTGTGACTTATTATACCTTGCTGTTTTTAAAAATCAGTTAAGTTAATGAGTTGGTGTTTTGTACGACCCCTTTCCCCGGTGGTGTTATTTTTGACTGCTTCATAAATTAATGACTCTGGAGCTTTTGTTTCTTTCCTCTGTTTGCTTTTGAACGTATGTGCTTTTATAAAGTGGACTTTCTGAAAAATGAATGTAAAAGACACTGGTGTATCTCAGAAGGGGATGGTGTTGTCACCAACTGTGGTTAACCCAATCAGTTCCAATGTTTACTATAGACCCAAAGGAGAGATTATTAAATTGTTTAATGTTTATACAGAGTAATTATAGGAAGTTCTTTTTTTGTACAGTATTTTTCAGATATAAATACTGACGATGTATTTTGGAAGACATATATTATATATAGCAAAGAGAAAAGGATAACTATTCCATGTTTTGAAGTTATATAGCAAAGATATATATTCATCGATGTTGTGCAGAGAAGAAGGGCTTGGAGGTTTTGAAGTCTTTACCGTTTTAAGCCTGTTGCTGACACACCAGCATGTCGTCTGCTTTCAAGTTTGATGGCCGTGCGGGACTTGCTGTGACGAATCCTGCTCTTAAGTACACGAGATTTCTTGTCTCTCATCAGGTCTCAGAAAGAAGTCAGTTACTGTCACCGAAAAGCACAAAATGGATGGTAGTCAAATATTTATTGGATGATGCAGTGTTTCTCAGGAGAAGCATCTGCCACAAAAATGTTCACTTCAAAATCACGGCTTCACCGCAACCACCCCAGGCAGGTCTGTCCCTCCCCCCCACCCCTCTCCCCCACTGTGGGCACGCGCGTCTCCGGCAGCGTGCGGCAGATATCGGTGCTATGTGTGTGGCTTAAAATTTGATGGATGTTTTGACTTTAAAGACAGTTCTTTTGTTTCACTAAGTTGTGTAATGTCAAGAGATTCTGCTGTTATTGCCGAGAAACATTTTGTGCTAGATTAAAATGCCCTTTTGTCCGTGGGATTTTCTAGTTTCCTGCCTCCAGAATGCCCAGTTCCGTAGTGGCCTGGTGGGCTCCCTGTCAGTCGTCAGCAGTTCTCTCGTGATGCCACAGTCTTGGGAAACTTGACTAGCGGGGTGTCCTGCTCAGTGTTCATTTCCTCCCCAGCCACGCACTCCAGCGGGAGACGGGGAGGGCGGGAGCTGAAATGCACTGCTCAGGTAAATAACTGGTGTAGGAAACAAACAAGACCTTTGGCAATCTCAAGCAGAACTGGATAGGCAACGTTCAGTGAGAGACCATGAGCTCAGAACTGGCCTTTTTATTGGTAAAGAGGCTGATTGCCGCACCATTGTTCAATGTCATTGTTCTCTCGACAGCGGAGACAGGTGATGTAGTTAACTGCAGCTGTGTTGAAGGGGTTGTACCCTGGACCACCCAAGTTCATTGATGTATAAAATGGCAGCCAAAAAAAAAAACCAAAAACCTTGTATTTGAGCCCTGGTCTTTCTTGGAATTAGATTGTTTGTATCAAATGAGCATTGCACATGTTTTCTGCAAAAAAAAAATAAAAAAGATCATAATAAAACATATTCTTTCATGTGCCAGGAAAGGTTTCAGAAACCTACCTCGTCTTAAAAATTTGTAAACTTCGGCGTCTGTCCAGGTGCCTTATATGTAGGTCATTGTCACCACACACGAACACTCACTCCTAGATTCACTGCCTTCTGTCCAGGGCAGTTAACTGGTAAATGAGGCAGCTCTGCCCCAGGGCGTGGGGGGCCGAGGCCCAGTTCGGGATCACTGGGGTCACCCAGAGTCTGATGAGTCCTGCAGACCGCAGCTGTTATAAGAGTCCTGTTGCCATTTTTCACCAAAAGCATCTTTCACAGATTAACTACTCGGCCATTGAAAATGAAACCAAATCATACCACACCAATGTCATTGGGACCCAATTTGGAATGAGGGGTCCAGGACTTCCTGACAAAGTCACACCATCGTTTCTTTTGACGAGACGTGCAAAGAAAGGCAAAACTCGACCACCCTGTCCTTCTCAGGCTACCTTGTGGGTAGGTAGGGAGTGGGAGGGCTGAACGTGGTGTTTCCTTCTCTTAAGAAAGCGCTGCCTTTTGAAACCCCACAGAGGGCAAGATGTGATGGGTCTTTCATCTGCACATGGGACAGGCACTCACAAACTGTCCCTTAAAGCTGAAGAGCCCTTCCTTCGGGGGGGAGTGCAGATGCGGCGTTGGCTGGGTAGGAAGCTGCACTAGTAACCCAGAGCTTCCTTTCCACTCACTCATTTCGGGAGCTCAAAATAATTCTGAATGGACATTTGAAGGGCCTTGGGTCTATTTCCAGAAGAATTTTCGGTGGAGCCCTCCCCCACAGCCCCAGGGTAAAACAGCAGGCGTCTGTAAAATGCAACCTGGTACTTTTGTTTTTCAGTAGTTTATCTAATTTTCCCCTAGTGTTCCTTTTAGGAAAGCTCAAACTGTATTGGAGTTCATCAGAGTGATCCCAAGGCAGGCCAGCTCAGCCCGCCTGCTTGCTTGTGTGGGGGTTTGGCAGGCCTTCGTCTAACTTGGAGTCAGCAGGCTGCAGGGGGCTGGACACGGGGCTCCCTGCCTCCCTTAAGGTAGACACCCACTCTTTGCCTGCCAGCTCCCTGCTGAGGGCACCTGGGTGCTGCTGGGGAGCCCAGGGTCCCCCACAGATTTTCTCGACAGTTAATAATGCCATTTCAAAAAAGAGCAAAGCCTTCGCCCACATCGTGATGACTTGAACTTGGCCTCCAAAGTCAGTCCATTTTGCCAAGGGCCGGATGTATGTGGGGGAGAGTGTGTGTGTAAGCAGTTAAGACATAAAGATCTTTTATTTTGCAGCATCTTACCAAACATAACGGTAATTTACCATTATCTTTTTGGCAACACCACAAAGACTGCGTTTGCTAACCAGGTAAAAGTTCACATGAGGTCAGTTTAATTGTATATCATGATATTGGTGGTGTTTATGCTGTTAAATGCAAACCTTTCTCTGTCTGTTATTCTTAATGTTTAATAAACTTTGAATTTTTTTCCTTTCTTTCATGTATTTTTGTTGACAGTCTGCTAGAAATTTAGATTCTGTTCCCACTTCTGTCACGAAGAGACCATTTACAGAGAT
This sequence comes from Trachops cirrhosus, assembly GCA_028533065.1. NCBI lineage: Eukaryota > Metazoa > Chordata > Mammalia > Chiroptera > Phyllostomidae > Trachops > Trachops cirrhosus. The sequence goes on along the minus strand of CM052545.1, from coordinate 87,456,840 downwards.
TAATTACATAGATGATAAATTAATTCTATATAACTAGTGATAAATAAACATTTATTGAATATTTATGTGCCAAACACTGTACTAAACACCTACATAGAATATTTCATTTAATCCCATATCAACCCTAGGAGGCAGGGGCAAATTCCCATTTTACAGAAGAAGAAAGAGAAAGCTCCGAGAGTTCAAGAGCTTACCTAAGGATGCACAGGTAGAAGTGACAGAAATGACTTCCGATCTGTTGAACAGGTATCATTCAGAGTCGTGATTCCCCAAAACCAGCGCAAACACTGTTTTCTGGTTGGATGTGTAAAAGTCACGCAGGAACGTACTCCAGGACTCTGGATGCAGGGATGCTGAATCAGTAGATCCAGGATGGGAACCAGAAATAATTGTTTAAAGGCTCAGCTAACCCCCATGTGTGGCCGAGAACTTGGAGCCAAGGATTTACAGACTCAGCTTTCAGTTGAGTTCACAACCCTTTGGTGGAATCCACACAGAAGCTCCAAAATTTCCAGAATTACCTGAAATTGTATGCAATTTTCATGCATAACCAAATTCATTGTTTTTTTGTAGACAATATCCATAGCTTCCTCCCTGCCCCGAAGGAATCCGTGATGCCAGGTGGGATGAAACCCCCGACCTGTAGGAGGGCTGGTGTCAGGCCGTGGTTCCCAGCCCCGGCAGCCGCACACAGTCGCCTGGGCCGCTGGAAACACCGGCCCTGCGTGGGCTGCGGCCCCAGCCAAGGAGCTCAGCGTCTCTGGCATGAGAGACGGGGGCTCTGTGGTGCGGCGCTCGATGATTCAGATCTGTCACCCAGCAGGTATGCGACCTTGAGCAGCTACAGAGCGTTTTTGAACCTAAAGCTGCTCATCTGCGAGATGAAGTTGTCACTTCCACCTCGGAGGGCGGTGGGGAGAAATGCCGACCTCACACACACACAGCTGCGGGCCCAGCCTAGGCCCTCAATAAATGACCTCTGCGGGAGCCGGGGAAGGAGACGTGTGTGCCCTGGAGCACTCTTCCCATCCAACATCTCAGACCGTTTGCTGCTTCAGAGAGGACGAGAAAACCAGTCTCCGGCTCAGAAGAGGGAGCAGGTGGCTGGTGGTGTGGGGATGAGTGATGCCCGAACCTCAAGGTCGTTCCCGCTCTGACCCCGCTCACAGAGCAGGATTTGCACGCGGATCGGTGGGCGTGCATCCACTCGAGGGCAGGTACACGTGAGGGTTCAGCCCTACTTTCCTCATCGCCTCTCCTCTCTCAGAAGAACAGCTACAACTGTAACTGAAAATCCTCTTGCGGCAACTGATCTTATGTTTGGCGTCTTTGGATCTCCTAGAGGAAGCGACTGCCTGGAGAGACTTTGGACTCCGAGGTGGCGGGAACCGACACGAGGCCAAACTGTGCCAATGCCGAGTGGCTCACAAGCCATCAGTCCCCGGGGCCTGTCACGTGCTGTCCTTGTGGGGTGGCTCTTCTGCTTATATTTAAATTAAAAAACATCCTGTCTAATTTATTGATTTTAGAGAAAGGAAGGGAGAGAAAGAAAGAGGGAAACAACTATTTTTGTTCCGCTTATTTATGCACTCATTGGTTAATTCCTGAATGTGCCCTGACCAGGGATCAAACCCACAACCTTGGCATATGGAGATGATGCTCCAACCAACTGGCAGCCCAGTCAGGGCCTGTTTATGTTTAGAAAGACATAAAACAACCCAACCACCAAGTCCCTCTCTTGAAATTGTGCAAATTCAATTCCTTCTTTGAAAATCATTGGCTTAAAAGTCTCTGTGGGCATCCTTGGCCAGGAGCTGGGTGAGAGTTATTGAAATTTTGCCTTAGTGGCTGGGAAACGGCTTACTGGTAATAAATCTAAAGGATCTTTTGGAGGCGCCGGGCCTGGGTGAAGAAGGAAGCGAGCTTCCTCTGCGTCTCCAGGCTTTGAGTCGGGGAGGACTTGGGGCCAAAGCCCCCTCTCTGACTCCTTCTCATCCCGCAGGCCTGGCATGATGACTGGAAACAAGAGGAAAAGCTAACAGTTCCCGAATCCTGAACCCTGTACCTGCCATGTCTCATTTCATTCTTAAAGTTATGAAATAGACACTGTTGTTATTCCTGTTTCCCAGATGAAAGAACAGGCTTGTGGAAATGAAGCAACAAGAATTTAAACCCAGGCACAGAGCCTGGGTCCAGCGTTTGGGTGTTAAACCCCTCCCTTCCCCTCCAGGGCTTCCCATAGGCGCCCAGCAAAGCCAAGGGCATTCACTGTGGTTAGGGGGGTGAGCCTGGCACAGGCAAACCTGGCCTCGGATCCACTTCTATGGCCCACCATCTGTGCCACCATAGACAATTTGCCAGATTGCCCTGAGTTTATCTGTGAAGTGGGCATAATACTCTCCTTGTAGGATTGTTAGAATTAAGTGAGAATGAACACACACACACACATACTGAATGATGCCCAGAGTGTAAGAGATTCGACAACTATTTGCTTTTTGTAATACTAATAATAATGATCAGTATACAGGGTGAGGCAAAAGTAGGCTTACAGTTGGGAGCACACAAAACAGTGTATTCTCATACTGCCATTTATGAATCATTGCATTACGTTCCATACGAAGAGCTGTGAGCCTCCTTGGGCCGCCCCCTGACTATCGCTGGGCGTGACCTCATGCACGAGTGATGTGTTAGGACAGGGTCAGACCCTGTGTGGTGCACTTCGGTGGATGCATTTTATTCTCCCGATACTTGATTCAAGAGCTACGGCTGTGTTTTGGCGACACACCGCATGTGTTTCATGGATGAGTAACCAGTGGGCAGAGTATGACCCACTTTACAAGCCAAAAATGTTTCTGAAATTGATTTTATAAATATGAAATTCATGGAGCATTACCAGCGTTAAGCCAACTGTGCGGCCTCTGATATGGCTGGGATTTGGGAGACCCGCACTGAAGGCCGCTGAAGAGCCGGCATCTGCGGCGGGAGAGAGGCCCCTGCCCACGGAGACCAGACGTTCTGGGTGGCTCCCAGCATCCTCCTCCAGCGCCTGCCTTCGTCCGTGCCTCTTTCTCCCCAGCCAGCTGTCTGCTACCCCCTGGCAGACCCAGGCCCAGGCCCACGCCGTCAGTGACAAGGGTAACAAGGATGCCAGTGGCTTCCCAAACCCTTTTCTTTTTCTCCTGGACAGGATTGTCTGCTTTACAAACATAGCTTCAAGTTTTTCTAGCTGCACCCCCCACTCCCAAATAGATGGCAGCCCCTAAGCCACTTCCACCCACAAATTCTGAAGCCGCTCCTGAAAACGAGTCCCAGGATGTAACGAATCAGAGATCTATGGGAGATCTATGGGCTTCGGCAGAACCTGAGGCCACCAACCAATCCAGGAAGGTGCATTTTCCCTGGGGAGCAGAGCGATGGGCCTCCAGCAGGAGTTACAAGGTCCAGCGACAATCATAGTTACTTCTCCAGTGATCAGTTCTGTCCTTTCTCTCGGCAGCCTCGTGGGACTTGAGAAGGCGTGGAGAAAAGGAGGGCTCCTCATGAACCTTCCCCGGGAGGAGGAAAGGGGTTCCTGGTCACGGGACAGGGAACTGCACCCCACCCCACCCTGGCAACCTGTCCGAGCACTGAGGGGCAGTGATTCTCACCTGATTCTCACGCGGGCACTTTCAGAGACCCTGGGAGGTCCTCAGGGTACAATAAATAAGGAAGCTGAGGCCAGCCTTGTCCAAGTTCAGGGAGGAAGGGGCGGGGCTGTGTTTTGACTGCTCGGTGTTCCCCAATGCGCTAGTGCCGACCCCAGCCCATCCCACGTGTCTTCTGACCTCCCTGCAAACATACCCCACCTTCCTCCGCTGTAATTAGTGAGGTTTGAGTACATTTGAAGAATAAATGCCCCCGACAGGGTGCTGACTCCCCCAGTCTGCGCCTGGTGCTTCCCTACTCACCCCAGAGATGAAAGACCCTGATTTGTGAGGGAGGGGCCCGGCCTGACTGATTGCATCTGAGACGGCTAGAATTGCCTTTCCAAAGACGAATCTTCCCCACCTGTAACCGCGTTCTCCTCTCCCTGACTTCTCTGTTCACAGAAAGAAAGCCTGTGGCTAGTGTCCTTTGACGCGGCTCCTGGCACAGCCCGGAAATGCCCCTCCCTGTCTCCGGCCCATCCCACCTCCCCCGGAGGGCACAGCGAAACCCCTTCACTCTTCTTCCAGGTCCCCCTCGCCCCCCGCTGCTCCCCAGAACCACAGAAAGAAGCGGACACACACAAAAGGCTACATGAAAAGGTGCCTTTAAAAGACCAAAGGGCCTTTCTTTCTTTTGAATGATGATGAATCTCAGAAATAGAGGAAAAGTAATTTGAAAGAGGAGACGGTAGGTATGCAGGAAGAAGGTGAGACTTCCCCTTGGTCTGACAGTTCTCCGTGGGGAGCTTGGATTTGAGCTATTTGTGCACCGAAATGGTCACATTCTCCCTCTCTTTCCTTTCCCTGCCCCTCCTTCTCCCTCCGCCTTCTTTCCTTGCTCCCTGGTGTGTGGCGGGGGCGGAGGGCGGACGAGTGGGGGCGTGTGGGGGACAGGTGGGCATAGCTACAGTGGAAGTGGGGACGAAGAGTCCGGGGACCGCCGGCGGGGGGCGGGGGGAGGGATGTGGAAAGCCCCCGGCTGTGACTCTGCAAACACCACAGCCGACTCTCTTGATCCCCATCCACGGAAGAGTCTGTGTGAGCGGGAAGCCGGTTCTCAGAAACCCGCCCCACGGCGCTTTTGGGATCACACGACCTTGTGTGAGGCAGAGGCCGCCTTGAAGATGTTTCATCTGGTAAGTCCTTTGATTTTCTCCGATGAGAACATTGTGGTCTGGAGAAGGCAAGTGATTTGCTCAATGCCCCCCACAGCTCGGTGCCATGGCAGCGACCCCCTACTGCCTAGGCCTCGCTGTTCAGCAGAGCGCCCTGCCCCTCTCCTGCTGCTCCCCACCTGCACCCCAAGGGCGAAGACGCTCTGGTCTGTGTCTTGCAGATGGAGAAATGGAGCCCCGAAGGGCCTCGTCCACTGGGCCCACTGTCCTCTCCGCCTGAACACAGCCTTGAAGGATCCAGTCCTACCCATTCCTCAAGACGAACTGAGATGTCCCTTTTCTTTTGAAATCTTCTCCAGTCCTCTGGTTGGGAGCAGTGAGGCCGTCCTCTGAACCGCACCCCACTCCCAACACAAGCTCTCCATCTGTCCCTCTCTGCAATGGCTCACTTCCTCCAATGTGGTTTAGACACAGATGTCTACAACATAGCCCCTCCGCAAAGCAGTCAGCATCTTCCAGGCACATGACGGGTGCCTACCGCAGCTAATCCTAACTGCGTAATTCAACTCGATCTTAATGCTTTCATGTGCTTTTGTATTTCCTATTCTTTTTGCAAAGACGAAAAAGACAAAGAAAGGCCTTATCTTGGAACACGGAGTCGGGGCAGCCTGCCTCCACATAGATCCTTCCCGCAAACAATGACACCTCCTCCAGGAAGCCCCTGTGCACAGGCCTGGGCTGCAGGCTGGAGAAGCCCTGGATGGAGGCAATACGGGTGTGCAGTGCCTGAAGGGATATTTAAAATGGTAATAACAATGTTCTCTGTTATTCAGCCATTTTCTCTGCTTTTGCTAAAGAAGAAAATTGTTGAAGTTTTTACCAATACAATAGAAATACGAGGGATTTTTCTGCTGAAAGTATTTTAATAGACACTTTCAACTTTGGAGACTTTGCCACAGTAGATCCTGAAGGGAAACAGACTTGGGCAGAATTGCCAGCCCTGGGCTTTACTGAGAGGTGGGATGTTTTATGTATCTCTCTGCCAAACTTGCCCTCGTGGAGGTATTAAAATTCCTATTTGTAAACCTGCTGCTTTGTGTGAAAGAAAATTTCAAAATTAAAATTAAGAAAAAATTCTCCCACCGCCTCTGAGTGAAGACAGCTTGACAAACCTGGCTGCATTGTCTACTGAACATGCAAAGAGCGCCGATTTTGATGGTCATTGCCAAGTGTACCGAGGTTCAAGCACGAGCATAGACTCTGTAATACTACCCACTACTCCAACAGACCGAGAGGCAAGTACATCTTCCTTCATAAAGGAACATGCATTAACAGAATTAAAAAGCATTACTCTATGACTTTTTTCCTGTTTCACTCTACTTAATTTCTGTTACTAATATGATGACGTATATACGATGTTCAATAGAAGGAAAATTTCATAGTTTTCTGGCTGTTATTATTTGGCTTAATTTTTGATGGCTACTGCCAATAATTATGCTGTGCATAGAAAAGGACTTTAAAAAGTACCCACTCTGAGTACACCCATGGGTGCCCCCCACCCGTGCTCAGGGTGAGCACCGTTGCCCCGCAATCATCCCAGGAAAGCTTTGACTCATTTTCAAAAGCATTTTAGAAACGAAGCTTTTATGAGGCTCTGTCTCGGGCAAGTTAAGCTTTACTGGTTGTGTCTTCCTTATTAAATTGTAAGCCCCTTGCCTCTGGGTCCTTGTCCATTTTTACAGGCGTGGAAGGAGAGAGATAATTTCCTCCCCTGGAATCCTCTGTAATATTTCAAAGGGTTTTTCCACCTTGGCACTACCAAGTTTTAAACCAGATACTTTTTTGCTGTGAGGGCTGTTCCTACACAACACAGGACATTTTGCAGCATCTCTGGCCTCCACTTATGAGATGCCAGGGACAGCCCCACCCCAGGTGTGACAACCAAAATTGTTCCCAAAAACGGCCCGAGAGAGAACCACTAAGTTAGACTGAAATTCAGCAGCGTGCATTAAAGTGGACCAGGAAGAAACCCTCTTCTAAGTTGTGGAACAAGCCCTCCTGTGGTCTCCGAGCCTCTGTTTCCTGCATCTGTAAGGTCGGAATAAGAACATCTACTTTAACTTGAGGCAAAATGACTTGTCTGCTCTAAATCTGTTCTCATGTGTAAGCTCATTGTGATCGAGAGGTCAAATTTTTACACCGCAATACAGTTGTAGGGGAAAAAATGTAGCTCATAAAAGAATCTATAATTGATTTCATCTTTATTTGTGTCCCCAGGAAACTCAATTGACCAATTAAAAGTAATTTCTTTTTTTCCAGTTTCAAACGGGCTCTTTCATCCAGCTTGACCTCTTTGGGTTAAGAATTTAATCCATTTAAAACCCAGCTGTTCAGGGCAGGTTCTCTCTCCACCTTCTCCTTCTCCAGATTCTGTCTGGGTGGAGGAGAAACTCACGAATCGTATGAGAGTAGGAGTCGGCTCCATTCTGCGTGCTGACGTTTGGGTCTGGCTCTTGGATCTTTCCCTGGGAAGGGAATCCCACTCTGTCCTTCGGAGCTTTGTGTGTGGCCCCTGACTTGGCCTCCAGCGGTGAGTCCCCACTCCCTGCAGCCACCTTATCTACCACCTGAGTCTTCTTCCAGCCTCTGCCTCTCCCTGGGGCCCCAGGGGCTCCGCTGTGTGTTACCTGCACCAACCTGGACGCTGCAAGTCTCTTCCAGTTGGACTCCTGGCCCCCTCACCAGACGCCTTCCTTAGCCCTGGCACCTGCCGCTCGTGTGCTGGGCCCACCTAGGGCTGTGCAAACACTTGCATTTCTCAGGGGTGAGTTACCGTATTTCCCTATCTGGGTGTTCCTAAACCTGCTAATCGTCTTTCCCCCCTCCCACCCCGACAACCCTGGTCTTGACCTTGATTTTGAGGAGAGAAATACCCACACCTCCTACCTTTTGCCCTGTCTTCTGTCTCTTCTGAGCCCCCTTCTCAGACCTGTAAATGCTTTTCCTCCCCTTTCCTTTCCAGTGTGGGCCAAGTTCCCTTCCACGTCTTCCTTCTCCCCTGATCCATAGCTTTCTTCTGCTCCTTCCCTGGGGCAATATGGCCAAGGACTGTGGGGAAAGAAACAAATTTATCATCAAGAGATATACAGCGAAATGTATTTCAAAAATACTAGCAGTTGCCGTGAAGGCTCGGGGCCAGGTGGTCCTTTGGAAATGAAAAGCGTGCCGAGAACTGTCTTCACAGTTCAGCCCACTGTCTCCCTGCAGAGGCAGACACCTGCCCTGGAACAGCAAAACCTGCCCTTGGAGAGGATGTCTCTTAAACCTTTCAAACCGACGTGGGCTTCTTAGTTTTCCTGCCTTCTTTTCCTCCTTGCTTTCCCACTGTCCTCTCCTCTCTGTCTGGACCTGGCTTCCCGTGTGGTTTGCTCAGGGTCATTTTCCCGCAGAGAGGTGCCTGGATGAGCAGAGGGCACCCTGCTTGCTGCTCTGTCTTGCTGTCCTGGGGAAGCCGGGTGGACACAGCTGCTCTGGAGACCAAATTCCGAGGAGCCGCCAAGCACGCGAGCCTCCCCAGACAGGCTGGGCCTGCACCTCCCCGTGGAAGCCACTCCAGTGGGTTCCTTCAGAACCACCTGCAAGGACCAAGGCCCAGTGCCGCCCAAGGCACCTCCGGAAGCAATTTCCAGATGGTTCCATCGACAGCTCCTTTTGAAAACTCACATCCTCCCGTCTGCCTGGGGCCAACTGTGTGTTCTTGGTGGCCTCCCCCAAACTTACTTTACATGCAATGCACACAGGCATGTAATCACATGCACACACTCTTCCCCTCCGGTTCCATGGTGAAGCCTGAATTCATATAATGGAACTTCCTCGGCCACATGGACTAAAATAACTCTGGCATCTCCTTCTGGATAGATTTTAATGAGGAAAGACACAGCATTTAAATTATGCTTATTACTTTCAGTTGCTCGTACAGGCCATGGAGTTAGGAAAAGGCAATGAGAGTCACGTGTGCTGAATTTGTTACTAGGGCGGCTCTGGAAGGGGGACCGACGCCGAGGCCACCTGAGCTGTCTCTCCCCCTTCTAGGCAGCCTGGCTGAGGAAGAAGGTGCAAGTCCTGTCACCATCATCGCCACCATCACCGCCACCATCATCATCATCACACTCTTTGAGTGCCTCCTCTGTGCCACAACCCTGGCTAATAAGCACTTTATGTGCATTATCTTATTTAATTAAATAATTAGAATTCGGCCAATAGAACTTATTAGGAACCATATGCTTCTAGGGGAGACCAGGGATGAACAGACCCTGGGCAAAAATCAAGGGTTCCTCCCTGGAGCTGTCTGGTACCTACCATCATGCCTGACTGTGAATGGTGCATGTGTGGTGAGTCGATGCATAAATGAATGAATGGCTGAATGTAATGGACGTGCTCAGAATGAATCTGCAGAATGATTACGTGTGGGAGTGTGGCCTGTTACCCACTGGGCAGCTGTGTCTGGGCCGCAGATTTTGCTTTTGGCTGGACCAGGTAGGTAGCCACTTGTTCCAATGAATGGGTAACTTTTTGGTGGGATTTAAAATTTGGAAGAATGGAGAGATTTTTCTCTCCCCTGCTTCTTCTCCCCCAAATCTCTGTTGGTATCTAAAGAGGAATACACTTCCAGGCCACCATTATGACTTCAGGCAAATTATCGAACTCATGTGACTTTTCATTTCCTCAACTGTAAAGTCATATCTGCCTCAGAGAGTTTTCTCAGGATCTTCCCAGATCAGACACACGGTCGGGGGACTTGGGGCTCAAATATATTAAATGACTTTACCACCGTTGCTCAGTCATTCAACATACGTTTGATGATCTATTATGAGCCAGGCCTTATTCTAGATGCTGAGAATACAACAGAGACTGGGACACACGAGCCTCATTCGTGGGGAAGAGGAGACAGACAATAAACAGATAAACACAATAATCTCCGATTGTAGTAAACACCGCAACAGACTAAAAGAAAGAGAGTGAAGCAGCTGGGATGGGGGTGGGGTGGGGAAATTTCAGAAGAGATCCTCAAGGAAGACCTTTCACCAAAACTAAATAAACAAACAAGCTGAGATCTGAATCATAAGAAGCAGCCATGCCTAGATGGGCAGAGAGCCGCCCAGTCCACAAAAACAGCAAATGCAAAGGCCCTGAGGCAGCACCGAGACAGACAGACGGTGAGTGAACCTGCCGAGAGGAGCAGTGGGTCCAGCGTAGGCAGATGCCAAGTCATGGAGGGCGTTACGGGACGTGGCGAGGAGTCTGGATCTTATTCTAAGTGCAGTAAAAATATGTGGCAAGTTATAGTAGAGAAGCGGCATGTTCGGACTTACATTTCTAAAAGATCCCCCTGGCTGCCACGTGGAGAATGAATTACAGGGGGCGCACAGGACAGTGAGGTGGAACAGTTGAGGGCAGAGGGGAGGGCAGCCTGGACTAGGGGTCCCATCACGGTGGGACGACTTGGACCCAGCTGGTACGTGAGGGAACTGGGACTAGAACACGGGCCCCCGGCAGTGTCTGCCCCTCTGGCTCACCGCGTGCTCATTGGCATACATATTCCTGCTCTTCTCTTCTGAAAAAATAGCGTTACCATGGAGCAGTGTTTCCAGCAGAGCCACGAGGTTGCTGGGAGCTGCTTGGTCTACAGGTGAGCAAGGATGCACGCCCCGGGTCTGTAAGGTTCGTTCTCCCAGAGTGCTGAACGTGCCTGGGGCCCGGGGAGCCCGGGAAGTCGCAGGAAGAGGGGCTGCTGCAGGGTATGGGGCTTCCTGTCCAGAGGGAGGAGGCCTGAGGACAACACAGTAGGGCGACAGCCAGGAAGGAGGAGGCCCGTTTCCACTTAACTTCAACAAGCTTGCTGGCCGAGTAAGATAAGAGACCCTGTGTGCGGGGTGTGGGGAGGGACAGAGTCCGTGGGAGCCTGTGGCCTTCAGAATTATTGGGTGGGAACATACCCTCCACTCTGCAAACCAGAAGGGGAGCCTTAAGAAGCCCCTCCCTCTTTCCACCAGTTCATGTCCCCTCTGGAGGTGAAGAGGAAACGTTGCCAGCACCTCCGGGCAATCCGTGTTCCTCTGACACTCTGCGTCTCCATCATTATACTTCGGACATCTCATCATAACCCTTTGTTTGTGGGACTGTCTCCCCCATGGGAGAGTGGTCTCCTTAGAAACTGTCTTATTTCCTTTTGCATCCTTGGCCCATATCAAAGGACCGGATACATAGTAGGCAGCCAGCAAAAACTTGCTGAACAGTTCGACGTATGACCTTCCTGGACACACACAGCCAAAGGATTGCTCTGAGGTGCATGAGAATTTATAACTCAACCCGACCCTTTTGAGAAAGTAATGAGAACCGTGGATCCTTTCCCAGAAAAAAAATCTACGTATAAAAAATCATGTTCAGTATACAAGTTTTTTTTTTTTCTCTTTTTCACAGATGGGAAAATCAAGGACCAGAAAACAGAAATGACTTATTCAAAGCCACACAACTTGTCTGTGATAGCCACACCAGGAACCCCGACATCCTGGCCTCTTGACCTCCTGTGCCCCCTCCACCAGGCCTGGGCAGGACTGGCAAAAATGTGGGGATTCTCTCACAAATGTACACAGAGCAGGCAAAGATAGGCATCAGGACTGTACCAGGAACTGGCCCTGCGGAGAATTCTTAGAAAGCAGACGGCTGCAGAGATAATAAGATACCCCACCCCCCTCAGTGATGGAACAGCCATGAGGGTATTTATGTCCTGAGAATGAGTGACTACTCATTGTTGCTGAGAGGGAGGCAATAATACCAAGTGTGTGTTCAGGAATCCAAACCTGATTGTAATTGCTAATTAGTTCATTTTCAACCTCCTGGGCACAAACACCTCAGAAGCAGCAAAGCACTGTCTTTGCATAAAAGTTTATTCAGGATAAAGTCTCAAGGGGATGCAAGGACTTGGATGCTCCTCGGAGCCTGTCCCCTCTGGATGGCCACAGCAAAAGGAATCACAGATTTTTGCCTGGTTAATCCCACTGGGTGTGGCAGACAGAGAAGGAGGGAGAGAGGGAGAGGGGGAGGGGAAGGGTCAAGCAACAGGGGAGGGGGAGAAGAGGGAGGGGTTAGAGAAAGGTGGAAGGAGAGGGAGGAAGAAGGACAGAAGAGAAAACAGGAGCAGGGAATGTGGTGTGGAAGAAAAGGAGTCAGGACACAATTGCCTAACAATGCTATGGTTTTCCAGCCTAAACACGCTTGCTCAAGAAGACCCAGAGAAAAAAGGGAATATTCCCTGTAACCATCCTGTCCAAGGTCTTCCTTCAAGAGCCATGAGGATGAGTCCTCAGGAAAACAGAACAAAGCAAAACACACACAAAAAAGAGAGCTCCCTTCCCTCTGGGGAGTGTCAGGGAACACCAGATGTCCAGGCTGTACACCACAGCAGCTGTGAGGACAGAGTTCCCAAGTCGCCTCTCCTTCCCGCTCCTCATGCCACACAAGTCCCTGTGCCCGGACGTCTGGTGGGAGCACATCCGCACCCCGTGCAGACTGTGGGAGTCCCTGGCCCTGAGGCCACCGTGCTGTTGACAGATGGGGTTGGGTTGGTCCGGACACTGCCATGCTGGCCCCTAAGGGACAGACTGTCTTCCTTCCCAGAACTCCAGGCCCCTGGCACATTCGCATGCAGTGTCATCGGCTCCAAAGTCACCTCTTCGTGTGGCTTCTATTCCGAGGCGCACACTTCCATTTATACCTGCGTTGTGTGCGCACCATGTGCTGCGTCGTCTCTTCAGGCTCAGAACCAGGAGCAGCTGGGCTTCTTCTTCGGCACTCCTCTGCCTTCTCCCTGGCGCTCGGAATCGGGTAACGAACCAGATTTCCTTTCTTCATCGCCTCAGATGCCGAGAACCTCAAAGTCAAATTTGTGACCTATCACTAGCAATGACAGATTCTCACAATGTGGCCTAAGATCCCAACCTTGTCCCTGTTTTCCCTCATTTTTCCTCATTCTGCTTTTCCCTCACCCTGACTCTTATTACCTGCTTGAAACAGCAAGTCAGTGGGCTAATTTTTGTTGGGAGTGGGTGGACTCCCATCCTATCTGCAATGGATCATGATACAAATAAAAAGTCAAAGGTAGTCCATAAACATCTCTGTCACGTCTGTAAGAATCTTGGAACTTTCCAGGGAAGCGAAGCTCAGAGACTTTCCATAACTTCTTCAAGGTCATGCAAGGTGGAAGATGAAGAGCTAAAGTTCAAAGCTATGTCCACCTGACTTCAAAGCTCATGCTCTGGACAGTCAGAACTGCTTATATTTTAGCGAGTGCCTTCCTACAGCTGGTTTCACACTGAGTGCCCTGTATGTATTATTTACTTATTCTCACAACGCTCCTGTGAAACAGCTACTATTATTACGACCGTTTTACAGATGAAAAAAGTGAGGTTCAGAAAGACCCAATAACTTGGCCAAAGTTACTGAGTTTACTGACATTCAAACCCACAGGGCCTGGACTTTGAATTTCTGTGCTCTTTCCAGTTTCTCTGAGTCATAATAGAAATAACTATACCAAAAAAAAATTCTAATTAAATGTTTGACTTCTTTTAAAGGCCCAACTGCCTGGTTATACATTACAAAGGCTTATCAACTGACAAATCCCGTTGGAGAAATGGGTGTCTGGCTAGAAGTAGGTATTTCTGAGTTTCACAGTTCTTCGCGGAGCAGATGGATCAAAACCACAAAGTCTGTGTGCAGTACTGGATTTAAATGCCAGCCTGAGCATGACAGGGAGGAAGATAATTACCTAGCGCCCCAAAGGGTGGAAAGAAAAGCCTTCGGAAAGGGCAGCACTGCTCACTGGCGCCATCTGGCAGTAAAGGTGAGAAATTGCTCTCAGAAGGAAACCAACGACTTACTGGGCTCCTTGTGTGTTGACTGCTTAATACACATCTCTTTCTTTTTTTTTCCTACCAAACCTGCAAAGAGATGTCATTATTATACAAATGAGAAGCTCAAGGTATTCAACAACTTGTCAAGAGATTTGACCACAGTCTGCTTAGCCTCCCTGGACCTCTATTTCCACTGCACTGTGCAAAGCCCTCCAAGGTGGTTTTCCTCGGTAGCTCCTACCTCCTCCAGCCCCTCACAGCTGGCGTCGCGTATGCACCACACGCTCCTCCGACAGACAGGGAACATGTCAGCAGGGGGCACTAACACGGCTGCTGTCCTCTGTGCCCACACAGCTGGCCCAGTTCACAGAAGGGGGCTCGTGCCCTGGAGAGCCTGAGGCTCCAGCTCTAAATTTCAGTTCGCCTAGCCCGGGCCTTTCTATGCCGCATCCACTCTCTCCGGCCCAGAGGTACACCCCTGGTGTTCCAACCCTTGATTCGGTTTTTAAACACTAGCCAACTCACCAGTGTGGGGGCCGTAAAAGATGAGAAAGAGGCCTCCTAGCTGAGGACTCAGCTTCCGTACTCCTGTTTCAGAGACAGCAACAGCCTCGTTTTTCTTTCTCTTAAAGTTTAGTTTTATTAAGAGGCTTTGCTTTAGCAAAGTTTGGCTCCGCGCTGGTCGACTGCAACATTGCCAGGGGCACCCCCGACTTGCACTCTGCTGCCAGCGCTCCCCTCCGAGACACCACGCCAAGTGCCTTCGCTGTTAAGTTGCCTCCTCCCTGCTCCGGGACACCATGGACTTTTTATCAGCCTCCGAACAAAGGTCAAGTCCTCAGCCGCCGAGCCTCTGGGGCCCTCTTCAATCAGAACGAAAGGATCAGGACAATGCCTTCTGCTCTTCAGTATCCTCCGTGCACAGCGAGCATTCAGTACATAAACACAAACGCGGTATACTGTTCCTTCGGGGAAACTTTGCATCCTCCCAGCTCCTAGAGCCCTCCCTACCTTGGGCGCAGGAATAGTATCCTGCAGATCGAACGAGGCATTCCTCGTCACGGCCTATGTCCTGGTGCGTAGCTAAGCTTCCACTTAGAAAAATGATCTGGCGATGTTTAGAAAGTGCCTTCAATTTCCATCTTCTGTGTCTGGAAAGATACCTACTTCCGGTTGGCCTGTGACTTAAGTTGGGATGAGCTCAGGAATCCCTGGAGGACTTCGGCATTACACCTGGCTCTTGGTGCCCCCTTGTGGCTATCTGGTGCCATGCACAGGGTAACCCGATGAACGTAAATAAATATCAGAAAGTGGGCCCCTAACTCGGAGCCAAATATGCTAGGGAGGGATTCTCCACGGAGTAGCTCACTTATCCTCACGATGGTCCTCTGCGGTAGCTACTAGTCATTTAATAACTTGTTCTGAGTAACATAGCTAATGCTGTTTTTTTAAAAAATAAAAGCATCCATATAAATATAAACAACATTAGCAGCAATGATTGTTAAATAACTTACTATAACATAATGTGTTGATAACATACATTTACATGTATATACAGATAATCACCTTCTCTTGAATCCAATACAGAGCATCCTGCTGGCCTCCAACTTTCGTTTGTTTTTCTGGTATTTTACATGGCTTCCTCTGTAGTCTTAGACGTGTCTGGGGCCCTTGCTGGTGGTTTTCAGCTTTGATCCTGCTCAGCCCAGCTGGAAAATAGACCACTAGGAAAGGCACTGGGGCCTCATTCTTTGGCCAGCAGGAACAGAACAAGGTTGTCTGTGTCGTCAGCACACCAGCACCTGGGCAGAGGCGAGAGCTCTCCGGAAAGAAGAGGATGAAGGACAAGGAGGGTGGTCAGCCCAGCCCGCACATTCCACAGCACTGCTTCCCGGAGCTCGTCCAGCTCAGGGCGCTGGCCTGGAGAAGGCCCTCTGGTTACGATGCTGGAACAGACACTCGGACTAAAGGTGATGTGAGGTGGGGAAGGGTTTTGTTTGGGGGAGAATAGCAGGCACATCAAAGGAAGAGCTGGGGCTCCCTCAGTGAACGAGGACAGGAGAGGGTGACAGAGAAAACGGTTGCAGCGTCCACGAGAAGGGGGCTGGGGCTTGTCCGCTCAGGTGCGGCTGCCCGCCGGTGGGGTCAGAACTGGGGCCAGCCATCCGCCGCCCTAAGTACATGACAACAAGCCACCTGCAATGACCCCCTGTGATGGCCTCAGCGATGGCATTTGTTGGGGCCACAGGGACCCAGCAACTCTCCCTCTTGCTAAGGAACACGTACAGCCCTTCACAGGGGCCTTATCTAAAGGCCTTACATGGACAAATTAAACAGAATAACATATCCAGCCTGCCTAGCACACAGGAAGACGACTTTCTATCCACTTTGTTATAAAAGCACATTGAAACAATGGACAACAATTCTAAAGAACTGTTTTTTTTTCTCCCCTCTGAATTCTTATTTCCCCTCTGAATATAATTGCACTAATTATAATACTGGATTACTGCTCCGGTTGACGCTAAATCCCTCTGTTCGCACTGGGTGGAATTCCCTGGGAAGTGGGTCTCCCCTCGGCCCCTGCCTCATAGCTGCAGTTAGAGAAGCTGCCTCCCCAGGGTGGTCTCACAGAAAGAATGACAGTCACTCTCACTGAGACGTCTCGGCCAGGTGCTGAGCTGCACGTGCATTACCCACCCCTCTGCCCCCCGACCTCTGGGAGAGAGGTATCGGAATTCCGGCGTTATGCATGAAGAAACGGAAGTTTAGGAAGGTTCTTCTGCTTGGCCTGAGCTATTCTGTTCGTGGTCCAATTCATGAACGAAAGGTTTTCTTTAGCACCTGCCACGTCAGTGGTGAAGCACAGCTAACCTTTGGTTAGGATCTTAAGGGGGATTTTAAAACCCTGTGAAACGGTCACCTAAGCCTGGGTCACTGTGATCAAACCCAAAACCCACACAGTTAAAAATGACAAGAGGAGGCCCTGGCTGGGTAGCTCAGTTGGTTAGAGCACCATCCCGATACACCAAGGTTGTGGGTTCAATCCCTGGTCAGGGTACATAGAAGAATCAACCAATAAATGTGCAGATAAGTGGGACAACAGGTCAATGTTTCTCTTTCCCAAGTAAATTTTAAAAATGACAAGTGGAAATATATTATTTTTCTCGAACACTGGTGATTTTCATCAAATTGCAGCTTCAACTCCAGGACTCCGCCCTTGGGCCTCCTCCCCTTCCCTACTGTCTCTCTGGCCAATCCCACTCACCACGGGGGCTTAACCTGCCAACTGCATTTGGATGACTCCCAAGTCTTTAGTTACACTTCAATCTCTTCCTGGGTTCTGGGTTTATAACTATCCAACTACCCATGAGACACCTCCTCCTGGGGGCTCGTAAGGGAGGTCAAACTCAATGCACCCCAAACTGAGCCCATCCCATTCTGTCCCTGCCAAGCTTCTTCTCCCCTAGTCCCTGTCTCCCCAGAGGGCCAGAGCAGGGTCCCACAGGTCAGCATGGACCTCGCTCTGGCTCCCTCTTCCCCGGTCTTGCTGGTGGCCAAGTCCTGTGGAGGAGGGGTTCTCAGAGTAAGGTGTCCAGGTCACCAGCATCTCTCTCTGATTACGCCCTCCCTGAGGCCTCTGTTGCAACGTAGGCCCGCATCCTCTCACACCTGAACTGTTGCAATGGTTTCCTAACCCGTGTACCTTTCTGCAGCCTCAGACCCCTCCAGTCTATCCCTCCCTTTCCTGCCAGAATGTTCCCTCTAAACACAGACGCGATCATGTCTCCACCCTACACCTTTGGGTGTGCCCCTCACAGGGGATTTAGAAACAGGAGACCATCAGTTCTTCAAATGGTTGCCATTCTCTGCTGGCCTGGGTCGAGTGCCTTCACCTCCCTGGACCTTGGTTCCCTCGTCTGTGAGGTGGGGCTCGTACCACCCGCCCGCCTCGTGGAGATGTGACAAGCCAATGTATTTAGAGAGGTAAGATGCTTGGTCAACTGTAGAGAGTTAGACAAACGTAAGGTCCTGTTGTCACTGCATCTCAGAAGGTCCCCAACACAGACTAGGAGAGAGGGATTGCCTCTTTATACAAGAGTCCACCCTGCGTGAAGAGGCACATGAAGAGCGTGCTAAGTTCATGATCAGGTTCCTAATAATGAGGACAGGCTTCTGTTTTCTTCACCACATTACGTTCCTAGAGGGAGAAGAGGCTGCTTTTCGCTCGCACTGGTTCTGGCGTGTCATCCGATCGCAGCTCTTTTTTCTCCCCCTTCAAATCTTCTTTTCTTCTTCCGAGACCTTCCTGCGTGCAGGCTGCTGGATGAAAGGTCTCTGGAACCCGGGTGGGACCACAGAGCCAGAGCAGCCTGGTCAGAGGGCGGGAGCTTAAGGGCGACAGCGCAGTCCAGGTGTAAGCTGTAAATTTCCAACAAACCCCTCGCTGAGCGAGGCTCCCTGCAGCCCACTTCCGTCTCCAAGGGGAGGAATGTTAGAGGGCTGGAGTGAGAGCAAGAAGCCGATGGTGAGTGTGCAGGGAAGGGCCCCCCCCACACCCCGGTCAGCTGCAAAAAGGGTCGACGGATGGTAGCGTCCCAGGCAGGCATGAATATCCAAGAGAGAGGAGCGAGGCCTCGGTTCCTGACTGGGTCCCGGGCGGCGTGCAGGTGTTCCTCATACCCCTGCGGCCTGAGGACGGAGGGTAGAGATTGTTACACACGGGGCTGAGAGCAGACAGGGCCTGAAGCAGCCACGGTTTCCTAGGCTCCAAAGCAGTGTGGGAGAATTGCAGACTTCTCTGTGTCTCCCAGAAGGACCGTGGGAGTCAGCCAGCAGGTGGATCCCGACAGAGTCTGCATCTTGATGAAGCCCAGGGACAGTGGCCACACCACAAGTAACCACACCTGAGGCTCAGGCAGAGGCCAGTGCCACGGTGAGAGGGGCCTCCCCAGCCTCTAACAGCCACTCAGGGCTCAGAACTCAGACACCGTCCTATTAAGTCCCAGGAAGGAAGCAAAGAAAACATAGAACCGACGGAGACAGCCTGGTGTTGGCTGGACTGAGTGTTCCGTCGGGAGGGGAGAGAGGGGCAGGGGGAATGGAGACTTGTGGGGGCTGGGTTACCGAAAATAACAAAACAGGCATGCCTTTCTGAGACCCACGAGCTGCATCAGATCCTCCAAGAGTGGGTGTTTGTATGTCTGGATCCCTGTTGGATTGTCAGTCCCGTGTGGCCTGTCTTGTGTCTTAGGCGTCCCTGCCTCCCCCAGGCCCACCTAAGACCCTTATGAACGTGTTCTGACATGAGCTGAGCTGGAAACAGGTTCTTCTGGTGCACCTGGGCCGAGTCTCTCTCCACCATTGTGTTCATTTGGGGATCGGCTAATTGCCGTGCCCCTAACTTGACATTTCTCATTTTCTATTTCTTCGTCCACAAAATGGAAGTAATGCTGGTCCCCGGGGTAGTACAAGGTTAAATGGTGTAAGGCATCTGGGAGCTGGCTGTGACCTAGAAAGGCCTGCGAAGTGTTATTTTGGAATGTCCTTGCCTGGCGGGAGACGCGCACTTCCTGCGTCCTCTCTCCTTCTAAGCAGTGCTCTGGCTTGTTCACTCACTGCCGTTCAACAGACGTGTCCAGTGCTTCCAGCACGACAGGCCTGTCACAAGTGCCTCACCTGGGTGATGGCGATCTGGCCATCTGGAAACGGAAGGTGGTGAAACTTAGGTTCGTCAGAATCCTCGTGGGGAGCCGTGTGTGCGGCGGGATGGACCAGCTGCCTGGGTGGGGACTGCGACCCCCAGGAGGCACCCATCCCTTACGAGGCCTGTGGTCCTTGAAAACAGGGCCTGAGCGAGTTGTTGGCGCTCCTGGCTAGAAGGTCCAGAGTTCGGTGGACTTCAGGTTCAATGACGCATGGCTTAACCAAGGCATCGAGGGCTGTTGTTTGGGGTTCCCCCCCTTTTTCTGTTCTGCTGTCTACAGTGAATGTCTCACCCTATAACGAGGTCCCCTCAGGGTACGGGACGGCTGCCGGCCAGCAGGGCCGTTGGCTTCCTTGTTCACAAGGAAGTGGGGCAGGGAGGGCACTCAGAAACCGGAGCCACAGCTCAGGACCTCGAGTGCCCTATCTTTTTTTTTTAAATCTTCACTCAAGGATATGGTTATTGATTTGGGAGAGAGGGAGAAAGGAAAAAAATATATCGATTCGTTGCCTCCTGTATAAGCCCCGGCCAGGGATGGAACCCACAACCTACGTATGTGCCCTGACTGGGAATCGAACCTGCAAACTTTTCATGTACAGGATGATACTCCAACCTACTGAGCCATCCGGCCAGGGCTTCACCACCCTATCTTCCTTAGCTGTCTCTACCTCCACTCTTGCAAGTCCCTAACTCTGTATTATTCCCTTCACAATTTGAAACACTATTTATTTTACTTATTATTTATTTATCTATCTATTTGTTCATAGCCAGCCAGCTCCTCCTCTCGCATATAAGCTCCATGAGGTCATGGATCTCATCTTGTTCACACTGGTCCCAAAACTGCCTTCTCAAAAGAACAGGTCCCTCCTTGATGCACAGGGGAGAGGCAGACTCTGTTAAGAGGGGTCTTCTTTCCCTATCCTCCTCCCTAAGCCCACCTCACTTCCTGCCTGGGCTCTGACTAGTGGGTACAGCTGCTGCCAATCAGGAATTGGCTGGAATAAGAGGATCTCAGCTGCCACACAGAGGCACGCCTCTCTATACAAGGTCAGCCCGAGTTGGGGTAGCCTGGGTGGGCAAACGGGACTGTTGCCCAGGGGAGCCTGGGTGAAGTTGGGAAGACAAGATGGATAGGCCAATTGTCCCAGCAGGAAGGAGGAAAAGGGGTACTGGGCAGCAAGATCAGTAGTCTGGTGGGTAACAGCAAAATGGCGTGAGCTGAGTGGTTCTGGACCAGGTCCAAACAGAGGGTGAGCTGAGCTCCGGTGACGTGAACCTCGAGGCTGCGTTCCTGAGCACGCCGGCCACACTTCGCACGGCGATGCTCTCAGGGCCTGTGAAACAGCAATGAGGGTCCTGCACTCTGTGAGCGCGTTTGGTAACTTACAGAGCAGAATCCCAGACAGTTTCATTTCACTGCCACGGCCACTCTGGGCGGGGCTGGGGGGTTGGTTTGGTTATTCCTGTGTTGAAGGTGAGGAAACCCAGCCTCAGAGCGACTTTCCAGAAGCCACACAGGTAAGAGGAGGAAAAGCTGGATGCAGGGAGCCTCCTTCGGCCTCGAGTGCGTCCCTCCTCAGCGTGGTGGAGGAAGAACGGGCTACTGACTCCCCGAGGTGGAAATACGCTTATACTCCGTAGGCCTGGGGGGGTTTGTTTTGCCTTATTTGTTCTCCTGTTTAGAACTGAGCTGCTGTGTACTCTTGTGTACCTATGACATTTTCCATAATAATAAAGTTAATAAAATAAAAAGAATAAGGTGGAGTTGTTTGGTCAGCCCCAAGAACATCAGCCCCAAGAACATCAAGGAAAGACCAGGTGATGAAGGGGCTGGGCTTCAGCCCTTTAAGATTGGACTTGGAAAAAGGAGAACGAACATTTGGGAATAAGACATACGAAAATTCATGTGTGAGCTCAAGCAGCTAAAAAAGAAGGCACAAAGGAATGAGTTGTTCCCTCTGGGTTTTATATTCTCCTGCCAGATCCTTTAATTACGCTTCTGTTCTTCTTTCCCCAAATCTAATTTCCCCCCAGACTTAAATAAAGAGCAGACGATGCTTCATGAAGCCTGGGTGGGGTGGCCTTGCAGAATTTAGTTTTGTCCGGGGGCAGGTCCCCGCCGGAGCTCCAGCTCACGGTGTGGGAGGGGGTCCTTGCTTACCTCCTCGGAGGCCCACTTTCTGCAACTGTAACGGAGCAGTCAGACCATTTGCCACCAAAGGCCTCGCAGGAACACAGAGAAAGGCCCTCGGACGACGTGCGGAGCAGCCCAAGGGCTGGGAGGTGATGTTACCTTGTCCGAGCAGCCTGCCTTGGGCTGGGAGGTGATGTTACCGGATGGAGCACTCCTCAGAGTCACTGGGTGTGGGGGCTCCGACAGTCCTGGCCCTCCCCTGGCCCAGAGTCAAAGCTGAAGGGGCCTCAGTGCCCCACCTGGCTGGGACCTTAGACCTTCTGGAGTTGGGGCTCTTTCTGGGGCTCCAATGCCTCCCGGTTGATTTGACGTGGTTTCATCCCATAAGGTGTTAGCAATGTGCTCCGATGCTTCAGGAGACAGTGTCCTGAGAAAGAGGTGGGGACAGGCCGTGGTACCCACGCTAAGGGACAGAGAACAATCTCAAAGAGCAGGGCATTTCAAGGAGTGCAGGTCATTGTAATTCAGCATGGCAATGATTTTTTTTAAAAAAATTGCATTCTTAATTTTGTGTGGTTCAGACTGAGCTTTGCCAGTTGAAAGGGAGAGGCGGCCCAGAGAGATCTGGGGTGGTGAGGGGAAGGTCATCTGGGGTTAAGCCCAGCGCCGGACTTCCTCCCTTCGCTGTCACCTCTGAAGACTTCCGTGCACGCGCTGATGGCTCGTGTGACAGCCAGTCTCCCAATGTCCTGTCTTCTCAATGCAACTGACGTTCTTTCCACAATGCTCCCTCGGGTGCCACTGACCATCGCGTCTTCATCTGATCCCTCGTTCATTCCCATCTCAATAGACGGGCACCGAGTGGCTCCTGTGTGTCAAGAACTTCTTACGGGACAGGAGTTCAAAGATTAGAAACCGACCTCACCCCGAGGCCTGTTGTGTGAAAGAGATGAGTGCGACAGTGCGATCAGTGACTGTCATCGTGGAGTGGCTTCGGAGAAGGCGAGGGAGGAGCCCTTTCGAAGCCCAGTGGGCCTTTCAGGAGGAGGTGACACTTGGACTTGGACTTGAAGGATAGGTAGGAGTTTTCAGTGTGGATGGATGAAGTGAGGGTGGGGGAGGGAGAGCATCCTAGGAAGAGGCTGCAGCACGTGCGAGGGCATGGAGACGTGGAAAAGCAGCGGCAAGCGTTTCGATGGGCTGGAGGGTGCCGGTGGAGTGGCAGCAGATGGGTCCAGACAGGGTAGCAGGTGCCAGGTCCAGCCCTGGGCTTTTCCTGAAGGAAGGGGGACTACTTTGTAAAATGAGCTCAGATTCTGGTCTCTGGTAGAAATGTAGGGACTAGGTTACGGGGAGGTTCAGAATGAGTCACCCCAAGATGTGCCTCTGTGGTAGGCAGTTTGTTTTGAGCTAAAGGCAACTTTAGCCCCAGACTCCAGAGAAACCTCTGAAGGGCTTGAATTAGGGGCCTTGCCCATAATAGGAGATTATCCAAGATAACTCCTTGTGACCTATGTCTAGGATGGGGAAATTCTATTTCGTTAACACTGCTCTTCTCATCCTGTGAGGACCCTGTGGAGCCCCCAGGGCACTTCCCCTCACCCCTGGGTCAGGATGTCCTACGTACCCACATTCCCTCTCTGTCCTGACTCTCTCTTGTATGTGGGCTCCCCATACACGGGTATGTATTAAATTTGTTATTTTCTCTTGCTAACCCGTCTCATGTCTACTTGATTATTAGATGCTCCAAATGAACCTTAAGGGTAGAGGAAAGCTTCTCCCTGCCCCCCAATTTGAGATGTGTGAGACTGAAGGAGGAAGATGGGTGCCCAAGAGACTTCTGGGGGCTCTCGCAGTAAACCAGCTGAGAACGGATAAGGGCCTGGGCCCCTGCAGAGGTGAGGGGTTGGAGACACCTGAGCAGAGAGTGTGAGGCGTGGGGACTGATGGGATGTGGGGGCAGATGTGAGGGGGGGAAATCCGGAGCTGCTCCCAGCTTCCTGGTTCAGGCGATCGTGTGGATGAGCGCAGTGTTGGCTTGCACAGGAATAGAAGAGGAGAATCAAGTTTGGTTTGGGTTTTGTTTTCAAATTTTGTAAGTTTATTTGAATCAAACTGATGACATGCCTGGAAGCAAGATCTCAAATTCTCTGAGGAGAACCAAGTTTGAGGCCAAAAAAAAAAATGTATTTAGCTTTGAAAATATTGACTTGGAGATGGATATGAGACATGTGGAAATAGCTTACAAATATTTATATTAAAAAAATGGATTTAGCCCTGGCTGGTGTGGCTCAGTGGATTGAGCACTGGCCTGCAAACCATGAGGTCACCAGTTCGATTCCCAGTCGGGGCATGTGCCTGGGTTGTGGGCCAGGTCTCCAGCTGGGGGCGTGCGAGAGGCAACTAATCCATGTTTCTCTCACACACTGTTGTTTCTCTCCCTTTGTTTCTCTCTCCCTTCTCTCTCTAAAAAAAATAAATAAGATCTTAAAAAAGGAACCTGCATTAGATTGAGCAATTTAGGAAAAATTAAACATATTAAAAAAAAAGAAAAATGGATTTAAAGATTTAGAAGACAGAAGAGAGTTTGGGGCTCGAGACCCTCCCTGTGGGCGTCAGTGAGACCCCGAGGGACGAGTGAGGAGGGAGAGAAAATGGGGGCTGAGGAGGACCCCGGAAACCTACAGTTAAGGATGAGTAGAGCAGGAGGTTGTCGATGTAAGAAACGCCAAGCCTGCAGAGTTTCAGTGAGAGTTCATTCGACCCCAACCGGGCGGACGTATGCCCGGGAGAAGCTCTCGGGTGCTCCAGCGAATAAGTGTTCAAGCTGCTTTTGTCCTTTTGAAATTAAGGAGGGGACATACGTGGAGGGGGACTGGAAGGAAGGTGGGAATCGGATTACAGGGTGATTAATAGGATTATGTGCCCTCCTGAGGGTTAGGAGCCCCTTCCAGGGCTCGCTCCTCTGGTGTGTCAAAGGCCTGCTCACCTAGGTGCACAGAACAATGGGCGGGCTGGCTTAAAAGCTTTCACTAAAGAAATTAGAGTCCGGGGTGTGACTACCCCCCTTGACCTGCCCACTCAGGAATTTATGATCCTCTGTGAGGTTACTTTCCATGGAAACTCTTTTTTTCATCCACAAGGTGCCAGGTAAGACGACAGAGAGAGAGGCCAGAAAGGCCTAAGGGACCCTTACCCTGCCAGGAGGCAGCTACGTGAGGGAGGCCAGGCCGAGGGGAGACTGAGGCAGGGTAAGGGTGGCGGAGCCCCGAGGGGAGCCCTGGCTGGCAGAGCAGGGCCCACGCAGCTGACGGGCTCAGGGAACATCCTTCGGTAGGAACACGGCCATGGACCAGTCAGTCATCCGGGATGAGAGGAGCTAGTGGAAACGCCATGTGCTTGTAACCCTTTGTTCTGATTTCTAGCCGAGGGTCATTTCGCCTCCTGAGGGAGGGAAATAGGTGGACATGGAATTTCAGCACCTACTGATTGTCAGGTTCGTGCAGGACACCTGGGGCAAATAGTCTCACCTTGGGGGGGGGGGCGGATTGCATAACCCTCCCTTTCCAAAGGAGGCAACCAAGGCTCAGCACGGCCAAGCCTCTCTCCTCTCCACTGGTTGCCGGGTCATCCCCCGCAAAGCAGACCTATGACGATCCATACCAGTGGCTTCACATCCGGAGAGCCAGCCTTTCCTGTCTCACCAGCTCAAGCTCCTTAAAGATAAAAAACAAAAAAGATAGCCTTGGGTCAGATATAGGACACGATTTCTACCACTTCGGCCTCCATGCGAAGCAGTTAAATCAATGGGCAGGAGAGGGAGAGGATGACACGCGAAGATGCTGCCTTCTAAAGGAGCGAAGGACAGCCAGGGAGGAAGGATAGGACAGCCGGGGTGACCTAGGCTCCTTCCCAGTTACCGAGCTGCACCTCTGCCCCTGCACAATCACGCCATTCAGGCTGTTTGGGAAACACTGGCCCACTTTTCATCTTTAAGATTGGTGCTCATTTTCAAATTAATATTTTTACAGTGTTCCACGACCCACTGAGGTTGACGGCCACATCACTGCCATTTGCGTTGTAAAGATATGGAAACCGAGACTCTGGGACTTGCCCATGGGAGCCACGACTCAGACATCGGCATCTTTCTGCTAGACACGGGGATGGACGATTCCACAAGGGATGTCGTCACTATGACGACACCCCTCACAAGTGACTGCAGCCCTTACCGTGGCTTCCAAGGCCCTGTGTATCCCTGTTAAAGAGAAAAATTGTTCATGACACTTGTTACAGATGGAAAGGCAGACTTTGCTTGGGGTTGGGGGTGGGGCTACTGCATGGGGGTGTTAGAGTGGTGGAGAGAGACGGGACTCCGCTGGAAAAATACTAAGGAAACACCAGGGGATTCGGTAAGAATCCCCGAGAGACATCAATGGTGAGGATGAGGAATTTCATTAGCTGTCAAGGGCGGGGGGACTTTCCACTAAGCTGACTCAGCAGGATTCTTGCTAAAACTGGACTGAACGGGCCAAGGACAGAGCCCAAGGTCAGGGACGAGTCAGGAAGGACACTCAGGAACCCGACACAAGTTTGATCAGCGGAGAGTCCTTGTCCTTGTCAGCAAGGCCGCTCTCCCCGTGCTCAAAACGCTCAAGCCGGGGCCTCCTGCTGCGCCAGGCACGCTCCCTGCGAGGCTTTGTCGCTGCTGCTGGAATGCCTCTCCGTGCGGGAATGAGGGCCTTGCAGGTCTGAACCCAACCTGCCCTTCTCAGCCAGGCCTTCCCCAGTCGGCCCGCGTATGAGCTCCTGTCCACCCTCTCCCGCTGCCTCTTTCCAGGTGAGTTTTCTCCACAGAGCTCGTCACCATTTCACATACGACTTATTTACACATTTGGTTTATCGTCTGTTTCCACCCACCCCCAAACGAAAGCAGGAGTCCCAGGAGGCAGGGACTTGGGTCTGCTTTGTTCCCTGCTGTATCCCCACACCTGGAACAGCACCTGTGACGTAGGAGGGACTCAGTGTTGAGTGAATGGGACGCCTGAATGAGGGTCTCCATAAATAACCCTCAGATCTCGGTTATCTGTGTCAGTGATTGTCAGCCTTGTTCATCTCAGGGCACACATAAACTAATTACTAAAGTTCTGCGGTGCACTGCAAATATATTTCTTGCCAAACTGACCAAAAAGCAGGTATAATTTTGATTCATTCACACCAACGGCTATTGTTGTCTTGGCCGTTGTCACTTTTTTGTTTGACAGTCTAAGGGAAAAGGGTCTGTGCCCCTGACTGAACAGTCAGGTGCTGCCTGTTTTAAAAATTCTTGGGGCACGCTGGTTGAAAATCGCTGATTTATGCCAACAGCAAAGAATAATAATCCCCAAGGATGGATGATCCGTCCAACAAGTTTATAATGTACTTGACCAACCATTATTTCACCTTAATACAGGAATGAACTCAGATGAACCACGACATATATGCCTTTCCATAAGAGTTCTACGTGTTATGTGCTTATGGGCAGGGGTGAGGGGTGGAACAGGGGGAGAAGCCCAGAAATGTTGGGACAAAAAAAGCCATCGAGGTTGCAGAGTTGGCTGCAGGAAATTCCACATGCATGCAAGGTCATTTGCCTCACTCCCCAGAGTGACTGAAGAGCTGATGTGCATGTATCATGTATAACAGGCCCTTGGCAGGCACCCAACCCGTATTAGCTGTTAATATTAGATTGTCATCATCTCCCCTTCCAGACATCCCACGCAGCATTTTCCCAGATACACCTCGTGCTGTTCCTGACGCCTGCCACACCTTCTCCTGTCCCACGCAGAGCCCGTGAGCATCCAGACCTGACAGCCTGGAGGGCTGTCTGTCCCCTACCCTGTCTTTGCCCACTGCCCCTGGTCATTCCTCACTCACCCTTCCGTTTGCCACGGGAATGAACTCTGCAGGGAGCACCCCAGACTCCCCTGGGCAGGGCTAACCCTGCTAACTCCTCCAGTAACAGGGTCCCATACTACCACTGCCGTTATGTTGCATGACAATTCCTAGTTTGTTCCCAAGTCCTTCTCCCCAGAGACAGGAGGAGCCTGGAAGGCAGAGACTTACCTCATCTGGTGTTGTATCCCCAGCCTCTAACATGGGTGACACACCCCAGGACTGGGGTGCACGATGGAGGGGCTGTAGGTAGCCCAGGCACTGCTGACAAAAAGGGAGATATCTCAGCCTGTACAGCTGTTTCTCATTCATCATCCCTGCCCCGGGAGGCTAGGTCCCCCTGCTTCCAAGGAACCTGACCCCCGGGGAATGAAAGTGCTGCTGACGTGGAGGGAGCATCGCCCATTCTACGGGGCGGAGGTGACCGCGGGTTCCTGTCAGTGAGCTGCTCTGGGGCTCTCCCAACAAGAGCTGATTTCAGACAGGGAAACCGAGCCCAGCCCAGCAGACGCAAATCTGCACGAAGTCAGACACCCCCGGTGAAAAGCTCGTTAAATCACGGTCACTTTCCGCTGGCCTGCACACACTGTCCCGTTCCTGTCCACGGCATCTGGGTGGTGAGTGGATCAGCAAAATCTCACCAGGGCCTCAGATCCAGATTAAGGGCCTGGGGGCAGGGAACCATCTGGCCCGAGCAACGGGCAGGGCTTCTGTCGGGATTTTTTTTCTTCTCATCATAGCATCCCCAGTGCCTAGGCCAGTCCCTGGCATATCCGGGACACCCAGTTCACATTTGCTGAAAGAATGTGTGACCTGGGGACCCCAAAGAACCACTAAGGGTTGGTCTGGTTGGGTGAGTCTCAGCAGGCACACGCATGCGTGGGTCCAGCTACACTCTCCTCCTTTTCCTACCCCTTCTCCATCTAGTGCTCAGCCTCTGCGTATTCGGAAATATTGAGTATTTAAAGAACGCTTGTTACAAAAGATGCAAAACCAAAGCCTGGGGTGACTACCCGCCTCAGTGTAGCCTTGGCCTTGGTTGGTCCAGGACTGCCATGAAGAGCTAAAAAATGCTCAAGACTTTTAAAAGAGCGCTCCTCCACTGTTCCTTCAGGTTGCTTCTCGATGAAAACTCCCTGCAGGTGGGCTGTAACCACAGTTTTAAAAGCTGGGCCATATGGGCAGGAAGCTAACATTTATGTAGTGCCAATCATACACCAGAATGTATACGCCAGAAGCTTCTGGTATGTGATTTAATCCCTATGGCTGCACTCGGAGGCAGGTGCCATACCTCTGTAGCAGATGGGAGCTGAGGCTCAAAGGTGTAAGTAACTTGCCTAAGCTCACCCCGCCCACCTGCCACAGGCTGGCAGGCACCACGCCCACTCAACACCCAGCCCCCAGATGGGATTCAGAAAACACTCTTGATCTTAAGAGAACCAAAGCCTTTTGCTCAATAAATCTTCCTTAATTTTGCAGGGACAGACACATTCGATCGGGTGTACTAATGTGGCCTGCTCCAGGCGGCGAGAGGACCTGGGATAAGGTAAGGTAAGGCTGCGAAGCAGATTTTCCCAAGGCCCCCTTGAGCCTGGCTGGTCTATTTCGACTTGAGGACTCCTGACTGCAGTGAAAGTCAGAAGGATAATGAGCTGTGTAGGAGAAGGAGCGCGTTCTCTTGTGTTGAACAGGCTCCTGATGAGAATAGCTTAACTCCCCTTGCAACACAGCTGAGCGCTCGGTAACAGCACGGAGACACTACAGGGATGGAGGTGGGATCCGGCAGCACAGAGCAGAACGTGTCGGCACTGTGTTTAAAATAGCAGGAGCAGCTGCAAGACACGCATGCAGCACTCCTAACCTTGTTAACCTGCAGACATTCCTCAGGTCCGCTTGGGAACCTTCACTTTGCTCCCCAAGGAAGGTGGTGAGCCCTGGCCTCTCAGGCCACCTCCTTTGGAGGCCATCCTGTTCCTCTCTGCGTCTAACTGGCGCGTGAAAGCAGTGGGTAGATCCTAGACACCAAGGAAAAATGCGCATGTGGGAAATGAGCTGTGGTTTGTTGAAAGGTCTTCCTTTGCATAAACCTATTAATAAAGCTTTGACCCAGGAATCACACTTCTGAGAATGAAAACAGGCTTCCTGGGTTGGGTTTGGCTCTGCCACTCACCTGGTGCCAGGAAACACCTGCCTCTGCCCTGGTTTCCTCATCAGTGAATTGGGCGTAATAAAATGACCTGATCTGCCCCTACGGTTTTTTACAAAGATTAAATGAGATACTCCGTGTACGCTAGTGCAGTGCCCAGCAGAGCCATTAATTGTTTAGTGTTACCTCAAAGGCCCACTCCTGAATATGGGCAAAGCTATGCACCGACGTTCGCCAAGGCACTGTTTATAACAATGAAAAATCGAAAACAATGTAAAAATCCAAAATTAAGTGCATGACTAAGCAAAATAGGCACATATCCAGTCCGGAAAGATGATGGAGCCACTGAAAATTCTGGCTAGGAAAATTACATAATATTTTAAAATGCTTATGATGCAATGAGTGAGGGGGAAAAAAGCAGTTTATCAAATTATGTGCACAGCCTATTTTATAACTGTATAAAATAGAAAACAAATCCTGTAAGTAGGGGAAAGATTGACAGGAAGTACATGAAAATGCATTGGGATGAGTGAACTCTGGGCCATTTTTAGTTTTCTGTTCTCTATTTTCTAAGGTGTCTTCTATATTTTTAGAGTGACAGTATCTGAAACATTTAAAATTATGTTAAAGTTGTTGTTTTTAGTATAATCTGCCTTAAGGCTCCGAGAGTGGCAGAACTTAGTGTAGTTTATTTTATTGTGTTCAGAAAAGGGGACCAGAGGGAAGTACGGTGGGCAAAATAATTTCCCAGGCGTCGGTTCTCTGGAAGCTTCAGTAAACAAGCTTTATTTAGGACCCACTAGTATTTCCACGCCAATTTCTCATCCGATTTCCTGCGGTGGCTAGGAATGTTCTCGCCGACCCTTGGTCGGGCAGCTGGTAAGGACGGAGGAAGCCTTGAGTCAGGTCCCCCTAACAGCCTGCTTAGGTGTTCTCCTTCTTGGAGTTCAGTGTGTCCTAAAAACTTCCTTCTCAGTCCCCCTCCTCCCTCCCACCCCTCCTTCACTCACTGTGCTCCTGCTGTGAACCCAGCACTAAGCAAGAGGCTGAGGACAGAGCTGGAGACTTAGGCCCTGCTGTGCAAGGGGTCAGACTCAGGGCCACAGAGGGAGCTGGCAAGCAAAGTCAGGCCCGTGAAGGAATAATAGTGCTGGGGAATTAGGAGGAGGGCTCGGCTCACTGGGTGCCGGGCCTGGGACCCCAGCACAGCAGAGGTGGCCTCGGTCGGAGGTGTGGGACCCGCGAATGCTTGCTGGGGTAGAAGGGCTGGGGTAAGGGCATTCCAGGTCAAGGACACGACAGGAGCAAAAGCAATTCCAAAAGCCCCGTGAGGGCAGGGTGGGGTGGGGGAAGGCTGTGGGGTTCAGTTAAGAGGGGGCAGAGCAGGAGGAGTCAGCATGGGAGGGGACCGAGCTAAGGAGGTTGGCCTGAGTATAGGCTACCGGTCAGTGGCGTTTTCAACGCAGGGGACAGACACGCTCAGATTCTCTTGGAGAAAGATGCCATCGATAGCAGAGAGGAGGATGAGCCCCTGGGAGGGGCATGACCAGGGGCAGGGGGTGCGAATGAGGCGGCAGCAGTAGTCCGACTGGGGCTCCTCAGGACTGGGGCTCCTCAGGGCCTCAAATGAGAAGGGAACTGAGGACCCGATCAGGGAGTTGTGATGGGTGGAGGTGACAGCTCTGGCAGCGCTCCCTGGACCTGGGGTGGGTGGTGACAGAAATCAAGAATGGGGAGATGGCTACGGCCATGCCATAGCTGCGAGGAGACTTCACAGAAACGGGCTTGGTGGGGGGAGGGAAGATAACGAACTGGGTTTGAGATGAATTGAGTGAAACGTGCCGGGGGCCGTGGGCAGTGGACTAGAGGTCCCGCCTTCAGCAAAGTTTTAAGCGGGCGATACTGATTGGGAAGGCGACAGGACGAGAGTGGGCGCTGGCTCTAGACGTGGGTGAGGCCACCCTATGGACTGGAGAGCGGAATTCTTGGCAACGATCACGCTGCACGACACTTGGCTTCAGAACTAGATTTGCCTGCGGGCTGCCTGGGGTTTATTGAGGCTCTGAACTGCGTGCACCGAGTCTCCTTTTCCACGTGCATGCCTAATGAGTTTTCAGATCAAATTGTTCGCTTTGTTTGCTCTTGCTGACGGCAAATGCAATGATGTGCGGTGAACATGAGGCTTTGGAACTGGACAGGCAGGGGCTCCTGTCCCGGCTCCCCGGTTCTGTTTCCCGATGGCAGGAGTGAAAGAATTACATCCGACACTCAGAGTGGGTAGGCTGGCCGTGTGACCTATGTCTGGTTGGTTGACATTATATAAGCTAAACCCAAAGGCTTTTCTTGGTAAAGCTACATCATTCATAAAATTTACACTCTTTGGGCCCCAACGAGCGTATTTGAAACTGAAAGTGTGTGTTGATTAATGTTTGAGCTGACTCTGGCATTTCAGTTATTGAAAAGGGGACTGGCACGTTCTCGATGACAGGGCGCATTTGTTTTTCTCTCCACTCTGACTTTACAAAAAAAAAAGGGCCGGCCTATGAATTACAAATGCCCGATCAGCGCAGGCTCTCAGAAATGCACGATCACGTTCACAGTCTAGTTTAGAGACGGTGGTCCAAGTAACAATTTTATTCTAGTCTACAGCCACAGTTTGTTACATACATCTTAGTGGTTTCGACAGTGTTACTTCTGAGCAGACTTTAAATGAATCCACAAGAGTTAATATATTAAAAATAAAATACACACAGTAAAACAACAGGCATCCGGGTGTCAGGAATCATGCAGGTAGGGGTGGTCTGGTTGGTGTTGCTACTGAGCACCTCGCCCATTTAAAAATTCATCGGTGAGTATTAGTTCTGTTCCTCACTGCCATGTAATCCACCAACATGAGAGAGTTCTAAACACACACGCGCAAAATTAATTAATAAGCCTTAATGTAACATCAAACCAACAATCCCATTGATTGAACCCATTAGAAAATAGTCAATATCAGCACCTGATCTAAAGGCAAGGTTGTCTCATTTATTAAAACACCAACAGGGGATTAATCAACAGAGCAACTAATATGTTAATCTTAATATAAGACACTGAGGGAAAACCAAAAATAATGCATTTAAATACCACTCCACTGAACTAGCATATAACCCATGGACTACAGACACATGAGTTTCTATCTGTCAAACAACGCTTTAAATATTTTTCTATCTAAAAAAAAAAAACAAAAACAAACAAGGTACACTGACAGATGGAGAAGAAAGTTAGAAATGTGAATTTATGCATCTAACTCCACAGTTTAAAAATGAGTATCACACTGATCATACAGAGCTCGGTGACAACGGTCCGGCACTCAAGAAGCAACACCACCACTCGCTGTGATGCGGGACACTCACTGCCCAGGAGCTTTGGTAGCGGCCAGCCCGGCACCACGTGACGCAGCCTGAGCCCCGCCCACTGCCGGAAGGGCCCTGAAGCAAACTCGGCAAAGGCGCAGAGGGAAAGTTGGATCTTTTGAAAAAGTTAATGATATCAAAATACTTTTCCACCATCGGTAAACCAAACGAGGTCAAGTAGATGGCCCAACGCAGCACGAAATTCAGAGTCACAGGTTGGCAGAGAAAGTCTGGAAAACTGCAGGTTTTAAAAATTGGCAATTTCTCCATGGCTAATAAAACTATCAGAAGAGGTATAATGTTTGTTTCTTTGTGGAATGTTGACAGCTCGCTGCAGAAATTCACATGGATGAGGAACTGCGGAGATGTGCGTCAATGGAACACTTTTTAAAAAGTTACAAAAAACTAAAGTTACTATTAAAAAATAACCATGTTATGTCAAGATGAAACATGGTAAAAGTAGTGTAACTTCTGTCCATGATTCTTACACGGCTGATGGGAAAGTGATACAATTTTCTCTTAAAAAAGGAAGCTTTGCTATTGCACTGACTTTGACAACCGACCTAGTAATTTAGAAAAATCATGTAGTAAAATCTCTAAAATTAAAATACAAAATTCTGGTTTGTAAACATCAGTTGGCCAAGTCTATCCAGAGTCCTGCACAATAGTGGAATGGAATGAATAGTTAATTTACTACCTTATTTCTTTGTTCTGGAAAATTGCAGAACACAGCATCTACGCTTTCACAGTAATTATATTCAAACTATATAAAGAAAGTCAGTGCGACTGTCCTCTTCTTCTTTTCCTCCTGTGCAACATTCAGCTCTTACCCCACTCCCAAGTGCTATCATCGAAATAATACTGGTTTGGAGACCTAGTACAGGTCGGTCACAAATGTCGCATAAAGTCTGTGGGACTTCGGTAAAGATACTTCCAGATGGCATAGTAATGCACCGCAGCTGCCGTGGCCACAAACAGGTGCCAGATGGCGTGGGCGAACGGAATGATGCCGTCGCTCTTGAAGAACACAACTCCTAGGCAATAAATTAAGCCCCCACAGGCAAGTTCGTGAAGTCCATCGGTGTTATTCTGTCAACAGAGGAAAGAAAAAGGTTTAGAGGTTACTCTGAGATGACAAGTTAAAGAGATTAACTGCAATTTCCTCCTAATTTTCTAGACAACAGAGTAGCTTTGCATAGACAGACTCCCGATCTGTAAACAGGAACTAAACTTAGAAGTGTCTCATATCTCCACCTGAATTACCCTTTGGGCTGAACACCATTTTTTAAAAAATGAGTTGAGAGAGAGAGAAACATCGATTTGCTGACCCACTTAGTTATGCATATTCATTGGCTGATTCTCGTGTGCTGTGACTGGGGATCAAACCCACAACCCTGGCGTATGGGGTCGATGCTCTAACCCACTGAACTACCCGGTCGGGGCCGGGCTGAATGTCCTGATGGAACCAAGCAGTGTGGTTACAGCTCCCACAGTAAAGAGCAGCACGTTCTGCTCGTCTAGGGCAGGTCCAAGCAGACTGCAATGGCATCCGGGCATGGGAGTTCATTTTCATGCAGGACTGTGTTATACAGATATCATAGTAATATAGATCCTTGGCTTTCATCTTCCCTGTAAAAACTTTCTTCCTCCTAAGGCACGCCCACGTCACTCTATTTACAACCTCAGCCCAAGTTTTCACTTCCCTTTGTCCCCCTCAAGCCCTGTTCTATACTGATTCCTTTCTTGAGATTTTGCCTGCCTGTGGGTGTATGACTTCTTTACGGCCGACACAGGACGGTCGTAGCTAGAAGTGGCCTCAGAGATAAGGGATCACGCAGTACAACATACTTTCTAGCCTTCCTGATGTGGCCAGGCCTTTTTGTCTTTGAGCTTGGACTTTTCAGCCTAGCAGGAATTCAACAGGCATGCGTGTTTTAGCACAAAAAGGAGAATTTTTAGGCCACCCTTGGTTTTCAAAGACCCCTCTTCAAGATTAAGCCGGGTTCTATGAATGAGCAGAGGCAGGGCTGAGAGAGCTGATGATGAAATGAGTCAGGCCCCTGGATTCCTGGGCACTAGGAACAGAAAGGTCTTGGGTTCTGCAGGGGAGGTAGAAACCTAAG
The DNA here is from genome assembly GCA_028533065.1 of Trachops cirrhosus. Classification (NCBI taxonomy): domain Eukaryota; kingdom Metazoa; phylum Chordata; class Mammalia; order Chiroptera; family Phyllostomidae; genus Trachops; species Trachops cirrhosus. The sequence goes on along the minus strand of CM052545.1, from coordinate 87,421,697 downwards.
CCCGGCAGTGGCAAGGCCTCAGAGGGGGACAGGTGTGTGGGTGTCCCAGAGGCCTGGGCACTGACAGCTGTGACCTTTTAAGTGTTGGAGCAGGTCCTGTGGCCACTTTAGCAGGGAGCATGAGTTCTAAGGCAGTGACCTAGTTGACTGGGCCCCATGGACCTAGGCCAAAGCAATGGCAGCCACAGGTGACCAGGACCTAAGAACCCGGTGGGAGGGTCTAGGGCCGTGGTCCAGGATCAGTCTTATCTTTGAAACTCATGGTAAGCCCCCATGGTTTTGGCAGGATCAATAGATGGGAAGGAAGCCAACCCCAAAAGACCATACCCCCAGATTTCTCATTAATTTTAGCAAGATGGAACTTCAGCCAGGTTTCTTTTTATTTAACGTGCACACACACTATTTCCTAAAAGTTATAAAGCAATTAAGATCCATTAATTATGCAAAATTCTCTGTGTATGTGCATTAGGAGCATTTTTCTAGCGGGTGGTTAAGGCCTTTGTTGGATTCTCAGAGGGGTGGTACGACTGGCAAAGGGCAGAACCACCCGTCGGACATGACCTCCGTATTTTAGAGACGAGAAGAGCAAGACCAGAGAAATGAAACAAGCTGAACAGAGTCCCCCAGCTGGTCACGGACCAGGACACCTCACTTTTTCCTTCTGCTGAATCAGGAAGCAAGAGACCAAACCGAGTGCGTGGGCGGGTTCTGATACATATTCTGTTAGTAGTTGGCTCCTCAAGATACCCCATTTACCTGACCAGCTTTCCGAGAACCAAAACATAGTTAATCCTAAAACAAAACAGAATGTCTCCTTCATTATCAATGTCATTATTGTGTTCCCAGTTACCAGGCACCGTGTGAAGCCCTGAATGTATTTATTCATTTAATTTTCACAACCCTGAATTGGGTACTATTATTGCCCTGACTTTACAGCTGAAAAAAATAAAACACAAGATAATTTGCCCAAGGCCATGTAACTTTTAAGTGTCAGAAGCAGGTGTTTTGGTTCCTGAACTTACATTTTGGGAAGGGGGGTAGTGGGAGGAGAGGAATCATTTTAAAAATTGATTAATTTACAGTGTGTAATTCATCTAACTTAAGTGAACAGTGTAGGTTACATAACCTCCTATCCAATTACACAATTATCCCAACCCCTCAGAAAGCTGTGGTTTACCCCTATCCCATCCTGGACAACCCCTGTGCACTAACCAACGTGCTCATTGCTATTACCACAGACTAAGTCTACCTGCTCTAGAACTTCACGTGGCAGAATTATACTGTACGTACGTTTCTGTGTCTGGCCTTTGCTCAATATGACATCTCTGAGTTTCATGCATGTGCTTATGTATATCAGTCATTCATTCCTTTCTACTGCTTAGCATTCCATGTATATATTTCACATAATTTGCTTATCAATTCTTTCCATTTGGGGGCTTATAAACAAAATTAATATTGATATTAATATCATTTTATAATAGAAATGACTTTATATTAACTCTATATAATGACTAGTTATAATTTTATATATTATATGTTATATTTTATATTATAAAGTGGTGTTATAAAATTAATATTTATATTAATGATATTGACATTATTTTGCAGGTATTTTATAGATATGTTTTTCTTTTTGTTGGGTAACACCTTTTGAGTCCTAAGTGTTTAATTTTATAATATACTGCTAGGCAATATTCTGAGACTTCTGGTCAAGATGGCAAAGTGGTTGTAACATCTTACATGCCCCCAACACTGAGTCAGGGTTCCAGTTATTTTACATCCTTACCAGTCAGTATTTGGCGTCAGCCTTTTTAATTTTCCACTCCACAGGGTGTGCGGTGGTAGCTCATCGCGGCTTTAATTTTCACTTCCTTGATGACTAATGACACTGGGCACTTTTTCAAAGGCTCGCCGGATACCTGCATATCTTTCTTTATGACGTGTCTATTCACGTGTTTTACCAATTTTTGTAGAAGTGGTTTTTTATTATTGGAGTGTTTTACATATTCAAGATACATGTCCTTTGTCAGACACATAGAGAAAGCAAATAATTTCTCCAGTCTGTAGCTTGTCTGTTCATTTTCAAGGTCATCGATCTTTTCTTCTGCAGTATCCAATCGGTTGTTAAGCTCCTCCAATAAATTTCTTTCTTAACATATCATGGTTTTCAGATCTAGAATTTCCATTTGGTTCCTTCTTACAGTCCCCACCCTCTCTGAGATTCCCCACCTGTTTATTCATTGTTCTAAAGCCCTTGCCCGGCACTTCTGACATCTCTGTCATTATGGATCTATGTCTAACGCCCTGTATGTCCTTCGATTTGTATGTCATGTATGTCTGCTGCTTGCTTCTTTGGTAGTATTTGTTTGGATAAGGATGCCAAGTTGTTAAAGAGTGTAGACTTTTTGTCCCCTTTTAAACAACGTGGCGTTTTTGCTCTGCTGGGCAGTTTATTTACTGGGGAACCAACTGCATCCTTCCCAGTGGTGTGTAGGGCTTTGTTGTCAGATTCCAGAGCAGGCAGTCCTCACCCCGGCGCTGGAGCAGCTCTCCCAGGGTGTGGTCTGCTGACTACCTGACTTATTCAGCACCATCCCGCACTCTTGCCGGTGGAACTCTGCTACCTCCCCGCACTAGGCACCCTCTGGAATACCCATGTACCCCACAGCCTTCTAAGAGCTGCACTCGGCCAGGGCGTGCACGGTCCTGCCCTGCACCAGTGCCGCTCAGCATTCAGGCAAGGACTCACGGGAACCCTGGAGACTCTTCCCTGTGAAACTCCTCCTCCTCGGTACCCTGCCACGAACTGCAGCCGGACACGCAGCTGAAAAGCAATCTGTTTCCTCCCTCCGCACCCCCACCTGCTGCTCTGTGGCTCCACGTTTTTTGGCCGCAGATTAGAAAGTGTCCCCAGAGAGAAAATGGGGCAATTTGAAGCCCATCTTTTGGTTAATCTTCCCTCAAAGATCACAGTTCTGCACTGCCTGTATCCAATACCAAAAACTAGTTATTTCGTATATTTTTCCCAGTTTCATAGATTTTTATGGCAGAAGGGCAGGCCTGAGAGCCATGATGCTGACCAGAACCGAAGCTCTGCGTCACTGTTCATGCTGTTGCCTTGTTGGCTCCGACGGCGTGTGGACTGGTCTGGTCTCTGTCTAGCTCAACACCTTGATCACCATTTACCTGCACAGTTACCCCCCCAAAACCATGCATGTACATACTCAAACAAGTATATACACGTTCAAGTTCAAAACAAGAAACCATGTTCAATTCTTCAAAGATGCTCAGGCACCCCCCACCTGGCTATATCCTCTACCTATACCACCTGCATCGCCCCTACTCTCTCTAGGCCCCCACTTGTCTTTCTGAATCAACTCAAATCACACTTCCTACAGCGCATCTGTCCTGTGCTCCCACAGCAACCTGCGCTTCCCCCAGTCAAAGATGTGGCAGAACTTTATTACAGCTTCTTAGTTCACAGGAACTGTATTTGTTTTTGAGATAGAATTTGATTGGAGGCACCACTGTAAATAAGTTTATTACTTCCAGAATGCGTTTTACTATATATGCTGCTTATCTTTAACCTGAAAACATGCAGAAAGAGAGAAAACAAAAAGAGAATAAAAGAAAAACCAGCCCTGGCTGGTGTGGCTCAGTGGACTGAGCACCGGCCTGTGAACCGAAGGGCTGCCGGGTGATTCCCGGTCAGAGCACACGTCTGGGTTGCAGGCCAGGTCCCCAGTTGGCAGCGTGCAGGAGGCAACCGATTGATGTTTCTCTCCCTCTCTCTCCCTTCCCCTCTGTCTCAAAATAAAATTTTTTTTAAAGAAAAGCAAAACCAGTCAAGAAATAGTAAAGTACATGAATCTTTCAGGAATGCAATACTGTAGAAAACAGTTTTTAAAAAATCAAATTTACTGGGTGACATTGGTTAATAAAATGGTATAGGTTTCAAGTGTACAGTTCTATAACGCATCCTGTACACAGGGTCTGGCAGAAGCAAGGCCTGCCTGAGTGTGGTTGGTAGGGTAATAACATGGGTGTAATAATTTACAGTTTCAATTTGAACATTTCACTTAAAATGTCATTCAGTGTGCTGGAGTGTGATATTATGTTACGGAATTTCATGCTTATGAGTTTGTAATAAAAGATTTTGTAATAAAAAGGGGTGTTAGTTGTGCTTGATTCATGCTTGATTCTAAGTTCTGCAGGGGCAAGTGTGGGGATTATCCTGTTTGATTATAATATTAGTCACCTGCTACTTGCCACTGGCAAAAATGACAGTTAGTGATAAAGACACTGGATAAACCTGCCTTATGATACCCAGAGGGAGTTTACCTGAAGTTCTTCCCCAGTGACTGATCACCTGTCTACACAGACCTCGCTTATTATATGGCTTCACGTGTCCTCAGTCGCCCTTTAACCGCACGGCCTTGAAGACAGATTTTCTCCTTTCGGCCCTTTACCTCCCCCGCCTCGCCAATCCCAGTTGCCTTGGCGCTAGGTAATAGTTCGAGCGGCCATAAACCTCATTATCTCAAAGAATACATTTTACGACATTCTCCTAAGACGTATTATCTGAAAAACACATAAGGAAACAGGCAACTCCTGAACCTTCCACAGGAGTTGCCATGGCCAGGCCAAGAACTACGCGCAGTAACACTCCATTGTTATAAGCTGCCCGTGAGCTCAGGAGTGAAGCTCTGGGAGCAGGTCTGGCCACGGCGAGCCGAGAAGAGAGTTCAAACAAGAGAGTTCAAACAGTGACCTCCTTAGTGAGCACAGTGGCCAGCGCCAAAAACATGGAGCGAGACACTGGAGTACACACGTAGAAGGCACCAGTCACCAGCTGGGTGAAATCTGAGGCCGTGACCTTGTGCTTTTGTTCCCGTTGACACAGACGCGTAGATCTCTCAATGGCAGTCGGTTTGAAAGGGAGTTCAGAATGTACGCATGCGACTGCCCCCTACTGGTGATGCGGCACTTTCACCATCAAAGGCCCCAAGGGAAATTTTCTTTCCAGAGTAAGAGAAATAATACGTCTTATAACAAGTGAAAGGAAGAGTAAGGTGATGCGATTTCAGAAATACCCAATAAAATGTTGAACCAAAGGACCTTTTAAGGTCCTTCCAATTCTTAGGATTTAAGAAGTCAGTAATTTATATTTTCTCCATTGAAGCAAACCTCAGAATGGGCCCTCTTCCAGGGATTTAGGGTTGGGACACTAAGTAATATCCCCCTTCACATAACCTCACACCTGACTGGGGCCAAGAGTGGGAGTGAGGCTGGGGTGAACAGAAAGTTTACTCCAAAAGAAACAAACACAGACAGTTACCAAATGGAAATAAACACACTTGAATGTATCATTTTCCCCCAAACTATAGCTAGTACAAGTTGCTGGCTCTTGGAATTCATATATTTTTTGAGCCTGTAGTTAATGGACATACAACTTGAGAAAGAAATGCTACATATATCTACAGGCATGTTACGAGTCCTAGTGACTTAAAATGAAGTAAAGCGGAATAACTAAAATCATGAAGCCATTCCCTACCATTGATGTCACCACCAAGGCCGGAGAGAACCCCATTGTGAGATAGAAGAAGAGCTCAACCACCTTATACCTGCAGATGGAAACACAGTTAATTAAATGTGTCTATTCCTACAATTCTTAGACCTTTTCTGTATCAGTTTTTCTTTTTTCTTTAAAACAAGAAGTAAACGCAACAATTCAAATAAAATGCATTTTCCCAGTAGGAGACCATCAGGCCTCTGACTGAAACACTCTAGCCAAGTAACAATAAACTAGCATTTCTTTTAGGACTGAAAAGGCATCAGACCCCAGTGCCACCCGGAAACTGTTTTCCGCCACAGCAGTTACTGTGCTGGGCCCGACCCACCACGCGTGCTCCCTTCCAGTCCCAGAGGGTCTGCCTTCATCGCCACCGCACTCCATCTCGGTAAGAAGCTGCAGTCACGAAGGTGGGCAGGGTGCAGCCTGCAGCCTAGTGTATCAGTGGCAAAGGGAGAATGGCCTGAGAAATGAAAGGCCCGCCTTTTAGTTTGTCTCTTTATCTGCTTGAAAACCTCCAGTTTGTAAGGCTCATCATCACATTAGGCTACAGAATGTCTGAAACTTAAGACGTACTGAAATTGCACTTACATTTCTGCCTGATCAAACTAGAGCATACGTTCCTCAAAGGCAGGGGCCAAATTTCTTTATGTTTGGATCTGCAGGGCCGAGAGCAGTACCTGGCACCAGGTAGGTGTTCCCTAATACCTGCCAAACCGAAAGGCCAAGTGTGACTCGCCTCTCATTCTTAGTGTTTTATACTCAAAGTCCACCATGAAGTAATCCTATCAGGGAACCGGGGAAGAATAGGTTTGTAGGCTTGGTTTACGTTAGCATGCCTGGAATAGGAGAAAAGATAGTGGTCTTATTTTACTTCCTCTCTTATATCCAAGGATATAAATTAGGGGCTTGGGTTCAAGAAGCAAACTGTTTCCTTGGATTTATATATATTGCATAACACCACTCAGAAGTGCCAATTATGGCGACAAAAATGCATTTAAGTAAATTTCAAAGTTGGAGAGAAGTTAGCAAAAACTACTATTTTCTTCTCAAAAGGAAAAACAATGCCATGCTTTGTGGTAAACAGCAATTCCGTTCAATTCTGAGAACCATTCTGCCAACCACAGGAGATAAAGAACTTAATAAACTGTATCCAATGACAATGATTTCATGGGTGTGAGTTTCTCCAATTCAGGCACGTGGAATAATGAAAAGAGCCGTGAAACAGGAACTAGGACACTTGGGTCCTAATTGCAGATGAGTCACTAATTAGATGCATGTCCTAAATGTCCCCATTTTTTAAGCATGAAGCTAGAACAGATGACTTTGAAGATCTCTTGAGCTAAGATTCTAAGTATATACAAGCTTTCCTTTTGATATTGCTTAACACTTAGGGACTATGAAGTACAAAGAATGAATTTTGAAAATGTGCCCCATGGTTAGAATATAAAGTTTAGATGCCCTTCCAAACATCCCCCTTCTCAGGGGTCCTAGTTTGGAACATCCTCTAGGTTCCTATCTAGGTAAGTGCTGTGCCGGGCACTTAATATCTATTAGCTTTGATCTTCCTAGGAACCTTGAAAAGCAGTTATTTTTCTCACGTGGTAACTGTCAATCACAGAGCTAAGGCGGGTCTGCTGATAGGGCTGGTCTTCCTGAGGATGTGAAATGCAGTCCAACTGAGTCTAGAATGACTGTCCACCTCGCCCCTCGATTGCACCACACCACTCGTGCCAACGTGCTCCTTCCCGCAGGGGTCTGCCCACCACCAACAAATACCCAATGGTTCTGAAGATTTGCTTAAAACAGTATATTTTCTATTTATGTATTTCTACTATTTTGAAGTGCAAATACAAATTGTGATGGAGATAAAATTTAGGCAGTTAATTTGAAAGCTATCAAAGGTAAATTATGTTCTCTTACTTTTCATGGTAGAGAAATACATAAATGGTTCCTCCAGCTGCCATGAGCCAGATAAACCAACGCATATGAGATGCCAGGGGTCCAAGTTCACGGAGATTTAACCTAAAAATGTAAACATGACAACAAAGAACAGAAGTGATAAATGAAGGGAATCTGTAGAGACCGTGTTTCCCCTAGTCTTGATAGTCGGGATAAGACCAGGAAGAACAGGCGCTCAGCACCCCTGGGGGCATTTGGGTAAGTTGGGTGACATTAGAAACTCAAAGATAAAATCGTCACTTGACCTTTAAGACTTAGACTAGTTCCAATGTGGTCTAAAAACAACGTGCTAACAGGAGATATGCAGAAGTGAGCCCCCGCACACCTGTGAGGCCCGACGTGCCTTACTAGGCAGACTGCTGGAGAGCCTGTTTGCCTTGTTATTGCCGACAACGTGTTCGAGAGCAGGTTACTCACAAAGCCCTAGTGAGAACCCTGACCGAGATCCTGAACTGGTATCACATCACCACAGCCGATACCTAACACACAGATCAAGTGTCTCCGTTCTCAAGCTCTCTTCCAAGGGAGAACACGAGAGGAATTAGCCCAACATGTGTTACAGAAGACATTTGATTAGAATTGTACCATGGACTTTTGTGAAGCCTGGACGTTAAAATACTGCAGATACATTTACACTGATTTTATATGAAGGGTATGAGAAAAAAACAAATGTTCAGACTGGCTGTTAGTATAAAATTAATGTTTCCAAATGAAAAAGTACCACCTGTTTATCAAACATGACATGTGAACAAATTGTCTACTATAAATACTTGATTCCCCAGCCTCCATTTAACATTTTTATTGAATTGCTTTAAATTGAGGTCTACTTCACAAAAGCCTTCAAGCGTTCTCCCTCCGATGTAGTGCAGACTTACAATTTAGTAACAAGTGCTGGAGAGAGATCGCACTTACTGTTTCCCCCCGTAGATAATTAGGGTTCTCCTGCATGTCGGGTGCTGTGGTACTCAGACTCTGGAGGCCCGCTCTTTCTAACGACTACGGCAGTTGATGGCATCATACGAATTTCTGAGTGTCTAAAACTGGATCGTGTCTTGATAGGGAACACAATTGTTTCTTTAATTACAGGTTTCAAAGCACGAAAGGTTCCATCTGCTCTCTATACCAAAAGGGCAGGAAGATCATGGAAACTGACCAGAGTACTAGATATTTTAAGTAGCTAATAAATTTGGCTAGTTCTCTTACTCATATAGCTCAAGAAATGAGCAACGCACCTCAAATATAGGAACTTCTGTGCTGTGAAGTGAACTGAAGACAAACAGTATAAATTTCAAAACTGAGCTTGTTTCCCTCACACGTATTTATAGCATTTCCACTTAAACAATGAGATGTCTAAGATTCCGAACAGCAGCAGAAGTATACAGAAAGACTGTGGGAGGCAGACATAACATTTCAGAAGTGAGGGAGCCACCTAACACACAATTCATAAATTTCCCTTCAACGACCCGATGCCAGATACGTATTTTGAACAGCAGCAACATTCTCTCTTTAATATCTGCATTCGGACCCAAGTAAGTCAAAATGGGACAAAAATCACATGGATGTCCGTGCGTTGGGGGGAGAGGGGCTGGGTGCGTGCGTGTGTGCAGGCTGGATGCAGGGACAGGAGGAGGGGAGAAAGCGGGACTGACGAGTTCTACCAGAAAAACACTACCGTCCGAAATAGAAAGCCTGTATCTTACCATGGCGCGTAAGAAGCGGCGATGAAGAAGTAGATGACCATTCTGTCACACATGTGGAAGCAGTGCTCCACTGTCCTAAGGGGGAGAAAACCGAGTTAGGCGACACGGACGGAAACCCAGACCCGAAGCACGGCTCCGCTATGCTGCAATTTCCGTTCCTGCTCCAGTTTCTCGTGGCGTCGGTAACTTGGCCTTCCAGGTCGACAGATATTTTTAATAACATGACGCCACAAGGAAGAGCTTTATATCACTTTTAAGGTTGCACGTGCAAGACACGCTCACCGTGCATGAGGCACAGGGGCCAATCCCACAATAATCGGGAACTTCGTTTATTTTTAAAATAAACAAAGACACAAAACCTGTCTTTTCTGATGTTTTCCACTTGTTCAAATCCTACCTAACAGAAAGTGGAATTCTCTGAGGGCAGGTCACCCTCCTGCCCCTGTCACAGGGCGGGCACGAAGTGGTGCGGCTCAGCCGCCACTCCCCGAAGGCGCAGTCCTCTGGTCTCTTTAGAATGTCTCCAGAGAAGCTTTTAGTTCAAACATCTCGGTGCAGACAATGAATGCGCTGTCATACACGATATTCGCAAACTCATTTAGGAACAGCAAGAACAACAAAGAGACATTTGCTACAGGAGGGCGGCCACCTGGATTTCTAAGCAAGTTCCTCCTCCCGAAACTGAAGTCAGGAGTTGTGCAAAGGTCTGGCTCGCTGAGCTCTGTTCACAAAATGGACTAGCCAGAATCCGCCCCTTCCCGAGGCATTTAAAGGTACGACTGCGCTGCATCATCTTGAACTTGATTTCAGTGTCCAGCGGGTAGGAGCTATGATTTGGTGAAGCACCAAAACTAGCTTTTGCCTCCCCCCACACACGGTGGCGACCCAATCCTGCTGAGGATGTTTTAGTCACAGCGTGAGCGAGGAAGTGAGAATAATTTGGCTCACGGGTCTAAACAGGCAAATGCTACACGAATGCTTCTCAAACCTGACTGCCTATCAGAATCATTTGAGGAGCTTCTAATATCCAGTCATAGACCCCCGTCCAGAAGATTCTAATTTAAAAGGGCTATAAAATGGAGTAGAGGATGGAGAGGAGAGTTCTTTTTTTAAAAACTCCTCAAATGACTACGATTCCTAGTCAGGTTCAGGCCTTTCTAAGTCTGCTTTCTAGAAGAGCGATTTTCCCCTGGTGAGCCACAGGAATCTTTAAAACACACAACAGCAATATCTGACTGTTTAGTCAGGGGCACTGACTTCTGTCCCTACAGACAATAAAGTCAGAAAAGAGCTAAACAACAATAGCCATCCGGTGTGAATGAATCCAAATTATACCTATTTTTTGTCAGATGAGCAAAAAATATTTTCAGTGTGCTGCAGAATTTCAGTAATTAATTTGTGTGCCGTGAGCTGAAAAAGGCTGAAAATCGCTGTTCTAGATTGATAAGCACTGTTACAGCTGGTAAAGTCAGACCTGAAATTTTATTCAAGATTCTCCACCCACTTCCATGACCCTCACTTTCCTCCATATAAAACAGAAATAAGAACGTTTCTACCATCAAATCTGTGTGAGCATTAAATGAGATGATGTGGCCTACTATGTGCAAGCAGCACATAGTAGGTAGTAAGTGAATGATACTTCCCTTCCCTTTTACCTAAATTAAGGCAGAGCAAAAACTCACCCATGAACTGTGCCCCTGAGATCTAATTTTGTTAACCAGTGTTGCCCCAATAAATGCAAAAAAAAGGAAAAAAAAAGTCCACACGTGGATTTTGATGCTAGTAGTGTTATTTCAAGGCTCGATAGAGTCTGGTTTCTGTTACACTTTCTTCTCCAGCCCCTGGCAGGGAGGCCCTGGATAGTGAAGTAGGCATCTACAACTCTTTATTGATTCAGAAATCCAGACGTCAAAGCCAAGTCAGCTGAGGCAACCACAAGCGCTGACTGTGCCAAGGAGATAATGAAGTGTTCTGGCCTCTGGGCTCCGTGACGATGTGTCCTGAGGAGCCAGGACAGGTACTCCTGATGCTCTCGCGTGAGTGCGCCCCACAGCTCCCTCGTGACTCAATGCTGTGGTTTTATTTTAAGCCCAGGGAACTGTCACCGTGCAGGCAGAGGTAGCAGACTGCATACCGTAAGCAATATTGTAAAGGATGGGGGAAAAAGCAAACAAACAAAAACCTCAGGACTGGGAGTCGGAAGTCCTGGGATGAGCAGATTCTGCTGACATCCCTGACCCAGGCAGGTCAGGCCACATCTCTGAGCCTGTCCCTCTGGGTGAAAATTAATGGGGTTGGAGTAGGTGATCCCTTGGGACCCATTCAGCTGTAACGCTCTACGGCACCCTATGATTCCACATGTGAGGAAACCAGTAATATCTCATGAACCTCAAATCCGGCTCTTAAATAAAGCATGTCTTGTTACTATTAGATTGTTTGAACAGTTTGGGATATTTTTGGACATCCTGTAAAACAAAAAGGTCTGTGCCAATATTATTTTAAGTCACTTTAAGTCTACCCTGAATCCTCCTTTTGTGAGAAGAAATTTTGCCCTTTGGGTTGTGCAGAATCTGTTTCATAAGCAATTAAATGGTGCGCTACTCCCTTCGTATTCCCCTAACTTGCTCCTTCGCTCAGAGGAGGAATGCTTTTATGTCCTTCTCATTGAGAGGCTAGGGACCACAGTATTTTTGAAAAGTGCCTGACAGTTAACAGCAGCAAAATACGTGAATGGCGTTTGAATACACACACAGGACCTAATTTGGAAAGCTGAACTTCACAAGACCAGGAACCCTGGCTGACGTATACCACCTAACACCCCACGGTCCCAGAGTCTTTTGTAATTTTCAAATCATCTTCACATGCATAACCTCATTGGGCTATCACAAAAATCCCTTGAGTCAGGCATTATTATCTTCACTTTAATGATGAAGAAACTGGTGCTCTCTGAGATCAGGTGACTTATGCAAGATTTAAGTGGCAGGGCTGGGACTCCAAGGCAGCTGCTGCCTCCAGGTTCAGCGTATTGGGTCACTAGCCCACGGCTGCTGCACCCTGACAGTGTCCTTACTGCACCCGATAGCACGGGCAAACAGGTGTCAGGATTTAACCTATGCGTTCCGGGGAAGCAGTCCAGTTTTGTAGGCAGTTTCTGAGCAAAGGCTGGCTTTCCTAGAAACACTGGGGGCCCTCAAACTCCGCCCAATCCATGGAAAACTTCCTAAATAACAGGAGAGCCTTGTCGTCTGCAAGGCAGGGGAATGTCTACTCTCTTGCTTTGTTTGACCAGAACATGCCAGTACAGGAGGCTACCCTGAGTCGACTATTCTGATCTTCCGAACTAGTGAGCACTCCAATGTACCTTAGGTGGCTCTTTTTCCACGATACAATGTGAAAGACTGTGGAAACGATGAAGAGGGCGCAGAGGCCCATGCCGTAAATCCATGCTGTTATCTTCTCCCAGCCGTCGTCAGACAGCCGGTGGAGGAGGGCACTGCCCACGATGGCCGGCACAATGAGGAACTGAGGGAGAGGCAAAGAGAAGTGAATACCCTGACTTCTCCCAACCGAGACCTTTGTTAAAAATACACATCCCATCGTGTGGCTGGACCACAGTCTACCCCTTCACCGACAGAAGACATCTCAATGGCTTCTAAGTTTCAGTAATAATGAATATAGTTGCTCTAAATAAACACCCATATGCAGGTTAAAAAGAACAATACATAGGTTTACCAAAAGTAATTTTAGAAAGGTCACTTCGAAACAAACATGTGCTTTTCCTGGGTAGTCACAGGAGGGCCACAGGAGAGTCATCTGCTGGAAACAGGTACTGCTGTTCAGGGCCCAGGAATTGTGCATGACTTGAATTCAAGGCAATTTTATTCACTGACATACGTACATAACCTACATATTGTACTAACACTATAAAATAATTTAGTCTGCTCTAAACACTTCATAAAGGAGTAAACTGGTCTCCTTTTCTATTTCTTGTCTTCAGACTATACACCAGCCACATTTTTCCCCTTGAAAGTCTCACGACATGTAACTTTCAAAGGGAAAAGTGAAACCACAGAAGAGGGGGAATTTGTATTGACACAAGAAAATGCCAACAATGTGACATTAATAGTAAAACTATGAAAATACATATTCACAAACACTACACAATGAAGAAAGACATCAAAGTGTTAAGTTATTTCTGAGTTGTTTTTTTTAATAGATTTTATTTATTTATCTTCAGAGGGGAAGGGAAGGAGAGAGGGAGAGAAATATCAATGTATGGTTGCTTCCTATGCATTCCCTGCTGGGAACTGGCCTGCAACCCAGGCATGTGCCCTGGCTGGGAATCGAACCGTGATCTCTTGGTTCACAGGCCCGCGCTTAATCCACTAAGCTACACCAGCCAGGGCTTCTGAGTTGTTTTATTTTTATACATTTTCCAGTATTTTCTAAGTTTCTTATAATAAGCATGTTTTGATTTTATAATAAAAAAATTAAGAATTTAGAGTAGATTTTTCTACAGCAAGAACTAACATTTGGACTGAGGAGCATGGCCACCGTGAGGGTGGGGAAGATATGGCTACCAGTTTCAGGGGATCATTTAGTAATAAAAAGCACCTTTTCCTTTTTTTTTTTTAATTAAGGTTGTACCAATTTCCCCCCCCCCTCCATCCAGTACCCCCCTCCCTCAGGCAATCCCCACACCATTGTTCTTGTACATGGGTCGTGTATAGGTTCTTTGGCTACGCCATTTCCTACACTGTGCTTTATATCCCCGTGGCTATTCTGTGACCACCTATTTGTACTTCGTAATCCCCTCACCTCTTCAGCCATTCTCCCACATCCCCTCCCATCGGGTAACCATCAAAATGCTCTCTGTATCCATGATTCTGTCTCTGTTCTTCTTTGCTTAGTTTGTTTTTTAGATTCAACTGTTGATTGATATGTGTTTATTGCCATTTAATTGTTCATAGTTTTGATCTTCTTTTCCTTAAATAAGGCCCTTTAACATTTCATATAACAATGGTTTGGTGATGATGAATTCCTTTAGTTTTTCCTTGTCTGGGAAGCTCTTTATCTGCCCTTCACTTCTAAATGATAGCTTTGCTGGGTAAAGTAATCTTGGCTGTAGGTCCCTGCTTTTTATGACATTGAATATTTCTTGCCAATTCCTTTTAGCCAGCAAACTTTCTTTTGAGAAATCAGCTGACAGTCTTATGGGAACTCCCCTGTAGGTAACTGACTATTTTTCTCTTGCTGCTTTTAAAATTCTCTTTATATTGAATCTTTGGCATTTTAATTACAATGTGTCTTGGAGTGGCCTCTTTGCATCCATCTTGTTTGGGATTCTCTGTGCTTCCTGGACTTGCATGTCTATTTCCTTCACTAAATTAGGGGAGCTTTTTTCATTATTTTTTCAAATAGATTTGCAATTTCTTGCTCTTTCTCTTCTACTGGCACCCCTACGATGTAAATGTTGGACCACTTGAAGTTGTACCAGAAGCTGCCTACACTATCCTCATTATTTGGATACATTTTTCTTCTTGTTGTTTTGATTGTTGTTCCGATTGTTTTTGCTACCTTAAGTTCCAAATCACTGATTTGATTCTTGGCTTCATCCACTCTACCGTTGTTTCCCTATAAATAGTTTTTTGTTTCAATTAGTATATGCTTAATTTCTGACTGGATCTTCTTTATGCTGTTGAGGTCCTCACTAAGTTCCTTGAGCATCCTTATAATCTGCATCTGGTAGATCGCTTATCTCTTTTGTTTAGTTCTTTTTCTAAGAGTTTTCATCTGTTCTTTCATTTGGGTCACGTTTCTTTGTCTTCTCATTTTGGCAGCCTCCCTGCGTCTGTTTCTATGTATTAAGTAGAGCTGCTTTGACTCCCTGTCTTGGTAGCGTGGCCTAATATAGTAGGTGTCCTATAGAGTTCAGTGCACAGCCTCCCCTATCATCCAAGCTGGGTACTCAAGGTGTACCCTCTGTGTGGGCTGAGTACACCCCACTCTTATAGCTGAGCCTTGATTACTGTTGGCAGGTCAATGGGAGGGATTTATCCAGGCCAGTTAGCTGCAAGGACTGGTTGTGACCACTGACCACCAACCTCTGGTGTCCGTGGAGGATCAGCTGTGCAGGGGCAGGGTGGAGGTGGTCTGACATGGTCTGTAGATGTCCACTGGGTGCGCAGGCTCTGGGATTTCCTGGGTGGTGCAGGCCAAGGTCAGTCCCCACCTGTGTTTTGCCCGGGGCACCCTGCCTGAGCTATAAAGCAATCTGAGATGGCTGCTACTTGTGCTGGGCTTGGAGATTCCCAGGAGAAACCAAGATATAAATATAGGCTGGTTGCTGCTAGTGCCAGGCCTGTGGCCCCTTAGCAAGAGGTATGGGAGCTGGGGACTCACTGAGGCTGGCTGTTACTTATTTTAGAGGATTTAGGAAGTTGTGAAGCATGAGCCAAGGCTGGCCATTCACATGGAAAAGCAGCTTGGGTAGGAAAGAGTCTATGGGGATCTCCAGGGTGGGGCAAACAGTGTTAGCCAGGTTGATGGAGTCTCATATATGATATCAGCCTGACAGCTCTGTGGCTTTATGGGGGGAGGGTTCAGAAAAAGGACAATGGTCCACCTTTCTGTCTGGGAGAAGACTATCCCCCAGCTCTTGCCTTGATGCCAGACACTTCACCTTCTCCCTGTGTGCCACTGGTTTCTCTCAAGCTGCTATCCCAGTGCTTGAGCTCAGAGGGAGTGTGTCTGAGTAAGTCTGTGTGTGGGTTCTTTAAGAGGAACTGCTTGGGACTCCAGAAGTTTCTTCCACTGGTTTAATCCCTGCTGGTTTTTGTAGCCAGAAATTATGGGGGCTTATTTTCCTGGCACTGGAACCCTGGGCTGGGGGGCCTGATGTGGGGTTGGGACTCCTCACTCCCAAGATACCCCTCCTGAATTTCTATCCACCACATGTGGGTGTGGGACCAGCCTGTTCTGCATCTCCACCCCTCCTACCAGTCTGGATTGATGTGTTTCCTTTAATTCCACGGTTGTCAGGCTTTCATTCAATATCTTAGTGTTCTGAGTGATGGCTGTTCTATATTTTAATTGTAATTTTGATGTGGTTGTGAGAGGAGGTGAGCCGTGTTGACCTCTGCTGCCAACTTAACTAGAAGTGCCAAAAGCACCTTTTTCAACAAATCGTGAGTGCTCCTTGTTACATGGACATAGCTGACTGTCTTAAAAAGGCAATTCGTTTCATCCCAGGGTGAGGGTCTTCGCAAACAGATTTATTTGGTTTTTCTATGACTAGGGGACTTACTAGTATTCATTTTAAAGACCTTGTCAGAGAAAGCAAGTCCAGGATGAACAGAGTTAACCGTAGGTCTGCGCAGGGGACACGCCCACACAGTTTCTGGTGGCACGACCCAGCACTGACACTCTGGTAGGTTAAGTCACAGAGATGGGTAAATCTAACTAACCAGGTGAAGGTTTCCAGAGACGATGGCTCCTTCCTTCCTGCAAAGCCTTTTGGGAAGAAGGGAAAGGGCAGAACACGCATACTCACTGCATGTGTGTAACAGTTAGCAGCGTGTTCGTAACAAGTTGGTTTGTAGCGGCCATTGGCTGGGGCCCGGTGGTTCATGAACCTGCAGAGACAAAAAGGCAGCGTGTGAGGACAGCTCACGGCATGTGAAGAACAGTGGGTGGGCTACCCGTGGTAGTTCTGTCTCTTCTAAATGAAGAGGTGACTGCTGGGAACACCTAGTGAGGGCAACAGAACCAAAGCCACTAAACAGGTGTAAACTGAGCCCACAGCAATGATCTGAAAGCAAATGCCCTAGTTTATTCTTTCAGTTCATTCAAAAGAAAAATCTACCAACACAAGGCAAACAGACACCATATCCACCCCTTCAACTGATACCCACCACACACCCACACCCACACCCTCACCCCCCCCACACACAGCATAACCAAATCTGAACTCTTAACAGAAAACAAAGCAAGGGAATTTTTCTAAACTTCACAAATTCTCATAATTGCCATTAAATGGAAAGGGTTACAATGCATTTGAAAGGTTTCTATTTTCTCTCCCAAAATTCACAAGGCTTTATGCATATAGATCTTTAAACCCTACATCCCACAACTAGCCAGCCTATCCAACGAGTTTCGCTCTGTTGCACTATCTGCTTTCGGCATCAGAGAGCTTAAATAAATGATACCTGGCTGCCCCTCGGCCACCTAAACGAGAGGTACATTTCACCGGCATCCTTACTGAATTAAATGAGCTGGCTTCAAAACCCAAGTATATGACTAGCAGCTGAAACTTTGACTATAAAATTCAAATACACACACACATACATGTTTTTATACACACGAGATCTACACATTTGTGTGTACCTACATATCAGAACCTCTGACACAGATGGACACAAACCCAGACTCCATACTTCCCTTTGGGCTAACTCTGTGGCAGTCGGCAACACAGTGAAAAGCATGAACGCCACAGAACCTGGAGAGACCGACAGCATCTCCCCATTTCAGCGTGTGGCTGAGGGTCCCCCAGCCCACCCACACCCATGCAACATGTCATGAGGGATTCTGGTTCAGTCTGTCTGTCTTCTCTGGGAGAAGGGAGCTGTAAACTCAGCAATACAAACAAGTAGCTGCCTGGAAGAGACAGACGCAGAGACGCAAACGGAGGTGAAGGAGCCCGGGCAGCTTTCGGGTGTCAGAGGCCCGGCCGCATTCCTGTGCCCCAGCCTGCGCGATGTCAGGACAGGCTTTGCGCCATAAAGTATCCTCTCGCTGGAGCTACTTTCAGGCGGGGGAAGGTCGGGTTTAGTTATCTGCCACCAGGGCTTCTGACTAGTCACACCTTGTTAATTAACACATTGAAAAATGGTCAGGCTGAAGCAAATGGCAGAGCCAGCTGGCCAAAAACAGGCTAAAGCACATGGTCAAGCCATTCTAAACAGTGTCCGGTTTCTGAAGACAAGATCAGCACTTTTTCCTTGAACTAGGAGGGAACATTATTCTTAGAGCAAATAAATGAAAATAAAATGGCAGTCCCAACTGACCCAATACAGAGTTCAACAGGAAAATCCACTGGGCAGTCGATTTGGGAGCGTGAAGGACCAGCGACAGGTGGCTCACCGGTGTGTAAGTGCGCGGATACACTTACTGAGTGGAACTGACCAGGTGACCTGAGAACTACTTATGAGAAACGCGCAGCTGATGCCTTCAGAATTTATCCCCGCTATTCTCCCACATAAATAAATCTTTCTCCCCTGATAATCCCTTAAATAATTTTACTAATTTCCTAAGGGATGAGAGTGTTGCTATACAGCTCTGATTAGTAAAACAAAATAATGACACTCTTGGGAAGAATGCTTTAAACGCGTCCCAAGCAGTCAAGGATCTATCACATCATTACCCTGAGACCTGACAACAGAGCTCTGAGCAGCACACCCCATGAGGACTTTTAAAGGGCAAAGGGCAAGGCTCCGGGGCGGCAGAGGCCAGAGTAAAACGGAGAGCGCTCTGTGCAGAGCGCAGCAAGTAGGTTTTGTCTACCCACCACCAGGCTGCAGACTAAAATAGCAATTTATATCTCTGGCAGCCCAATCTAAAAATAGTCAGACCATTACACAGCAACAAGGATAGACTTTCACATTTTCTCCTAAAAGCAAAGAAGCTGGGTGGCCATCTTTGTTCCAGCTTAGTCCCTGCCCACCTGGAACCACTCAGGTTAAAAATAAACTCAGAAGTTGTGGAGAAAAATGTCCCACCCATGTGACTTCAGGTAGTATCTGTTAGGGACAGAGCCGAAGCTGGGCAACAGGGACAGGTAAGAGCAACTATGCTAATGGCAGATCCCCGTCTGGGGCCAGCGGGATGGAGAGCTCAACCGTGTTGCTGAGAAATGCACAATGCAATTTTCCCGTTTCTCCCTGACCTGTCAGGGAGCAGGCTAGCCTGCTGAAGAAATCACTCCTGAGACCTACGTGATGTAAAATGCAAATCAGCTCCCACACACTGAGCCTATTCTCTTTCCCCCCAGAAAGAGTAAGGAAGGTTCTCAAACGTTATGGAAAGCAGTGCCCACTTCTGCAAGGCCCCTCTATTGAAGGCGGTCTAACCCTAATGGCCACCCAGCGCTAGACTCCAGTATCCAGCAGGCTTTGGAGGGTTTGGAGGGTTTGAGGGTTTTAGTCCTGGGTATGGAAACCACACTCAATAAAGCTATTGTTTAGGCAGGGTTTTTTTTCACTCATTTCCTCGCTTTCTCTTTCAGCACGCTCACTTGCTTCCCCCTTGCCCAGTGCCCTTAGGCCTACACTGCCTTCCTACCCCCAAGACTGAATTTCAAAACTGTGGGGAGAGAGAACAGATAGGGACGTAGGGACACTCCTTAGCATACTTTAAATTTAGCCCACAGGGCTGTGCCTGCTGAAGGTAGACGGATCTGCACCCCACGGGCAGATCTTAGAGGCCAAGATCCAGTCCCGGGAACTCCTGGATCCCTGGACAGTGTTCCTTATTCCTGTGTGTTCCTTATTCTCCAAATGCCAGTGCTGCCAACACTACCTTCCAAACATATTTCACCCCAGTCCTCCTCTCTACAGTCCTACAGATCCAACCTAAAATCAAGACACGGACATCTCTGGGCTATAAAAATACAAATTCTCTCACTTGGTCTCCCTGCTCGTCCCCACACAGACTCTGCTCTTTCTACAGTAGCTGCAGTCCTCTCTTGAAACCAGATCACATCACACACCCTACTTTAACTTAAAGCCTGCCTTTGACTTCTCAAAGTGGTCCCTGAGTGGTCCACAAGCCCGGAGGGGTCCCCAGC
>CM052545.1:87366709-87401120 GCA_028533065.1 Trachops cirrhosus | reverse complement strand
GTGCCCACGATTCAGTGTTCTGAGAACAGGGACAAAGAAGACAAGGGGCAGTCCTGGAACACTTCCTCCTGCTTCAGAATAAGAGGTTTCACCTCCTGTTCAATCTGAATGGTCACAGGACTGGGCCTGAGGGAAGGAGCGCCCCGCTCCTTGGATGTTAGGTTGCAAGGCTGGGGAAAGGAGGAGGCACCAGCAAGACAGAGCAGAAGCTGCCGCGGGTCTTCAGCCTCTGCACTGTGCACACAGATGTTGCAGTGTGCGAGGTGAGACAGAAGGAGGTGAGCCGGCAGCATGGGTGACAAAAGGGACAAGAAACGGAACCTTTGGGTCTACCCTTCCCTGGCTGTGTGACCAGGGCAAGTTCCCTTTTATTCTTGGACCCCCTCTGTTTTTCTGGTAAATGGGTATAAAGTTTGTCTTCCAGGGTTACAGTTGAGGATTAGATGAGCAATATACTGGGGTGGGCAAAAAGAGGTTTACAGTTGTTTGTATTGAAAAAGACATGCAGGTGGTAATTATTACGACAGCTTTATCAACTCAAAACAATGTCACAATTGTGAACCCTCTTTTGCTCACCCCTGTACACAAATACCCACTACCTGGGCAAAGGTTGGCACTCAATGTTAGCAGTTATTCTAATCAGTCAGATGCTATGAAAGGGAGAGAAGGACTGGGGGTGGGGAGGGGAAGAGGGCAGAAATGTAGAAGGGATAAAGCAAAAAAAGATAATATGCTGGGCCCCAGTGGAATTTTTCATATCCTGAGCTCTTTTAAGAAGCCCTGCGTGCATAAAGCCCCCCACTCAGGACAGCGGGCTAAGTCCTTGCAGCCTTGCTCCACAGCAATGGCAGAATGCTGCCAGCTGACCCAAAGCTACAAGGACCACCAAGTTTCCCTTATGAGCAAACCAGCAGAGTGTTCAGGTTTTCTTGTAATTTGGGCAGAGCCACAAACTATGGCCTGATGAAATGTTTTTGCTGCAATCCAATGCTCTTCAACAGGGAATCCTGATAAAATCTATCAGAAGGCGCACACGCGTTAAAGACAGCGCCTGCCTTCCCTCTGTCCCTTTGTAATTTACCTACTTGCAACTGCCCCGAACGCTCAAAAGATATAGAATGAACACGGCTTTACATGTTGAGAAAATAGCACTCCTGACATTTCAGTGTGTGGACCACAAAAAAAAGGACTTCTTTCATTCTGTTACTTTTTCCTTTCAGGCTTCATTTCTAAGTTCAAATTGACCCTTAGAAATAATCTTTCCAATCTAGTCTGATACAAAACCAAGAAACTATGGGATGACTTGGTCTTCAAAGAAAATCAGGGTAGGTCTACATGTCATCTAGAAAATAACTGTTAAATAGCCATTGATATTGTGCAGCCACTGGGAAAATTACAAAGTCTATGCCGCAGCAGAAGAAAATACCTCCATTTTTTCACTTTTAAATGAATAAAGTAGAGCGTAAAATCACATTACAACTGTAATGGGTTAGGGTCCAGCAAAAAAAAAAAAAAAGATATTTCAATCAGGTGAGACAGTAGGATCCTAAATGAAGTGGGTTTTTTTTTCATTTCTTTAACACTGTTTTAATGTTTGTGCAATGATGAGTGAAACAAGCTCTTTTCTTTCTTTCTAGAGTATAATTCAAAGGATAGGAAAGAAATGCAAACTCTTAATCAAATAAGGAAGGGTAATTTCACAGAATATTGCCACTGTTCTCTGAAAACAGGAAGAGCACAAACATGCAGAAATAAAACCAAATCAAACAAACCACATGCACAGGGCTTTGTCGATCATGCCTGAACGCCTGTTACATTCTCCCTTAAAAAGCCCCCCAGTATTCACTCCTGCCTTCATGGTCTAAAGGCAGAAGAACACCATGGCTCCTTTTTGCCTTTAGAAGCACTGATATGATGTTCCCGGTGGAAGAACAGTGCCAGGCATTCAAAACCTTGAGTGATATTCAGAAGTTAATCCAAGTCTTCAAACTGATCGCCCTTCTCGTGGCAGACTCCACCACCACTCTTCCTTTGCATTTTTGGCTCCTTTAGCCTTTGGGACTTGGGGGAGAAATAAAATAAACATAATGGGTGAGTGGGTGTTGAGGGATTAGGAAATCGGAAAGAAGACCAATGCACGTTAAATGTTTAAAATAGAAGGCCATGCCTGCACAGTCAACAATAACCTCCTTGGAAGATTGCGTGCATTCCTTTTCTTCTCTCCAATTCCCCCTGTCTCTGCACGCTTAGCTAGCTTGCTGGTGAGGTCTGGGAATGGGAACAGCTGCTGGATTCAGACAAAGAGATGGAGAATTACCACAAACACAGGGGAGGTGAACTTTCACCTACTTAAACGAAGAAGAATTAGAAAAAAAGCTCAGAGCTTCCTCTCTGAACCTTGGGCCAGCCTCCATCAGCGGCTGAGACCCGGCGTCGGGGTTAAGGCCACGGTGCCTCCCGAGCTGGGCGTTCTCACGGGCTCTCCAGTCAATGAGCAGCCTGCCATCCTTCCGGTGGCGCCTCCTCATTTCCTAACACAGGCACCCCAACAGCAGATCTTACCACCCGAATGCTAAGTTGGCCCTTCGCAACGCCCAAAATAGCACCGCCCTGGGGCGCTAAACAAGCCTGAGAACCTCAAGGCCTTGACGTGGCCAGGCAAGCTAAATCTGTGAAGTGTGCCTCAGTTTCCCCGTTGCCAGGGCCCTTTAGAGACAAAGCACAAAAACGCCCAACACCCCAGCTTTACCACAGATCTTGCTGCAGGGCGCAGCAACTACCCAGCCCTGCTTCTTGCAGCACCGGGAGCCCCCCACGCTGTGGGTGAAGGGGTGGCAGCCAAAGGCAGGGTCTGAGGACTCGGGGCCGCACCTGCGGCTGGGATTCGGGTCTAGGAACAAGCAAGAGCCCCGCCTGGATGGGGATCGGGTGGTTAAATCGGGTGAGCTTTGGGATCCTCCGGGAGGAGGGCAGGCTCTGGGTCTGGGATCTGGAAATCCGAGGACTGTAGATTGAGAGGGGGGACCAGGGTCTGGCACCAGATCTCGGTGCTCCAAAAGAGGGGATCGCCCAGGGACTGCAGGGGCAGGGAATCCCCCGGGAGCTGGTCTCCCGCCAATGCGCGGGATCCACGGGGGGGATGGATCCAGGTGAGGAGCCGAGACCCACACACACGGGAGGAGGTAGAATCTGGGACCCGCTCCCAGTACAGGCGGTGGCTTGGGGGCTCCATCCCTCTCACCGCTGGAATCGATTCTTGAACCGCATTGATCCTCAGCTCCTCCTCACGGGCCGGGAGCTCCGTCTCGTCAACGCCGGCGGCCGGGCGCGGGGCCCTCATGGGCTTGGGCTGCTCCGGAGGCCGCCCGGGTGCCCCGAGGACCGCTTGGCAGGGCAGGGCCAGAGTGGGCCAGGCCGGTGGTCGGGATAGGGCCAGGGCCAGATCGGGCGGCTGGGGGCGGGAGGGAGGCCGCTTAAACGGCGGCACCTCCCGCCTCCTGCCTCCCGCCTCCCGGCTTCTCCGCCCACAGTACCCGTGCCCCGCCCCGGAGCTGGGCTCCATCCCTGATGGCTCCGCCCACCTGCGTGCTCCAGGGGCTGTCAGCGCGTCACCACACCGGACAGCCAATCAGCACAACGAGCGGCCCAGAGGCAAGGCTGCCATTCATTTCTGCCAGCCTGGGCGGAGGGGAGGGACCTAGCGGCAGAGGAGGGGGGCCCTGGATGCGGGGTGGAGAGGAAGGCTAGAAGGGTGGTAGGCTTCTGTAAAGGGTCTTGTTGCACCGTAAAAATTGAAGAGGCAAAGGGGAAAGAGAAACTATAGAGGAGGAGGTAGGCCAAGAATCTTAAAAGCAATTGTGAAGAAAATAGAAACAAAGAGCCCCAGTCTGTTTTGTAACCCTGGCTCTGTGTCATTCATTCATTCATCACTCATTTCCTCACCCGTCCCTGTGCATTTATTCCTTCATCATTTCCAGTGCCAGCTTCCTCTAGGCTAGTGTGCGAGGCTCCAGGGCAGACTTAAAAACCTTTCCTTGTCTGTTATGTCATGAGGAAGTTGAGTTTGTCTTTCCCTGAGACTCAATGGGAACCACAAACGGGGGTATCCTCTACAGGGACACTTCTGTGCTGTCCTCCAATTTTTTATTTTTATCTTTTAATCCAAGCAGTTTCCAAATAAGCCAAAAATTAGGCTTGAATCAGGGTCCTGTTGCTAAATCTAAATTCAGAGGGCTTCCTGGAAGAGAGGTTCTAAGGAAAGTGGATGAGGGGGGACTTTTTGATCCTTTCCCTTACCATTCCTGGAATTTAGGTGTGCTCCCCTCCAGGTAGTCTGTTCACACCCTTCCCCCTCCAACCCCAAACTAGCAACTCTCAAGAGGACATAAGGCCAACCTGTTAGGATTGTTTACTGTGCGTGCAATGGAGCATTGACAATCTGGGAATTCTTTCACACGTAATTTTAGTTTCCTTTCCTCTAACACCTTCCAAGTTGCCTGATGGGGACGGTGTTTTCCATGGTTATTTCATTAATTTCAACCAGAACTCCAAGAGATAGGCATTATCTTACTCATTTCACAGACAAGGAAGCTGAGAGGTTTAGAAACTTGCCAAAAGCAAAACTAGGATTTCTGCCTAGCTTTGTCTAACATTTAAGCCCCTAAATCCTTTCAGTCTCCCTAAGTTGTAAAGTAGTATATTTCTTTTAAAAAACACCTTTTTTATTACACCAAGTCAGAAAAAAATGAGCATGGTTTGAAAATTTACTTATCTGCTCTGTCAGACCATGGGGCAAACTAAATTGGTGGGGGGAGGGAAAGGTTACAAAGGAAATAACTAATAGGAACATTAAAATTAATGGTATGAAATAACATAAAAAGGGTAAAAAAAACAATAAACCAACAGATGCCAGGTCACATCCTATCAATGACTTTGGAATGTGCTGGGATAAGAAGCTATCAGAATGTGGTGGGCTAATTAGGGACAGGGGTGCAGGGAAAGTCTCCTTCTGGAGGTCTGGAGATGGATTTTGAAAGAGATGGCGGGGCGTAACTTGGCACAGCCTTTCATGCAGGGAGAATGGCTTGAACAAAGATGAGAACTGGTGAGCATGGAGAAAGTTTATGAGAGACCACCTAGGTTTAGAAACACCATTATGAATGGCATTGAGCCAAGGGGAGGGGGAATCAGTGAGATACAAATCAGATTAAATTGATAGAATAAAATACCTTGACTGACAGTGGTCTCTTCCACAGAAATGCAGGAATATTAGCTGAAAGTGGCTTGTTTAAACAGTATGATCACAAATTCAAATCAGACTCCTTGTTGGTAAAACGCTCCCTCCAAAGTAAAAACAATCCTCAAAAGATAAAAATACCAGAAACCGCTTTGAATTAACTTTTTAAACACCTGCCACATTTTTTTTTCAGTGAGGTGTCCTTTTGAATCTGTTCTAAGGAGGAATCCTGAGTATGTTTGTAGAAAAGAAACACTAGGTTCAATTTAGAGATTAATGTGTGCAGTGGAGCAGAAGAGCGTGGAAAGTTTTTTGAACTAGCAGGACGTGCCATTTTTGTTGAGCTCAGAGATATGGTTCCTCTTTCTGCAAAACTGCAGACGCATATTTGCACGGGCACTACCTTTGCCTAGAAGAGAGGATTTGTAACGGAGCAGCCCCCAGCTCAGAGAAAACTCCTGGGAGAACACCTGCCCTGCTCGCCCAGGGACACAGAGTTCCTGGACAGGATGTGACCACACTAAGGAAGCACCTGGAACCTAGTTCTCCGGCTGTGATCGCCCAATCAGAAAGTAGCAGCTCTGCTCCAGACTGTGATTTCCGATGCCCCAGGAAGGTTGCCTGAACTTGACTGCAGGTCTTGTTCTGTGTCTGGAGTTCAATTACTCTCTTTACAAAGATGACAAAGTAAAGCAATGATTAAAATGCAAGTGTTCCCAGCCTTTCCCTTTTCCTGAAAAGAGGAATGCTGTCTTTCTCTACTTCGTCTTTTGTCTACATTCCATGATGATATGGTCTGAATGTTTGTGTCCCTTCCTCCCAATATTAATATGTTGAAATCCTAATGCTCAATGTGACGGTCTTAGGAGGTGAGGCCTTTGGGAGGTGATTAGGTCAACCACCACTCTCCTGATTGAGGCTAATACCGTTATAATAAAAGAGGTCCGAGAGAGTTCCCTAGCCCCTCCCACCAAGGGAGGACTCAGGGAGAAGTCAGCAGTCTGCATCCAGGAAGAGAGGCTTCACCAGAATGTGACCACAGTGTCACTCTGATCCTGGACTTGCAGCCTCCAGAACTGAGGGAGATAAATGTCTGTTGCTTATATGCCTCCCAGTCTGTGATGTTTTGTTATAGCAGCCCAAATAGACTAAGACCTGACCTTTGAGAAGTACTTGTCTCTTTCATGACTTGTTCCTGGACTTTCATGATGAAAAAAGTGGAAAGAAAAAAGATCTGGAGGGAAAGGAAAGGCCTTGGTAGCTAGGCCATATTGATCTACATGATGAAGATAAGAGGAGGAAAAAAACATTTCACAACCTAGGGGACATTGGTAAAGGTATTTTGTAAGGTGGGAGGAATTTAGCTAAGTAAGAGGATTCATGGAATTGTGAGATATGAGAAGAATAGGAAAGAGACTGTGAGAAGTTTTGCTAAGAGTATGAGTTGGATACCCTAATCTTTTCCCATCTTTATTAGTGCCCCTTCTTTATTCTTTGCTGTTTGGTTGTATTTATTTGAAAGTGATTTATTTCAGAGACTGGACCAGATGAAGAGGGATGTGATATGATTACAAAGATTCAACTTTTTGAGTGTCTAACATGGTCTTGGAACTTTTACATCTATCAGCCCATTTTATTCTTAAAACTATCCTGTGGGGTAGATAAGATCATGACTACTTTATAGATGAAGACGTGAAATCTTAGAAAGGTTTTGTGAGTTACTTAAATTTATAAGTGCAAATGAAAAAGTCAAGATTTGAGCCCAGGCTCTCTGACCCCAACCCAGTGCTTTCCCCCTCCAGCCCTCCTCAGATTGGGTGGGGGGATGGGGGTCAGACAACCTGGACTCAAATCTCTTGTGCCTGTGCTATGGGTTCTTTCCCCGAGAGGAACCACAAGCCTAAATGATTCTCTAAAAGCATAGACAAGTCATGTCAATTGTTACTACAGCTCTTTTGAATATGGAAAAGAATTGTTGTGCCTCACCTAAACATCTGTGTCTCCAAAGTTCTACATCCTATGGGAGCTGTCATATCTCTTTCTGCCAGACAGCCCCCTTTCCCATCCACCGTTTCTTCTCCATGTCAGTGGGGAAAACCCTCCCCCTCTAGCAGGTCTGTCTTCACATGTCCTCATGAAAAGAAATTTGGTCTTTCTCTTTTGGCTCACATCATTTGCATCCCAACAATCACTCTGCCGAGCAAAACCAAGGGCCTTCCTGGGGATCTATCTTCCTTAGAAGGCACAGGAAGGGAAGGGGTTAAAATTAACTAATAATGTATTATTTTTCAGTATCACACATTTGTCCAATGAACATTTGTTGAAAGTCTAATGAGCATACGGGTGCCAGATACAGAGTGGAATAAGATGCCCTGTCCTCAAGGAACCTCCAGGCGGTGGGAGAGAAAAACAATCAAGCATGAATCCCTGTTCAGTGTGTTAAGTGCTCTAATGGAGTACTGTTCGTAATGATAAGACTCTTTAATGATATTCTGGTGGGGAAAGGAAGGGGGCTTTGAAGAGGAGAGGGCAGTGGGACTTAGTACCACGTGATTAGATGAGAGAGGGTAGATAAGTAAGCGATAAAGAAGTTGACATTCAAAGAAGAGAGAGCACGGCATGTGCAAAAGCACCACATCTTTGAAGACCCCAATTCCACGTGATACGAGCGAAAGTCATTTGTAAAGTATAGTGGGTGGAGAGGTAAGAAGGGTTCGGATTAAACAAAGGAGTGCTTACGTCAAGAAGACTTGGAGTTCATACTGAAAGCAGTACAGACCCACTGAAAAACTTGAAACCACAGACAAGGCGATCAGTTGTATATCTGGAAAGATCTCAGTGATAAAACTGGTTCAGAGAGTAGCCGGAAGGGATGCAGACAAGGTTGTTGGTTGTCTATGTCAGCTCTGTCCAGCAGAATTCCCACTGATGATAGAAATGTTCTGTGTCTGTGAGGCCCAATAGCATAGCAGATAGTGCCTTAAGCCACTGGGCACTTGAAATGTGTCCAGTGCATCTGAGGGACTGCATTTTTACACTTATTTAATTCAATAAATTTAAATTTAAATAGCCACATGTGGCTTGTGGCTACCACATTGGATAACACCACTATATATCTTTCTCCTTTTCATCTATACTAATAGAAACCCCAATTTGGGGGCACATGGCATCCCAGAATAAAGATCGCCATTCTAGATGGTCTTATAGATAAGCATGAGTCCTATCACTAAGTTCTGGGCAATGGGATATGATCCAAAGTACAATTCCTGGGTTATGCCTTTGAAGATAAGGGATGCTGTCTCTTTATCCATGTCCCCTTTCTCCACAGGCTGAAATGCGGACATGGAAGCGAGGCATTTGGATTATGTGGCATGACCAGACAGTGGGATATTTAGAAGGAAACTGGGCCTCGATGGCTTTGATCCAGAGCGGCCTTGCTAGTCAGACTTTCAAGGACAAGAGGAAGACATTTCTATTTCATTAATATCACTCTTATTTTTGGTTCCTGTCACATCAGGTTATCCTAACACATACTGTAAGTGAGGCTAGAAATAGAGTGACTGATATCGAATAGCAGTTGGGGTCCCGCTGCCCGCCACCAGCCTCTAGGCAAAATTCCCAAGGCAAAGGTTCGGTGATAACAGAAAGGAGTCTTTTACAATAGCTAAGTGCTGGAAGCAACCTAGGTGTCCATCAGTAAATGAATGGATCAAAAAACTATGGTACATTTACACAATGGAATACTACGCAGCAGAAAGAAAGAAGGAGCTCATACCCTTTGCAACAGCATGGATGGAGCTGGAAAGCGTTATGCTAAGTGAAATAAGCCAGGCAGTGAAAGACAAATACCATATGATCTCGCCTTTAACAGGAACCTAAACAACAAAACAAAGAAACAAGCAAAATATAACCAAAGACACTGAAATAGAGGACAGGTTGACAGTGACCAGAGGGGAGAGGGGAGGGAGTTTCAGGGGAATTTCAGGGGAGAAGGGAAGGGTTTACAGGAACAAATATAAAGGACACATGGACAAAAACTAGGGGGGTTAGAAATGGGAGGGAGGACGGGAGGGATGGGTGGGTGGGCTGGAATGGGAGTAAAGGATAGAAACTGTACTGATTAATGACTAAAATTAAAAAAAAAAGCCAAAACCAAAAACAAAAAAAGAGGAGTCTTTATTCAAAAGCTTCACAATTTTGGAATAACAGCTTTCCACCTGCATTAGTCATTTAAGCCTGCTGACTAAGGCCGAACTCTTTAACACCTGAGTTCTATCCTTCCCCCTGTTAGTTTTTAATTATCTTATTTCCATAGAGTTAGTTTACAAACTAAAACAACATAAGATACAAAAGCCACACAGTTTTGGAAGAATGCCAGGCTTCTGCCTCAGAGGTCATCCCCTCTAGAACACCCGAAGAAGAATAGACCTGCCACCCTCTGCCAGGCCAGCACGACCCTGGGCTGCGCCTGGAGCTCTTTCCCATCCAAACCACCATCCGTTGGGAAACACAGGCAGCTGCACAGGATCATCCAGCCATCCTCGAGGAAGACGAGAGCCAGAGAGAGCCCGAGCCTGCCCGTCTGAGAGCTCTTCTTTTATTTCAAATCTTCTTGCCCATAATTCCATGGGCTCTGGAGGCATTCGCCTTCTCGGCCAATCCCGTCCTAGACTGTTTGCTATTGCCTTGGCAAACTCCCCCTACGGCCCCTCCCTACTTCACCCCAGTGGTCTGATCAGATCTCTCTCCACCATCACCAGCTGAAACACGTTTAGAATAATCCAGGCAAGAAGAGATGGAGGCTGAACGAAGGCATTGACCGTGGGAGTGGAGTAAAAGAAACTCATCTGGGAAGGGTGAAAGGTTTCTTTACACAAAGCCTAAATCTGTGAAAAACTCAAGGAGGACTACAGTTCCATTGATGACTACTGCTGTGAGTATTACGTTAAACTCACAATACAATACCATTTAAACATAGAAATATAATGAATAAAGAGAAACAGAAATAGGACATCTGCTCTTTCCTGGACCAGCTCAGATCTGCTGCAATATCGATGTAATTATATCAACATAGTGCCCTGACCTATTCAGAACCTGACAAATCTTTTTATTTCAGAGTAATTGAAGGGAGGACAAACTAAGAGCGTACAGTACAGATTCGAGAATGATTTAAGTATGTATATTTTGTGTCAACAAAAATGTTGACAAGTCTTAAGAGATGTCTTAATGAAAAAATAAAACATTTTAAACTGCAGCCTATCCATTGCTTGCCAACAATTTCCTAAGACTTAATAATATTATTAAGCAAGTTAAGCAAGTCTCAAATTTGTATTTGTACACTAAATATCTGCATCTTCCTACACAAGTTGTACAATATTCTGGTTGGAGACAGTTGGATTATAAAAGATCTTACAGGATTTAGCATGAATATGTAGAGATTTTCTTTACTTTTTCAATCAGTGTTTACTTTCAACGTATTTTGTACTGGTTTCAGGTGGACAGGACGGTGGTTACACAATCACATGCTTTACATAGTGGCCCCCCCTCCCCCGCCAGTAATTCCAGTCCCCGCCTGGCACCACACACAGTCATCACAATATCACCGACTCTATTCCCCATGCTGTAATTTACATCCCCATGACGATTTTGTTTAACGACCAATTTGTGAGTGGGTGAAAGAGGTGAGGGGATTAATAAGACAAATGATTATTTGTTAAGCACAAGTTCCTATGCCAGGCACTTTTGAAGGTAAGAACTACAGAGAAATCTGGGCAAGTAAGGACTTTATCCAAACCCCTCCCCTAAGAGACCTGGCCAACCCTAGTAGCCTAAGGTCTTGCCCTTGGGATGGATGACCCAGCTCCCTTTTGAATTCCTGTCTGGAAAAGCTCAGGGCTGCCAAAATAATTTACAGTTTTTTTTTCTAGCCAAACCCTGACAAGAGGCCCCTGACCTTCCTGTCTTAGAGCATTTACTAAAAAAAAACAAAATACAAAAAACTTACAATTGTAAATCCTTCCTCTGTCCCTTTGAGATGTGTATGTCTCTCCCACAACTCCGCCCCACCCCTCCCCACTTTCTCAAAGACTCGAAAGCCCTCCCTTTGAAATGTGAGGTCAGTAAGGATAGGGCCTCTGCTCCCCAGTCTCTATGCGGGAATAGAATCCTGCTTCAATAATTTCCAGCTAGCAGACACAGCTGACTTAATCACAGTGACACTAACCAGGCCCTTGTAATTTTCACTTCCCTTCCTGTAGTGGATCTCTGGCTCCCTTCCCCCTTCCCCATTGTCCCCTAAATGCCCCATCACCTCTGCACACATCGGAATGAAGATCAGTTCTCCCCGCTGCTGTCAGTAGTCACTGACTAAAACCAGTTTTCACCACTTTCCTTACCTGTTGTCTAGCTCTGTCTTTGGCAAAGGCGTGAGTCAGGTCTGCTGTTATAACAATTCTGTGGCGCTGGCTTTATCATCCTTATTTTACAGATGAGGAAATTGATCGTCCTAGAGATTAAATAACTCACCCAGTACCACATTTGTACTTCATTAGTGTTTGAGTCACACAATTACATAATTATTGAGCTGCTGGAGACTTCAGGGTTCATCTTGCTCAGCCTCCTCATTCTATCGAGGATTCTGAGGGTCGGAGAATTTAAACGTCTGTTTTTAAGAGTCAGAACTGGGTAGGGTTGCCGGATTTAGTAAATGAAAAGATGGGATGCACAGTTAAGTGTGGATTTCAGATAACAATTAATACTTTTTTAGAATAAGTCTGTTTCATAGAACTTGATGGGGAAGGACACTAAAAAATAAATAATTGGTTGTTTATTTATTATTTGTCTGAAATTCAAATTTAACTCAATATTCTTTATTTTACCTGGCAACCCCCTCTCAGGGCTTCTCCTTCACAGGGTCCTTCTCATTCCATAACTTAATAAAGTAAGCATCCACTATTTCATAATTCCTTCTCGGAAATTTTGGTT
Source organism: Trachops cirrhosus (assembly GCA_028533065.1). Lineage (NCBI taxonomy): Eukaryota > Metazoa > Chordata > Mammalia > Chiroptera > Phyllostomidae > Trachops > Trachops cirrhosus. Next base: position 87,388,900 of record CM052545.1, on the reverse strand, counting down.
GTGTCTGCGTGAGTTACAAGATAGAGAGACTGTGAGTTCATGAGTTTGTGGTTTTAATGAGACACTAAACCTTTCTGAAGTTGGGAGAAACCCACAAAATAATATTTATGAGGGAGGCATGGCTCATTTTTATAAACAAACCTACCAAAAAGATTACACTAAATTTAAAGCCCTCTGTGTCTTGTAAACTTAACTGTATCAGAGAATCACACAGTTGGCTCAACTCTCTAATTGATAATCTATTTGGCCCATCTCTTTGTTGCCAAGTCAGTTTCTCCCCAAACAATCCAATTACCCTCCTCTGGCCAGGAACTACAACTCTTGTTAGGGGCGGGGAGGAGGCCATGCAGGCCCAAGCTGGCAGGTAGGTAAGGTTTGGAGAAGCAGAGTAACGTGGGAAGACTCAGAGCCAAGGCCATGGCGAACCAGCCCAGGAGAATGTTTCTGCTGATGTGTAAACAGAGCCCAGGAAAAATTGATGGGTGTTATTGATAAAGAGACGGGTGTTATACTAGAGTTGACTAATTAGTGAGAACAAAGGAATGTGAGTATTTTCTGGCAATACCTGTGACTTTGTAAACAGAGTGAGGAAATGATGATAACATTACCTTTTTCTTTACTGACTGGCCCAGGGCCACTGATAAAAAGCCATGGTTTACATACAAGCCCTAAGAATGCTAAGCTTTAAAAAAATGCTCCCTATTTGCACAGACTCTTAGGTAAGCAGCAGCCACACTCTTGGCTAGAGGCAGGAGGCAAGACAAATGTTTTGTTATTGGCCCTCCCTTCCCCCACAGCCATTTTATGAAGGAAGCTGTCAAGGTTTAAACACTTCAGGGACCACTTCAAAGTCAGCATGGCAGAGCTAGAACTCCAACAAGGTCCTCTGACTCTGAGTAAGGAATTTCCTCCTGAGCAGGAGGCTCCGTAGGGTCGGAGCTGAGCCGAGTTGAGGCCCCTGCAAGGGGCGTGACTCCTGAGTCCACCAGCTGAACATGCCATATGGAAACACAGGCTTTGAACAAGCACGCGGTTCTTTCCACTGCAAAGAAGCCCTGCTTGGTTTAGCTCTAGCAAAGGTCAGTTTATCACAAGCAATCAGGTTCACGAAGTTCTAAGGCAGGAAACGCAGGATTTGCCAAGCCCCTGGGAGTTTTACAGCTGGCGGGAAGTGAGGTCTTTCTGTGGCCATGTCATCTTTAGGTTTCTCTCTCTGCTCCTCCCGTTGTGGTGGTATTTCCCCCCTGAGATGGCTTCCTCTGCTTCCTCTGGCTTGTCCGTGACCTTTGAAGGGTGCCTCATTTGTGAGTCTTCAGGACATTCCGTCCTGTCCTTCCCTGCCCCGGAGAGATATTTCAGCACATGGGTTAGAGGCACAGACTCTAGAGAAAGATTCCCTGAATTTGACTCCTGGCTTATCACTACCCTCTCTGGTTCCAGTTTCTTCATCAATAAAGTGGAGCTAATAACAGCCTCCACCAATCGTGAGGAATAAATTAAGTAAGGTCCTTAATTACTCAGCACAGTGATGTCACACACTGCATGCTCAATACATACAGCTGTGTTTTTGTCATCATCATAGCAACTCAGGTGTTTACAGCTCCTGGTTGGGTATTTCCAAGTCCCAGTGTAGACTTCTTAGCAGAGAGAACCATTGGCTGAGCTCGGCTTGTCCCATGAGTCCATAGGTAGCCAGGCTTTCTGATCCAATCAACCCAGGCTGGAGGATGGACTTGGTATATCACACACAATGCACTCACCCATCATTTCGTCAGGGGCTGTGCGTGCGGGGTCCTTCTTTTAGAATGGGATATGAGTGCAGCCGGCACCTGAGAGATGCCTGAGACTATACACAAGAATCTTTTCTCAAACATTAAATATATGACTTTAATAAATGTTTGCAGCCCCAGGATTAGAGCCATCTGCTCTTTCTTGGTCAACTTGGGCCAGGTAGAGAATTCTTCCCAATCTCCATTCCAAAGAGATGCTTTCCTATGGCCCAGAGACTCACACAGCTGGCCTGCATTTGTCAAATACCTACTGTGGGGTATAAGCCATCATGGTCTGCAAGGTGATGATGGTGGGCTCGGGTCAGAGGATGGGCATGAAGATACATAAGGATCAGTCTGTCCTTCCAGGCTCCTAAAATCTGGTGGGCCACACACAACAATCCTAATCCAAGGGAGTGAGTGATAAATTTGGTATTGGCGGCATAAAGTGTTAAGCCACCATGGAAAAGGATAGATACATCCCATCTGCTGGGGTTTTAAAGACAGTCTTCATGCAGAAAATTATTCAGCTGGATGGTGATGATGGGAAGATGCTGATCAGCAAAGGAGAGACAAAAATATATTGTAGACAGTTTAAGTAAATAATGTGAATAAGTTTCCCGAGCTGAGAAGGTATAGAGCCCATGGGAACCACAGTTAATGGTCTGGTTTGGTTCAAGTATAGATTATTTACTGCATGAAGAAGAGTGGTGTTGGGTGGCGGTTTGACAGGGTTTCAGAACCACTTGTTTATGCCAAAAATGAAGATGTTTTCAAGAGTGGAGTGGTTTGACCTAAGACTGAAATTGTTTTTGTAAGTAAAGTTGTTTCGATATTGGCGGGAAGCTGCTGTCAGGGTGTCATTGGTATCTGTGGTCGCTGCTAGACTCAGCTGCTGAGGGGTGTTGCTGGGGGCTTATTGATAAGAACGCATGAAGAAGCAACTACGTCAAGAGGACGTTTAGACTACGAATGCGTAGAGTTGGTGAGGCGAGTCGGAGCGTGTTTGGTCTGGGCAGGGCTACCCATTGCCGATGTAAGTAGCTCTCCAGAGACCTTGGGGCGTTAATTGCCATATCCAGGTGATTCTTTACAGGTGGTGGCGAAATCATGAAGGGGCCCCCTGAAGGGGATCATCCTGCCCATCAACATGGGCACCGTGATCCCCTGGCAACTGTGCCCTAGCAACAGGGATGTCCACTTTTGCACTGACAGCTCTTGGTTGGTTCAGTCCCCTCTCCTGAGAGCCAGCTCACAGAAAGATACAACTCAAAACTCGACTAAATCTGAACTCTATTCCTTTCACTTCCCCTTGCCTGGAACAGTAGTGGAATTATTCTATCATTGGTTTAGAGTATGCTATTTCTTTACATCACCTGGTATGCTATTGGCTTGTGAAATTATTACAATTCCTGAAGTGAATCTGTGTTAAATAAATTATTGGTCAGGACAAGCTTAGTCTCTGAGCGTCAATTTGCCTCCTGTACAAAACCAGTGCGCGACATGTGTAGAAACGTTGGCATGAGATCATGAAGGGCTTTGATGCCAAGCCAAAGAGTCGGTGCCTGATTTTATAAACAAGTAGAACCTACAATAGAGAAATGAAATGGCTGTTACCTCGCTTTGTTTTTGTTTTATGGGCTTATTCTGTTGGCTGCATGAGTTGTAAAAGTATGTCCACGTCAGTGTATCTTCCTCCAAGCTTCTAAAAGATAGGAACTATATAATAACTAACAAAGGCTGGGCACTCACCTTTGTACCTGCTGGGTGCTAATCTAAATGCTTTATGTCCTCATAACAACCCTCTGAGGAAGGCATCATTGTTCTCCTCTCGCCAGTGATGAGGGTGGCACTGAGCAGAAAACAACCTACCTGAAGTGGCCACCTGGGAAGTGGCGAAGCTGATGCCGGAACCCAGGCACACCGCTGTATCACACAGCCTCCCACTAGCTCAGACATGCTTTCCCAGCTAGACAACAGTTCCGGGCTTTGGAGAAAAGACTTGACTGTAAGCTATGCACAAGGTGAAGCTTTCGAGGACCACAAAGACACGAGATGGAGGAAGCCTCGTTACCTGTGGCCCAGCTATGCATGGGTAGGTGGCCTCTCTCTAGATTGGAGAGATAAAAAACACAGCCTTGATTCAGACTTGGGATAGGGGAAGAAGATCCCTGCCTCCAAGGCCAGAGAGCAATTCTGGAAAGGACTTCGATCCCTGAATAATTTATGCAGTGATGCTTTCGCTTCTTACATGAAGCTTTTACTTTCGAACCACAAGAGCAAACAGAAACACAGGTGTTTTCTTAGACTCCCTGGTACCAGAGTTGGGAGGACTTTTCACCGTGGTTGAACATCTCCACTGTAAGCTCAGTTCTTGGCTCCCCGACTCTGTTTCCATCGCTTCGGCAGTTCACAGCCCCTTTGTCTCCACTGCCCCGCACTTGATACATCACCCGGCTGATGCGATAAGACCGTGGTGGCTTGTGTGCAGTTCCTGGCACATGAACCCTGTGCCGCGCCTTTTTCTTCCATTCAAAGTGAATCAATAATGCAAATCATTAGAAGGGATGCTATTGCAGAGACAGACTGGATTGTATTCCAAGGAGTATTTAGAAAGTCACTCATGTGCAAAGGGTGGCAGTTTAACTGTTAATAGCCAAAATAACTAGTGACGCTGCACTCTGCTGTCCTTTATATTGAATACGTAACTTCTGTAGCTGAAAAGGGCGGATTTTACCAGTGGTTGAAATCATCCAGTGACTGGGAGTTCATCATTTCCGATTCACGACAGCTTTGGACAGTTTCACTGCCAGCAAATTCTTCCTTCTGTGCAGTTGAAAACCGCCTCTGACTGGAACTGGTCTGTGATAGCACTGGAATGTCCGTTGGTCCCCTGCTCTGCATCTTCTCCTAGTGTTCTTAGAACCTATTCTAAAATTCCTCAGTTGTCTTCAAGTCCTTCACTCTACTCCCATTTCCTGTACTCAGCAGATGACCTTCCCTGGGACATGCCAAATGCTCAGAAAGTGTTTGCTGGTTGAATATCTCCTCCTCTACAAAACAGTCCCCACAAATGACCCAAGTTCTAAATTCTATCCCACCAATATCTTACGTTTGTCTTCCGGCCCCAATCTCAGAGGAAGGGGCTCGTCCCTTCTACAAGGTTTATTTTGTCCATTTGGGCTCTAAATCTAATCTTTGTTGGCCAGTTCAGGGATGTGGTTACTTTACACATAAAAAACAGTGTCATTCCTCTTAGGTAGAAATAATTTTCCCTTCTCAAAGGATAATTCACTCTGAGTGAATGTGCCATTTTAGAAATTCAAGTAGTGAGTCTCATGTTTATCAAGGAAGAAACTCCCAAGGCTTTCACTCATCTGCCGTGCTGTATTCTTCATCATAGCTGCAGACCAGAGTTACCTGGGAGCTTTTAGAAATTCTGATGCGCAGACCACCTCAGTGAAATCAGAATCCCAGGATGTGGAGGTAGGAATCAGGACGTGGCATTTTTAAAGCTCTCCAGGTGATTCCAGAGTGCACCCAAGGTGGGGAACTACAGGTCCAAATTCAGTCCTTGCTGCTCCAAGGGTGGTCCTAGACCACTGTCCTCATCATTATGGGTGAGCTGCTTAACAAAATATAGAATCTCAGGCCTCATCTATTGAATCAGAATCCACACTTTAACAAGATGCCCTCGGGATTTCTACGCACATTGAAATTTGAGAAACAGTGCTTTGGACCAGACTTTAGAGCAAGAGTCAGCAAACAAATCTGTAGGCCAGATCCAGCTCCCTGCCTGCCTTCGCAAACCAAGTTTTATCGAACAAGCCACCCCCATTCATTTACATGTTGTCTATGGCTGCTTTTGTGCTCCAGTGGCAGAGTCAAGCAGTTGTAACCGAGACCTTATAGCTGGCAAAGCCTAACGTTTTGCTATCTGGGCCTTTACAGAAAAAGTTTGCCAATCATTGATTTGGAGGATGGAGTTTTAAGTCCAGCCAAGAAAGCATCTCTGGGCTTTTGTCAGGGTGGAGGGGAGGACAAGATGTATCTGCCTTTATGCTGTTGTCATGTCCCTTATGAGGACAGCTCTGAACAGGGCTTTTATATTCACATCTACCAGGGTTTCTCTGCCAAACGAGCCTGTTGTTTCTAATAGAATTAATTCTGGATACATTCTCCAGAGAAACAGATGGACCGGCACAAATCCGCCCTCAGAATCATGCTCACTCACACACACGCAGACATTTTATGTCATTTAAATGATGTTGCAGAATCATTAAGCTAATGCAATATTGCAAAGTCTCTACTGGAAAAACAGGACCTTGTGAACCAGGAAGATAAGCTCTGCCTGGCAATCAAAATAATCTCTTACATTCTACTTCCCCTCAAAAATAAGAAGGTTGCTACTTTTTTCTTTTCTGTCTATCAGCTTGACTAGATCTTTTTAACAAGCGTGTGCCCTTTACATTCATAAACCACTGGCCCCCGGCTAGAAAAGCAGAACTTACTCAGTTTGCCCAGTCAAGGAGCAGGCGGGGCTGACCTGCTCTGCAAGGCACACTTTTGCAAGATAGCTGGCGCAGCCTGGGTTTCAGTCTTCCCTCTGTTCTGCCTGGCCTCGCCTTGATACGGATCTGTCATCTTGCTCCGGTGGATACTTTATAGCATTCCTGCTCTAACTCAAGCTTACCCGAAACGAACCAGATCATCTCCTTAAATTGCAGCTTCTGATTCAGTAATGCCCAGGTGGGCCTGAGAGAGATTCTGCATTTTCTGGCAAGGTCCAGGGTGATGTTGATGATCTCAGGACCATGCCTTGAGCAAAAAACATGGCTGACAGTGACACTCAGACCACTGCTTGTTGTTATAAATAAAGCTGTTCTGGTGCACAGCCACGCTCATTTGTCTTACATATTGTCTTTCCTGCGAGAACAGCAGAGTGGAGTGGTCTGACAGAGACTACATGGTCCGCTAAGTCTAAAATATCCCCTATCTGCCCCTTACAGAGAAAGTTTGCAGCTCTGATTCTCCAAGAGTGGTCCAGGGGTGGCTGTCACCAGCATCATCTGAAGGGTTTGTTACAAATGTTGATTCCCGGGATCATCCCAGACCTACCCCTCAGGCAGCCCCAGGCTGGTCCTGGCTCCATTGTTTTCAAGCTGCTTGGGTGATGCTGGTGGGCCTCCCTTTGAGGGGCAAGACCATCCCCAGTCTCCTGAGGGAACCTGTCTGAATCATCGCTGGGAGGACATTTTCCTGGCATAATAGGATGCATTTGTTCATGAGCCTCAGGCTTCCCTAGATGCACACATCTGGGTCTTGCTGAGGTCCTCTGAGCTGCCTGTGTCTCTCTTTCCTGCCATCAAAGTCCTGATGAGAGAGAGGCAGGCTCTTAGAATCCCAGTGGTGCCTGCTGGGTCCCCAGGAGGCTGACTCTGAGGTAGAAATTTGTGTGTAGGAGATATATTAGTGAGTGCTCCTGAATTAACACCTGTAGAAAGGAGGAGAGGGGAGGGGAGGGAAGGGGAAGAGGAGGGAGGGAGGACTTGGGAGGGGGACTTTCCCAAAATAGGCTGCAGTACAGTTTCAAGGGGGGGTCTTGGCCAACCCCATGGAAAGCTCTGAAACTGACATAGCCCTTCATACTGGTCCCCAAATAGGGTGAGAGTCAGACCTGTGTTCCCTCCAGAGCTGTCCTAAGGGTGGGGCATGGCCTTGGACCAGAATGGGGGCTGTCTTTAGGCAGCACCCCAGCAGTTGGGGAAATAATTCAGAAGGGGGATCTGGAAAGGGCCCACAACCTGCATTCCAGGAGGCATCATTTTTATTTTATTATATATATATATTTTAAGATTTTATTTCTTTATTTTTAGAAGAGAGGGACAGAAACATCGATGTGAAAGAAACACTGATCCGGTGCCTCTCGCATGCACCCCAACTGGGGACCCGGCCCCCAGCCAGGCGTGTGCCCTGACTGGGAATCAAAGGAGCCACCTTTTGCTTTGTGGGAAGATGCCCAACCAACTGATCGTCACACCATTTACAAATGGCAGTTACCATTTACCCGGCCCCCATCGGTGCCTGGCAATATCCTCACTTATTTCATCCTCACAATTCACTTACGAGATTGGGATTATTAGTTATTTTAAACATGGCAAAATGGAGGCTCAGGGAGGTCACGCACATTTCCCAAGGCTCCACAGCAAGAAGAGATTGCAATCTAGACTTGCTAACACCTAATGTCATGATTTTCTATTCAATCGGCACTTCACAATTTGTACTCCTCAGAACAAATGTTCACGGGTGTTACATAATAGAGAGCCAAAAGACTTTTTTTTTTTTTTAAAAAAAAGCTATTTGTATGGTCAAATAGCTTTCGGAAATCTTGCATTATGCATAAACAGGTTTTTGGTAGGCTTTCTCAGAACATTTAACACGCCCATGCGCAGTAAGAATCTCCAAGAGGGTCATTAATATGCAGGATTCCCCAACCTTATTTAAAAATGGAACCGTTTTGTAGAAGGAAGCATGTGGACCACATTTTGGGACATGATGCTTTACCCTGTTCAGTGCCCTTTCGAAGCTCCCCTACACTCCTTCCCTTTCTCTTTTGCCAAGAAGGGAACTTGCACAGGGCTTTCTTGCAGAGGAATGGAATGTAGAGTTTATACTTTGTTGCCTTTTGTCCTGATTTAGAAATACTGGCGCTGGACAGCCCTGGGCCGGGGGAGGGAGGGCAGTCTCTAAGCAAGGACAGCTTGATCAAAGTGGGAATGTGAAGGGAGGCCTTTGCGCATTCCCAACAAGTGTGGCAATGAGCAAGGTCAGTTTCCCATGGCGGCTGGGCGTCAGTGGTGCAGGGCCACCCCGCTCTCTGCAGGGCTCTTTGGGTTTCGTGCCACAGCCTGCAGTTGACATACATACTCTCTATATAGTATTTAAAATGACTAGTGATAGCAAACCAGACTGACAACCTTAAATACCTTCCAAGAGAAGTTCAAAATGCCTCTACTTAAAAAGTGTGAAATAAAGGTGAAAAAATCAACCTCAATGCAAAATTACTTTTGCTAAAGACCCTTTCCTAAGTGAGGAAAATGCTGAAGAACCCCTCCTTGGGGGACTGGGGTGAGGCTGGCAGTAGCGACATGAGTAGAAGTGGGCAGGTGGGCGGGGGTGCAGCCTCCTGCCTTGGCGCCATTGTCACGGCCGGGTTCTAGCAAGCTCACCTGCATTGCAGTTTTCTTCCAGGTTTCCATGGGGCTAATCACAGACCCACGTGCAACTTGTACAAATCAGACCCAGGACCCATTTTCAACAATTCAGGTAGAGGACTAGAATCCGTATTGTCGCTAACATCTTGGAGGGGTTGGCCTTGGTCACTCTCGCTGAACTTAATTGACATGGAAAGGCTCTTTGGCTGGGACAGTTTTGGAGACTGAACAGATTTCAGCAGAATTCTTGTGCATCCCGCTCGCCAATCTGTTCCTCCCCTGCAGGTAGTTGAAAGATTACATAGCGCACTTCCTCCTATTGTCAGAACAGGACCCCGAGGAAGTGAAGAAGGCTGAGACTTGGCTTAGCATGCCCGGCCGTTTCTGACCCGACGGGTAGACTTACAACTTAAAATCCACCCCCAACTCCAACATGTCCCACTGTTTGAACCTTGACTCTCTTGCCTCAGGTCCTAAGGGATTAGGACCTACTCTTGATTATTAAATAAACAGACTGAGGGGGTGAAAAATAGGCCAGGGGATGGCCACAGAAAAACACTTTTAAAATAGAACATAAAACTTAAGAAGGGAAGTGATTTGTCCCGTCATAACTTTCTTTTAAAAAGTTTCATAATTAAATAACATAGAAGAGAGATTGGCTGTGCAACTGCTTATTCTAAACTCTGGCTACAGCAAGGCAAAGTTGGAGAGAATCTTATACTGTGTTTGTGGCCAAATTCTTCATTTCACAAGAGAAGGGCCAGAGACGTAAAATCATGTTCTCTGGGTCCCGTAGCTGTTAGCTGCTGAGCCCACGTGGCTGCTTCCCTCTCCTGCTTTCAAAACTGAATGAGTTGACCCCTACATTAAAAATTGAACAACATTCTGGCAGGATTGAAGTCATTCTATTATAGCGCGTCCTAAGAGATGGGGCTTTAGCAATAGCAGTAGCTGCATTAGTCGATATTGAAGGGGTAAAAACGGAAGATGCGTTTCTTGGCTCAGGAGAGCAGGGAATAACCCGGGATGCAGGTGGGGGGGTCATTCTGAGCTTGGTGTCATGTTTGTTTTGGGCGTCTATTGTAAGGGGAGTAATGCGCTTTAGGCCTGTCAGCAATTGGCCTTGAAATGGCCCCATGTTCTCTCTTTGAAAGCCTGGGGCTCTACGATGGAATATTTTCCTTGTCACTGGAGTGAGAAGAATCTTAGCGCCCATCTCAGAGTTGTTGCAGAGATCAAATGAGCTGCTCGGTGGGATCTTACAGCACGGCCTGGCACTTAGCGCACTCTCAGGAAACATTAGCTATTTGCTTTGTGGTTGTCATGTTTACTTTTATTGTATTATTTATTAATTTATTTATATGAAAGGCAATAGTTTTTAAAAAATATTTTATTTGTTTATGTTTAGAGAGGGGAAGGGAGGGAGAAAGAGAGAGAGAGAAACATCAATGTGTGGTTGCCTCTCATGTGCCCCCTACTGGGGATCTGGCCCGCAACCCAGGCATGTGCCCTGATTGGGAATCACACTGGTGACCCTTTGGTTCACAGGTCAGCACTCAATCCACTGAGCCACATCAGCCAGGGCTGATTTTTATTTTTGTAAATAAATTTTTAATTTGGAAAAGGTCCAAGTATATGGAAAAGTTGAGACAGTAGTACAATGATTACCAGAATACCCAACATCCGGATTTAACAACTGTTAATATTTTGTTGTATTTGCTTCACCTACATGCAGGGCACGTGTGTGTGATTGGTATTTATTTATTTATTTTTTGCTAAACCTTTTGAAAATAAGTGTCAGACATCATGGCACTTCAGCCCTATGTACCTCAGCATTCATGCCCTAAAAAGGATGGTTTCCTTCATGACTGTATCCTTATCATATCATAAGAAAGAGAATAATAATTCCCTAATAGCTAATTTCCGGTCCCTATTCAGGTGTTCTTCATGGCTCATTTTATCGTTTTGTTGTTTTGAATCAGAATCCACTGAAGGTGGACAGGATGTATTTCGGTGTTTGATACCTTCTTCAGTCTCCACTAATCTGGAGCACCCCGCCCCCTGCTTTCCCAGGGCGTCGGTGTGTTGGAGAAAGAAGGCCAGTTGTCTCGAGGAGTGGCTTACATTCTGTCACTGTCTAATGGTTCGTGGTGTTATTTAATTTATTCCTCTGTCTTGTTTATTTCCTATAAGATGGAATGGGGCCTCAAGAGCTGATTACATGTAGGATAAATATTTTGGTCAAAAAACCCACAATGCTTCATAAGTCATACTGGCTACTTCATGTCACTTTACTGTGGTACCTGCGTCGTGTTGGACTGTCACGATGGACCTGATAATAATTAGCTATTATTGTTTCCCAAGAGAGAATGCAGTACTTAAACCTTCAGTGGCCTTTTGACAAACCTGCCCAGGACATGGAACCAGAAAGGAGAGTTAATCTCTATGTGCCGGGGTGGTGGTGGTAGAGGGGAACATGGGGGCAAACCAAATAAACCAGAAACCCTAAGATTGCTGATTTCCATTGGAGATTTTGAATAATTCAGTATCGTGGCTGGTGTCCTCTCAGGTTTGGGGTTAAATGTCAAAGTTCAGTAAAAAAATGGTTGAGTCTTGTTATTGGCTACATATTGTGCCAGACACCTGGGGTGGGAGACAAAGATGAACTTGAACATGACAGTCCAGTGACTTCTCAAAATTCTCTGACACTGACTAAGGGAATCACTCTACAGTTGACCCTTGAATAACATGGGTTTGAACTGTGTAGGTTCACTTATACATGGGATTTTTTTCAATACATGCCTTTACTGTTTTTGATCCATGGTTGGGGGTTCGTAGATGTGAAGGGACAATTGTAAGCATCGATCTACAACATTTTGTACAGGGAACTTCCCTATATCACAAATTGTGGTATATGCGGGAGCTCCTGGAACCAATCCTTCAGGCATACTGAGGGGCATCTAAGCTTTTGAGGTGTCAAAAGTTAAATTTTAGCCCTGCTGGTGTGCTAGTAGACTGAGCTCTGGCCTGCAAACCAATGGATCAATGGTTCAATTCCTGGTCAGGTCACACGCCTGGGTTGCCCACCAGGTCCCCAGTAGGGGTGCGTGAGAGGCAACCAGTGAATGTATTTCTTGCACATTGATGTTTCTCTCCCACTCTTTCTCCCTCCTTTCCCCTCTCTCTCTCTAAAAATAAATACACAAAATCTTTTTTAAAATGGTTAAAATGGTAAAATTCATGTTATATGTATTATACTACAATTTAAAAAAGAGGATACAGAAACAGTGAGATTAATTGTCCAAAGCACACAGCCATTATGAGGAGAAGTCAGGATTTGACCCTATCTGTGTAATATGTGATAAATCAACATATGGAGAAAAAAATAGTAAGTAGACAGTAATAACACTGATGTCCAGGCGAAGCAGAAACTGTTGAGTACACATGAGCTTCTCATGTCTACTCCAGGCTAATTTCCTGACCTGAGGTTGTTTCTCAGATGAAGAGGGGGTGAGTGGAAAAAAAGTGAACACATCAGTCACTGAACATTATCTGACCACATCCTCGTAAGCCTCCGCTGCCCGATGGCCTTGTCTGCGGTGTTATCGCCTGCTCCACCTCTGTTTGAACTTCGACAATAATTAAAGAAGAAAAAGAAAAATAAATATGCCTCCTAAAGCCTGCAAATAGCGACTTTGATGGGAATAAATAGTTGACCTTTCAACAACAGGGGGGTTAGTAGCATCAACCCCCGACTCTATACAGATGGAATTTAACATTTTTTAAAAAAGATTTTATTTATTTACTTTTAGGGAGAGGGGAGAGAAACATCGGTGTGCGAGAGAAAACATTGACTGGTTGCCTCTCACATACCCCCGCAGAGGACCTGGCCTGCAACCCAGGCGAGTGCCCTGACTGGGAATGGAACTGGCGGCCTTTCAGTTCGCAGGCCAGTGCTCAATCCCCTGAGCCACACCAGCCAGGGCTGCCATTGTAACCAATTTAAATGTACAGTTTAGTGGCGTTAAGTACATTCACAATATTGCGTGACAGTCGCCTCTATTATCAGAACTTTTTCATCATTGCAGACAGAAAGCCTGTACCCATCAACCCACAACTCCCCCTTTCTCCCTCCCCTCAACCTCTGTGAACTGCCATTCTACTTTCTGTCTGTGTAGATTTGCCCAGTCTGGGTACTTTACGTAAGTGGTGTGGATGGGGAAAAAAGCTTCTATGGAAAGTAACCTCGCGGGGTGATCTGATCATAAATTCCTAAGTGGGCAGGTCATGGTGGTAGTCACGCCCCAGGCCTGTGACTTCTGTAGTGAAAGGCTGGATGCCAGCCCTGCCCATCGGTCCTGTGCATCTAGGTTAGCACACCTTTGAGATGCCAGAATCCTCCTCAAAGAGGGTACTAACCCTCCAGAGAGCACACAGTCTTGTTAATTGTCCTGTAATCCAAGCCCCACCTCGCTCTTTCCCTTCTCGATATGATCTTCCTTACTGCATTTCAGATGCAGTAAAAGCGGCTGTAAAACTGTGTTCTCCAGAGCGTTTGAGATCTGGCTCCTTGGCCTATGTCATCAATTTGACTCAAATAAACTCAAAAAAATTCTCTACATTTTTGGGTGCTTCTTACGTGGACCGTGGAATCCTATACTGTTTGTCCTTTTCTGTTTGACTCATTTCGCTTAGCAGGATGTCTGGCTGTCTCATCCGTGTTGTAGCATGCATCAGAATTTCATTCCTTGAGGCCGAATCATAAATATCCAGTGTAAGTGTGGACCGCATTTGTTTATCCATTCACCGGGTGACGCACATTTGCTTCTACGTCATGGCTGTTGCGGCCATATCTTTTAAAGGGGACAATGATATCTAATTCCCAGAGTTTTTGGTGAAAATAACTAGGAAAGGGCTTGGAGAACAGAAGGTGCTCCGTGAATGTTATCATATTTTCTTTCTTTCTCTGTGATGCAAAAGCTTGCATCCTTTAGAACTTAAGTAAGGGGCTGTGATGAGGAGCATAATTCTTTTCCTTTCTTGCACCTTTTCTGATCCTCTGCTACTATTTCTTTAATTAACATCTTGGCTCTCCTTTAAATTATTTAAAGGAGGAAGTTTTTCTGACGCTATGCTGGGGTTTGGGAAGGGGTTACCAAAGGGGACAGGAGTAGGGGTAGACAGAAATACGCATTCAGTTGGTTATATGTTGCCAAGACTAAGAATATTTGTTAGTTGAAGGGTTTTCTCACTTTTTCCAAAACAGCAATGGAGCTTAATGGAGATAGTGATCTTTGAAACCTGACCCTCCTTATTGCAAAAGCCTTAAGTGTTCAGATCTGGGCCATCAGGACTGGGAAATGAAGATTAATCTCACTTCAATCCTTTTCTTCTTCCTAGGGCAGATGCTGGCCCTCCCCTCCCCACCCCCACCCCTCCCCCCACCCACCCACATTGCAGTAGGAAAGGGCAGAGGGCATGTTTTCCCAACGTAACTTAGAAGAAATATGTGTTTCAAAGGATCCCGAGAAAACACATATTTCATCTTGTCTTTAAAGGGCTTCAGAGTATGCCACCCCAAAATATGTCACTCTGGCATAAGGATTGTTTTAACTTCACAGCAACAGAGAGAAGGCAGACCCAAGAAAAACTGGCTGCCCTTGGCCTCTCTCCTAGGAAGGGCGGGGTGATTCTTCATCAACAGAGACAACTCCAGACTCATACTAGCCTCTGGCTGGCACCGGAGATATATGCATAACAGGCTAGACTAATTAACCCTTATTTTCCATGGTTCCCCCATATATTCACCTGCCCACAATTTGCTGCCCTTAAAAACACAGTTTTTTCCCTTTGTTTTGTCACCTTTCACAAATTTGTTGTCAAGAACAATAAACGTGTCTGTTGTTAGTCTCTCATGGCCCAATGAATGAACCTAAGATTGTTAGAGGAAAAACAATTTTTCTTCCTGACAAATTCTTCTTGTGTAATGTAACTGATATATTGTTAAAAGAAGAGAGGCAGAGGGAGTTTTGAATGAGAGGAGTGACGGGACCTCCAGACAAGAGCTCCTGAAGCCACCAGATGCTGGGAGAGACAAGGAAGGAATTCTCCTCTACAGCCTCTGCCACAGGCCTCTTGACAAGTTCAGTCTTGGTCCTTGCTCTGGAAAGGGCAGTAGTGGTCCCCAGTTTGTTTTATTTTAATTTCTTAAACATTTTATTGAAGTACACATGTACCAAACAGCGCATATATATACACTGAATGGATTTTTAGAAACTGAACACACCCTTGTAACCAGCGCTGAGAACAAAAAAACAGAACATTCCCAGTCCCTCAAAACCCCCATCACTGCCCGCTCCTCCTGCAGGAATGAATCTACCACAGTGCACCTCTCCAGTCTGCTATTAATGGCAGGTCCCCAGGTTTTAACAGTAACCCCCACAGGTGTTCAGAGCAGCTGGTCCAGACTATTTAAGCATGGCAGTGGAATGGATCTTCATTGGGTGATATCAGGAACAACCTATAGTTGTTCCCCTTTGATTTACCCACAAGGCATCATGGGAATTTGCCTTCTAGTTTGACCCCATCAGTTCCCTGTGCACAGAGAGGTCAGACTGGAAAGACATAAGGACAAGTTAGAACCAAGCTGATTTCCTCTTTTCAAAACACAATAGGGCTGGTAAAGTAGTCAAGCAAAGTTAGAATCTTCCCAGTTTAGCATGAACATTTCCCCTTTTGCTATTCTTATCCAGTGATATTTAATGATCATATCTTTTCCATCATGAGGAAGTGTCACACTTTATTTAACGTATCCCCTGCGTGTCCAACCAGGTGGTTTCCAATTATTCATCACTGAAACACGCACTGCAGTGGACGGACTTATGGAGAAATCTCTGTGCACATGCATTATCGTTTGCTTCTGATGCATTCCTAGAAGAGGTATTGCCCACTCCAAAGCTATGTATGCGCTTTCCAAAGCATTTCGATACTGATTCCCAAAATTGCCCTCCAGAGCAGTTGTAGCGATTTACTATCCCACCAGCACTTGTCTGAGCCGTTGCCAGTGCTGAGTAAGTATTGAAAATATTAGCATCCAAAGAAGTCTTTGAACATTTCATAGGAAATACATGGTACTCTGTGGATTCTTTAACTTGTGTTGTGCATGGAGGTTAAGTTCAAATTCTCATCCTGTCTTTGATGCCTTTCAATTGGGCTACTACCTATCCTTCCAGTTCTGTGTCCTTTATTCTCTCTCTCTCTCTCACACACACACACACACACACACATACACACAGTGATTTTTGTTCAAAGGGAGTCATACATTCCTAACTGTTTTTCCTGTTTCTTCTCCCCAGATGAAACTAATACTCCATCTACTTTCACCTTAGCCTTCCAGCTATATGTCTCAAAATTCCTTACCTGAGACTATTTCCAAGGCCACTTCCCTCACCAGGTCCTTTTTTGACACTCCCATGCAAATGGAATCTTTCCCTTGTTCTCCTGTAATTCTTATCTGTTGATGATCTTACCTTACCCTCGTCATGGCTGTCGTCAGTTCCAGAAGGAGGGCTGTGGCCCATTTCTAATTCTGTCTGACATTAGGGAAGTCATGTTTCCTCGTCCTGTCTCCGTTTTCTCATCTGTAAACTGAAGCCTGATTCAGAGTAGATAGCTTCTGAGTGCTATCTCCCCTTTAACAATTTATCTGTCAGTCTTTGTATGGGACTCATTCCACAGCTAGAGCAGAGATCCTTACATTTCCCGAAGCCACGGATGCCTTTGAGAACCTGATGAAAGTTTTGGGCCCTAATTCCCCTCACATAGATTTAGAGATAAAGATATTTTGGGGGTTCAGAACAAGCCACCCCAAGATATGCCTCAGTAGTATGCAGATTATTTTGAGCTAAAAGTAACTTTAGCTTCCGGTTCAATAGGAATGTTAGCCTTTACCTACTATCTCTGGGGCAGGACACACTTCTATTTACTAAACGTCTGCTTGCTTATCAACCTGCACTGACCTGTTGAAGTCCACAAGGTGCATTGCCTCATCCCGAGCCCCAGGTGTCTTACACAGCCCCATCCTCCTCCTCCTCTCTGTCTCGGAGCCTCCCCAGCACGTGGGGTCTCTGACTCTCACGTATGTGGGGTTTCCATACATAGGTATGCATTAAAGTTGGTTATTTCTTATTCTTTTGCTGATCTGTCACATGTCTATTTGATTATTAGATGGGCCAGAAGAACCTTCGGGCCAGAGGAAAGTTTGTTCCTCCCCCACAGTATTTAACAAATATGTGGTTATTAAACCAACAGTACAAGTCCATCTGTGGACCTGAGGTCGAGAACTGTGGCTCTTTAAGGCTGCGTTGTGTTAATTTTTGTTTCACTCTTGACTAGGGTAAGAAGGCTCATTACGTATTTGTTACTGTGAGTCATATTCAAACACTAAGGTGGTAAGACCAAAAACTAATGACATTTACTCCTTGGGGCTAAGAATAAAGTTCATTACTTTCTAGCCACCTTTGGTATTAATTCTCCACTCACGTCACTACATTAAAATGTCAAACTGAGAGGTTTTTGGAATACATTTGAATAAGCCACGAACTTGCCTCTTTTAGGCCCCATTACCCATCAGGCATTTTGGTGAATTCCACCGAGCAGTTTCCGATCTCAGATTTCCTCAGTCCAAGGGCTGCAAACCAGTAAGCAGTTACAATGTAATGTTGTTCCTCCAACAGAAGGACGTGGACTTGTGAGAGATTAGTTCATGGGGTAGGAGTAGATTGGGAGAGGACACACCAGGCAGTTTTCAGCTAAGTCTCTATTATCACCAAATATGTACACAGATGCTCTCTAAATGAAGAATGGGGTTTATGTGGGCTTGTGTTAAAAAAAAAATCTTGTTGATAATTTCCAAGATCTTTATCTGGCTATCTCAATAAAGGGGAAAATATTTGTATATGCCTTAACCCACAAGACAGTGCTCGCTCTAGAAACTAACAGGGTTAGAGTTGGATTGCCTGCTCTCTGAACATCCACATTTGGGAATGCGCTCCTGTTTGTAGGCTGAGCATTTTTCTCTTTTGCTCCTCCTTCTTCCTGTATAGGAGATTGAAATTAATGCAGTGTGAACTGCTTAGTCAGTCTGAGGGCATCAACCTTGTGTTTTGAACTTGCACTTTTCTTCCTCTGGGCGCACACCAGCACTGAAGCTGAGAGTCACGGCGCGATCTCGCGTCTGGGCGTTCTATGACGTGCTGTCTCTGGCTGCTCCTCCCTCCAAGCAACAGACACAATGCCTGGTCACAGGGGTTTCATGGCCGTTTCTCGTGATGATGCTGATGTGCTGCTGATGACATCCGCTTGCGTGAGATCAGACATCGACTCATTCTGGATGATTCCAGGTGTAAGTGAGACGTGTAGCTCCAACTCATCTTCACCTCATGAGGGTTTGACTCATCTCTGCAAAGCGGTCATTGGACCCAGTTTTCAGCAGCTCAGTCCTAGATTTCTCCTGTTCAAACTTACCGTTCTGAAAAAAAAACAAAAGCAAAGCCCACCTGGCACGTGCACGGTATGCGTGGTTTATAGGGGTCTCTTATGAGTCAGAGACGCTGTCCCTGGGTCTCAAAATGAGGTTCTGGAAACTCTCATCCCACTCAGTTCTTTACAATTTTAGTAAAGTTACAGTCATATTTATATAGTTAATTATCTAATTATTTGTCTACTATATTTCTCCACAAAGTGCTATCTTTTAAAAAATTTCAGGTAAGTCATTTAATTACCCAGAGATGTTCCATTTGTAATTTTTTTACAGTTCACATTCAGTGTTACTCTGTATTAGTTTTAGGTGTACAGCATAGCAGATTAGACAATCACAGAGAAGTCTCCCCGATATTTCCAGGACCCACCTGGCCCCACACGTAGTTATTACAATGTTACTGACTATATTCCCCATGCTGTACTTTACATCCCCATGACTGTTCTGTAACTACCAATGTGTACTTCACAATCCCCTCCCTTTTCGTCCAGCCCCGCAGCCCCTCTCCCGTCTGGCGCTCGTCAGTCTGAAGAATAGTGTCTTTTTAAAAATTATTTAGTGATATGCAGGGTTTTAAAAAGTGCCTAGACTATAGTTGGTGCTCAAAAAGATTTCTTGAATAATTACTATTACTACTAATAACATACCATGAATATCGCTGCTAGTAGTAAATATTTGTAGAGTTCTTGACAGTTTACAAAGCGCTACACATTAACTCACCATGGAGATCTTACAAACACAGTGCTGAGTGCAGAAGAAACAGCACACGCTCGACACACAATACCATCACATGTATGCAAAACAATCGTTTAGTACATGGATTGGCACTATGTAGCCTGTAAGGATCCATCTATAACTAAGCACACGTCATGAACACCTGAGCGAGTCTGGGGGGGCGAGGAGGAGAGTGGTGTAAAGAGTTAATTGAGAAGCTTAGGAACATTAAGCAGGAGTGAGGCCTCACACAACCTAAGGGTATTAGGACCCTGGGAACAGAGAAATGTGATGATCTCAACTCTGATCTAAGGCCACAAAAGAGAGAAGGGTCAGGAGATTTTCTAGACTAAATTTTGGAAAAAATCTAAAGTCATTATTTGTACCATGTTTGGAGAGCATTCCCTTTCTCAAATATGTGATTCTTGACTCAACATCACTGTTCTCCCCCCAAACCATTGTCCTATTCCTCTTCCTTCTCTCTCTTCTCCAGCTCCTACACTCTCAAAACATCTTTACCATAGAAGAGCTTATCCATGTGGCAATGCGGGTGAGTCTCAAAGCATAATCATGCTAAGTGAAAAAAGCCAGACTCAAAAGGCTACATACTATATGGTCGCATTTGCATGCCATCCGGGAAAGGTGAAACTATGGGACCAGAAATCAGATCTGCAGTTGCCAGGGCCTGGAGCCGGGGGACAGGGCTTACTACAGAAAGAGAACATTTTGGAATGATGAAAATTTCTACGTCTTGACTGTGACGGTGGCTACACAATTGTAATGACAGGCTAGGGCTGCTGTGACAAAATACCACGGACCGGGTGGGGGTGGTTTAAACAACAGAAATTTAGTTTTCTCTTAGGCTGGAAGTCCAAGATCAAGGTGCTGGCAGGGTTGGGTCCTCCTGAGGCTGCTTTTCTTGGCTTACAGATGGCCACCTTCTTGCTGCGTCCTCACACGGCCTTTCCTCTGTACGAGCACACTCCTGGTATCTCCTCTTCTTTTTCTAAGCACACCAGTCCTATTGGGTTCGAGTCCCACCCGTCATGACCTCATATATCTGTAATTGCCTCCTGAGAGGCCCTGTCTCCAAACAGAGTCATATCGAGGGTTGGCACTTTGGGAATGCACAACTTAGTCCATAATAATAAATGTGTAATAAAATGTCATAGAATTGTGTGCCTTAGAAGGGTGCCTTTTACTCTATGTTAATTATACCACAATAAATAAAAAACAAATTATCCATTTATGTAAAAATTGTACTATACACTGCAGTGGCTGGTTAGCTCGGTTGGTCAGAGTGTGATGCTGATAAAAACTGTACATTTGAACACAGGAAAAACCCACACATTTCTATGAGTATACAGAAAAATAGCATGTTTATTTTTATGCTCCTCATTTCTTTAGTGAGGAAAACAAGAACCCTAGGCACCTCCCTGACTGTGATGGTACTGAATGAGTTAAACGTGCCCTCAAAGTCACATTGTTTTTGACTCTGTAACATGGTTAAGTAAATAGAACAACTCAGGGCAGAGAGTCCTTGTGGAAGCAGGCTGCAAATGTAGGCTGCATTAGGAGTCCGCGGGGAGTTCGGTCTGCAGCGGCAGATGGGAAGGCTGTGGAAATGGGTGGTAGCCAAATTCATATTTTCTGGGTAACTTGTTTGGGGGCTAGCTGAGGTCAAACTTGAAATAACTTAGGACAGATTTGGGGGCAAGCAGTCTGCTGCTGCGGAAAGTGTATGGCCTTGAGTTAAATCTTGGATTTAGATGGGTAGACACGGGTTTCAATATTGGCTTCTCCGTATATTACTTTGGAAGAGTTATTTCATCACTCTGGATCTTTATCTCCTCATCTGGAAAATGGGCTAATAAGGGCTAGTGTGCTGGGTTGCCACGAAGATTTGAGATAAAGAATGTGAAAACCCAGTCTGGGAAGCTAGCACTTGGTAGGTACCTGGAGATCTATAGTATTTAACACTGTGCATGCTCAGGCCTATGGGGTCACAGGCCTCTGCTGTGCTCTAGTACCCTGGGGAGCTGCTTTGGGGGCCAGTTGCTGAAGTCTAAGGAATGATGGAAGTCTTCCCCATCCCACCCCCAACCCCAGAGCTGCTTTCTGGAACTCACTATTAAAATTATTTCCTTTATCATGCCCTGGCTGGTGTGGCTCAGTGGATTGAGTCCTGGCCTGTGAACC
Organism: Trachops cirrhosus; assembly: GCA_028533065.1. Classification (NCBI taxonomy): domain Eukaryota; kingdom Metazoa; phylum Chordata; class Mammalia; order Chiroptera; family Phyllostomidae; genus Trachops; species Trachops cirrhosus. Next base: position 87,367,466 of record CM052545.1, on the reverse strand, counting down.
GAAAGGTAGCAGGTTCAACTTCCAGTCAGGGCACATGCCTGGATTTCAGGCCAGGTCACCAGTAGGTGGCTTGTGACAGGCATATGGAGAAACCAATTGCAAATGGAGAAAGTGTCCCTCTCTTTCTCCTTCCCTTTCCCTCTCTCTAAAAATAAATAAATAAAATCTTTAAAAAAATTATTTCCCTTATTATGACAAATTTAGTACCTATGGAGCTGTGGATTTATCTTCACTTACCCAAGAGTATTTGGTCTCTGAGTTAGAAAGAACAGGTATTTCTTCTGTCTTAATTGGGCTTTCCACAGCATCCCACAGGTCAGATAATAGTGGCACAATTACGGGGTGGATAATGTAATAAGAGAGTGTTGATTAGTAAGTCCATTGCTTGGTGGGGTGGGAAATGCTCTGTGTTGGAAAATAGCCTGGGCCATTGATCTGGAATTCCGCCCCCCCTCACCCCCAAGCAGTTGATTTAAAGTAAATGTTCCTCTTCAGGTTTCATTTTCTGATTCTATGAAGGGAGGATGTTGAGTTCAAGGGCCTTTAAGGTCCTTTCCAGTGAGGATATTCCAGTATTCTGTGGTTTGGAACTGCAGAAGGGTCTTAATTAATCAACTGATTTCCTCAAGGCTCATGGTAGCATTCAGTCTGTGTTGAGCCTTAGGCTGTGTTCTGGGGAGTCAGGGATGAACAAGGCAGACACTGAGCTTTCCCGGTCTGAGCTTGTACCTCCATGGCAATACCACCTGTCCGATAC
>CM052545.1:87350036-87366209 GCA_028533065.1 Trachops cirrhosus | reverse complement strand
ATGGTGAAAGTCGTTAAATTCAATCTCGTTGCCATTAAAGAAACCATTTGTTTCTGTGTCTGGATCTGCTTTCTCTCCTGAGCAGGGGTCCAGTGACTGTTACGTACAGCTCTTCTCCAAAATTCTCCCTGATTAGCTTTTCTCCCTCCCCCCATGGCATGCAACTTTTCCCTGATAAGTTTCCGTGATAAGAATGTCTTTATCGATTCTGATAAACAGTGCAGACTCCAAATTCCGCAGCCACGTCTCTGCCATGGAGCCACTCTTGGGCAACATTAAGTCTTCCCTTGGAGCCGCATACTTATCTCTTTCTTGCTCCTTTTCACCCTCCCAAACCAACTCATCATCTTTCTGGTAACTTCAGAGCTTTGCAGGCCTGTCAACTTGAGACTGCAGCTGAGGCCACCAGGCTGTAGCCGTGGCAAACCAAGAGCCAGCCCATGGCTGGTGTTTCCTGCGGTAACGGTGGAGTACAGAGAGGCCTTGAGCAAAAAATAAATATGGGCAGATTACTTCCCACTATCTTGGGAGGATGTGAAATAGCTAAGATCTTCCTTCACCCTGGTGTCACAGAGAGCTTATCTGGAACACAGAGAGCCCAAGGCGGTCGAAGTCCAAATGAACTGTTATCACAGAGGAAGATAACAAATGCTCTCTTACTTTCTATAATTCAACCACTTCTGTTCTCAGGGAAGATGAAATAATGAGAAAAAGGCTGTCCTTGATACTCCTGAGTGAGCCCGGACTGTGTCTGCCCTCTAGTTCGAAGGGGATTTTGCCCTCATCAAGGGGATTGTGTTATTCGGTGCTCCCCTGCAGTAAAGGCGGTGAGAGACGTGTCACGACCTGTGGCCTTTGTGTCCAGCACGCTGACTCACTCTGTGACTACATAGAACCCATTCCACAGGCAGCTGTGGAATGAAAGGGCACACGGGGGACTGAGTCAGAATCTCTGAGTTCTAATCAGACTCTGTCAACCTAAATATTTTATGCAAGACAATATGCACCACCCTTGTTTCTAAAATAAGAATGGTGGTTCCCTCCCCCCACCCCTGCACATTTCCAGGCAGATTAAATGATGTGCCTGGGATTCACTAAGTGGCTTTTGAAGTATCTATGGGCCATCTGGAGGGACTTGGATTTTTTAGTGCTAATTCTGAGCTTTTTAAAAAATTTTATTTTTTTGCTTCAACCCCATAGGTTTGCCCTTGGACGCCGTAACATCTTTTCTTTGAGACTTATCCCTTGTGGCTTTTTATGGAACTGAGAGTTCTATATCTTTTACATATTATCTAAAAAAAACAAGTAATTCTCCTTTTAAAGATGTTTACACTCAATTCCATCTTTTTTATGAACTGATTTGAAAGAGAGAGAGAAATGCCAATTTGTTGTTTCACTTATCTATGCATTCATGGTTGACTCTTGTATGTGCTCTGACCAGGGATTGAACCTGCAACCCTGATGTATCAGGACAATGCTCCAACTAACTCAGCTACCCAGCCAGGGTTCATCCTCCTTAAAAACACAACAAACGGTTACTCTACATGTGCAGGATCTATATTCCAGGACACTCTGATAAAGCTTGGCCTTCCAGCTTCTGCCCAAAGCCCCAAGTCAGCATGCCACTGTCCCATCCAAAAGAATTATGTTACTTCCCAAAAGGGCCTTGAAATGTTGAGCATCCCACCCATGTCCTAAACATCCCTCTTAGACACTGCATTAGTTTCCAGGGATTGTCCTAACAAAGCACCACCAACTGAGGACTTAACCAATGAGAATGTGCTCTCTCAGGCCCGGAGGCTCGAAGCCTGAGATGAAGGTGTTGGTGGGGCTATGCTGCCTCTGAAAGCGTGGGGAATGACCTGTTCCAGGTCTCCCTCCTACCTTCTGGTAGTTCCTTGGCAGGTGGTCACCTAACTCCAGGCTTCACGTGGCATTCTTCTTGTGTCTCTGTGTGTGTCTGTGTCAAGATTTTCCCTTTTTATAATAAGGACATCTAGTCATATTGGATTAGGGGCCCACCTTACTCCAGTAGGACCTCATCTTAGTGAATTGCACCAGTATTGGTCGTATTTCCAAATAAGATCCCATTCTGAAGTACTGGGGGGAAAGACTTCCACATATGGATTTTGGGGAGACACAGTTTAACCTGGAACAGACGCTTCCTCCTCTTTCAAATGTCTACTGCACGTGGCAGCTCTCCAACCTCAGCTTCGCCTCCACACCCGGCCTTGGGCCCCGCCCAAATGACCTGAACCTGCCCGAGCAGCCTCTGGCCTCCACGGGATGAGGGCCCCCATTATCTTCATTGTGTCTGCTGATAGAACAATAGTGGTGTTCATTTAGTTGAAATCCTACCATCTGCAAGATACTTCACGTATATTATTCTAAACCTCACCAACATGAACATTATACTCATTTTTAAGGTGAAGAAAAAGATGGAGGAAGTTAAGCGACACAGAAAAGCCTCACTAGCAGGTAGCACCAGGAGGAGATTTGAGCTCAGCGTGTCTGGTGCAAAGCCCTGTCTTAGTCCACTCCACCCGGCGTCTTATGGAACACCAATAGACAACAGTCTGGCCAAGTCACAACAATCAATTCACTTTTCTTCTGCTGGAATCCATGGTCATTTTACTCAGAAGGTAAAAAATCATAAAGACCGTTTGATTTTTTAACCGACATTATTAAGCAGCTGCCCAGACATGCAGCTCCAGCGTGGGCAAGAGAGGGGGTGGAAGAAGCATGGGTTTGCTAGTATTCTGGAACAGCTGTGAAACAAAAACAAACCCGAGAACAGAAGGCCACCCGTCTTCAACCGACGTCAAGTCCTGCCTCCCCCGTGGACCAGCTGTGTGGTCTTGCACAGATTCTAGCGCTTCCCTGCACCGCCATTTCCTTGTCGTTAAACCAGCTTTAATTGCGTCTCTCTCACAGGCCGGGGGAGGGTTCAGTGAGACAGGAATAAAGAGAATCTGGCCTGCAGCACAGCCCTGACAACTGTTCTCTCCCTCCCTTCCCTCACTTCGCCGTGTTCTGTTTGTGTCCTTCTCACAGCGTCATCCACATTAGGTCGAACGTTGCATTGGCTCTGATAAAAATGGTGCCTGGTGGGAGAATAATGAATTGAAAGTAGGCAAAAGAGGGAGTCCTAAGCCCATAAGGAAGCAGAAAGAAGGCAGTATTTGAATGTTTAAAGTGACTTCTTGGTTCTAGCTGCCAATCCATTCCACTAGGTTTTAAGGCATTAATTCAAAGGTCACAGCAGTGCAACTAATCATTCCACTGGGAAATAAAGCTTTATTTCAAAAATAAGAAATAAATCCCAACATTTAAAAACACAGGCAGGTAAGAGATAGGGCTTAGAAAGAGCTACGAAGACAAAAAGGAAGATGGAAATAATAGGATTTTAGTTCCAGATCTGAAGCCAAACGCTCTTGGGAAAATCACTCTGCCTTCTGTTTCCTCGTTGGCAAAACCCTGTGGTTCTCTTCAATTCTCAGTGTGCATGCTGCTCGGAAAAGATTGTTTCAAATGCTGTGCGGCTGGTTCCTGCTTGAAGAACACAAATTAAATGAAATGCTTGAAATGAACCAGAGGCTTAGAAAAGCTTAATACCTTTTATTCCAACATTCATCTGAGAGTCTTTGTAGTTTCCTTCTTCTTTTAAAAAAAATCTCCCCTGACTTTATTTCTGTTCCCTTCATCTGTTGTTACTATGATTGCTTTTTTCTTCTCCTTTGCTTTCTTTTGCTTGAAATTTATTTTTCTACCCTCCATGTCTGTTAATCAATTGGCCCCAACATGAAGTTGAAACATAATTGAAAATATTTATATTTTACAAAATCTTGGATGATGCTGGCTTCATTTCTTAACTTTAAAATTAGATGAGTTAAGCATTTCATATTTCTCTTCAAAAGCTAAATTAATTATTATCATCACTCTTTATAGTCCACTGATTTTTTTCTCCACTGATACACATACTCCCATGGCAGAGGAAGGAAAGAAAAGGGTTGGCCCCTGGTGGAGGTCACACCTGGGAAAGGGCAGGGGCTTAGGAGCTGCCTGTGGACGGACCGCATTTTCCTTCCTTTTCTATTTTCACTATTAAAGTGGGGATGGCTTCTTGACCATAAAAGAAAAAAAAATCCTCTGAAGGATTTTTAATATAATTTTCAAAGTATATATTTTAAGAGGAAACATGATTTTCTAAGAAAACATAAACAAAACCAAAAATAAATGTCATAAATCTGAAAACAAAATAACTGGAACGATCTTCATTTTTGTTATGACTGCTTCACAATCCAAAGGCTCACCGATACCCATTGCTGAAGCTGGCAGGCAATGGGGAAGCTGACTGGCCGCCAGTCCCTTCTCTTCAGCTTTCTATAGGAAAGATTGAAATTTAACTTCTCTCTTTGTCCTTCACGGTTTTGGAAGCCACCAGGCTTTCAAAATCAGTGACCTCAATAATGTCTGCTTCCAAGCTTTGTTGATGTTACTTTTTGTCTCTATGACACTGTCTCCTGTCTTATGCTCCCAGCCCCCAACACACTTCTGTCCTTCTAGAAAGTAGCCGCTCCTCTTCCCAGATGAACCATCTTATCTTCGATGCCTGAGTCTAAGATGAAACTGGCTATTCATCATGATCCACATGCTTCTTGAGCGCCTCTTACATGCCTGCCAGGTACTCGTCTCTCTATGGACTCCCGCACTCTCTCGATTTCTAGCAGCGCATTTGCGATGCTTCCCTGTCCTTCATCGTCTGGGTCCCACTGGATCCCTCTCTTCTGGTTGGGCAGCGAGGCGGAGGGCAGGGCCGTGGCACACTCACTTCTTTGTACTGCCACACAAGGCCTCCTTGGAAGAGAGGTGCAGTCAGCCAACCAAGTGAACATGCAGGTTGCTCTGAGCTTGGGGAAGAGAGGCTTGATAGAAACACATTCACAATGGAGATAATCATCCAAAGTTGTGGCAATTGATGAATGAGCAGGGAAACAAACGTGTCAGTTAATGGCAATGATAACTCCTTTGAGCAGTGCTCAGGGGGATGAAACGCCAAGCTGTGGGGCCGCAACGCAGCACTGGGAGCCTTCAGTAATTCTGCATTGGACCAGGTCAGATTTGAGGAGCTCAAACTTCTAGATAAGGAGAGTGAAGGAGCACAATAGTACAATCATAACAGCTAACCCTAGGGGCCATGTAGTGTCTCAAGTGCTTTTGGTGAATTAACTTACTTAAATACCCCAAACAGTCTACAAGTGCTACCAATAGCTCTGAGCCACAGAGCAGTGCCCCTGGTCACACAGCCAGTATTCTGGCCTGTCACATAGCCAGTAAGGGGAGGGGGCAGAGTTTGAACTCAGGCTCCAAGCTTTGTCGATTGGCCCCACGGCTCTGCAAGGGCTGTTTCCGTGCTGGCACACCATGGGAAACATGATGTGGGGAGCTGGTGTCCCCAGAAATCATACAGAGTCTGGAAAGGCTCAGTGATTGACTTGAAAAGAAAGGAGTGGCTCAGTGTAGGATACACTGGAGCTGGTCTCACTCCCCATCACACACACACACCATGGCACTGCCTTCTTTAACCCTCTCTTCACACGCCAGTCTCTCCAGAGCTGGCGTCACTGGGAATGTGCCAGTGACCAGCTCCGCTGGACAATAGCAGTTGGAGAACTTGACCTAATACCACTTTGGGTTTCTTACCTTAAACACTCGGGTTATCCATATGGGGTGCTGAGGGAGCAGCAAGGAAGATGGGGCTCCCACTGCCGCGGCCAAGCGGGACCTGTGTGCTGCGAGGGCTGCAGCCCCTTGGAGAATATCTTGTCCAGACTGTCTCGTGCTGTCTCCCCACTGTCGCCCAGCCAGCCTCACACTGTTGTGCTTTTCTTCCCCAGCGGACTGGGGTTTCCAAAATGAAGGCCGGGGCCCCTCACCCAGGGGTCCCCCGGGGCGCTTTGCTGCATCACCACCACGTGCAAGGAGGGCTGGGCATCCAGAGCGGCCTCAGGCGCGCACTCCTTACTGGGGTCCTTGCCTCGGCAGTCGTACAGCATGCAGGAGACGAGGAAAACCAGGAGCAAGATGACGTAGCTCGCAACTAGGATGATCAGGTTCAAGGTGACAGGGTCAATCTCCAGGTAAAACTCCATGACGTTTCTCAGCGTTAAGGAGCAGATCCAGAGAAAGTCCACAGGGCCAGTTTGGGGACTGCAGGGAGCAAACCCCAGTGTGTCGGAATAGCTACATTGGCTCTGGAGCAAAAATACATTGATCCTCGGGGCTCTGGGAGACCTCACGGATTACAGCTGCTTGGTTTAATAACTTAAGCTCTTGCTGTTAATACCACAGTCACCAAAACACAGACGCTGTCTCTCATCAGTTCAGCTAAGGAGAGAAAGGGAAAGAGGAAAAGAGATGACCCGAGTGTTAACCAAGCAAAGTGTCCACACGATTTGTCCTCCAGTCAGGCCCTGTGGGGAGCAAAAGTAAGTGCTGTCAATAAGCTCACCAGAGGGAGTTGGCTTGCCCTGAAAAAGCGTGAAGAATGGCCCCCTCTTATAGAAGGGAGGTTTAAATGCCACCTATCTGTGGCGTTGGAGCTCTTGGCCATCAGGTCCCTGGGCTTTGGGAATAAATGTGTTCCTTTAATTTAGGAGTTCCTCTAATTTAATTAGGAGGAGGACACCTAGGGCCTGACATTTTCATCTTTTCTTCATTTGTTGGTTTTTAGAGTTCATTATTTCAAAAGCCCTTTTTGTGCCCCTCCTGTGTTCCAGGCACTGTGCTAAGCAATAAGAAAAGAAGTGTTTGGTCTAGCAGGAAAGACAGGTATTAAATCAATAATTGCATGGTTGCTGTTTAAGAACCATGGGCATAAATTTATAAAGGACAAGGAGGGGTGACAGGGGAGTGTGTCCCAAGGTAGGTGAGAGAAAGCTTCCCTGAGGAAGAGGTGTTTAACCTCTGACCTGAAGGATGGGCAGAAGTTAGCTAGGTTAGGAGCGGTGGGGAAGAGTATTCTCACCACAGAGAAAAGCATTTGTGAGAGATATGAGCAGCAAGAAGCCTGGGAACCTGGAGGAATTGAAACAAGGGCAATGTGATTGGAAAGAAGAATGAAGAGAGGGGTAGGCAGGGGTCAGATTGCAAAGGGGCCGGTGGGCCACACTAAGGACTTGGCTCCTGGAGCAGTGGGTGCCACTGAGTCATTTCACACAGGGGAGCGATGTGGTATTATTTGCATGTTAAAGAGCACTTTGGCTGCTGTGTGGAAGCAGGAAGATAAGCTGATGGAAAGAAAGATCCGATAGAATACGGATGTTCCTTGGTTTTTAAATCATCATGCTACCTCAGTTGCAGCCCTGGTCCAATAGTCCTGGGGAGATCCAAATGCATGACAGTGGCAAGGGGACCCATGCTCAGAAGGATCCCCCCACTGGGGTTGCTCTCACCATCTTGAAATTTCTCAGAATTTTTAAATTTTTCACTGGCCTCAGAAATTATGTATCTGGCCTTGGTCTTATCTATGCATCTTCAGCTACAAAGGGCCATTTCTCCAAGAGCTAATGGGACTCTTTGGAGCAAAGGCCAGAACTCCCAGAGGTTTTCCAGTTTCCTTATGCTCATTAAGATTTAATGGCCTAGAAGCTTCTGGTTTGGCATCTTTATGCCCAGCTTCCACGGGAGCCCAAGTGTGAGGGGATGCCGCAGAAAGGAGTTCTTATTGATCTGGAGGCCTTTTTCAAACAACATATTCCATGATTCTCTGGTCCTGGACTAACCTGTGGACTTATACTCAAGAAGATGAGTGGTTCCCAAACACCCCAGGTTTAGGGCCAACCTTACTGCAATCAATTGGACTTCTTCGGAAGAAGGATCAGTCCTGAATCAGCCCCAGACCTATGGAATTAGAACCTTTGAGGCTGGAGTCTGGGAAGCTGCACTGGATCCTTCTGATAGGCACCCAGGATGGAGAATCAGGGCCACAGGTGAGAGTGAGAAGGACGTGTAGAAAATGGGCCGCCACAGCCTTGGTTGGCTGCCAAGAGCAGCCATAGGAGGCATTCAACTCAGAATTCAGCATCATCCGCATTCTGAGGCCAACGGGCTTGTTAGTTCACTTTGGCAGGAGGAATCCTTTTCCTGGTGGCAGTTCGTGTTTACCAAGCGCGTAGGAGACTGATGTTTAGAACAGAATACCAACGTATGAAGTTACAGTGAAAAATGTAACTGTCACAGGTCAGAAGGGCTTATGCTGGAATGACGTAGCTTTTTCTGCCTGCAGGCAGAGCTACAAAGTCCACTCATAACCAGCGAAGTGCACTTACAACCTTGGCAGACATAGGATCTCAGTGGCTGGACTTGTCCAGTGCTCTGTGCGCAGTGCTCCGATCACAGCAGGCCTTTCGGTGGCAGCATTGTGTATGTTAATGACTTTCTGCTGCCTACTTGAACTCTAGATTCTGGACTTCCACAGCAAACTGATGTCTGTATAGTGCAGGTTGTACCGTGTAACAATATTTTAAAAACATTCTCTGATGACTTGAAATAGACGACACCAGGATTTGCTAAAATCGACTCTGAAATGAGAACAGGGTACATCTTTGTCTACATGAAATTAAACTGAAAGACACACGCAGCAACTGTTCTATCAAGTGGAGTTTTCACATCAGCTCCATATCTCTCTGTGCGACAGTGATAACCCTTCATCGTGCCGGCTGGTCCGGTCCGGCCTCCTCTCTGCAGCTGGGCTGATTATCTCCACGGTGCCCTAGAATATTTTGTTCAAGGCTATTGTTTTTGGATCAGTATCTTGTTACTATCTGCAGAGGGTTTTTTGTCTTTGTGCCTACCAGTGCTCAAAGGTCACTGTAAGTCCAGCCTGGTGGAGGCTTTGATTCCTTCCAACGTGTTCAGTGAAAGGTTGGCTATTTGTTGTGCTTACCTAACCCTGGGGTGGCTGCTTTACTCACACTGCCACCGACCTCTTGGGAGCATCTTTCCTTCTTTCTTCAAGAAACTTTCCTCTTGCACCATCTAGTGGCCACAGTGGAGACAACTAAGTAAAGAACAAAAAGCTGTCAAAAGACAACTTCTAATCAGCTGGAGAGGGTGACCTAGATAATAGCAATAAGCTGCATTTCCAAACAGCCCACTGAGGTAGTCAGGAATAGTCAGTCCTTTATCTCTTTACAGCCCTGTACTGTGCCCTTTTCCCGTGCCGGCAGGGTGCTGGGCGCTTTGGAGCTCGACGATGTGGTAAATGCCAAAACTGTGCTAGGTGCCCAGGGCTAGCACTCATAAAGAGAGGAGTTATGAACCCCATTGTAAAAAGAGGAAAGTGAATTCAGAGAGGTGATGGGATTCTAATGAGCTGATTCTCATTCCTTTTCTCCCTCTCTCCTCTCCATCTGTTTTCTACAGACTGAGATATAAATCAAATACCTACAGAGAACGGCCTATGCTGTGTGCTCTGGGGCACTCAACACCCAGTCAGGCCGCTATTCCATGGGTCCTCAGTTGTATGCATACATATGGACACTGTGGTCCATGCTGTCCGCTGACCTGGAACGTCACTGAATAATGCCAGGTAGACCTGTGCTCTCTGTCAGTGCATTTCTAGGCAACATGTCAATGCAACTAGAGCTTATTCTTTAAAATGCCAACATGTCTTTGTATTTTAACATTCTAGATATGAATGCATTTCTAATGTTACCCTGCGCCTTACATCCTCAACCAAATGCAATACCCCAAATGTCTTAGTGCAATGTACGTTTTAATAACTTTGGAGGTCAAAATGTCACAAGCTTGCAAAAAAAATTGTTAAGTTTATGTTACAGTTGAGGACACTGAAGTTCGAGGAAGCGACTTACTCAGGACCAACAGATGGTAAATGACATAAACAGGACTTGAAGCCAAGTTTTTTGAATTCCAACCTAATGCTTTGTTCCCTTGGAGCTACTGACTAGAGAGAGGGGAAAGTGAAGGAGGGCTTGGTGCTATAGACGCTGGAAAAGTGAGAGTGGCAATGGTAATAGCCACATGCTGGCCATCTGTATTTTCCAAAGGCCACCTGACCCACGAATTGGCACTAAGAGAACACGACTCTCCTCCCAACCCACTGTCCCTCTCGAGTTCCCAGTCAGAATCTAGAGAGTGGCTTATCTGGGAACTTCTGGAAAAACACTGTCACATTTTAATCACAGAACAACTTCAAGAAATTTTTCTACCTGGACTGGGTTGAATAGAGTCTCCCTCCAAATACACTGCTACTTGGAAACTCACGATGTGCCTTGGTTTGGAAATAGCAGTTTTGCAGATGCAATCAGTTACGATGAGGCAGAGATGGGCGGGTGTTAAATCCAATGACTGGAATCGTTCTATGAAGGCCGTGTGAAGACAGGGACACACAGAGCGGAGGGTGGCGTGTGAAGACGGCAACGGAGACCACAGGGAGGCATCCAGAAGCCAAAGAATGCCAGGGGTTTCTGGTGACCGCCAGAAGCTAGGAGAGAGGCGTGGGACAGATCCCCCCTCAGAGCCTGTAGAATCAGCTCTGCTGATACCTGGACTTCGGACTTCTAGTCTGCACAACCGTGAGAGAATACATTTCTTTTCCTTCCAGTGACCCGGTTGGTGGTATTTCGTCAAAGCCGTTCTAAGAGACTAATCCATCCTCTGTCTGCTGCTTATATAAGACCGGGTGGGGCTCGGAGCAAATTGTCAGGTATACTATGCTCCTTTAGACCTCCCTTTACTTTATGTTGGCACTTGTCCCTTCTGGCCCGTGGCCTAGTTCCTGGCTGCATCTTCGTACATGTAGCTCCACCAACAAAATGCCTGAGATAACAGAAAATTCCTGTACGTGAAATTTACTTCCACAGAAACTAAACACAAGCCCTTCAGTTTCAAATAGCAACTGGTTATCAATCTCTGATCTAGCCTTTTGTATCTTCCCAGTAAAATTCCTTGGAAGACATGGAAAAATATAAAAACCTACAAAAAATGAAGAACAGTGTAGTAGGGGGTGAGATTTTTAAGATTCAAAGGCATTGCTGCTCCCCTCACCCCTTCCCAAGAATTGTTTGAACCCATTTCTCTTCTTCATCATCCAGGACTCTAAGAGTGGTGTCTCTCAGGAGAGATAAGCCTGAAAGAATCAAAGTCGTCGTTCTTGAGCTATTTTGTAGACTTCCATAATTTTACGCCCAGGCCCACAGACTTAGAGCCAGGCATTGGGGGAAGAGCAAAGGCCACTTTTAAAATGATAAAATTTTGTCTGTGTGTATCAAAAGCATAGAATTTATACCCCAGGCCAGAATATAAGAAAGAGAGAGTGAAGATTGTAACTTTTCTACTCTTAAGGCAGTAAGGGTTGAAATGGGAATCCCAGGGGCGGGTGACAAGACCTTGGATGTTGCTATGCCCCTGTGAAGGCCCTTCTGCTCTCCCGCACACCAGCTGTCAGTGGACAGACTGTAGAATCACCCAGATGGGTATGTCGAAGCAGCAAGACTTGGGCTTTGACTCCATGGCCTGCCTGTGAGGGACTGTCAGGTTCTTGGAGAAACCTCCGTGCCTTATGTGACGCTGGGCAGCAATGTGCCGGGATAACAGAGGACAATGTCTGTGCAAGGTGGCTGCCTGGACAAGCCAGGGCCACCTGAGAATGGAAGGCGTGCCAAGGTGGTGCATGGAAAAGAGCCGAGAGTTTCCAAGATGCCCACATAGGGCTGAGATGGAAGAGCTGAGAAGCGTCTGACTGAGCGAGGCTCCTGGTTCTCCCGACATCGTAGAGCGGGCAGGCCTGACTGCGGGGGGACTGGAGGCTTGGACGTGAGCGGTGATAGGACTGGCCCAGAGGACGGATGGGACAAGCCACACTCCAGTGGGCGACATCGCAGACACATGACAGTATGTAAGGTACAGGTACCCTCCCCAAAGCTAGGACAACACCTAACACTCCAGGAACTTAGATGATTCCCAGAAAGGAAAAGACAGGACGAAGGGGAGAGGGAGAATCCAGAATTTGAATAAGTTTTTACTTCCCAAAGGCTGAAACTTTAAAAAGAAGTAGTTGAATGACTTTTTATTAGCAAATTGAATTTTTACCATTGGCAGACATCAGAACTTCTGAATTAATTTAGTTGTAGAGAAAAGAAGAAAAGTATGTTTTGCATATTTGAGTTATGCCTATAAATTGTACATGCATTAAAATAAGGCTGAAAAACAACCTAATACTAAAATTTGAGGAGACTCTCAAGTCTCCTCAAGGTGGTGAGAAGTATCTAAGCATTCTGCGGGGCACAATCAGGCCTTGTGTTATAAAACAGAGGTGTCTGAAGGCAGCTGGACATTTCTCCAGCCAAGCCCGCCATCTGCCCGTGTATCATAGACCCAGGATACCGACAACCTACTGCTGTCTCCCAGCCTCAGCATCTTCAATCCAAGAGAGGCGGGTAGAGAGGGAGGATGGTGGTGCCTCACATCACGGGTAGTTATTTCCCACAAGTAAAAGGTAAAGGTGTTCAGTGTAATGATTTTGTATACGCTGTATGTCAATTATATCTCAATAAAGCTGGGAAAAAGAAAAGCAGGGGGAAAAATAGAAAGAAGCCTAAAGATGAGAGGAACCCTAAAGGAGGCACAGCGGGCAGGCAGATTCCATCCCCACAACAAGCCGGGACCAGATGAGTGCCCGACCGGCTCACACAGGGCTTTCTGGGCTCTGCAGGAGCGTGTGGCTTTTGTCCTGACTGCCCTGGGAAGCTCTCAGGGAGCTTCAACTAGAGTGGCAGTGATCACGCTTCATCCTGGAGAAGCTCTCTGTGGCTGGTCTGCCGAGAATGGGTCACAGAGACGGAGTGGGAGCAGAGAGGCCAGTACAGGTGGCCGCTGCAGTGCTGGAGGACAGACACGGTGGTGGCGTGGAGGGAGACGCTGAGATGTGGCTTAGAGCCTAGAAATATAGGTTGCACCTGCTGAGGACTGGATTTTGACCTGAGCGACTGGTTGGGTGAGGTCACCATCTGAGGGGGCGCCATGTAGTGACAAGTGGGTGACTGGTTCGGGGCTGGATCCAGAGTTCTCAGGCTCAGTGAAGTCTGAGATGCTGAGGAGGCAGTGGATTTCCGTGGATCTCGGAAGATCTGTGTCGCAGGCACAGAATTTGGAGTTACCGGTATGTGGGTGGCGCTCTCGGTCGTGCGGCTGGGTGAGCTGGCATTGGGAGAAAGTGTAGATAAGGAAGAGAAGAGGGCGAAGAACAGGTTCCAGAGTTTTCCAACGTTGAAAGGTTGAGCAAAGAAGAGGGAGCCAAGAAATGAGACAGAGGAAAACGGGGATATCCGGGGCATGTGAGTTTAAAAGAGGGGTGGCCAGCTGGGTAACATGCTGACAGGTGACAGGGTGACCTGAGGATAGGGAACTGGCCAACAGCTTTGAGACCTTGATAGAAACAGAAGTTTTTCATGGAGGAGGTGGGTGAAAATTTCAACTCAAAGTGTAGGCTAAGAAAAGAATCGAGGGTAAAAACCAGCAGAGACAGTGAGTATAGATAACTCAGAGGAGGTTGGCTGTGAAGGGCCGCAGGGAAGTGGGAAGTGGCTGGAGGGCAGCGTGGGAGGGAAAGATGGCTTTGTTTTGTTTTTTAGATGAGTGATGTTGGAGCATGTATGTGAGCCAAAGGGCACAAGCCATTTAAGAAACAGCAATTGATGATCTAAGAGAGAGAGAAAAATTGTAGCGCAAGTTCCTAGAGCAAGGGTGAGATCCAGAATAAACGTGGAAGGACGGCCCGGCCAGGAGCGGGGACGTTTCTTCCATGGCGTCGAGATCGAGAAGTAGCAGACTCACAGTGGCGGTGTCAGTGGTAGGAAGATGAGCTCTGTGTCATCTGATGCCTGACTTTTTTTTTTTTTTTATTCAGGAATGAGTCAAAGTCTTTAGCAGTGAGAAAGTGACGGAAATGTATGGTCTGTTAAAAATGAGAAGTTTTGAAGTACTTGTTTTAGGGAGAGGGAAAACAAATGTCCCGGAGAAGTAAGGCAAGACTGCAGGGTAGTGATGAGTTCCCATCTGAGACGTGTTGAGATGGATGTAAACCGAGGTGCTCCGCTCGACGTAGGCGGACGGTCTGGTTCAGCAGAACGGAGGCTTCATCAGGTGTATACAGCAGAAGACAGGGCCAGTAAGGGTGTTAGGGAGAAATGGTTCTAAAACTGGATCAAAGCGTGTAAGCTGGCGGGGGAGAAAATGAGGACGTTTGAGATGTATGTGTGGAGCTAGTTACCATGGTGGACCCCATGCAGTGGCTGCCCCTGTGTGGTCAAAACGAGAGGGTGCGGGAGAATTGGAGAAACGCCTGGGAGGACTGGGGTGGTGGCTGCCGAAGGGCAGCAGTGAAACAGACTTGGGAGGGGCTGGAGTTACGGGGGGTGACAGGACTGCGGGGGGACGGTGAGAGTGTGTATGGCTGCTGTGGGGTGAAGGGCACGTCTTTGCAGTTGAGTTCATAAAAAGTCAGCAAGGGCAGAGTATTGTCAAAATTGCCAAGAAGCATGAAAGAGCAAGCGGAGAGGCTGAAGGGAGAGGAGTGCTAAGCCCTTGGTAACGAGGTTGCTAGGTGACTCGGAAAAGATGACCTGTCCTTCGCAAGCGTAAGCACAGGACTTAGGTACAGCTCAGGACTTTGATGGAGAAACTATATTTAGAAGTAACCATCTGGGGTAACTGATCACCCACTCAAATTGCAGACCCTGAAGTTTGTTATTGAAGTTTATTACATTAGGGCCTATATTCGTTTCCTGTGACTGCTGTGATAAATTAACCCAAACTTTGTGACTTGGAACAATACAAATTTAATCTCTCACAGTTCTACAGGCCAGAAGCCCCAAATCGAGGTGTTGGCAAGTCTGCACTCCGTCCAGAGATTCTAGGCGAGAATCTCCCCCTTGCCTCCTTCACCTTTCGGAGACTACTGGCAAGTCCTTGGCTTCTTCTGGTCACACTGCCCTAATCTTCAGAGCCAGCCTCTTCAAACGTCTCTGCCCTGTCTTCACATTGCCTTCTCCTCTGTGTGTGTCAAAGCTCTTCACTTCACTCTTGTAAGGGCAGATGTGATTACATTTTGAGCTCACCTAGATAATCCAGGACATTCTCTCCATCTCAGGAACCTGAATTTAATTGCATTTGTAAAAATTGCCACGTAAGGTGATATTCACAGATTCTAGGGATTAGGTGTGGCCTTCTTGAAAGGTGTTCCCCGCCCACCCCCAGCAGACCACAGGAAGTCTGGAAAACAAAATGAGCTTTTGTTTGAGGAGGCTGATGGGGAACCAGTGTCTTCAGAGATGGTTGGTTTTCAATAAAAAGAATGCTGGTAGTAATAGTACATATTGCTAAGTAATTATTTTACTTAATAAAAGTGTCTTCATCTAAGATTTCAGACTGTAGGAACAAAAACGAGGGAAGGAAAGGACGAGTAGAGCTATGCTAAGTTCTTCATCTGAAACAAGAAGAATTCAAAAGATACCATTTCTTAATTTAGAAATTAGAGAGAAAACAATTTTTTAGCTTGCTTTTGAGAAAGTATTGACTCAAAGTGTCACCAAAAAATTCCTGCACCATGGTCGTCACCCGTTTTTAAGGGCAGCAAATTTTATCCCTCTCCTGGCCTGCCTCCCTGTCTTCTGTTCTCGTTCCCTTCTCCAGTTCGCACTGCTTCGTAACTGTGATGACCTTCTGCATTGGCTTATCTGAATGTCATGCCATCTGGAGGCACGCTGCATTCTTTCTGCCTTTAGACTTTTTATAACCTGTGATTAGGGTGCAGACGGTTAAAGATGCCTGCTTTATCCAGTTTCCTATATAGAATTTATGTAACGCTAGCGTTCACTTATTTTGATATGGAGATTGGACTTGGAAGGCCATGCATGGATTTAAGATATTATCTTTGGCTCCAAGATGTAGAGAATGATCAGATGCAACTGCAGCTTTGACGATGCTAATTTTCAGGATGCCAAAAGCAACCCAGAGGGAGGTGTAAGCACCAGATGGAATAACAAAACCCCAGTGGCTCCACATTCAAAATAAAGCCCCAAGAATTGGAACCTTCCTTACAATGCTTCCCATCTTGCACTCTGTATAAGCCTCCATTGCCTCTGACTTCAC
>CM052545.1:87333109-87349536 GCA_028533065.1 Trachops cirrhosus | reverse complement strand
GTCTCATCTCTCTCCCCCTTCATGCTCAGCCTCCCTCTCCATTTCCAGGAACTGTCTTCCCCGATAAAGTGCTTGTTGGAATGATCTGTGGGGAATGTTCAAGTCCCAAGATACCACAAGTGTCAAGGGTCTCCTCTCTACTCACCACAGTCGGCTGGCCCTCAACCCACACATTTTACCGAAGGCCTGAGAAACGGAGCCGTCCAGGGAGAAGAGAGCTTCTGAATTCCCTAATGTACTCCGAACGTAGCTTTTGGTTGATGTGTCCTTGGCAGATCTGTGATTTAAATTGGTGGTGGGAGTGGGTGGCAGGAACGAACTGGGATTCTGCTGTATTTGTGTTATTTGCCATCTCATGTAGGCTTTTGACTGCCAAAAATGTGAGAAGAAGAGAAAGGGAAAATTGTTTGGGCCAATTCTCTCTGGCTGCTATGGAAAATCTGGAGACCAAAGCTGCCAGAGCCAGAAACAATATTTTTTTTTCTTCCTGGTAGGGATTCTCCAGTTTATTCAGAGCCACGAACTCCTGCAAATATGGTCTGGGGTTTTTCCCACATCTACTCGCATTGTTACTAAAAGTAACCAGTCGGAGAAGTCCTATTTGCATAGGTTAGCCTGAGGCTGAAGGTAGACAATTCTAAACCCAAGTCTATCCTTTCTTTCTTGGTGAGAATCCCTTATATGACCTCTAACCAAGAGGGGGCACCCTCTGAGCAGGAATTGTGCCTTCTAGACCATTTTACAGTCTGGAAAAGTAGTCCAGCCTCACATGGATCAACAGAGATGGGAACTACGGACATAGGGATGGAAACCTTGTATCTGCCCTCAGAAAGCGTTTAACTCAGGGGAGGCTGAAACCAGGCAGGAGCCAGGCTCCGGTTACTGTGCCCAAGAAGGCTGATGCCCACTGCATCCCGAGCCTGAAGCTTCACGTGTGTCCACACTGACCTCTGCCTGAAATACCTTTTCCTTTCTTCCTCCTTTGGAAAGCACCGAACCATCAGTCCTAAAATATTCTCTTCACCTTTTAGCCTTGCTTCCTCTGCAACCCGGAACATTTTTTTAAAACAGATTTTATTTATTTATTCTTAGAGAGAGGGGAAGGGAGGTAGAAAGAGAGGGAGAGAAACATCCATCGGTTGCCTCTTACACACTCCCCAACCGGGCGTGTGCCCTGACCAGGAATTGAACCAGTGACTTTTCAGTTTGCAGGATGATGCCCAACCCACTGAGCCACAATGGTCAGGGCTCATTCCAGAGCTTTTACATCCCAGGATGAGAGCACATATTACCCATTATTTAGTGTGTCTCGATGTCAGGACTGTGAAACCATTAAGAGCTTGGATCACATTATTGCGATGATATCCTCAGTGCCTACCCCTGTGTGAGGCTCACAGCAAATGCCCAACAAGTGTTAGTTGCATATATGACCATACAAATGAATGCAACTACAATTTTTTGCTAACTAGTCTATCATCATCGATGGGTGGGATTATTTGAAGAAGTCTGAAACCAATAGCTTAGTTGTTCTTGCTTTTTCTGCCAGGGTAGCAACATGCCAAAGAAAATGTACTTTGCATGTATAGAAATGTAGGCATATGAAAAATAAGACCATTGTCCAAAACATACAGAGAACACTTAACATTAAGAAAACAAACAACCTGATTGAAAAATGGGTCAAAGACCTTAACAGATGACATTTCACCAAAGCAGACCCACAGGTGGCAAATGAGTCTACAAAAGGGTGCTCACAGCATCTGTCATCAGGGAACTGTAAATATAAGCAACAATGAGGTGACACCTCAAATCTATTAGAATAGCCTGAATTTGGAACACTGACAACAGCAAGCGCTGCTGAGAACGTGGAGAACAGACACTCTCATTCACTGCTGGTGGGATTGCAAAATGCCACAGTCCCTTCGGAAGACAGTGTGGCAGTTTCTTAGAAAATATCCCCTGACCATAAGATCCAGTAATTGTGCTCCATGGTATTGACCCAAAAGAGTCACAAACGTATATTGACACAGAAATCTCCACACAGATGTTTGCAGTCACTTTATTTACAACTGCCCAAACCTAGGAGCAATGACAGTGTACTTCACTAGCAAATGGACAAATAACCGTGGTCCACCCAGAGAACAGAATAGTATTTGGCAGTGACGTCAGCCAGATGGTGACATAGATTGTTCCTGACTTTGCTCCTCCTCACAAGAGGCACAACTAACAACTACTCCTCTGATGAGACACCACTGAGAGAATTCAAGAACGTGGGGGTGAGGCTGAAGCATCCCTTGCATCTCAGAGATGGAAACAGACCACATGAGAAGGGTAAGAAGAAGGGCCATACACTGACCACACGGCCCCTCCCCCAGGCTGGCACTGGAGAGGGGTCTCAAGCCTCCAGGTCCTACAGTGGAAATAGTGGAGGGGGCACAGAACATCCAGCTTCCCCAGCATTGTGGGTTGCTTTTTGAGAGCCCCCACTTGGGTCCCACCCCATTCAGATTGCAGAGGAATCTACAGGGTTGACCACTGGGAGTCTGTGTTGCAGAAGGGGGGGTCTCCAACACCTGGCACTGAGCTGTTGGCCAACTGAGTTTCTACCTGCAGAGCCCAAGCATAGTCCCAACCAGCAGCTCTGCTCATCTGAAGACCCAAATTGGTGGTGCTGTCTGGCCAGGGAAAGCTATCAAGCCACAAAAAGACATGGAGGAAACTTAAATGCATTATTAGCAAGTGGAGGAAGCTGATCTGAAAAGGCTACATACAGCTGATCCTTCAACATGCAGGTTCAGAGGCACTGCTGACTTCCTGTGTGGTTGAAAATCTGCGTATAACTTTTGACTCCCCCAAAACTTAATTAGAGTCAGCCCTTTGCATTCATGGATTCAACTAACTGTGGACCACAAACAGTATTTTTAATCCACAGCTGGGAGTCTGTGGTTGAGAATGTGAAAATACTGCTTTTGATCTTTTGGTGGTTGAATCCATGGATGAGAAACCCACAGATATGAACGGCCTATTGTATTTACTGAAAAAAAATGTGGGTATAAGTGGACTCATGCAGTACAAATCTGGGATGTTCAATGGTCAACTGTATTTGACATTCTGGGAAAGGCAAAACTATGGAGACAGTAAAAGATTAGTAGTCACCAGGGGTGAGAGGAGGGGAGATGAATAGGCAGAACGCAGAGGACTTTTAGGCCACTGAAAAATACTCTGTGTGATATTGTCATTGTATATTTGTCTAAACCCATAGAATATACAACACCGAGAGAGAACCCTAAGGTAAACTGTGGACTTTGGGTAATAATGTTATATCAGTATAGGTTTCTTTTTTCTTAAAGGTGACATTCTGTTGAGTGATATTGGTAAGGGGAGAAGCTATGCATATATGAGAGCAGGGGTTGGTTATATGGGAAATCTCTGTACTGTTTGTTAAGTAGCCTTCTCCTCCTCCTCCTCCTCCTCCTCCTCCTCCTCCTCCTCCTCCTCCTTCTTCTTCTTCTTCTTCTTCTTCTTCTTCTTCTCCTTCTTCTTCTAGAATGTATATAGATTTGGACAAAGAACCGAAGAGCATTCAAGCTCTGTCACATACTTCTTATGTGCCCTTGGATGTCACTTAACCTCTTTCGGTTTTAGTGGCCTCATTTGCACCTTTTGAGAATTCTTTCAGATGTTTGCTCTGGGTCTTTCTAGCACTATGTGAAATTGCATAAAGGGGAACTCACAGACATTAATATTTGTTCTGAAGAAAAAAGGAAGTGCTGATCAGAACCATCCTTTGTACACAAGAGAATGCATGCACAGACACTAAAAGAACATAATACGGTTAATTAAAAAAAAAACTAGTTGATTTTGAAATCAATCAGCTGAATTTCACCCAACAAATTGTAACAAATTTTCCGTTTAAAATATTTTATACAATATTGAAACCTAACTTTTCCTCCTAAGTTAGCATGTGTAGGTACATCCCAGCATTGAGTACATTGTCCTCCCGGTCATGTTGTTGAGTCAGCTGAGACCGTTTCCAATGTCATTCAGAAAGACTCCAAGACAGCCCTTTGGGGCCAAGGTGTTTAACTGATAGCTCAGCATCAAACTGAAAGCTGAGCTCTGCTCTCTCCCAAAGCCAAAGTGAAGGAAGAGAAACAAAACCAAAACATCTGATCTAAAAACAACAAAGCGTTGCAAATCCCCCACAAGAATCTCTAAACGCCACTGGGATTTGGCAAAAGATCATTGGGCTAGATTGCATGTAAAGATGATAGGAATACAACTTGGCTTTGCAGAGATTGCCTGAGGCGGTCAAGGTCAGTGTGGTGGTGACGGGGGTGGGGTGTGTGGTGAGGATTGTAAATCAAGTCAGCCCAGAGATTTGAAAACATTATTGCTTTCCAAACCAAGAACCTCAGAACAGAGTTGACTTCATCCCTTCACTGCCTTTTACAGATGGGCCTGGGGGTCCTCCTTTGGCAGTGGGAATCATAGTGGAGGCTGAAGGTTTTCTGCTGAGCAATTGAGAAGGGAATCTAAAAGGTTGTACAGCTAAGTAGCACAGACGTCTCCAGGAAAGTAGAAAAAAATTGCTTGGATATAGAACTCCTCATTTGGAAATTGTCCAGGAAAAAAAAAGTGAAAGTTTCCACTCCCCCTCCCCCGCTCCTCTCAGGCAAGTTTAGCAGTAGATGAAGGCATCCAGGCTCAGGGAATAAAGCAGAGGCATCCTATTCAGGCCCAGCCAATAATAATGCATAATTTTCCTGCACGCCCCACCATCATTATTACAGTTCAGATTTTCTGGTCTCCAAGATCCCATTTCTATCTCCTCCCAACCCAGCCTCCTACAGCAACATACCTTTTTAATCATTCTGGTATTCATCAACCTTTGCTGGATCTCCATCCTTCAGATTAAAGGCAGAACCTCTCAGTCATGCAAGGACCTTCTGAATCCCAACACTGCCTGCCTGTTGCTTTTCCCCTGTCGATTTCCCCGCATAGCACGCTTCCCTTGTTTCCCGGTCAGTTGGCGATTGCACATAGGTTCAATGCCCTTTCCTTCCCAGAATGTGCTTGCCCTCCCTCCTGTTGCCTTGGCGAACCCCTATGAATTCTTCATAACTTGCTCCAGGTATCTCTGTGTTTGGAATCTTTTGCATCTTCTCCAGCCAGGGTCCTTGACCTCTCTTGATATTGTCTTTGTGTTGTGTACACACAGTCCTCCATTCCTGTTTTCATTTCTCTTCCCCCAGCAAATTCTGACCATTTTGTGTTTCTCTTCATGATGCTGCCTCCTAGCCCAGTCAGTCGGTCACGTGACTGATGGGCAGTAAATATTGTAGAATGAATTTCTTGGTGCTTAACTTTTGATCTTGATAGTGTGGGCATGTTATTTCCTATTGACTACAGATGGGGAGAAATTAATACTAACGGGGAAAAGAAAACACTTATATTATCTTCTCCTATGAAATCCAGCTCTGTTTCGTATGAGCTCTTATTCTGAGGGCACATAATCAGTAATCTGCGTCTGTCACTGTGTTTCGTAAACTTGGACCTGTAGTGGACATAACTGTTTAAGAAGTGGAATGCAGCCGCAGTAATAAACAGAACACAATAGTCCTGAATGGGACCCAAGCAGGAGCTAAACAAACCAGACAATGGTAAGATGACGTTAAAGATGACGAGATAACATTCAGGGATATTTGCCATCCGTGGGAGACCCATTTCTCCATTGTGCAGGAATAGATCATTCACATGTAACCCAAGTGTCAGCTGTGGGGATGACCCAGTCCCCTTGCCTTCAGGAGTCAACCCTGATTTTAAATTCCAAATAAGATATTGTTGTGGAAAAATCCCACCTGTGGATTTTTGTGGACTCTCCTTGTCTTTGTCCATGACACAGGGTGCTTCCTTAATCTTGCTATTGATTTCCACTATTTCCCTTTTTCTCTGATTGAAGATTTGCAGGAATGGAAGTGGTGATAACGTAGCACCATATAGACAGCAGCTTAACACTGAACAGGAGATATCATTGTCCTAAAATTCCTGGCTACTTGTTGGTTACATGAAGGTTATTCAGAGGGCTGACCTTCCTTCTTGTAGCTTCTATATCTTCTGGTTATCTCTAATCTCTTCATAATATATTCCCTGGGTTGTCTGCTGAGTATCAAAGTTCTTGTCACTTAATTGTGTAGAGAGATTCACTTCTGATTTTCCATATCCTTCCGGATTATGGTCTGAGGTGGGATAGAGCAGGCATTCACAATGAGGTTCACTATAGTGATTATTTTTTTCTAAATAGCCTCGCCCCTGATCTGACGCTACTCTGAAAGTGAGCAGAAGAGACTAGTCTGCTCTTGTTCTAAATAGTAGTTTTCTTCTGGATCGCCACAGAAACAGTTGCTTTGCAGGCTCAGAATTTTTTCTAGAGCCAAAAACGTGGAAGCCAGAATGCCTGATTTGAAAGTGATATTAGAACTCAGCCAAATGGGATACATCTATGTGCTTTCTTTTCTTTTTCTCTTGTGCACACGTGTTCAACAGTTTATCTTCATGATGTGAAATCTAGACGTGCAAAGGCTAGATGGTAAACTGTTTTTGTAGGACGAATATTGACAATGAGTCAAAAATAAGTCAAGTGCTACCCATAGGCTTTTTTTCAGCTGTATTTTTCCTTATTCAATGATGCTTTAAGTCACTCCAGTTTAATGATTGACTTTGAATGGAATTGAACTTGAATGATCCCAAATACTCTCATGAAATCTATTCTGCATAATAGTAACGGGACACCCGTCACTAGCTAGCCTGTTAACAAAACCCCCGGGAATAATCGCAACAACCCCGCAGCAGCTCTGATTCATTGAGAATTCGTTCCCATGTGACTCACACTCTAATAGGCACTCTATGTGTAACGGCTGCCACACAACACCCTTCTGAGCACCCCCACTGTATTGTTTAGAAAATAGAGGCACAAATAGTTTAACAACACGCCCAAGGAAAGGGAGGAAAGGGGGGTCTTAGCGTGTGGTCTCTTGGGCCACATTTGGCCTGTGGGTCCCCTAATATTGATGAGCAGACTAAGATCGACAGAAGTGAAGCCAGTGGTAAAGATTTGGACCAGGATTAGCCGACACCCATTTCGTTCTCTTTGCATTAGGGCACCTGCTCCCCTGTTTCAAAGGGCTTTGGGGTTTCCATTTTTTTCAGAAAAGGGGGTGTGATTTTCAGCTCTCTGAAGTAGTCAGTGAATGGCAGCCAATGAGTTCCAGTGGCTGCTTGCTTCATCTATTACTAGGAAACATTTTGCCATTGTTTTCAGAAGAGTTAATCATTACGTACTCATCTGTGCCTGGTGCAGGAATGCAGTTGGACGTTACAACAAAGGTGCCACTGCTATGACCCTCCACTGGCCTTGGAAGTGCAAGTACATCATTCTAGTCATATAGTGAACTTAAACTTTATAGACTGGAGACGGGCACAGAAATTAAGATAAAATTTCTAAATGTGCCATCATCTCTCAATGATCTGGGGCTCTGTGAAAATAGGCCACTCCTCTGTCTGATTAAATGGCAAGTTAGCTTGGAAAAAAGTAAAAAGCAATCAAAGAGATTTCCCCATTTTAGCTTTTAATTCAGTTAAAAAAGCCAATTTAATAGCAGCACATTTTTTTCATGTTAATAATGGAAGTCAATTCGAATTAGTGTAAATAAAAGGGCGGCCTGGAAGCGAATGGCAGGAATGCAGCTGGGACTCAAAAGGGACTAGAGGGCTAGAAACGGTTGTTCTCCACGTTGCGCCTCCACTTCTCTCTGCAGATCCTTTTCACTGTGCTGTCTTTGCCAAGCAGCTCTCTCTGCTACTTGCCTCCTCCTACAGGAGGTAATGGCTATGCGCCCAGTTCCCAAGTTCACATACTTTCCATACAAGTGGACCCACATTGAGACTTCACCCTCTGGTCACAACTCTAAATTCCCAAGGCAGGGCCCTGATTGGCTCAGTCTGACCCCAGCGCTCAGCCACTGTGAATTAGCTGAGTTCCAGGGGATGGCGTTACTGTAACTAAAACATGGCTTCCAGAGTCCCATCTGGGACTCAGCGAATCAGAGTGGAGAGCTGTTCTCGGAGAAAAGGGACTTGTGAGCAAGGCAGACGCCACAATGATCTCTTCTATTTCTTTGTCAACTAGGTCTCTGTATGCAGCCGCCCTTAGAAATTCAAGGACTCTGTTAAATTCAAAGAGTGCTTTTTTCCATCCTGCTAGGCATATTTTTAGACTAGATCATTGAGTATGTAATTAAGCCAACAAATTTAAAAATCAGGCCTGAATAAACCACACTGTTAATTTGAGTTGGCTGCAAACCAAAAAATAGAGTGAATCCCAAAGCTAAGTGGAAGCGTTTGGGATTATTCTTGACACCACACCCTTGATTTGTGGGGATAGTTGAGAGGCACCCAGGCTTTTAGTCTTCCTGATGACGTTTAAGATCTGGCTTAGACTGCCCCATTTTTCTGCTGTAATTGATGGTCAGATCCTTAGAGACTACTGGGTTTTCAAATGCCTACATATAATTATATAAATCAATATGGGGCATGCATGAGTAGAGAAAGAGGAAATTCTTGTCATGTTCCTAATATATCTTTTGTATTCTCCTAACACCTGAAGGAAACTTGAGAGATGATCCGGTTAGATCCCTTCCTTTTACAGATGGAAAATAAAGCACAGAGAGAGGAATTGACTAGTCCATTGTCAAATAATATTTGAGTGGCAGCTCCAGGATTAGAATCCTAGAATCCAGCCTGCTTTTTATTATGTCCTCCTCTCCCTCCTCCCACCCTCCACTCCCTCCCTCACCCCCTTCTCTTTCTTCTTCTGTTATTTAGTGGAAGGGCAAATCCAGTCCCCTGTTACTCTATTTTGGTTAGAAGTGGAAATCCTATTATTCAATTTTTTTTTGTGATGAAACTTAAGTTTCTTGGCTTTTTAAACAACTCTGTTCTACTTTGGAATGCCACCCTCGGTGGCAGCATTAGACACCATGTCACTATTCTTGGCCTTATAAAAGCCACTATCAGGGTCCTTATTTCCAGCATCTGTAAAGTGGTCCTATTTCTACCTCAACAGATGTTTACTGAGTGCTAAGTCCCTAATACTTACAATGTAGAAGTGAAGAAGACAGATGAGGCCCACTCTTTGCCACCTAATACACTATGTGTCTATTGCTTTAATTTTTGGTTTTATTTCAGTGAGACATTATAAGCTCCACAAGAGCAGAGGTTTTTGTTTTTTTTTTTACTGCTTTATCACCATTGCCTAGAAAACGTCTGGAATGCTGGATTATAGTATGTTCTTAACAAGGATTTGTTCAATGAAAGAACGCTGAGTGAAAGTGGTACACAGAGAAAGCCAAGGGTGTAATGAAATTCTATAACCTGGAATACCTCTCAGGATGTAGTCCTTGGAACCACCTGCACTAGAATCGTATTGGGAGATTGTTTAACATGAGGATTTTCCATTCCCTTCCAGATCTACTGAGAGTGAATTTCTGAGTGTGAGGCCTGGCAATTAAACATTTTAATTGTAACCTTCCCAGACAAATGGTTTTGAAGAACTGCTAGTTTGGGGTGTAAAAAAGGTTGAAGAGAAGTAGTCACATAAAACTCTGAATGGGGTGTGTGTGTGTGTGTGTGTGTGTGTGTGTGTGTGTACAACCTGCAGGTGGGCAGGAGCTAATTCCGGAAGTGTATTTAGCAGGGGAATGACAGGATAAGGTCTATGTTTTTAAAAAGATCATGTTGTCAATAGTCAGGTCATCATTTTGTTTATCTCACAAGTTGTCTTGCCTTGTAGCCGAGGTTTCACACATATAGAAAAGAGACCATGTACTTTGGAATCAAATAGATCAGACACAACCTCGTACTGGGCTATAGCTGCTCTTAACCTTACTTCCCTTGCATGTAAAATGGGGCAATAATACTTTTCTTATTGGGTTTTCTGGAGGATCGGCTGGTTTAATTCATGTCAAATCCCTGGTGCACATGGACCTGGGAATACTGTTGGTTTCTTATGACCTTCATCTTCAAGGTTCTTCTGCCCTTTGGAAGACAATCAGGGAAACACGAAACACAGGCATACCCAGGGCCAGTGGTGACAAGATGTAAAGCCAGTCACAGGTCTGAGATGTCCTTTGCAGCGTTGGGGGAGACTGTGGGTGGGCAAAGACTCCTAGAGGCAGAGGCAGAGGCGGAAAGAGAAGTGGTGTGACCAGTTCTTGCTGGAGAAGACATGAATAATTTATACACAGACAGTCTTTGTTTGTCATCAGGGACTGGGACTGGGGCCAACTGTTCGATAAGTCCTTTTTCAACCACCAGCAAAAATCACTTTCGTTCCAGCGATAAAGTTTTTTAAGTGTTTCATTAGATTTCTCTCTTCCCTGGTGATTGCACAGGAATAAAAACATCAAGAACACTTTGTACCTTGTTTTTTCTTCTCTTTTCTTTCCTTTCCCTTTCCTTCCCTTCCCTTCCCCACTTTCCCTTCCTCTCCTCTCCTTTCTTTTCTTCCCTACCCTTCCTTTAGTCCTTCCTTCCAACTTCTTTTCTTCTTTTCTTCCTTCCTTCTCAACTCACATCTTAAACAATTAGCCTGTAAGAGTTGGGCTTGTTTTACATTTTCTGTTACTGGGACTGATTGATGGTTTGAGCCGTGATCCATGTTCCCAAGCCAGCATCATATTCTTCCCTCTCAGACACACCCTACACTGTGTCCAGTCATCCCTCATTAAGTTTCACACCATCTGAAAGTAACCTCTTTTCCCTTTGAAGCTGAACTTAAAGCTCATTGTAAGCTATTTCCAGATGGTTAGAATTAACAGGGAGATATCCAGGGCAAGGCTTGGCTTGTTGAGGCATTCTTTCATTCAACTATCGATAAACGATGCACATACACACACTGACACTTCCATAACCGTGAGTACCTACTGTGTGCCTGACTATGATAGTAGATGCTCATTGGTAAATAAAATGATCAGGTTCTTTGCACTCATGAGGCAGATAAACACGCACATACACACACATACGCAAGTACATGTATAATAATGAATGGTGATAAGTTCCATAAGGGACATAAACAGGGCACATTAATAATAACAAGGAAAGGGGGAAGAAGCTTATTTAGTAGGATCATGGAAGCATCTGTGGCGATATGAATTTGCAGGTTAAGACAGGTCAGCCATACAAAGAACAGAGGGACATGCTGTGCACCTGAAGCTAATATAAAATAATATTGAATGTCAACTGTAATTGAAAAAAAATTTAAATTTGAAAAAAGAAAAGACAGAAAAAATAGCAGGAGTAAAGGTCCTGAGACAGGAAAGAGCTGTGTGTGTGTGTAACTAAAAGAAGACCAGGGATTATTAGATCACGTAGATCTCTACAGGCTCTGGGTAAGAAGTATAAGTTCTATTTTGAGTGCACTGGGAAGTTACTGAAAGGTTTAGTGAAAGGATGTGAGGTTTTTTGATTTTTATTTTAGGAAGAGTTATTTTAGTTTATCTGTGGATGTAGAATGGAAGATCAAGGGAGAGTGCAGGAGCCCAGTATGAAGGCTTTCACAGTGAAAGAAATGAGAGTGGCTTGAACCGGGATGGCAGCCATACATCTGGAAAAAAAAAGTGGGTGTATATCACATTTATTTTGGAAGCATAAATGAAGGGATGGGTTTGGGATTGAGAGAGAGTAATCAGATGGCTTACAATTTCTCACCACTTATTGAGAAGAGGGAAGTCTGGAAGAGGAGTGACTTGGGAACTAAACCAAGAGCTCAGTTTTGAAAATGTTAAGTTAGATTTCTTTGAGAAATGCAAGAGTGCAAGTCAAATAGGTAGTAATTTTATAAATCCGGAATTGAGAGGGGACTTCCAGGCTATGGTTACAAATTACAGTTCCCTCATTACATACATGGGGCATGTAAATTGGGATACCAACTAAAATTTTAAAAATGTAGCTCGCAGATACCAAGGATCAGACAAGGTACAAGTTTGTTTTTCATTCATGTAGTGGTTTAGGGGTGTCCAGCTTGCAGCCCACAGGCCACATGTGGCCCAGGATGGCTATGAACGTGGCCCAACACAAAATCGTAAATTTACTTAAAACCTTTTTTTTTTTTGCTCACCAGTTTTTGTTAGTGTTTGTGTATTTAATGTGTGGCCCAAGACAACGCTTCTTCCAGTGTGGCCAAGAGACGCCAAAAGGTCGGACGCCCCTAGTAGATGGGTCGCTCTAGGTTACATAGACAGCTCCACTCTGCAAGGTCATTCTGGGATTCGGTTTGCCTTATTGATTTGTCATCCTCTTGAATATTCTTTTGGTCTATAGGTTGACATTGGCTCACTAGCCAAGGGGATACAGTGAAAACCAGGACTGCGGAGTGTCACAAAAGCCAATAAGGAAGGGAGTCCTGATAAGGTAGGAGTGGTTGACTGAATTAAATGCCACTCTGAAATCAACTGAGTGGAGGGCAGAAATGTGTCCATTGGGTTTGTCAGCATGGAAATTAGGGTGACCTGGGTGACAGCTATTTCTGTGTAGGGGTGGGAAGGAAATACAGGTTGTGGTGAGGAAAGAGTAAGTTGAAAAATAAATCAGTGGTCCTCTTTTCTTTTCTTTCATTTATTTTTTTTGTTTTTAAATTTTTAAACATTGATTTAGAGAGAGAGAGAGAAATACATCAATTTGTTGTTCCACTTAGTTTTGCACTACTGGACACAATATTTGTAGATAACTCTCAAAGAAATGAAAAAGTACAGAAAAATGGACCAGCAGCTGGAGGGTTATAAGAGTTCAAGGGAGTGTTTTGTTTCTTTCTTTTTTTTTAAAATGGGAAATGCTTAGAGCTTGTTTTGCATTAGTTGACAGAAATACTCTGATATAAACAGTGACTTATGATCCAGGAGAGGGAGGAAAAGACCAAATGGTCCAAGTCTGTGGGGGGGATGAGACCCAGTGCATTTATTGAGAAATTGGCCTTTGAAGATTTTATTTATTTATTTTTATAGAGAGGGGAAGGGGGGGAAAGAGAGGGAGAGCAACATCGATGTGAGAGAGAAACATCGATTGGTTGCCTCTTGCATGCACCCCAACGGAGGACCAAACCCGCAACCCAGGCATGTGCTCTGACCAGGAATAGAATCAGTGACCTTTTGCTTTGTAGGACAATGCCGAACCAACTGAGCCACACTGGTCAGGGTGAGAAATTGGCCTTTGAGATGAGAAAGGATACCTGGGTGGTAACTGGCAGAAGGAGATGGAGGATGCTGTTAATCCTGCAGATTTGCTAATGGGAATATGAGAGAGTTCCCACAGCATGGGAACTTTCATTGAAGATGAAGATGGGCTCATGGGCTGAGAGTAATTGGGTCATCGAGCTGCTGGGGCATATGTGGGTGTGCAGGGCGTGGCACAGAGATGACGTTTGAGGGCAAGCATGAAAATTGTAGGAGAGTTGGACAGTGTTAAGAGAGTTTATTTGAGATGTGAGATCAGTTGTCTAGAGTGAGATTCATCTTCCTGGTTGTGTGGACACAATAGCAAGGGATGGACTGACTTAGTATTCCAACATGAAGTAGCCAATGGTGTGTACAGAGAATATGGCCAAAAGCCTGCCCTGGAGTCCCTTTCCTCCTCAGTTGCGGTAAACACAAGTCTATTCTCTGCTCCAATTTCTGGCGAGAGCAAGAAGGGCTGAAGTCTCAGGAAATGCTGTTGTACTAAGATGGATAGCTCGTATGGAGAGCTTGTGGGTTCACACTTGACCCTGAATGGAGGTATAGGATAGGCCCTTTACGTAGATCTCTGGTATTTATTTAAATAATATAAAATAGAAGATTTAAAAGCGCTATGGGACTAGATGTGCCTCATTCCAGAAGTGCATCGCTAGAGATAACTAAATTGAGTGCAGCAGTGAATGAACTATAAATGCAACAGAAGGCTGCTCTCCTGGATGTTCACCAGTAGCTCAAGTCTATGGCAAGGATCCTCAACCCTGTCTGTACAGCATTTTGTGCCCATTTTGCAGAGGGGGACACCAAGCTTTAAAGACAGTAAATAATTTGCTTTTGATCACAGAGTTAGTATTATGGTTGAACCTCAGGTTTACCTGACTCCAGCTGTTAACTACTGTGTTCCAAGCTTCACTACAGTCAAGAAATATTTCTTGAGCACATTTGCAAGGTAATAGGCTAAACACTGTGGGGAAGGAAACCTTACTGAGACATAATATGTGTCCTTGAAGACATTGTAGTTTCCTGGGAAAATACTCCTGTAACACATGGCAGACAATGGCTGAGGGGTGGAGAACTCACCATTTAGAAGACTCCCTGGAGATGTAGCAGGAGAAGTCAGCCCTGAAAAGGGGTAAAATGTGGCTCTGCTGAGCCAAGAGGATAAGAACAGAAAGGAAAGGGGCAAGTATTCCAGTTGGCAGTGAGAGAAGGAGCAAAAATATAGAGGTGGCAAAGGCAAGGCATTTTTTTGGAAAGTTAAATAGCCAGTTTGATTGGACAGTGACTACATGTGTGGAAGTGGAGAGAGATGATGCTGAAAAAAATACAGTGAAGATTTAAATGGCATGAGTAATAATTGCAGCAAATATTGGCCAGGCACTTACTATGTGTCATACACTGTCCTTGGGGTTTTAAATTCATTACCTCACTGAGAACTTCCACCTAACCCTTGAGATCAACATCTTTGCCCCTCATTTTAGAGATGGATAAACAGATGTTTAGACAAGTAATTTGTGTAAGGTCACATGGAGAGTAGTGATGAAGCTGAGACTCAAACCCAAGCTTGTCTAATATGAAAACGCATGTTCTTACTCACAGAGCTACAACGTCACCCAGCAAACACTACAGCCGACCCCACATGGGCTCTGCATCAGAGCCACAGTTTTAACCACTGGTGACATTTCCTTTCTCCCCTGATTGATACTGGTCTGATGTATGCTGTCATCGCCCTGCAAACTTTCGGAGGACTATGCAGGCAGGTTTGGCCCTAGTTTCATTCCAGTGGAGAAAGAAAAAAAGGAAAGGAAAGTGAATCAAGTTACCCTCTGCTGAATAGTGGTCTCTTCTCCCCACACTTGACTATCTGAAGGTTAGGCCTTTACCTTCTGCTCTAAGAGCATGGACCCATTCATCCTTAGACTTGCACTGGGAGAAGGAGCAAGGGGGTCATTCCTCCAGGCTCTGGACCATATATCACTTGAGCCACCTTCTTAGAGGAGGGAGATATCATGTTGGCTTTTACACAGGGTTACGGACTTAAGGGACCAGACATCCTGGTGGTCTTTTCCCGTGCCTGTTAACTGGCATAATTACAAATAGTGCCATCTTTCCCCCCGAAGCTGTAGGAATCTGGATGATAAATTATATGGCCACTTACTGCAGTTCAGGGCAGCCCGGGAGGTTGGAACCGTTCCCAGGACCATCACTTGGGGTGAGGTTGTTTCTGCATTGTAGGAAGTTGCAACTGGGAGTCCAGATCATATGGTTTTTTAAATTCTGCTCCTTTACAACCTGGCAGAAAAAATAATGCCTTAGGGATGTGGGCCCTACCCATTAAACCACATGACCGCTGCTGTCCTTGGCTGCTCCAGAGATGGTGATGTCAGCGGCTCTTCTTGCTTTCTGAGGAGTGAACTCAGGGAGGTGGAAGAGGACAGGCTGGACTCAGCCATGCGGTCAGCAGTCTGGGGAGTGGGAAGATGTGGGCTAAGACCTTCCACCTCAGGAGATCCCATTGAAATCAGAGTCACGGTGGGTCACATGCAGGGAGATGTAAATTATGCCTTGGGGTTGGGAGACTCCTTAATGAGGCACTTATGACTCTTCTCTTCTAGAAGAGAGTAAACCTCTGTTGGAAGAGTTACCTGGACTCACTGTAGTTTCTGAAAATTAAAAAAGTATTTTAACTATACTACCTATTTTGAGTTACCTCTTAACACAGTGTTCTTTGATTCTTGATGATTTGGAGGATATTTTCTCATGCAATTCACTCAGAAGATGCTGGGTCACTGTGCTCAGGGCTGGGATGAGGAGGAATGGAAACCAGAGTAAGGTAGTATTCTTGCTTAAAAAGTCCATTCTCACCATTCCGTACAATGCACAGTTTAAGCAAACATTTTTCAGTACCCCAAACAATACTGTATATTGTTTGTGGAAACGTTCATATGTAATCAAAGTAAAAAACATGCATGGGAATGATGCAGTAACTCTTGAATACCACTTAACCTTAGGGAGGGTGGGAGGGAAGGAAAGGGATGGGCCTGGGTGGGGGGTGGTGTTGAAACAAAAATGGCAACATTTCAACATCTAAATCTAAAAATGTTATCAGTGATGTTATTTTCTGTACTTTTCTAACTGTTTGAAATA
>CM052545.1:87311331-87332609 GCA_028533065.1 Trachops cirrhosus | reverse complement strand
TAATCAAAGTAAAAAACATGCATGGGAATGATGCAGTA
Organism: Trachops cirrhosus; assembly: GCA_028533065.1. Classification (NCBI taxonomy): domain Eukaryota; kingdom Metazoa; phylum Chordata; class Mammalia; order Chiroptera; family Phyllostomidae; genus Trachops; species Trachops cirrhosus. Next base: position 87,332,571 of record CM052545.1, on the reverse strand, counting down.
ACTCTTGAATACCACTTAACCTTAGGGAGGGTGGGAGGGAAGGAAAGGGATGGGCCTGGGTGGGGGGTGGTGTTGAAACAAAAATGGCAACATTTCAACATCTAAATCTAAAAATGTTATCAGTGATGTTATTTTCTGTACTTTTCTAACTGTTTGAAATAGTTTGTCATTAAACACTTCAAAAACCCCTACAACTGCTTTCTAAGGGAGATGGTGGGTCTATTAAAATGGATGGCCCTTATGAAATGACAAAAATCGATCAGACAAATTGGTGAGGAAGAGGACAGATGGGAGGAGGAAGGGGGGCAGTGGAAGGGGGTGAGGCCGGGGCCTCGGGAGGTCACAAAGTCTATGGAGAAATCTCCAAGTACAGTTTGACTCTTTCCCGAAAAGGGATGAGTGTGGGTAATCCGAAGTGTGTGTGTTGCTCTAATAGAAACCTCCTCCTCTAAGTCACTCGCATGGGCCTGGTGGGAGCTGTGGTTCTGTAAACCGAGGAAGGTGCCAGGTTCCCATTTGGATGACGCTGGTACAGAAAGAAAGAGCCCAGCAGGTTCAGGATCAACAATCCACAGCATTAACTCTCCCGGAACCAGGAGTTGAGAGCAAAGTTTGACTAGCCGGGTCTCTGGTAGTCTCTTGAGGCATTCACAGCCAATTCGAGAGGGACTCTGGGATTCCACAGGGCAGGGCATAAGAGAGAGTGGAGTTGAGAGGATCTTCTCAAAAGCTTGAGGTTGGGGAGACTTCAAAGGACTCGGGGTGAAATGATTGCTCACCAGGGGAGTGGGAATTAAGAAGCCTTGCAACCACAGTCCTTATGAGTGAGACTGAAGGAAAAGATGGGGAAAATTGAAAAAGTTTGGGGGCAGAGGAAATGTGAGGGAGAGATAAAGAAGGAACAAGCATAGAAGACATTGTGTGTCATGGGAACTGTGGGGAGATATCTGAGGCTCACTGAGGAACACCTAAGTAAGAAGCAGGGCCCTCATTGGCTCCTCAGAACATCCTCAGGTGCTCTGAGAACAGTGGAACAAGTAGAGGAGGCTCACCATTTGCTACACATTCATGAAGGAGGTGACATTGAAGCGGCAGCCGGATTCATCCAGATGCCTTGCTTTATCCTCCTGTTCAAACTGTGGCCCTCTCAGAATCTCACAAGGAGTCCCACCTGCAAACACCCTGGGCACTTCAGCCAAGGTACTGACTTATGACCACAAAATAGACTGAGATCCGTTGTCCCTTTAACTATGCAGGCAAAAAGGTAGTCACCTGGACAAAGCAAACATAGGGAGTAGTACTTTGCCATCTGCTGCAGTCACTGACCTGACATTCATCTTTTCATTTGCTAGGTCTGGTATTATGTAGGGTCATGGAGCAGCTGATCTCCTAGCCTGGGAAGGAGTCCATGCCGTAGTAGGTGGGGTTCCGCAGAGATGGTGAGGGCGGGCGTGGGAGTGGGAGGAGGCAAGGCCCAGGGGAAGACTGCGAGGGAGGAGAAACAAAACAGGTTTCTTGGAAATGGAATTGCTTCCAATAAAGAACAGGCTGATGTGATAAGGGCAGAGTAATAAAAAACAGACGGCTCACATTTCCCTGCAAGTGGAGAACCAAACAGCAACTGGATTTTGACTGTTTCCAGATCGTCGTATCCGCCCAAGTCTTTCTGCAGGCCCTGGTGGGGAGTGCAGTGGGGGAATCAGTCTGCAAAGGCTCCCTGCCGACTCTACAGCAAAGTGCACAGAGCCTTGCACACAGTGAGCCCTCCACCTCCAGCCAATATTGCTCTTATCAGCCCCACAAACCTCTCCTGCCTGGCCCACTCCTCCTTCCAGATGCCCTTTCACTAAATCATCAGGAAAGAACTGTTCACACGCCTGCCGCTCCTTCTCTTGCTGTGGGGAGGGCTTGTCTTGTTCTAACAGGCAGAAAGTAAGTGGGATCTCCAGTTTCACACAGCCCACTCCGAGAGGGCTTCACCTGATAAGCCCTTGTTTAAAGAAATCAGTAGTGGGATGTGATGTTGGATCCAACAGCTTACCCCTCCCACTCCCTCCTAACCCTTAATTTTGGCTGATCTCCCAAGAGGATCCCCAGAGCTTTCTGAAGCTTGTACCAAAACACAGCCTGACTTCTTGCACCATCAAAGGACGGCAGTTTCTGAAAACTGGCAGGAACTGTCTGTTTCTTCGGCAGCTGGAAAAGGGAAGGGGCGGGTCTCTGAGGAGAAAGTGGGATCTTGACTCCAAGCTGAGATGTCAGTGGACCTGGAGGAATTATCCCAGACTCTTCCTTTACTCCTGAGAATAGCAGCAGGGGCAATTCCAAAGCAAAGGTGATTACACAAAAGCAAGGGTGACCCTCTGACACGTCAGCTTAAGCCAAGCCCAGCTGGGGAGATGAAAAGAATAAGAAATGGCAATTATGTAACTTACCCACATGGTTGCTGGAGACTGAGTCTGGGCACTGGTCCCTCCACAGGCTTTGCTCTCTTGATCCAGCTGGGCTCTGGGTGTCCTAGCCCTGGATGCAGTGTGGTGGGAAACGGTCTCTCCTTGTCTTTCCATTGTCATGGAGCCCAGTGCAACGCTGACTGAGTTCACACTGTGAGTGGGGCCCTTAGCTGAGCTGGGTGTGGTGTGGCTGTCGCATTCAAGGCATGACTTCCGATCTAACAGGAGAGTAAGGCCACGTTGACTAATGAACTAACAAATAGCTCAGCTTAGACTGACAAGGTGTACACGTTCACAGTAACGCCATGATACAAAGTATTTGTCTGACACTTTGAAATTTTATACAAGATTTGTATCCACTAATATTTAAGTTTTAATAGGTAGGGGGTTTGATCTGTTTTTTTTTTCTTCTTTTCCTTTTGTATCCTCAATGCCAAAAATACTGCCTAGGCATACTGCATATATTATTTAGTAAAATTTTGTTGAATGAATTTTATGCCACCCCAGATCTTCTTTTCTATTAAGTACTTGTTAAAAGCTTCTCTAAGTTCCTTGTAATTTTTACTGCTACCCTAAAGATAAGAGACTAAACTTAATTTAAATTTCCTTGGAGACTCAGGGCCTGATTCCAATTTAATTACACTATCAGAAGAATGGGTTGCTCTCCTCAGATACAATTTAAATATGTCTGTTCCCTCCTAAATATTTGCCCTTTTGCTAAACAGCCTCAGAGTGTTTTGAGTTCTTCTGTTATATTTACAAGGTTTTCCTGCATCCTCCTTCAAGGGCAAATTGTGTTTTTAAAGTTTTTTTTTTTTTTTCTTCGGGCATCGACCTGTAACCTCCTGAGGTCTGATCTGCTGCTGGGAATCTGTGCCCTGCCCTGGTGGGGTCCAGTGGGGTCAGAGCACAGGCCTTGCAGGTCTGGGTTTGCTTTCACCTCTGAGCTTTGTGTGTGTGTTCCCCAGCCAGCTGGTGAACCCCTGTGCGGCTCCATGTCCTCATTTTACAAACAGGACTAAAAATGCCTCACCGGCGTTTAGCACATTATAAGAAGAGGGTCAGCAGTGTTAACTGATAACTGCTTTGGGGGGAGGGGAGTGAGGGAAAGAGAAGAATCAAGGATATTTCCTAAAATTTTGGTTTGATCCATTTGGGTGCAGGGTGATGGTACTTAGGAAAACGGGACAGCCTGGGAGAGGAGTGGCTGCTGGGGGCAGACCGAGAACTCGACTCTGAACGTGCAAACATCAGAGACTCTCCAGTCTGGAATTTTTGAGGAGAGGAAAGGCTAGATGTGTTCCTTTGGGAGAAATGGGCTTATGTATGATGTTCAAAGCTGTGGGGACTGGGAAGAGGAGGGGGTCAGGGTGCCTAACCCCTCATCGCCATTCACGTTTCCCCTCAGTGTCTCCTTCCCATGGATGCCTCCCCTGGCTCCTGATTGGCTAGCTCCCTGCGGTGAGTGCTCACGGCCTTCACCCGCCTCTCCTTCGCAGCAGGTGACACAGTCGTAATCTACATGCAGTTGGGTGGTTGTTTGCTGCTGTGATGACTGTGTCTGTAGACAATCGCTCCCTTCAGTTAGGGGCAGCCTGCTCACCCAGAACTTGGAAATAAGGTGCACGGAATGGGCACATGTTGTTATTCTTTATCCTTACCTGAGGATATGTTTATTAATGAGAGAGAGAGAGACATAAAAACATCGATGTGAGAGAGAAACATTGATAGGTTGTGCACCCACAACAACGCTCCAACCAACTGAACCACCCGGCCAGGGCCCACGTGTTCTTTAACTTGCACATAGAAAATTGTATAATGAGCCTGTCCACAGGAAAGTGCTTATCATTCCACACACTACTTATTATGCATTAGGGCCCAGACTTTGTAAAATTAGGACTGAACCTGTAGGAAACTGATTATTACAGCAGTGATTCTGTCCAATAGAGAGGAATATTACCACCAAGATTATGGTTTTATTATACTGTAGGAATTAGCTGGTTTTGTATCTAACTTCACAGTCTTATTCCAGCTGTCTTTTTTTTAAATTGTGGTAAAATATACATAACATGAAATTTACCATCTTAATGTATACAGCTCAGCAGTATTAAATACATTCATAATGTGTAACTATCACCACCATCCAACTTCAGAACATTTTTTCTCGGAAAACTGAGATTTATACCCATGAAAAATCAACTCCACATTCCCCTCCTCTCCCAGCCCCCAGCAACCACCGTTCTGCTCTCTGCCCCCATGCATTTGACTACTCTGAGCTCCTCATGCAAGTGGGATCACACAGTGTGCATCTTTTTGTGACCAGTTGATTTCACTTAGCGTGATGTTCTCAAGATTCCTCCATGTTGCAGCCTGTCAGAATTTTCTTCTTTTTAAGGATGAATGGTATTCTGCTGTATGTGTATGCCACATTGGTCCCATCCTTGATGGGTACTGGGTTACTCCCGTGTTTTAGCTGGCGAGAGTAATCCTGTTATCAATGCAAGTGTGGAAATAGCTCTCGGAGACCCTGCACAGCGAGTTTTGCATTCAGGAGTCCTGTGTCCCCTCCTTCCTAACTGCCCAGTGACGCCTCAGTTCTCTCATCACACTCTGTTTGCAAGGCTCCTTTAAACCGTGCTCTGTGCAGTCATCCGACCTTTGCTCAGGGCCAATGCAATTGTCGGCACAGACGCACAGGTGGCCCCGGAATGGTTGGCAAGTGGCCGTCTAGAACAGGCCGAATGTACTTGGATTAACTGTCAATCATGAGTTATTTAAACCCACTTAAATAATGTTATTTAATTTAAACAATGAAACAAATGCGTCTGAATGACTGGTTTTAGGCACAATTTAGAAACTCACATGGAACTTTCAGTCCTCAGAGCGCATTTTTTCTGGCCCTCGGAGATCTGCTGTCACCCCTCTGTGTAGCCGTGCTATATATTATTGATGATGCCCCCACTTTCTGTTTTTTTCTCCCTCTGAGCTTCCTGGCTGACTCTCTCTACATGATCTTCTACATCATCAGCCTGCCGTCCAAATCAAACGTTGATCTCTGTCTACATCTATTTCTGTGTTTAAGGTAAGAAAACAGCACCATTGCTCAGTTTTTTTTTCAAAACCGTTCTTTGGGTTATTTCTCAATAATGAGAAATTCTATTAAGATAAACACAAAGTTCATGTGTAAAATTTTGAAGTACAGACTTCCAAATCTAACAGTGCTGTTCACACCAGAATATATGGCTGCCAAAGTCAAGTTTAGAAGTCTGGGCCTTTCTTAGTATTGCCTTCATTTTCTGTAAACATCTGAGGATTGCACCAACTCATCGCCGATGCTCTTGCTACTCAAGTATTCTCAGATTCTCGGGTTTCTCACTTCATTTAATGAAGCTCTCTGTGGACAACAGAAATATTTCCACTGGACGATAATATCCCCAAGAGTTGGAATTTTATCTATTTTCTTTACTTTTATTCCTTAGCATGGAGAGGAGAACTTTGCTCCTATTAGACTCCCAATAAATAGCTATAGAACGAACATATATTGAATTTCATTAACACACCCTCTGCCGGATTTGCTTTGCTGCAATCCACCAACCCTACAGATGTGATCATGCTGTTTTTCTACTTAACCACCTCCGAATGGACTTCCACTGCCTACTTAGAGAATGAAATCTAAACTGCTCCCCAAGGCATTTAAGGACACTCACAATCCGGTTTCATCTACATAAATAATGATGGAGAAAACCATATGCAGATAAGATGTCAGCCAGGAAGGTCAGGAAGAGAGGAAAAACAGAAAGTATTAGTCCTATTTCCTGCCACTCTGCCCCCGTACAGCTGCCACATGAAACTACTTATGGCTATTTCACTGTTCCACCCATCAATTTTGAAAGATCTGGCTGCATATTAGTGGTATACTTTTTTACAAATTTGATCTGCGTCTCCAAGAAGTATGGAGAGCTGAAATTTTCCCATGTGTTTTAAGTATGATATCTTCTTTGCTTTTTTGGATGAATGGTATGAATCTTTCCTTTTTTTTCTTTATACTGTGGGCCTTTTAATGATTTGGGGTTTATATTTGATTTCCGGTATATGACTGCTGCTAATTTTTATGAGAAGTCCTTCTTGTAATCATATTCATCCCTTCATTTATTCTTTTAACCATTGTTTCATACTTTTCCTTTTAGTTTTAAATACTTTGTTTATATAACCTAAATATTTTCTGGAAGTATGCAAAAATTTATTTTCTCTAAACTAAAAATATACACTATTGGTCATATTTATGTTAATTATTTTTTATGATATGTCTGTGCAACTTCTATTTACTAAACATCCTTAATGGCATTTATGTGCATTTAATAAAATTAATCCTTGAAATAATTAAAAATTGTATAGTTTAGTATTTTCAGTTTCTCTCCTTTGTTCTTGTTTTTACTTGATCTATTGCTAAATTTAGTTCCTTTAGCTCATAGTTTGAAAGTTTATCATTCTATTTCCACCTTGACTGTTCTGTTTATCTTGTCATTTTCAAGCTAAAATATTTAGTTGCTGAATTTTTTAATTTCTTAAAAAAGCTTATGGAATTTTAGGAAAAACTAAAAAGATGTAGAAATTTCTAGGCAACTAAAAGTTTTTTATTTTACTTATTGTAAAAGTAATTTCTCTACTTCCATTTAACTTGGTCACTAATAATACTAATAATTTCCATTTCATTTCATTCATGTCACTTTTAATGTATGTACTCTATGCCAGGTGTAGAGGTAGATCCTGGGTATGGGAGGTGTACAGTCACGTACCCTTCCCTCAAGGCACTCTCCATCTAGCTATGGAAGCAGACAAGGGACAGATAGTGTATGAAGGGCTCTCCAGAGAAACAAAACCAGCAGAGTGTGTATGCATAATACAGAGGGTCCAGCAGAAGTAACACCTGCTTAAGTGTGGTTGGTAGGGTGATAATGCATGTGTAATAATTTATAGTTTTAATTTGAACATTTCACCTAAAATGTCATATGGTATGCTTGAGTATGATACTGTTATGTTATAGAATTACATGCTTATCATTTTGTAATAAAAGATTTTGTCATAAAAAAGGGTGTTATTTGTGCTGGACCTTGTGTGTATACACACATATTATACACATATATATGTATAAATATAATGTATAAAATATATGTGTATATATAGATAGATAAAGAGAGAGAGAGAGAGAGAGAATTGAATAAGAATTTGGCTCCTGCAGTGATGGAAGCTGGCCAATCCACAATCTGCAGGGTGGGCAGGCAGGCTGGAGACCCAGGGGAGTTGCAGTGCCAGTACAAAGGCTGGGGCTACTGGTAGAATTTCTTGTTGCTCCTGGAAAGTCGATCTTTGTTTAATGAAGGAGGCCCACCCACAGTGTGGAGGGTAATCTGCTTTACTCAGAGTCCACCAATTTAAATGTTCCTCTCTCCCGAAAGCATCTTTATAGAAACATCCAGAACAATGTTTGATCAAATACCCGGGCACTGTGGCCCAGCCAAGGTGACACACAAAATTCACCCTCACAGCTAATGGCACTGCAGAGCATTCAAGGTCGTGTTTGCCGCGTGAGTGGTGTGCTGCCTGAGTGTGTGCTGGTGATGCCTACCGTCTGCACACGGGAGAATTCTGTGACGCTCCACACAGGAGGGGCCCTTCCTAGACTTTTAAAAATATGTAGGTTGTAGGCAGTTATGAAAAGATATTTTACCTAGATCATCCTCGAGGTGGTGGGGCTTTGAAGATTTCATTTTTAACAGTTTTAAACGACTGTATTTCCTTTCTAAATATCCCACTTTCGGGGCGGTAGAGGACCTTTGATTTTTCTCAGTGCCTTTTTCATTCAGCCACACTACTGAGTGTGAGCAAACTTCCTGTTGTCTAAGGAATGGGTCCTAAGGTATAATGTGCCGTTGTCACAAAGTAGCTGGCTCCCTTCTAAATTTTCTGAGAGGACTTACCCAATGTTTTCTAAAGTGTTCTGTGGTGTACTGGGCCGAAATGTGCTCTGGGGAATCAACAGTCAAATATATTTGCAAACAGCTGCATGGGGTTCCTTTCTTAAAGATTAACAGTGCACATCTGTCTGTATTTATTGGCATGGTGATAAAGTGACATTAAAAAAATCCTACCAGAGTATTGTGTTTGTATAAAATGCTTTCATACGCTGCGAGGAGAAGAAGGGGAGGTCCCCAGATCTCTGATTAGCAACATACAAACTCACAAGGGAAATAGCTAAAGCACTGTGCATTTGAGAGGCACAGGAGTTTGGGGCTGCGTGAGAGTGGAGGAAAGGGAAGGGAGGGACCCGGAGAGGGAAGGAATGAGAATAAGCGAGTCACACGGTGGATGTCAGTGACTTGCATTGTTGCCGTGTAACTCCCATTTGCCAGTGTTTTTTTCACACACACAGGACTGGTGTGAGAAGAGTGCTACTGATTTCTTCCTTCAGGTTAACATGAGGGTGGAGTTAGAGGCGTAGCTGCAGGACACAGGAGAGAACCCAAATTCAGGGACATGGGGAGTCGGAGCCAGGCGCAGTCACAAGCATGTTAGCCCTGGAGTATTTCACAGAAGTCCTGGGGAAGATGACGATTCTTGCTCAAGGCAAAGAGAAGGTGTTCGTGACAATGTCTTTTTAGTCTTAAAGGACAGAGGGACCCAGCTGGCATCTGGATTGTGTGTGCATGTGTGTTTTCATGGACAGGTGAGGGAAGTTTACTGAAATGGTAACAATTGTCCTTCCTGGGGGATGGGCTCTCGGGGGTCTTCACTTTCTTCTTTAGTCTTTCTGTAGTTGAATTTTCTCTGTGAAGGGTGTATTAGTCTTATAATCAGATTGATTAAAAATGTATTTTTATTCCTAAAAATCATTCCCAAATGTTGTTTCATTCAGGCAGGCTCTTGGTGGGCATTTGGCAACAATGTGCCCCCCAAGGTTGTCTACCCCAAGATTATAAACCCTAGGAAGTGCTTGGAATACAGCTAACCAAGGTTTCCCCTTCCAAATCCGCATCTCAGTAGGTAGTGTAGCTGCGGCAGGATGGATGCTCCTTTGTGGGAATAAGTCTGAGAGCACAGGTGGTGATAGAAGACCATCCCACCTCTACTAGGAAGTGGCCTGAGGGAGTGGCATTCAGTTTGGAATCTCACAGAAATCAATATATTGGTTTAGACTTAAAATATTCTTTAGTTTGTTACTGGACTCTTGTTTGGGAGAACCAGGTAGCTGGTTCCTCATCTAATTCTAGCTTTGAAGGTCATTTTCCTTTACAGAATGAAAATGAGTTCATACTGTTTCAGTTCTATTTCATTCAGCCACCTTGATTCCTGGAAAAGTGGGCTTTTTCGTTTGGTCTGCAGGTCTGCATCTCAGCTTTAGGTCATGACCATGGGCACACAGATTCAACACCCACACTGTAGGTTAGGCTTGGGCCACCAGCGTTTTTTCAAAGCTCTGGTATATCTTACAGAATCCCAGGGTTTTTCCTTGGCTTTGCTTTTGCCCTCATGGTTTCTGTTCTTCTACCTTTTCCTCAAGAGTCAGAGCAGCATGGCGTTTATGAGTTGCTATTGGGAGCCCAGTGGTTGACTTCTAATCTGGGCTTAGCCATTTAATAACAGTGTGACCTTGGGGAAGCTACTTGACCTCTCTAAGTGACTCATCTATAATGTGCACATAAATATAGTTCCTTCTTCAGAAGATGTTGTGAGGATTAATTAGATGATGCATGAAAAATCCTTCAGCACAACATCTGTTCTTAATAAACCTAGGCTATTAATTTTTTAATATATCTTGATTTCTCTTTTTCTTCTACCTTTCATGGTGTTCTTGTAGGGCTGATGTCAGAGCCTTCCAAATCTCCATGGGTTTCTACAGCTTTGCCTCTTTTCAGCAGGATACAGTACAGCGAGCATGGACTTTGGAGTTAGAGAGACCTCGTTTAGAACCGTGGCTGCACAAGTCACTGGGTAACTCCTGGCCAACTATGGTACTTAACGTCCCAGAGCCTCTGTTTCTCACTTATTATAAAACTAAATGCAAGAGCTTATTATGAAGATGAATAATAGGTGTCCTCATCCCTCTGATACCAATGATGAAGATGTCCTACCCGCAGTAGGTGACCAGTGCAAGTGTGCGCCACACTCTTCCCTTGTACCTGAATTTCTTTAAGGCCTCACTTCCCAGGTCACCAAACTCCCATCTGGCACCACCATGACACCCCTCCCACCTCTTCCCCTTACCAGAAAAGCCACATCTTTAAGTCTCATCCGAAGAGAGATTGTCAGGCTGTTTAAAACCCAGACTTGAGCCCTACTTTCCCCACATTTATGCTGGGTAAGTTTGGGCAAATTTAAAATTTCCTAGCCTTTTATTTTTATCTTCTCTAAAATAGAGAGAATGATACCTACTTCAAAAGGTTCTTGTGGGGATCCAATTAAATTTACTTATTCAGTATATTTTGAGCGCCTACTATGTGTCAGTCACTATGGCAAGTACTGGGATTCCAATAGTGAGCCAGCTAGATAGTGCATTTCTATGGTGTTCGCATGGTACCTGGTATATAGGAATCTTCAGCCTATAGTGTCTGTCATCATAATCATCATCATCATCATCATCATCATTGTAATGTGCTATGCTACATACACACAGAATAATTCAATTACATTTTGAATCCTCAGGTCTCAATCAAAATAAATAAGTCCTTTCATCTTCTTAGGAATCACAGAGGCATCCATAATCCCCATGAGCATGATGTTACATGCAGTGGAAAGCCACATGCAAGATGAAAACAATTTTTCAGGTGATTCTAACACACACCTGAGGTTGAAAATCACTGGTGCAGGGTCTACTGTCATGTGGCCAGTACCTGGTTGGAGGGAAAGAGTGGTCTGGATAATTGTAAATAGTCAATGATACATCGCATTAAGTGTAAGTGGAAATCTTACAAATGTTATCTTGAACAAGAATATATACTGCACAATTCAATGTATGTGATGTACGAGGCAGATAAATCCAGAGTAGGGGCTACCACTGGGGTGCACATATTGACTGGAATAGGCATGGAGAAAACTTCTAGGTGATGGAAATGTCCTGTATCTTGATCTAGTTGATGGCTGCATAAATATAAGGATCTCTGTCTCTCTCTCTCAGCAGATTGATACATGTTACATTTCCATATGTAAAAAGTGTGAAGTTATTTACTGAGGTTTGATACTAAACTTAATACGTGACATTTATTGTAAATTACAATATATAAGAATACATGTTACAATTAATGTTACATCAAAACAAAGTAAATTGAAAAGTCAGATAGTAAGCATCTGTCTGTGCACATCTCTCTCTCCATGTATATATACACATCTGTTTCCTTCTCACTCATCTATTTACTTTCAGTTTGTGTTTGGTTGAGACTGACATTAAAATGATTTTGTATTTTCCAAGCGTTCTTGGTTTTTCTCTTCTTCCTAAAGCTTCTCAACAGTAATTATGAGGAAGAGGATGATCAGTGGATGGTGGGGGAAAGTGATGAAGCAAACACAAAAATAGTCTTGGGCGTCACTTTTGATGTCAGTACTAATTAAAGTGAATGATCTGCAGGCGGGTAGCTTCTCCTTACAGGGAGCTGCTTGGATTTTCCCCCGCCCCCGACATTGGCAATAGAGCACCGGGGTACCTCGCCTTGGCCCAGAATTGAATAGGATGATGGTACTTACACGCAGGTCTCCAGTTCACCAAGTTATCATTCTGGGTGGGTGATAATGGCCTTGGAAGTGTGGGAATGGGACAAAGGTAGGAAGACAGGGGGAAGCTGCAGGCCTTGAGCACTTTCCCACATACAAGGTTTGGCCTTCGCCATCCTTTTCTTTAGACTTGATTGACACCTGAGTGGGTAAGGGATGGTGCTGGCCCAGCTTCCTGTCTCCTTCTGACTCGGCTTTGGGGTCAGGCCTAATGGCGCCTGTGCAGAGTGCAGAGAGCTTGCGCCCTGAAGTCTGAGAGAAAAGAGAGCTGACAGTCAAAACACTGTGCTATAAGTGACCACGTGCTCTGAGAGTTTGTTTCCCAGCTGGGCCTGCAGCCATGGGTGGGGGAGGCAGCAGGGATCGGCAGCAAGATATACAGTGTGGAGGGAAGAAGCGACTCAGAGAAGGTATCGAAGTAAGCATAGTTCTTTTTTATTAAAGAAAGGAAGAGAGAGGGAGGGAGGGGGGAGAGAGAGGGAGAGAGATTCTATGAAAGAGAAACTAGGAGACAAGTGGAGCTGGAAGGTGGCAAAGCCAGAAACCAACTGCTAAAGAATAGTTACTTGACAACCCCCAAATCGTAATTAGGAGAAACTTCCTGGCCTCACATTTTCCACATAAACACTCAGGCGCTGGGCAAAGTTAATGGCTCCCTGACTACTGCACAAGAGAGCTACCTCTGTCCAAACCCAGCAGCGATTGACGTCACAGATGGCGTGTCAGAGGAATGTACTCTGCTCCGCTCGTTTATATGGTTGACCCCAACCTTTCCCAGATGTGCAGCGGTTCTTCCCTCCAAACAGGGAGTTTCAGCACTGAGCGTTGTGTGCTCTCGGAACCTTGTCCTGGGGCGCAAACAAAAGCCCCGGTTCCTGAGTTACAGGACAGTTTCTTAGGCTGCTGAGTGCCCCCCCCGCCCCCCACTGGCAGCCTGGATAATGGGTTCCTGTCTCTTCTGTGCTTATTCATCTCATGCCTCATGTTGTTCCTTAGCATCGGGCTGGCCAGCTGCCTCTCTTTGTCCGGTGTGGGGCAGTGGGAGGGTACACAGGCAAGCAAAGTCCTTTCTGATCCAGCTCCAGCCTGCTCCTCCCCTCCTCCTGCCTGGACTCCCTGCCTTCCTGGCTCCAGGCTCACACACTACTTGCAGTTGTACTAACCCTTCCAGGTGACTCGTGGCCCTGTGGCTTGTCCTACTCTGTCCAGGCTGCTGGGACAACCTCTCCCCTTTTCCCTTTATGACTTGGTGGACACTGAGTCCTTCTTTGGTTTTCCAGGCAGTACAAGCTTCCCCCCACTCCTGGAAGCCTCTTCTCAGCCCCTTCTCTACCCCTTCTCAGTTGCAATTGGCTGTTCCCTCTGTAGATCCACCTCCCTGCTTTATACAGATTAACCTTATACTTAACCACTACTGTGTTTCCTCTCTCCGCTTTGAGTTGATCATGTGTCTATTCCTCCAACTGGATTGTAAGCCTTTGAAGAACAGGGACCCTGTCTCGCTCATCTTCGCACCTTTCATTTAGTACCTAACCTGCCCCATAGTAGGTATTCAAAGATTTTTGTTGAATGAATTAATGCATATGCCCAAGGACATGAGGCCAATATTATAACGGAAGTCAGATATCTTGATGACTTTGGGAGAGTCAGTACTGACAAAACAGCAAGACCTTGTTACCACCAACAAGGAACAGCATAGGAAAATAAACCTAAAGTGTACACAATGGGGACATTTACTGTTACAATTACAGGTCCTTAACCCTGTCACTTTCTAAGTGCTTCGCCGATAGTATCTTATTTTCTTCTTATCACATCCCTTTTCCAAGTGGCCTGGGGATTCTATAATCGCTGTTTGTATTATTTCAAGTTTCTAGACAACGCGATTCTGTAGCCCGCAGCGGAGACAGGTTCCAAGACCTCTCAACCCCTTGGAAAGCTCTAAATCCCTTTGCTCCAAAGCAAGTGGACTATCTGTTACAAAGCAGCTGAACAAAAGGATCATGGCTTCAAAATTCCGTCTGCGCCTCTTCCCTGAAACCCACACTGCCCTCCCCTCTGCACTCATTGACGGAAGGCCGGTCCGCCCGTGAAGAGGCAGCAGGGCCCACCAGCTAGGCTGATCAGTATGTGTGCCTTTCCTTGGAAGGTAAGCAGGTGTACTTAAGAAGGAGCTACTTCTATCTTGAAAAACCTACACTTCACACTAGGCTTCCACCTGTGAGAGAGGTGATTGGAGGTTGTCCCCAAATCCCCAAATGAGGCAGAAATGAGCAGAGGGCTGAGGAAGCATATGGAACAGCTTGTCTCCCTACCACTGGTGTGGGGTCCACCTACCCATTGCATATCCTTCTTCTCCTCCAGGAATCTGACCCCGAATATACAGAGCTCAAAGAAAAGCAGAGGACAGGTGTCACCACGCTGTCACTTTACACAGCCGGGAGACAACTACTCCTTTCTCAGCGGTACACAAACGGAAAGGTGATTCTGGGGCTTGCTAGCAGCTGGATGGCTGGGGAACACAAGGCATCTGCTGGTTACCGTTTCAGTGAGCGGAGCTGAGGGGAACGTTCCCTTATCTGACTGTCCCCTGGGAGGGGAACCAGAGGTGGTGAGGTCTTCCCAGCTTCCCACTAGAAAAGTCAATATCCACAGGGAGTTTTCAATTTGCTGGCCCTCTCTTGGGGAAAGTAAACATCCAGTTCGATTAGAGTTAAGGGCTAAGTGGATTAGGCCCTTTAGAATTGCTCAGGATTCCTCATGATGGAAAATCATTGGTGAATTTTGTAGTAGAATGACGTAGTATTGCTATTTTATATAATTACACATAAATATAAAGTACGTAAAATAATTTCTAAATTATGCAAATAATGTACAAGCCAGGCCTCAAATATTCTGTTGTTCCCGTTTTTTTTTTTTTTTTGTGCAGCTTCCTTAAGAGCTGCCTTCACTGAAATAGGATAAAGTGGCTTCCACTTTAAAGTGGATAAAGAGTTATGGGGATTTTCCCAAGGAAGCCGTGAATCTGTGAAGCTGGGAGTGCTGTAGGAAAGTCACATTTTGAATCAGAAACAAAGGTGTGTGTTTTTCCAGAGCTGGGATGGATGGGGATGCTAGGATTACCTTCTCTCTTTTAATTTTAAACTCTTTGCTGTTTTTCTTTAAGTCTAATATCAATGCTGGGCACAGAACTTTAGCCTCTGAATGTTTCAAATCACAGAATAAGCCTGGCATTCACTTAAATGTTCATTAACCGGTATTCCCAAGGAGATAAAGGCAAGAGAATGCTGGGAAGCAGTAAAAATAGTCCTCAGCCAAATCAGATAGAGGGACAGGAGGAGGAGGAGAAAGGAAAGAACAGAACACACACTAGCAGCCAAAAAGGAGGGAGGGAACCTGGGAAAGCGAAGCTATCCTATTACTTCCCCAGTCAGGAAATTATTGCTAAGTTAATTTAACGGGTACAGGGAAGAGTCGAGTCAACACACCGTGGTTCTGATGAGAGATTTAACTCTCCTCTCAATGTTTGCAGAAAACATTCCACTTCAATCATTAGGAGGCAAGGAAGAACAATAAAATTATTTTAGTGCTGCTTTAGGGATTATGGTTCCCTGAATTATTGCCCCTGATGCCTATAGGCATCACACCTACTATGTGCAAAGCATGGGCAAGGCGTGTGTGGGTGTGAAGACAAATAGGCTACTTGACCTTCCATCAAAGGACTCGAGTTCTCTGTAGGAGTGTGAACCAAAGAGACGACCAGGGAGGCCAGTAAAACCAATTGCTGTCTTGGGTGAGTCCCTCCTGCCTCAGGGTTCCAAACTGCTACATGACTGGCATTATGAATCTTTTTTTCTTCCGTGTCCTAAAGATTTTAATTTTTTAAATTGTTTTTGAGCCATGAATTATTTTATTGTTTTTTTTCATTACCATTTAGTCCCCTTACACCCCCCTCTCCCCATGAATCATTTTTCTATCCCAGCCTCCTGTGTGGTAGGCTTGCTCCCCTTCCTCCCTCCCTTCCCCACTTCCTTCCTTCCTTCCCCAACTCCTGCCACCTCTATCTTCCATTTCTCTCTCTCTTTCATTCTTGTTATTATCCAATTAAGAAAATTTGCTATGAAGTTTTAAAAAAATTATTAAAACATTGTTAAATTTTATCTGTTAAGGTGATTATATTGTTTTCCTTTTCTTTATTCTCTTAATCTGGGGAAATCACAGCAGTTGGCATTTGAGTGAACCAACCTTGCACACCTGGAATAAAGGCAACGTGGTGATTCTTTTTGTGTAATTGCTGGTTTGGCTTACTGTCATTTTGCTGAGGGTGTCTGTGTCTATGTTAGTGACTAAGAGACTGGCCTGTACATTGCCTTTTTTATAAAGTTTTGGTGCATTTAACTTATTACTAAGATTATGCTACCTTCAAAATATGACTTTAGAATGATTCCCATCTCTTCTATCTTCTGGAAGTGTTAGGCAAAAATATTTTTATTCCTTCTTAAGTGTCTGGGGAGGTTATTCGCACCTCATGGTTGTTTTTTTTTTTTTTTGCCACTAATTGAGATTCAAGTTCTTTATTGAATGTAGGACTATTGATATTTTTCATAGCTTCTTATTTAGTTTTGAAACTCTATCTTCTTGTACTAGTTGGCATGGTATAAATATATTTATTATTTTTAGGGAATGTGTTCATTTTATCTGAATTTACAAATGTATTGGCATAAAGCTATTCATCATATTTTTTGTATTGCCCTTTTAACATTTGCATTATTTATAATATAATATTATTTATAATATTTATAATGTGTCCGCCTTTACATTCCTCATTTTGGTATATTTCTACCCCCGCTTTTTTGGTTAAGATAGGGATAATTAATCTTATATGTTTTCAATGAATCAATTTGTGACTTTGTTGAACCTCTTTATTCATTGTTTTCTATTTTATTAATTTGTATCCTTTTAATACTATTTCCTTTTAAATTTGAGGTGCCTTTCATTTTTTAAATTTTGGGAGACTAACTTTCCTTAAGAACTAATTTCTTGAGATAAGTTCTTAACTAGTTGATTTTCAGCCTTTTATTCTTTTCTAATATATGCCTTTAATGCTATGTGTTTTCCTCTAAGATGGTTTTATTTTCATCATTTTGGATATGTCATATTTTCATTAGTATTCATTTTAAAATATTTTTCTAATTTCCATTGTAATTTCTATTATGATCTACTGATTATTTAGAAATTGTTTACTTTCCAAACAGATGGGGATTTTGATACATATTACTAACTTAATCCTAGTATGATCAGGGAACATACTCGAGACTCTTACAATCTTTTGAAATGTTTTGAAACTCGATTTTTAAACCATCATATGATGTGGCTTGTTTCTCTTCCTCCTCTGCCCATTACTGTTGGGTCAGTGAACTCCCAGAGGAGATAAAATGGGAGCTGGGGCTATTTTAAAAATGCCAGAAAATCTTCCACTATGTCTAAATATGGCCACAGGAGACCTGCGTCCTTTCATTACGTTCTCTCAAGTTCAATAACTACTTAGAGAAGCTCCTTGGAGTGAAGGATGTGGGAGCAATTCATAGGGCTTTGATGGCCTCTGGGGCCACATCCATAAACTCCACTCTGCAGACCTCATAAATTCCTACAAGGCTGGACAAAAGCTAGCCCCCCTTCTTTGGGGATGGGCCCCGTTTCCTTCTACCCCCGAGCCGTGACTCTCATAGCCTTTGTTATGGCCTCCTTGGAACTCTGTACATAGCAACCAGGGCGCGAGGTGAGCTGGTCTCTTCTCATTAAATATGATGCCACCAAGCTGTTCCTGTCAGTTACTGCCATTAAAATGACAGCTGTTGGTCAGCCCTTAGTGGAAAGAGGCAACCTCCTTCCTCTTCTTGCTTCCCCCAAATAACGAACTTTTCACCCCATCCCGACTGGAAAATGCACGTGCGGACCCAGAGAGGGTTACTCTGAGAATTTTCCCAGGCACAACCCAGCGGGCTTAGGGTTCTGAACTTGAGGACTGAAACTTGCCAGGTTCTCAGGGACTCAGCTTGAGCCTCCACCCTTCCCATCCTCCCCCTAAACTATCCCAGTGGTTGGGCTCTGCAACCAGAACCGTTTCTTTCTTCAGAGAAGTAAAATCCTTCAGGAAACACCCCTTCCCGCAAAGTTGTCATGGAGGAAAGAAAGAGACAGAGGTGTGCATGTGTGTGTATGTGTGTGGACATGCATGTATGTCTGTCATGTGAGCAGTGTGTTGGCCGTCAGAGCACGCCAATCCCCTTCCTCTCACTTCTCCATCCACAGCCTGCTTTTCCTTACCATCAGGTGACCTCTTATAGTTTATTCCATTTGTTTTGTGTTATCTATCGTTATGTGTATGTATACAGAAAAAAAAAGAAAGAAAAAGAAAAGAAACAAAAAAACCCACAAAAACCAACTGACCATAATTTTGAAAAGAGGATTGTTTGCAAATGTGAACAGCTCCTCTTGGTTTAGTGAACCCAGTTCCTGGGGCCCCTGTGGTTTGAGGACACAGTCCCCTGTTGGTGTCATAAACTCTGTCCCACAACCCCACTTGCCCGCCCTTGTGTGCTCTGGGTGAGGGGGAAGGACTCACGCAGCCTGTTAATCCTACCCAGGGAACATAGAACAGTGAGTGGGAAAAGACAAGGCTTCTGACTGTATTTTTAATCAAACCCAAGTGTCTGTGTTTGCGCCAAAGCTTTTTTCCATGTAATAATGTGTCCTAAAAACATCTCTTAGATTTAAGATCTCGTGATTCTTTCTCAGGGGCTCACTGACACAATCATATTAGTCCAGTCTCCAGGATGTCTGGAAGCAGAACACGAGGTTTGGAGTGAGGCTCAAATCTTGAATTGGGTTACGAGCCATGTAACCCTGAATAAGTTAGCGAATTTTCAGTTACTTCATCTAGAAAAAGGGGAAAACAGTCATACCTATCTAATAGGGCCATTGTACAGGTTAAATGAAACTAACCTATGAAGATCTTAATGCAATACTTCACAAATAGTAAGTGCTGTGTTAACTATTTTTATTGTTCCCTCCCTGCTCCCAGCTACTGCTGGTGCCCAATCTCTCCTATTTCTCCCTCTGGCCTCCCTACTGTGCTGATTTCCCAGGGTTGCCTTAGCAAAGTACCGCAAGCTGGGTGGCTTCACATAACAGAAACTTATTCCCCACAATGCTTGAGGCCAGACATTTGAAATCAAGGTGTCAGAAAGACCATGCTCCTTCTGAAGGCTCTAGAGAAGGATCCTTTCCTGCCTCTGTCATCTTCTGGTGGCTCCGGGCATTCCCTGGCTTATGGCCACACAGCCCCATTCTCTCCCTACCTCATGCACATGGCATTCTTCTCTCTGTTTCTCCCGTTTCTGTAAGAACACCAGTCATTGGATGTGGGACCCATCAAACACCCAGTATGATATCATCTTCAGATTCCTAACTAATTATATCTGCAAAGACTCTATTTCCCAATAAGGTAACATTCTGAGGTCCTGAGTGGGCATGAATTTTGGAGGGGACAATAAAACCGACTATGCCTACAAACCTAGGCTCCTCTCTTTTTCAAATCATCTCAAGATTTGCATCTGTCAAATTCACTTCTACGCTATTAGGATTTTATTCACTTTTCTCCATCCTCATGGCCATGACCAATGGCAACAGGTACCTGTCTAGCTCTACACCCCTGTGAACTGGTATCACTCATATTCTGGTCTCAGTCATACCCATTCTCCATGTTGTCTCCAGGGTGGTCTTTTAAAAGTATAGATTGTTCTGATCAAGGGTTCTGTCTTCTCAAAAACCTATAAAAACTCCAAGTTCTCTTTAGGATAATATTCAATATCTTAGCATTCAAGGCTCTTTACAAGTTGGTTCCAAACTACTTTTCTAATACCCTACTGCATCCTGCACTAATCTCCCTCAAAGGTCCCAGCCCACTCCAAACCAGGTCTAAGGGCCAGCCTCACTGTTGCTGCGGCGTGACAGGCTTGTCCCAGGTCATGATGGTCTTGGAGACCAGGCTCACTTAAGTAGAACATTTATTGAGAGTTCCTTGGAACGGGCATTAACTCAGGTGCAGGTATGAGGAGGGAAGTTGGAGGCCAGTTCTAGAGAATGTGGGGGCTCTCGCCAAGACATGTCTCTGTGGCAATTTTAGCTTCAGATTTAACTTCCTAGAAGAACTTGAATTAGGGCCTTGCCCATAATGAGAGATTATCAGCTATGATCTCTTTTTTACCCAGCTATATATGGAAGGACAAACTTCTATTTATTAAACTATTTATCTGCTCTTTTATCATTCCGCAGTGATACTTGGACACCCCCAAGGCACCTCACCTCATCCCTAGCTCAGAATGTCTTGTATACCCATGTTGCCTTTCTGTGTCCGAACCTCTCGTGCATGCGGGGTCTCTGACTGTCCCGTATACATGGGGTTCCCATTCATGTGTATGCATTAAGTTTGGTTATTTTTCTTGCTAATCTGTCTCCTGTCTGCTTGAATATTAGACCAGCCAAAGAAACTTGAGGAGAGACAAAAGTTGGTTTCTGCCCCACAGAAACGTATGTCAAGCGCCAGGCTCCAGGGATGAGTTTGGTTCCGCAGACAGAGAGAAGAGCTTCGGAGCCGAGGAGATCAGGGTCAGGCTCAGAAAGGGAGAACAAGTTGGTGAAACAGTTGGGACTCCAGTGTTCGAACCGAATGACTGTGACGAATCTATCCACGTAGGAGGGGCTCGCCACGTGGCCTGGGCTGGGCTGGCTCAACATCGCCAGGACAGGATGGGAGGTGCACTGTGTGGCCAGTCTCCACAGATCTCTCTGGTCACCAAGGAGGGACACATGGAGTCCAGAGTCCAGTGACCTAATCCTGTGACTCTCTGTTCTCTTTCGTCTTTGTTTGTTC
Source organism: Trachops cirrhosus (assembly GCA_028533065.1). Taxonomy (NCBI): domain Eukaryota; kingdom Metazoa; phylum Chordata; class Mammalia; order Chiroptera; family Phyllostomidae; genus Trachops; species Trachops cirrhosus. Next base: position 87,311,424 of record CM052545.1, on the reverse strand, counting down.
TGCGGGGCCTGAGGCACTGACTGCTCCAGGTCACAGCTTGTGTTTGTAGCTGTTTGTGTTGCGGTTTCCTCAACAGCTGGGCAGACGGAAGAA
>CM052545.1:87282178-87310831 GCA_028533065.1 Trachops cirrhosus | reverse complement strand
TTCCTGCCTCAGCCAGGAATTCCTTGTATTTCTCTGGCCTATGGGGCTTCATTTGAAGATTTTATAAGAAGACAAATTTCAACAGCTTATTAAACTTACATATTAAACTTACAGCTTATTTGAAACTCATTAAACTGACACATACATAAGTTTATAAACACAGAGTGATTATATGAAAACCCAGCAATAAAAGCACAATACGTATTTGAATTCAAGAAGACATTAATGGCAAATACATTATTATTTAATTGACACTAATAAAGAAAAAAATATGGCCCATTAGATTATGACACATTGATATTAAAAGACATAGCAATATCAGAGATGCTAAAATATGAAAAAAATGCATCTTAATGGAGACTGAATATGGAATAGTTTTTGGATGTGACTTAGAATTAAAGTCTTAGGTTTACCTGACAATTCTGTGACTCTGTTCAAAAGTGAAGTGACCAGGGAAATATAAATTGGGGAGGAACTCCAGCAAAATATCATTTGTTAACTAGGCATCTGAGTTCAACTTGGAAAGAGACATTGCAGACTTTTGTCCTCAGAGTTCTCATTCCAGATGGTTCAGACAGCACTGGCTTTGCTCAGTCTCCTTGGCGAGACTGCACATCCCTGAGCCACAGTCTGCTGCTCAGTTGAGAAGGGGACGTGTCCAGTGTTCGGTGTTTGGGAATGTCTGCTTGGACAGGTTTAAGTCCCCAAGTGCACAGATGAGCTCTTGCTGTTTTGTCTCCCTTCCTGGACCGCGTGGGTCACAGCTGGAGCCTCCACTGCATGGGTCTCACAGTCCGGAGGGTGATGCGTCATTAGCCTCCTCCCCACTCTTGGCATGCATCTGCTGCTTTCCTGACAGTGGTCCAGGCCTTCCCCAGCGTTTCCATACAGTGGCTCTGATGACCCCAGAGCGTGAGAGTCTGCAACCTGCAAGCCTGGAAGTCCAGCCCAAAGCAATCAATCAGCCCTAAGTCCGGAAACATTTAAGGCCCTTAGGTTCTAAAACACTGGGTTGGATTCTTAATACGTAGTTAGATTCTTGACAAAATATTAGCTTCTAAAGCACAAGAAATTAATTGAAGGACATCCTGCAGTCGTTTGCCTTTCTCTAGAGGCTGCAGTTGGTCAGCATCGGGGGTTTGATTGTACTGGCCCACGGGTCCTGGAGACATCTGGCCTGAAGGGTGTGAGACGGGCCTGGGCGATGCTTCTACTCAGAAGTGCGCTGAGAAGCATCTCTTTATCCTAAATCTGCACACAAATCAAGCATTTAACTTTGTGTTTTTTAAAATATAAATATAGTATTTTCCCAGCAGTCTTTCAGTGCAATGGCCCCAGGAAGAGGTGGTATGCACACACTTTCTTGTTTGTGTAACCCACACCGTTTAATCGTTCGATTACTCATTCTCCCTTGGGGAAGCGTGGGCAAAGGAACCCGGGAGAATCTGGCGTCCAGTGCTGGCTTTGTCATTTCTAAATTATGTGAGCTTGGAACATCATTTAAATCCCCCAATTTTCAGTTTCTTCATCTGCAAAAGGGGCATTGAAGACACCAAACTCACATGATTATCAGGAAGATAAAATGATATTTTCAGATTGCCTGTCACAGTCCTGGGGGTGTGGTAAGTGCTCAGCAACAGTTACTACCTTCCTTTCTCTCTGTTTCCTCCCTTCTAAAGACATTATTCCTCCCCCACCCGTACCCCAGCTTCAGACCTAGAAAAAGAGGACCAGATGGGGTGCAGGTCCCTTCTCATTCATACTCTGCCAAGCCTACCATTTCATAGCACCCTAAAAGGAGAGCTGTCTGACATTATCTTAAAAATCTCCTCAAAGCAAACTGCCCTAACCTGGCAATTCATTTTAGCTCACAGAATTTTTTTGTTGCCTATTAGTTTATTCATAATAAACATACAGTAAATCTATGCTATGCTTAGGCACTATGCTAGTTCTCAGAAACAGAAAAAAGGATATTTGATGTAATTCTCCCCCTTAAGATACTCATAATATCATAGGGAAAACCTGCACTTACACAATTGCAATGCCAGGGAATTAATGCCATGATAGAAAAATACTCACAGGCTCTTACAGGTCACACAGGATGGGTGTCTTTCAAGAAGATGGATGGCATGGAAGGAGTATTGGAGACACTTCCCAAAGGAGGAACACCTGACCTAAGACACGAGAAGCAAAGGTGACAGGGGTTTTGAAGGTTCATTTCAGGCAAAACCTCACAGGGAAGTGAAAGTTGTTAAATAAGACTTGGCATAGATATCAGAAGAGAAATGAGGAGGTGGACAATATGTATATTATCCAACTTTACTCCTGTGCAAAGGAAATATGTACAACTGCAGGTAGGGAAAGCAGTAGGGAAGGCTACTGGAGCAATCCAGGTAAGCTCTGTTGAAAGTGTAAGCTCCAGGCCAGGGCAGAGTGTGAAGTCACCATGAAGATATGAAGGAGGCAGAACCTTTAAAATAGCAACATACAACTTACTGGGTTACATGGAATCTGTGTCTCACATTCTAAGTCTCCACTTACCATACAGTGTTCAGGCACTTTATCCCTTCAGAGTGTTGCTTAAAGAAGAGGTAATAGGAACATTGGTTGAGAAATTGAACATTGTAAATTTGATAATGACAAGAAAAATTGACCTTGTTTAGCATATAAAGAATACGCAATGGCTGAGTTAAATTATATAAAATAATATTTCCAATCATTTCATTTTTCAGCTGTTAATTCTGTGAAGTCAATATATCTTCAGGTTGATGGAAGAACTATGCATAACAATAATGTGTTAAAAGTTCATCATGAACTATAGGATGCTTTCATATACACTTGCTCGTTTGATTCTCCCAATAGCCCTATGAGATACACGTTCATCCTCATTTTATAAAGCAGGTAAACAGAGGCACAGATTTGCTTGATGTAAATCTTAGCATCCAAGAGCTAAGCCAGGAACTGGGCTCAGATTTGTACAATTCCAAGGCCACACTGCCCCCCTCTATGATGCCGATAGTGGGATCAAGGTTCCTTCTCCTTTTGGGAAGCTGCCAGGGACTCTTGGTTATAGCAGAAACCTGCAAGGGGAGACAAGAATATGTTTTGGCTCATGTAACTCTCTCCCTGACAGCCTCTAGACAAATCATTTGGCATGCAATTGAAGGGGTGGGGGTTTATTTAGTTTTTCTGCATGTATCTTTAAGGATGTTAAGAGGAACCAGCCAATACTAATCTCAAACAGGATATCCTTTAGGGAAAACACTCCACACTAAATACAAACAAGAGATTTCAGACTGAAGAATCGCAGACACTGAAGAGTCCTTTAATTTACTTCTTGGTGTGTGTGTAGTTACTTTCAGAGTATCTCTTGGACCCTTTGTGGACAGCCTACTAGGGATATACGTAAATCCTTCTGGCACTCTGTAAATCTTGGTGAATCTTTTTTTAGGGTTCTCTCTCCTTCTGTATAAGTTTGTTTCTGTACATGTTATTTTTTTAATGGGCTGATCTCTCTCTTTCTCTCTCCTTCTTTCTCTCTCTCTGTCTGCCAATGACCCTGCTCCTGGAGTCCTCGTGTTCATCAGGAAACTTAAAAACAGAAAGGACGGATGAGCTCATTCCCCCTAGGTTCAGACCGGACCACCCACAGTGAACCATGCGGACCAGGACTGCATTCGTACTGGAGACACGTCTTCAGCCGATTCCGCTGTCCTCTGGCTTCAGTTTTGGGTCTCCACCACCTCTTGGGTCATGGAAAGTAGAAATCTATTTCTGTAGCCTTCTTACTGAGGTTCAATCGGTGTCCCTGGAAGAAGAGGGAGTGACACTTCAAGTCCCCTAAGCCTCTGTCGCATTTGTGTTTGAACATCCCTTTCCTGCCTACCAAGTGTTCTTCTGAATACCCCATTGTTATAGTCATGTTCACCACCCTTTCGGGGGATTTAATGGCTAAATCAGATCTTTTTTTCATGGCACGTCTCAAGGCGGGACCCCAACCCTTATCTCAGCAACTGATCTTTCCCACTGCAAACCTGGTGCCAGTGTGTCCCAGAACCCTCTCAGCCCCTGAGAGAGCACTTCAGAATAAACAAATCGAAATACCAAGAGGATATTTACAGCCACTGACCAAGCTCCCAATTTCCTTGGCTGGCCCTGTAGACAATGTACTCCTGCATCAGCTTTCAATTGTACTGTCAGAAATTGATACGGGACCAAGATTGGGAAAATATTATGCTAAGCCAGTCAATAGGCAAACAAAACATTGTCTACCATTTATTTAGAGGATCTCGGGCTGTTTGTTTGCTTTCACAATGATATCTCAGTCATCGTGAATTCTGGGCCTCTCCCGCTTAAACTTCCTGATCTGTTTCCCAGAGACTCAAGGGGAAGCTGCTGTGGAGCAGGGAGAGCCCCGTGGCACCGAACAGCTGTGCTTTCCTCCTGTCCCCTCCTTTCCCGAGGGACAAAGCTCTCCTCGGCAGGCATCCACTGTGCAAATGCATAAAACTTGTATTGAACCTTTCTGAGCGGAAGCGTCCCCTGTGCCTGTTGAATACCCTTCATGCCAACTGTCTTAAGGCCCTCTGTGGGCCAATACTATCAGCCCACTGAAGCTAACCAATGGAAGCTTCTAGGCTGTTCTTTTTTTGTGGGGGGGGGTGCCTGGAGAGAAAGGCCATCAACTGTTGGGTGTTCTTAAATTAGTTTCCTCTGCTTTAGAAGCTAATTCTTTTTTGAGTCTAACCACGTGTTAAGAATCCAACCCAGTGTTTTAGAATCTGATTTGTAATAAGATCCCATTAAATTCTGCTTCTTCCTTCTTCTTCATAGTTATGTTCATTTCCCCCAACGTCACATGCCTGCCTTTGTTCTTTTGCATTTGTTTACTGACCCTAGAATGCCTTTCTTCTATCCACTGTGCAACAGCCTGCTCATGTGTTCAGGCTGGGTTCAAAGGTGTCCCATTCAGTCCACCCATTAGGATGGGACCTACACAGTTCTGAGCCTCCTGCCATCTCTCTCTGTTTTCCCCTTGTCTTCTTTCTACCACCACTCTTACGATAACCAGTGCTCGCCCCTATGGCTGGGACTAGGGTGAGGCACAGTGTCGAGCATGCAAAGTGCACGATGGTACTCACTCTCAGGGCTGTGCGCTTCAACCTTGAGCCCGGCACCTTACTTGTCTCACCCTGGCCCTGGCCCTACTCTCTCTAAACCAGTTCTCTCTTTCAGAAAAATTGGTATGAGTCACACAGGCCTAAGCATAAATGTATTGCCTTATATTCAAATAACATGCTTGGAAGGCTTTCTCTTAATTTTTCAATTTCAGATATTAGCTAATTGATTTCTTAGCATGGCAGGAGACCAGTTCGTCACTCTTGAATTGCTGTCCATTCTTTCTCACGTTTGTACAATATAATGACATCACAGTTTCACAATGTTGGGTTCAATAGTCTGTGTTTACACTATTATGACCATGTAATCCTCATTATAGTGGAGTCTGTAGAATACAGTATTTACATTTCTCCATAACGTTTTGCTTTTCTAAGGATGGATGGCTTCTTGAATGTTTTATTGCTGCATAATTATTCATCTACCTATCACTCATTGAAACCTTAACCATTTTTCAGAACTGCAGAACTTGCAATGTGGTCAGACCACCAGGAAACTTACTGATGCCACCTGCCGTTCTCTGCTCTTGGAGTGCTCCATTCTCCACGCGGGATTGCTGGCTCCGCTTTCCGGGGGCCTGCTGCTCAGCGGGCTCGGAGGGACTTCCCTGCACCTGCCTCCTGGGGATTCCTGCACCTCTCTGCGCGGGATCCCTGCCTCCTGAAGCCCAGAACTCCTTTATCTTGACTGACAGAACAAATCTTTGAGAACTTGCAAGTAAAAAAAAAAAATATGTCTTTATTCTCCCCTCACAATTGATTAATAGTTTCATTGAGCATAGAATTCTGGGTTTATTTTTTTTTCCCAGTAGCTTGGAAGCAGCGCTTCATTGTCTTCTAGCTTCCATCCTGCTGATAAGAACAATTTGATCTCTGATATTTCTGTGTGGCTCCCTCAGCCCCTCTCCTTTCCTCCTGTTTGGAAGTCTTTAGGATTATCTCTTTATCCCTAATATTCTGACATTTTATGACACTGTGCCTTAGAATAGGAGTTCTTTTAATGCTTTGTGTTGGGCAGTCAGTATTTTGTTTTTCTTTTGGTTTAAATCTGGAGACTCAGTTCTGGGAATTTTTTTTTGTATTATTATTTTGAAAGTTTCCTTCCTTCTATTGTTTTCTCTCTTTTTCCTCATTTCTCTTTCTAAAATTCTTATCAGTCCAATGTTGGCCCTTGTTCCAGTTATCTATTGATATATAACAAACCATCTCAGAACCAAGTGACTTAGGACAATAACAACCATTCACATCGCTCACAAATCTATAATTCGGGCAGGGTTTGATGGCTTCATCTCTGCTTCCTGTGGAACCACAAAAGCTTCTGCAATGGGACTAGAGGACCCACTTTCAGGATGGCTCGGTCACAAGGCTGGCAAGTTGGTGGCAGCTGTCGATGGCATCCATGGCATCTTTCCATATGGAGCTGTGCACAGGGCTGCTTGAGCTTCCTTAGAGTATGGTGGCTGGGTTCAAGAGTAGTAATATAGGATGCCTAGACAGAAGTTGCAAGGCTTCTTTTGGCCTGGCCTTGGAACTACTAGAATACCACATCTCTGACATTATATTTAACAAGTAAGGCACCAAGAGCAGCAAAGCATTCTTAGCCATCGTTAATTTGTCTCAGCATTCCTTCCTCTAGTTTTCAAATATTCCTCTCTTATTTTTTCATGTCTGACTTTTCCCTAGATTGTGGAAGATTACCTCAATTTTATTTTCCAGGCCTTCAGTTGACTTTGAACAAGAACAATTTTTTTTTATTATATTGGCTTATTTCCATGAACTCTTCTCTGAGCACATCAGGTTTGGCTCTGTGGATACAATATTTTTTCTCATCTTAAAAGGATGGAAATTATAGTTTGTTATTTTCAGCTTTCTTCTGTTCCACGGCAATTGCCCCTTACTCCTACTTTTCTTCTTTCGTTTATTTGTTCTGATCTCTGTCTTTCCTGTCAGGAAGTTTCCTTAAACATCTGGCATTCTTTGGTTAAATAAAGTATTTATAAGCTAACAGGGAACTCTGGTGCAGAGAGAGGGTGTTAAAACATTAGGCCTCATTATGGGATGATCAGGCCTGGGAGAGCTTTTTCATTAGATGAAATCTCAGTACCGGTAGGTATTTCCCCCCAGGGCCAGCCTGCTTCTCTGCAGAAGTATTATCCATTATACTCTTGCCCAGGAGTATCATCAGTCTGTCTGAGAGAGATCTGAGAGCAGTAAAAGGGAGGTAATGATCATACCATTCGGAATGTAAACGTTCATTTTAACAGCCCTGCGTTCAGCCTGGCAATTCGCCCTGCCCTGCGTGCTCTGAGGTCCCCGCTCAGGACCTCTGTGGTTCACGTCTTCAGAGTCGAGCCTCCCATTTTCAGCCTCATTTGGTCAGGGAAGGACTCTCTTGGCTGCCCAGGAGGAAGGGGAGGTTGGGGGACCGACTGCTATGTTGCAGACTGCCAACCCATCTGCTGCAGTCTCTCCCTTCACTCTGCTCTCTGAGGAGCTGCCATCTCAAAGTCCCGAGCCTTTGCAGAACTTCGCAATCCCAAATCAGCTGGTTTTGCTTTGATCCCCTTTGCAGTCTCTGGTTTCAGCATTTCCCCCAGGAAGTCTGTAATCATGCCATTGTCCTTTTCCCCTTCAAAATTATTAACATTTTAACAATATTAATTTTTTAAAAATCTAGTGTCTTTTTCCCCCTGTTCTGTTTATGAGTTTCCACTTTCCCATCATTTTACTGGAGTTTTGAAGGGGAGTAGAAATGCGTTGAGTCTGCTGGGTTTAACCAGAAATCCACCTGTATTTCTGACATAGACACAACTTCTTTCCGGATGACCATGAAGAGATCCAAGGGGTAGACGGAGACTTTCTCATTTGTGACCTGCAGAAACAACAGCACGCTTCGCAGGGCGCATCCAGACAGCGAGGGGGCCACCAGACTGCGAGACTGCCGCCAAGGCCTCAAGGCTCACGTCTCACCCAGCGACCTGCAGACACCGCCGCAGTCCAGGCCCCTGTCTGCTTCCCCATTCACTGACCACGGAGAAACCGCCTTTGTTGGATCTGCCGGTCACTAGGCTAAGCCCTTAGGTGTGGTGCATAGCATTTAATTCTTATAATAACCTTAGGAGATATGTGTTATGATTACCTCCATCTTAGAAACAAAACACCCGAATGCAGAGAGTTTTAGCATCTTTCCGAGGCCGCGCGACCGGCACACGGCAGGGCTAACCCAGGAGGTCTGGTTTTGAGGCTGCGCCTTCCTCCGTGTTGTCTCCCAGTTACATATCCCCTGTGTGACGTGGGGATCTGATGACCCATCTCGCTTGGGCGCGATCACATCTGAGCCACAGATTCTTGTCCCTGGCCTGAGTTACCGAGGGGAGGAGACACCCATCGACTTTTCGAGTTTAAAACCACGGTATTAGGGAAGGTGTTACGTGAGGCTATTGGAAGTTGGTTGAGGAGGTTGGAAGAGGGAACATGAGCGTGCATATCAAATGTATCCCAATAAATGTATAAACTATATGCGTTAGGGTTTAATGAATAAGTGCCTTTTATGTGCTGGGCATTATGATAAGTACAAGTAGACTTGCTGCTTTTTTTTTTTTAGTTTTAAATCAGCCTTCAGAGAAAGGTGATACTTTTCCCACCCTGTAGAAGAAGTAGCTCATGGTCAGGTTGGTTAAGATACCTGCTCAGGTCACGGGGGTGTGACAGCACAGAGCCTGGACTCCCACCCAGAGCTTCTGATCCTAATCAAACCCAGTTCCCTTTTCAGGAAGTATTCCATTGTTTTCAGGGAAAAATAATATCAACTATGGAACTCTCTTATGACACTGTTTGGTATGTTTCAGACCTTGGAAAGGTCCAAGAGATAAAATCAGTCTGATCAGGTTTTTATTAAATTTGAGCATTAGCTATGGATCTGTACCTCAGGGTTTTCACGTGTTAGATGGAGGTAAGAACACCTTCAACATATAGACAGTGAACAAAAATTAACCTGCATGTGGGCATATGCACTGTAAGTTTTAACAAATGGCAAATAGTATTACTACAGTGCTATAGCTAGACTATATCTTTGTGCTGAAAAGTGTACCTACTTTTAAGTGAACTCCAGGCAGTAGGGTCCAGGCCTCTCCCTTACACTATGTGTCTCAGGACTCTGAGGCTTTGACCACAGGTCTTTGGGTACAGGGGGCAGATGAGTGAAGGGAAGCATTTTGCTGCATTGTTTTAACTTGGGTAGCCATGGCCTCCTTCACAGTCTACCCACCTCCAACAGGATCTACCGTCTCTCCTCCCCAGTTTCGTCTCCCCATAGAGATCCCTCCACACAGTGATTGCTGCTCTCTGGTTAAGATCTAGCTGCTGGTGGGTCAGGGGTCTGAGGAATCACAAGGTTCCTGGGGCCGGGGCCAAGGCAGAGAGTGAAGACGGCTCTGGCCCTGGCCTGGTTAGGGGTGGAGGCCCCGGGGAGGACTGGGAGAGCTGTGGGCGACTAGCTTCCGACCAGGGTGGAGGGGCCTGACTTGGAGCAGAGTTTCTCAATTTTTAGTGTCACAGGGATATTTTGGGGATCACATTAAAAGCAGATTGTGATTCTTAATGTCCATAGCGGGACCTAAGACTTTTCCTTTTTAATAAACTTCCAGTGTCTGCATGTTGTTGGGCCTTGGACCCCATGTTAGTGAAGGTTCAGGGAAAGTCAGGAGATGCCTCCTGAGTTACTACTTGGGGCATCTGAGCAAGCCACTTCCCCTCCAATCCTCAGATTCCTTCTCTTTCACATGGGGAAACATGGCACTGAAGCAGAGATGTTTAAATTTGTACGAGGTCTGTCCAGTAGGTGCCCAGCCATGTACTGTGAAAAACAGAGACATTTATTGAAGAAGATACAAGATACAAGAACATTGTGCATGGGACAATGACACCTCAGTCCTCTTCGAATTAGGCACCTTGGGACCAGTTCTCCCAGTCGGTATCAGCTGTCCGATGTATTTTCCTGAGTCTCATCGATGGTCTGAAATCTATTCACTTTCAAAGGTGATTTAAGTTTTGGAAAAAGTCAGAAGTAGCAGGGTGACAAATCTGGGCTTTAGGGGGTTGAGTTACCTTAGTGATTCGATGTTTTGCCAAAAAACTGCATGAGACATGATGCATGAGCAGGCGCATTATCACGATGGAGCTGCCAACCATCAGTTCCTCATAGCAGTGGCCTTCTGAATCATCCAAATGGTGTCCATGGAGGAATGTTCAAGCTTAATGCAAAATTTGATGCAGATTCATTGCTCTAGTCGCTCAGCTATTTTGAATGCAATGGCCACACAGTACACACGCTCACTCAATGGCGTCAACCTCCCCCACTGACTAGTACAGTGAAGGCAGTGTTCATATATACACATTCCAGTCCACTCTCCTTGGCTGGCAGGTCGCACCAATGCCCATGCAAACATTCTCGTTACATTCACAATGGCTGGGCTTTTCCCGGATGGACTGCGTGTATTGCTTTAAATGTTTGCAAAGGTGTTTGGGGAACTTTAATGCACCATTTAAATTTAAGGGACTATTCCTATTGTGCTTGTTTAATAAGAAATGTATTCTAAATCTGACAAGTTCAATATATGGCTTCTAACACAGGGGTCAGAGTTCTAAGCGTTTAAAGGAATGTGTTAATATGCGATGGCCTCATTTCATATTTCTTTCTTCCTCTATTTCTTTCTATTTAAGAAATCTATGAAATTACATTGGTCTGTGAGGCAATGTTTCTTCTTTATATAAAATTCTGATTTTACACAATGGAAGTCATTTGATCAACAGAATTTCTTGGAACTGGCATTGGCAAAACCTATATCTACCTTTAATAGGACTCAGATGGCTTCAATTTATGGTCACTTGAAGGTGGAGATGAAGGAAAGGGCTGGGAGAAGGATTTAAGAAACATCTACAATCATTATCAAATGTTATAAGGTAAAAATTGAACAAATAAAACTAAAAAATTATGTTTTTCATATAAAAGAGGTAATTATTTTTAGGAAAAGCTTTGTACATAGAATTTAAAATGTTTTTCTTAATACAGAATGTCTTGAAGTAAAATGCTATAAAATGTTTTTAAAATGACTATCAAGATAATTAACAAAATTGAAAAAACTATTGGCAGAACTCAATGTATAATATATACTGATCAGAGTCAATGAGCATAATTGTATCCATTCTGAACTTTCAGGTAATTTAATGTAATAACAATAGTAATGATTATAAAGCAACCTATAGCTAATTCAGTTTATAGAATCTACTTTTATTGAAAGCAGCTGTCAGGCTTCTTGCCAAACTAGCTCGCCCCCGAATCCAGATAGGCTTCTGAAGTGGGGAGCCTTTCCACTGCAAGCCTTCCTCTCCCACAGGCAAAGAAGGTGCTTGGGTCCTCTTAGACCACAGGCTTTGCGTGCAGGGCTCTGGACTGCTTTGGACATCAAATTAGCAGAATCTAGGCTAGACCCTCAATGAACGAAGTCCAAGTACCTGTAAACCTGTAAACACAGCATTTGTGTAGTTCCTCCAGCTTCCCAGGTGCCCAGAATAATAAAGTCAAAGGACTTCGTATTTGGGGAGCAAGTCTAGCGATGCTCCTCACTGTCTCTGAGAAAGGTAACGAACTCCTGGCTTGTGCGGACTAAAATCAATGCGGACTGTGCATTACATTGAGGTCCAAAGGCTGTGAGGTGTAACTCAGCTGGGACCAGTCAAGGGGCCTCAGGTGAGTGGACTTCAAAGCGTGGTCCCTGGATGAGCAATATCAGCATCTCCTGGGATCTTGTTAGAAATGCTAATTTTCAGGCTCTGGCCCAGGTCTCCTGACGCAATAGAATCAGGGGCCCTGGAGAAAATACTCAGTACTCTACATTTTAACTCACCCCCCATCCCAGTGATTCTGACACCCAGTGAAACAGGAGAACCATGGCCCCAGGCTAGCGACTTCCTCTGGAACCAGGACCATCTTGGCACCTTCTCTCCCCAGTACAGCCCAAAGGCAAGAGAGGAAGAAAAGAAAGGAAGAGGTAAGGGAAAGGGAAGCTGGAGGGTAACCTCATGTCGAAGCCTCTGCTCAGACAGATAAGGAAGTCACAATACCCTTGGCTTTGGCACTGGAGCATCACATTTTATACTTTGATAAACTCACTTCCAGTACTGGGCTGGAGCCGGGGCCAAGGCCAAGGGCTGGGAAGGAGACCTAATTTGTAGCATTTGCTGATTTTTCATGGTGTAAATGCTCCCACCGTGCCTGATTTCGAGCCAACAATGTGCTCGTTGCTGAATACGAGGTTGGGAAGAGATGCTACCGCTGGCTCTCACAAGCTGGTTTGAGCTGCTGCATAGCTTCTCACCACCGAAGGAAAAAGAAGCCTTCTCCTCTCCAGCTGTCTCACCCACTGTCCAACAATCTTAGCTTTGCTTAGCTAAGCACTCACAGGAAAAAAAAAGCATTTTTGTTGCATATAGCAAAGACTAGTTTTACTAGGTACACTCTTTGCTTGGCCCTTTATGAACCTGGTTTTCCCCAGAGAATGCAGTGTGGGACAGTGGGGTGAGGACGGGGCAGTCTGGACTTGGAGTTAATTCATCTAGGGTCCAGCCTAGATTCTGCTCTTAATTAGCTGTGTGACCTTGGTCACATCACTTCTACTTTCTGTCTCCATTAAGCCATGCTCTCCCCACCCCACACAATAGCAGCGGGCACCTAGATTAGGGGACCACGGGGATTCTATGATTTAAAAACTTCATGGGAAGACTGGTTTTTAGCACCCCCTTACGCATCCCTTCTCTGCCTTATGAAGAGCCTCACCCAGCAGTCAGTGGAGAGGCCAACAATGCTGCAAGGCCCTTGGCTGTTGTGATCCATCACTAGGCCTCAGGGTCCTAGATATCCCATGTGGTTTTCAGACTGGAGAGAAATGCCAGTGCACAAAAGACTGAAACCCCCAGAGTGACTGCCAGCAAATAGTGAGCCATTGGAGGATCTGTACACGGGCCTGCTGGGAAGTCAGTGAGCCACTGTTCTGGGGCAGATGATGCGTTTAGAGATTCCTGTGTTCTCTTCCTTGTTGCCAGCCCTGGTGGGATTCACGGCATCTGTGACTTACTAACTGGTCCCCGTCCAGAGCAGAAGAAACATGGCACCTTCACTTCCAATCCCTCCAGTCAGTTGTGACACTGACCACTGGGGAAAGCCTCCAAGCTTCAGCCTCCTCATCTACAGAACAATAGTACCTAATTATTGTTGATCGTTGAATGAGACAAGAACCAGGCCCACACCCCTATGTTGCTGCTATTCTTATTTCTGCCCCTGCTGTTATTGCCAAAATGATGCCTGCGTCCACTCCATAAATATTTGTTGAATCTCTGATGGCTGGATGCAGCTCGTTTATTCCTGTCTTCTGTCCTGTTTACATTGTCCTCTCTGAAGTTTGCATGGGTATCCTTAGGAAGGGGCCGAAGACCCCGAGGTCACAAAGGGTGGTGTGAGGTACCTGGAGCAACCCCTGCCGTTCCAGCCTCACCCCAGCATTTCTGGGGCTGCAGATGCACAACTCAGCAGCGTGTCTGGTCAGCACTTACTCGTCTGATCTTACCAAGCTGGTCATGGCTGGTTTGAGCAAAAGTCTTTCCTCCACCACAGCATCAAGGAAAATATTCTATCCCCTCACTTTCTTTCTTTGGTGCATCCATGATTTCCTGTGAAGTTTGAGTCACCTACCTTCTGTCTTCTGTGGCACTTTCTTGCTCTATGTGTCCTATTCTAAACAGACACGGCAGCAGGATACCTAGAAACTGCTTCCAATGGGGGTATCCAGGAGTTGGCAAACTTTTCTTGAAGAGCTGGAGAGTAAATATCTCAGACTTGCAGGTCATGTGGTCTCTGTTGCAACTGCTAACCTCTGCAAAAGCAGCCCTAGGCCATGAGTGTGGTTATATTGCAATAAAGTTTTATTTTCAAAATGTGTAGGGTGGATTATTTGGATTTGGCTTACTGGTCATAGTTTTCCAACTCTTGTTATATACTGTTATCTAATTTTTAACTTCTAAAATATTTTTGCCTTCTTGTTTTATCAAGTTGGGCATGTCTCCAATCTTTCCATGTCACTAAAAACCTAACAGATTGCTTGGGAGTCTCATGGTGCTAACAATAATGTCATGAGACCTCCACGTCCTGTGCTCTTCTCCTGGCTAATTAAGTCAACTGTGCTATTCAATATTGGAGATGAACAGCCACTCAAACTAGGATGACGCCATCCTGGTCCCAGCCATGGGGATTCAGTTCGAGTACACCCTGTGTTCCTCCGCTGGGATTCAGAACAGTGTGAAAACAATTAAGCATGAATCCTTAGGCAGATTTCTGGAGTTCAAGACCCAAGTCCTGCCACTTGCTAGCTGCACAGTGTTGGTAAATTATTTAATACCTGAGCCTTCTTTCCTGATTTCTTCGTTTGACCACTGTAGTCCCGACTTCTGAGGAAAAGTCGTAGAAAGGAGAAAGGATATCTCAGTGTCTGTCTTTTGGGTCACTTGCTTCAGGAGGAGACAACTGCCATGTTGTGAAGACACTCAAGAAGCCTCTTGAGGAGCCTTTTGTACAGAGAAACTGAGGCTGCCAACCAACAACCAGACCTGCTTTGCCAGCCACGTGAGTAAGCCCCAATGAAAGTGAGTCCTCTAGTCTCAGTTGAGCTTTCTGAAGACTGAAGCTTGCCCTACCATAGTGTGATTTACACTCCAGAAAATTGAGACATTCTCCTTCTTACTCCCAGCCCTGGGCAACCACTAACCTAACTCTGCCTCTATACATTTGCCTTTTCCGGACATTTAATATGACTAGAATTGTAATATGTGGTCTCTTTTGGTTCTTTCATTGAGCATAGTGTTTTTGAGGCTCATCCATGTTCTAGTGCATATCAGTAGTCCGTCTTGTTCTTTGTTGCCGAGTGTCCCATTAAATGGATACAGCACATGTTGTTTTGCTAGTTGGTGGATACTTGGGTTGTCTTCAGTTTTTGGGTGTTATGACTAAAACTTCTGCGAATATTCACATGTAAGTCTGTGTGGGTACATATGCTTTTTATTCTCTTGGGTGTGGGACTTTTGAGTAAAACTGAATAGGATAACTCTGTGTTTATCTGCTTGAAGAACTGCCGAGCTGTGTTCCATGGTGGCTGCCTCGTTTTTACGTTTCCAGCAGCCGGGTATGAGCGCTCCTGTTTACCAAGTTCTCGCCAACATTTGTTATTGTCGGTATTATTTATTATAGATATTTTAGTGAGTTATGATGGTATTAATTTACATTACTCTAATGACTAATGATGTTGAGTGTCTTCTCCTGTGCACATCAACCATTTATATATCTTCTCTGGTGATGTGTCTATCCACATCTTTTGATCTGTTTTATGATTGGGTTGTTTGTTTTTCTGAGTTCTAAGTGTTCTTTGTAAATTCTTAATGCAAGCTCTTTATCAGATGCGTGCTTTGCAAATATTTTCTCTCAGTCTGTTGCTTGACTTCTCATTTTCATTGTTTTTTGAAGTGCCAAGATTTTAATTTTGATGAGATCCAATTTATCCTTTTTTTTCTTTTTAATGACCTTTCTATTCAGTGTCATATCTATAAAATTTTTGCTTAACTCAAGGTCTTGAAGAGTTTCTTTTAAATGTCTTGTTGTTTTAGCTCTTATGTGTATGTCTAAAATCCATTCTGAGTTACCTTCTGTGCATCACGTGAGGTGAGGGTCTGAGTTCCATTTTCTCAGCATCATTTCTTGAACGAGCTACCTTTCCCATGATGAACCTTTGCCCTGAACCTTTACCCTGAACCTTGCCCTGAACCTTTGTCAAACACCAACTGGCTATACATCTAAGGACTTACTTATTGTACAGCACCACACTGATCCTGGTAACCATAGCTTTAGTGTGTGTTTTGAAATTGGGACATGCCCCCCCACCCCCGACTTTGTTCTTTTGCAGATTATTTGGTCTATATGGAAATGCAAAAAATCTGGGATAAATTGTAGGCTCTGCTTGTCAACCTGTGAAACAGTTTGACAGCAATCTCCTGGGAGACTCTGAGCCGGAACTGCCCAGTTAAGCCGGTTCTGAATCCCTGACCCACAGAAACTGTTGGGGATGATAATAATGTACATTGGTTCTTGTGTTAAGCCAGAAATTTTTGGGTTGTTTGGTTTGAAGCAGTAGATAACTAATAGAAAACACCCAGTTTTACTCAGCATGTCCCTGCCTGACATTTAGTGCCTCTAGAAATCATGCTGCTCTTAGATTTTAAGATTAGCTGCTATTGAGGAAAAGAAAAAAATGTGTCAGGCTGTAGAAGCAAGAGGGAGAAATGAGGAATGCAGAGGGAGGCCCGGAGCAGCAGTCAGCAAACTGTGGCCCGAGCGCCAGGTCTGGCGCAGGACCAGTTTAAGCATGCTCTTTATATTTTTCAAAGTTTTTTTTTTTTAAGCCAGAAGACTATACAATAGAGACTTTATGTGACCCTTTCCAGAAAAAGTTTCCCAGACCCTGACCTAGAGCACTGGAGAAGGGTCTGGACTGGAGATAAAGATTTTGGAGTCATGAGCATTTAAGTAATATCTGAAGTTATGGGGGAGAGAAGACTTGATATTTCTACCTGCAGCCTCATTTCCACTGGGGAGGAGATAACGTCCTAGGGTCCCTCAGGCAGGGTATCAGAGGTGCAAGTGGTCATTTGGGTCTGCCCAGGGACAGGGGGGACTCCTAACTGCCTGTTCTCCCTCCCAGTAGCCTGAGGGTCCTGCCACCCCCGGACCCTCTCCAGGCCTCCGTTCTCAGGTGCAGGAATAGGACCTGTGCTCTCATGCACAAGCTCTGATAGTTTTTTAAGTTGTAGAGGCCTACACCTCATGAACCTGTGGGGAAGCAAAGGCCTCCAAATGATGTCCCCTCCCAGCCACCTGCTGGCTCTTTCTCCAGTCCCCTCCCTCCTTTTCCTCCCCTTCTATGCCAGGGAATTAGGTGTGCCCCCTCTGAGGAGACTGCAAATGAGGGCCTGTGGTTTCTAAATGTACTTCAGCTTATCCCTCCAGAGTCTAAGCATAGGAGAGGACATGGAGTTGGCCCACTACACACCCACAGTGGCAGGCTGGCTGCTCTGCACCAGGATTACTGTCATCATTGAAAGGACCTAAATTGCCTTTTCCAGTGTCCGCACAGCTTACTCTGTAGATCTGAAGAGCAAATGTGTTCTGTTTTGCCAGATATCCCATTCTGAGGATTCCGCCCCACCACCATCCATCCTGCAAAGCTCCATGCTCTCAGCACCCTGTGTTCAGGCCTCTGTGGCTTGTGGTTTGCAAGTCTCCGCAGCTCGAAGTCAAAACAATGTTTCTCCTTCTGCTGTCAGGCACATGGAGATCAGCTCTTCAGTCTATGTTTAATTTTCAAGTGAAAGGAGCTGAGTTCCACTTTGTATAGCATTAATACCAAATGGCCACTTTATTCATTGCTTGTGTTCCAGGGAGACAGAGGGTGTGATTGTAGATATTCCTGCAGATCTCCCTGGTTTGGTGGGAAAAGCTCCAGATCTGGGGTCCAAATAAATAAATAAATAAATAAAACTAGGTTAAAGTCTTAGCTTTGAATGACCACGAGGAGTCATTTAACCCCAGGTTACTTAATTTGTATTGTGGGGATCATGCTGAGGATTACATATGATGAAATTTATAAAAGCATTTGTATCCTGGACATTTCTACGCCTAAGGAAGGGGATGTTTTATTTTCAAAGGTGGAGTAATAGTTCAAATCTTTGTCCATTGGCAATGTAGAGCTAGAGTTTCTGTTTATCATAATTCATATCACGGATTATATAAATGGACAGAGAGTTCCTAAATTGAAGTTAGTATGTTTCTTAAGAGAATCCAATTGCATCCAGTTAATAAACTCTTTTCATAAACACACATCTCACTGGAACCGATGATAAATGGGGGTGAACTTGCTGGGTGATTTCCTGCTTAAAATGAAAGGCAACTTTATGGATCTTCGTTAAAGCAGAGCAGAGGCAACTCTGAAGAAACTGCAAATGAAGCTCAGCGTCTTCTCCCCACACGCTCTTTTCTCTCTAAAACTGGTTTGCCTTTATTAGGTTGTTGATTTTCTTCTTGAGGAATTAGCCCCTTAAAAAGAAAACAATAAATCCAATCTCTAGCAATGTTTACAATTGAATACATTTCAACCACCCAAGGTCAAGTGCAATGGGAAAGTGAGTTTGACCTTGTTCATGAAACAAACATATATATTAATCCATTTCATCATTCCCCTTAAGAAAGTTACAGCCTCAGGGAAAGTTTTTAAATTGTTAGAACCTAATATGTATTGAATTTCTCCCACAGGCTCACAGGGATGAGGGGACCACCTCTGGTCTCTGCTGAAATTCTAGAGTCAGACCTGGAATGGTAAGAGGTAGAAAGATCTGGCGTGGGTTCCCATGGTCCCTGCAATTTTTATCTGCAAACTTGAACTTCCTTTTTTTTTTTTTTTTTTTTGCCTTACCCTGCTTGAATTGGTGTCCAGATTTCAGATGATCTATTTATTTCCAACTTGATTCTCTCTTTGCATGGTGTATCTTAGAAAGCCCCAACTATCAACAACAGCGGCCGTTCCCCTTTCCTGGCCTACGGTTGTGAGCACCTCCAAAAGCCACTTACCTGAATTAAGGTTACTTTCTTTACATTTCGAGTAAGATCTAAAGCACCTGGTAAAGAGTATGCACTATAGATAAGGGGCCATCTTCTTCCTCTCCTTCAGTTACTGTTAAGACCATACAACTGCCAACTATCGGGTCCAATCCTTCCTTCCATCCCTTCCCAGGCTTTAGGTGCAGCCTTTAGTCTGCTGAAACATGGGATTTTAGCGTCTGCCCTTGTAAATTAAAGATCTTGGGTTGGGATGCATACCCGCACGCCCATGGGCAACCAGCTCAATGGCGTGAAGCTCAGGCAATAAATCAGATACAAAGGAGTTCCCTTGGAGTCACTTGCACTAGCTACCTTTCCTTTGCAGACCTGCTATTGTTTGCAGACAAAATGGCTAAAGGTTATTTCTAATCCCTTGAGGACTGTATCAGGATTTATATCAGTAATTAAAAGCGCACTGCGTGAGGTGGCTGAATGTGTCCAGCAGCACAATTTTAGGCAGGAAACAGCGAGTTACTCCCAGGCCACTCTAGCACTTGTCTGAACACTTTATCTTGGTCCAGCTGCCAGAAAACTTTTCATTCTCTTCCCTTACATGCAGGGAGCCGCCTTTCCTTGGAAAGCTGAACTCGGAAACATTTAACATTCTCCCAGGAAATACCTCCATTCAAAGCTATTGTGTTTAAGCGCTGGAGGGATTGACTTGAAAGTAACTTGCGTAAATCAGTGCTGTTGATTACTAAACACAATGGTAATTACTAGGGAGGATAATGAAAACACAGTCTAGTCTTACGAACACTATGTCAATGGAAAGTCGAACCTGTGATGGATTCTTAGTATCACACTGCAGCTACAGGATCAGGGTTTCCAAGTGTGTGGCGTGTATGCTTAAGTTACTTTCCCTGTTTTCCCACGTGGAAGTATTGTTAAGTGGCCACACTTTCCCTCTTCTGCCCCTGGAGGCCTCAGAGTCCTTCTCAACCAGCACTTCTGGTGCCCATTCTCAAGCAAATGAATTTGCACAAAAGATGAAAAGGGTTTTCTACCCTCATGATGGAGGATGTATTTTCAGACACTAGACTGTTGGTTGAGGGTGATGGCAGTCTTTTACTCATCCCTGTATTGAGGCAGGGTACAGGAGGGAGCTGCAGCTTATGGAAGAAGAGAAATTTACCCTCATAACTCTCAGTCCCATGTCGTTTCCCTAACTTAGACCTTTCTCCCCGACAAGGGTAAAGGATGTGAAGTGTCTTGCACTTTGAGCAGAGCTTTGCTGCAAAGGAACTTGAGAGTTCTATTGGAGCCAAGGCCAAGGGAATAATAGCCAGACCTGAGGTCCCACCTCACATTTTCCAGAGCTTGGAGGAGTTACATGCTTGTTTGCCACATTCTATTTCTAAAGGACAAGCCAATCAAGGAAAAAGTTCTTTTGCTTTATAATAACATCAAAATGCGAGGCATATTGCCTTATGGAATTATTTCAGAGGCAACAATCACATGAATATCTTGGCAGCTCACTGTATTCTGAGCCTGTTTTAAAAATTAGGGGTCTTGGTGTTTTGGAAGTTACCCCTGCTGGTACTACTCATGGCCACTCAAAGATTCAGAAGGACTCTCGTTGGGTGTTTTGTGATTCTTGTTGCCAAGACCATATGGAGCCTCCAAATGTCAGCACAGTCACTGTTCATTCATTCATTCATTCACTCATTCAATAAGTATTCGGGTGCCCACAATGTGAAAGACACTGTACACCAGGAATATAGTGACACATAAAAATAGCTCTCAGTGTGCGAATCATGTTCTGGAAAGATGTTCTTGATGCCCAGGGAGAGTTTAGGAACTTCCACTCTATGGTCTTACTTACTGTACACATGAGACCAACCCATTATAATCAGAATCTCAGAGTATAAAGGTTCTTTGCTGCCCTTGGTTGACCAATTTATCCTATAAGCTTCTCTAAGTCCTTCACTGTGTAGCTAAGGCTCTTGTGCCTGCACTGAGAATGTGCCCTGCATATAGCTATCGCTGATTAAATAAGCGAACGAGTAAAGGAAGAATGGATTCTTTGGGGCCCCATATTTGGAAGCGATTGTCTTTGGCCGTTTTCGTAAGCTCTCTGCATTGCGTGGACCATCAGTAGAGATTCAATACATATCTGCTGAGTACATGTATTCCTCACAATCAAAAACCTCTTATTTGTCTCAAGTGCAATAGAAATCCTAACCCTACTTTCCCTGGGGTCTCATTCCCAAAGGAGAATACTCAACTACCAAAATCGTGAACAGACCAAAAGCAGATTCCCTAAGTCACCCCCTCTTTGTTGCCTAGGAATCTGGTGATGTTGAAACAGCTGTTTATCATTTCAGCCCAAATCCCAAATTAGTAAGCCTAAGTGGAAGAATCAGCCAGCCATGACTCTTGGCCCCTTAAAGCATCTTTAAAAAAATGTCAAAGCGACATTGACACTGCTGTTGGAGGCTTTAAATAACCACCAGCTCTGACCCTGGCTCTTAAGCTGAGCAGCCCCTACGCACGCTGTGTCCCTGGCTTCCTGGGCAGCAGATAACTAGTCAACACATCGTCCTAGGAACCCCTTTTAGACCTCAGGCTCCGTTAGCAACAACACAACAAACAGTTGAAAGGGCTTCTGGGTGTAAGCTTCTGGCTGCTCCGAAAATTGTTGCTAAAATAAGGGGGGAGAGCTGCAGGTGTTCTCGGCCTTCAGAGGAACCAGCCACTGGTGCCGCATCAAGGCCAGGCATGTTGAACTGGACCCAAGTGCGTCCTTAGGATGAGAGTCGGACTAGTCTGCAGACAGAGTGAGAAGGAAGCAGGGTGGTTGTATTTGTTTTGTTATGAGACACATCAATCGTGCCAGTGAGTTCTCTGACCCCACGCTCTGCCCCACCAAGCCATTATTGATATCGCTTCTGGTTATCTTCTTTAAATTTACACTGGACTGTGCCATTTATGCTTAAAATTTCAATCTGAATTGTCAGGTTATAGAGATCAATGTCAAACCCATGGCAAGCATTGAGCCCCCTTGCACCACCTGGCCATGAATGATTGGCCAGCCTTAACTTACCATATTCATTAGTGTTGATGGATATGGGGCTTCTGCCTCCTGGAACTTCATTCCCCAAATACACCATGCACCTTATCCCCGTGGGACATTGGCAATACCTGGAGACCTTTTTGATTGTAACAATGATGGGGGGAGGTGTTATTGCTATTTAGTGAGTAAAAGCCAGGAAAACGGCTAAACAGCTCATAACGCACAGGACTGCCCCTAATGATAATGAATTATCCAGCTGAAAACATCAGCGGTTGTGCCCAGGTGGAGACACCCTGGCGTACACTATTACCTCTGCCTACAACACCCTGCCTTCCCAATCTGGTGAAAGGATCTTCGTCCTTCAAACCCTGCTTCAAACTTCCCTCCTCTGGGAAGCCCCTCTCGGCTCTGCTCTCCTCCCACTAGATGCTTTAGTTTCTTTGTGCAATTCTCTAATGTTATGTCCCGACCTCTACTAAAATACTTGTAACATTTCACTTAACTATTTTTTCAAAGCTACACACAAGGTCCCTTACCCCTAAAGAACTGGAATGGTCGTTTCGAATTTCCAGTTCTGTGCTTAGTAGAAGCAGCCCAGACCACACATCAGGTGACTGCATGCTTGGTTTGTGGGTGGTCGCCATCAGGGGAGTGTCATCCAGGCTGTGGGGGCTCCGCACCACCTCCCACAGCAAATGCACGCCTTTCCTCTGTATTTACAAAACCCCCACTCATATGAGACCATCTGTGCCGAGTGGCTTTACTGGAACAAGGAGCAGAGGGAGTTTCCTTCTTAGCAACGCAGGCAATGCCAAAGCGAGCATTAGACATCTCAGTTCTGAAAGCCTCAGCCCCTTCGCTCTGCAGACGCTTCAGGAGCTGCTTCCCAGGTTATCTCTGGCCCTGGCCTCCGCTTCGCCATCTCCTCACTCCACCCCTGCCTCTCTTGTCTCCCCCTCACCTCTGCCCGCTGAGAGTCATTCCACTGTATGTAATTTATTTTGACCTCCTTATGTTTGCCCTGCCACCTCCTTTTCCCCAAATCCCTGTCCGCTTGTGCTCTAGCAAGTCAACTGAGGTACCCAGAAGGAAAAAGTAAAATGACAAGGGAGGAGTAGGTTTCTAGGTAATATTTTGGTTTGAAAATGGTATTTTTTTTTCGTTATTATATTTTGCTTCTGATGCCCTTTCTCAAATACAAATTCTTCAAGGACAGAGCTTGAACCTCATGTGTCTGTATGTCAGGGCGGAGAATGGTGCTGAGTGCATGGTTGACGGTCAGAGAATATCGACGAGCTACACTTCCACCGCTGGTACTGATGTGGAGAGAGGATCGGTTAGCTGGCACACTCCCCAACTCTTGGACTTCCACGTGGGGTGTGGAGGCTGGGGGCCGTGTGCAGCCTGTGTCTGAATTTCACCTCTCTAATGGCAAACATGCTGAAATGAAAAAATCAAGCGTGTTAAATGGGCACAGCTACTTTCCTTCCTCTCCCAGCTCCTGCATGAATCCTTTACATGCAGTGAGTGTCTCTAGAGGGGGCTGGTACCAGTTCCATCACCATGTAATCCCCTTTCGCTCCATTACAGAAAGTGGATACAATCAGTGGCAATCAGGCTTCTTCATTTCTTGGTCACTTAGTGCCAGGACACATGATACGCACTGCTCTGTGGGTGCGAGGGTTCAAAGGAGGAAACTTGGACCTGACTTAAGGAGGCTAGTAATCCACTTAAGATACTTGAGTGAGCAGAAACCAGTCCCTGGAAAGGCTGCCGTTGGGCCCCTCTCCTGGACCGTGGCGTGGGGCACGTCATCCTTACTGGACCCACAGTTCCCCCGGCGAGGCTCCCAGCTCACTGGGGCTGTGCAGAGGTTCACGGTCTAGGCGAGGGGCTAGAACGTACTAAACTTTAGGGTTCAGTATCACTGCTGCTACTGCTTCCTCTACTATGTTAGGGTTTTGTGGGCCACTTTGAACTTCTAACCACAATATTTTTGCACTTCCAATGGTAAAATGCTTTATAAATACAAGTTTTAACTTAAAGAACACAAGCTTTATTATTACACAGCTGATTTGGAATCTCCTATAATCGTCGTCAGAATAAGAACACCATTAAAATACTGTTAGGCATTTTCAATAAGAACATTGACAAGCCATGCATGCGCATGTCATGGGATGGAAGGTAACGTGGTGGGAAGGAGGTAATGGGAAGGCAGGGAACATGAGAAGCCTGGCTTTCTAATCCCAGTCCTGCCAACAGCTAGCTCTGAGAACTTAAATCATGATCTCAGTTTCCTCATCTCCCTGTGAAAACAGGATAACAGTAGTTGTCCTGCCAACAGTATAGATTTGCAAGGTGGATCTGAGGAAGCAGAGGACTTGGAAGAGTTTGGGGAAGTTAAAACAGTTTTTCAGAGAATCACAGTTACACTGGAGTTATCTGAGCCAGAATGGCCAAGCCAGGCACCTGTCTTGTGGCAGAGTTTTTTCAGAGTGTGTTGCGGTCATGGCAGCCTGACATTGTCCAGGCCTAGCGCTTGGCTGGGCCCTGTGTGACATGGAGATGCATTCAGTGACAGCATTCCTAAGGGGCTTACACAGAGTGTGTGGAGGATAAAGATGCGGCACTGGACAATGGTGGAGTGTCGATGATGTCTAGGAGCATCCCAGTGATTTCCCGAGATGGCCCGTTGGTCATCACAGACATTCCTTTAGGACCTTCCAGGGGCATTCGCTGCGGTAGTGGGATCTGCCCTGGGAATCACACACTATAGGGACCTCCCTGAAAGAGACCCCATGGTTCAGTGCATTCACGCGTGCCATCCGTGTCCCATGAAGGGACTGACAAGGGCTTGTGTTGGCACAGTACCCACGTTGGCTTTCTCAGAGGCAGGTGGAGAAGGTTCTCCCTTTACTAATCCACCAATTTTCTGTTGCCCTGAAGTAGGGAGGACCCTGCCCGTGAATGTCCATCCTGTACCTTTACATGTAGGGGTGGTCTTTCCTCCTTGAATCTGGTGGAATTCTCCACCAGAGGCTCAGTAGGTCACCCTGAGGTGGGGGAGAATGTGCTTCCAGGGGTACTGCTTGTGTCTCAGGGGCTCAACCTCAGCAAACACATCTCACAGGAGGGAAAATAGGCCTACTAGCAAACCCGAGGGGAGTAAAACAGTTCTGGGGCGAGGGGCCTTGTGGCTGAAAAGTGTAAACAGAGACGCTCCTTCACAAGCCTTCTGTATCAGTCCTCGTTCAGGTAGAAAACAGGGGGTACCCTCAGGGGAGAAAGTGAGGGCAATCAATAAAATGACTATCTTATTTATTTGATTTTAGAGAAAGGGAGAAAGGGAGGGAGAGAGAGAAACATCAATTTGTTGTTCCGCTTACTTATGCATTCATTTGTTGTTTCTTGCATGTGACCTGACTGGGGATTGAACCCATAACTTTGGCTTATCTGGATAACACTCCAACCAACTGAGCTACCCGGCCAGGCTGAAAGGACTAGTATTTATGAAAGGGTGAGTGGGGTTCAGGGAAATCAACAGGGAATGGGGAAACAGGCAAGAGCTAACATTGCGGAGAGCCCTTACCGTGTCTAGGTCTGATGCCGTAAGAGGAGAGAGGTTACCTGAGCTCGGAGAGCTGGAGGAGGGAGACCCTGAACGGGAACTGAGATCTTGGGTGGAGGCACAGGAGGACTCACCCCCTGTCGCAGCGACCAGAGAGTGGGGCGCAGCTCCTGCGATCCCGTTATTTTCTCACCCTCAGCCTCTGGCCAGGCCTCCCGTTTGCCGAACTGACAGGAAGCCGACAGACGGGGGTGATTGTAGAGGCTGCCTGCAGACTCCCAGAGGGTGGAGAAACTTCTCAGAGAGGAAAATGGAAGATATCCAGCACACGTTTCTTGGCTAGAATACCCTGTTTTAAAACAAAACACCCAAACCAAAACAAACATAAGAGTGGGAACATAGAGTCACCAGTGGGGAGAGTTCTAATCCCAGCTCTGCTACTCACTTGCTGAAAAGTCTTGGGTGGGCCCTGCTGCCTCTCCCTGCATGTCAGTACCATGCTTTCCTCCTTCCCCAGCACTGCGTCCGATGAAGTGAGCTTATCAGTACAGGTGTGCATTGAGAGTGAGAAGATGGCTAGAACCCTAGTAATCAGAGGGGGTGGTGACTTGAGCAGCTTTCGAGGTTGTGACTTAAAAGAGGGAGGATGGTAGGGGTGGGGACGCTGAGATTCCTCAGAACCTGGTAGAGAAAGAAGAGCAAAACCAGGAGCCAGAGCCTATCCCCTCCTCCTGAGTCCAGCAGAGCCTGGGGGATTTTTGCTGACGGCTGCAGATGTGAGCATCGAAGTGAGGAGGCAGGGAAGCCTTGTTTGTTCCTGAGTAAATGGAATGCTAACTGTTTTCATGTAGTGTTGCTTGCTGTTCTTGCCTAGTTGCCGGAAAGGACATCAGTGATTCTTCACCTCAATGACCATGTATCGCAAATGGACTCGGTCTCTGAGTGCTATCCACTCTTTAGAATGTACTGTCCAGAGAGTGCAGGGTGCGTTTATAAGTAAAGGGAGTATTCGAAGACACAAAATCTAAGGGTGAAGTATGGCTATCAGCCAAATCTCAACATAGGACTACAGTAGCATGAGATAAGTAGAATAGATACAAGACGGGAAGCAAAGGTAAAATAGGCATTACGTTCCCTCTCAGGCAAGGCTAAGCCAGGTGTAGAGAATACGTGGACAGCCAGGTCACCGCTGGGCTAGAATCTAGATGCGTAGACTGGTTTCATTTTTGGTCCTGTCACTCAAGCTATCATTTAGAAGAAACACAGGTCATGTTCTGACCTGCTACCTTTGGAAAGTAAAGCAAAGCCAAAATGAGTTCAAGTTGAAGATACTGAGCATCTTAGGGTCCTAGTTGGATGTAAAATGTTTTTAAGACTTATACATTGAAATCTCTTCTAATTTGCTCATAATAAAAGGATTAAGTAGGGAAGTATAAGGAGACTAAATGGTGATGGAAAAACACAATAAAGATTAAATAAAAATGCAATAAAAATAAAAAGAAATGTCATAAAAAAGAGAATGTTGAACTGGTCAAAAAATAAATAACAAAGGATTACGTAATACTAATTTGTATTTGCTTGCTGACGGGTTAGCCAGTAGCATTTCCATTGCTTATGGATGTAAAGTGGAAGCCAGTGTAATCTCTGACCACCTAATGACTCATTTTAATTTTCCGAAAGCTGAGGAATTTTGTAGAGGCCCATGGAATCTATAAAATTCCTGTGGGTGTAGGAAGGAAAGAATGCAAATATATGAAAGCAGGAGGTCAAAAACATGGCATCTGTAGTTTCTTTTCTTGATAATCGTAAATGAGCAATTTCCTGGTGGTATAAGGAAAGCTTTCAAGTGAGTAGGAAAAAACGCTGAAGGCTTTAACTATGTATGAGTACAAACAGAGGAAAAGAAAGGGGAAAAGGTGAAGAACTGTGAGGCTAAATATTGAAAATCAGAAATTCTAGGAAAGATTACTGATGACAAGTTCAAGATGATGAGGGAAGAAAGAGACCAAGCGAGACAAAAGGCTCGGCCTTCCAGGCGTGTTCTGGAGTGACAGGGAGAAAGGGTGATGTTCTTCTTTAAAAGAATGGATAAAAATCGTGCCAAGAAATAATCTGCTGATAACCAGGAGGCTTTCTTCTTTGCAGGACTTGTCTGGGGCAACAAAGGGGGCAAAGAGAAGGACAAAGGTGGCGTCATCAAAGGCTACCCTTGATGAAGGGCAGGGCCCACAGTTCCAGATGTGACAACCAAGACCTGAGTGTCAATGAGGAGACCTGTCCTGGGAAGGCTGGCTCCCCGGGAGTGGTGCACCTCAGAGGAGGGTTAGAGCAGAGTGTTGACTGCGGAATGCAGTGGTCTAAGGGAGGAGCCCCGGGCAAGCTTGGAGTAACAGGAAGGTTAAGGGTGATATTTAAGTGGGAAGGGGGATATATGCTGTATCAGTTTCTTACCGATACCATATATAACAAATTAGCACAAACTTAGTGACTTAACACTACAGAAATTTACTGTCTTACAGTTCTGGAGGCCGGAAGTCTGAAATGGGTCTCAGCAGGAGAAATTCAAGATGCTGTCAGGAATGCATCTCTTTCTGGAGGCTCCAGGGAAAAATCTGGGTTCTTGGCCTTTCCTGCTTTTTGGAGGCTTCATGACCCTTCACCACTTTGACCTCTGCTTCTGACATCATGTGTCTTTTTCTGACTCCGACATTCCTGCCCTCCTTGTATAAGGATTGTTATTGCAGTGGAACCAATTGATAATCCAGGGTACTCTCCCATCTCAAGACCCCTAATCACATCTGCAACATCCCCTTTGCCATCTGGAGTAATAGATGCATCACAGGTTCCAGGGATTACGATGTGCAGATCTTGAAGTGGGGCAGGGTTCTATATTCTGTCTACTCTTGTTTCCTATTGCTGCTGTAACCAATTGCCACACATGTAGCGGTTCAAAATAATGCAAGTTTATTTTTTTTTTGCAGTTCTAGAGGACAAAAGTATGAAACAGGCCTCATGGGACTAAAATCAAGGTGCTGGCAGGGATGCATTCCCTTCTGGAGGCTGCAGGGCAGTGTCTTGCCTTTTCCAGCTTCGAGAGGCTGCCCACATTCCTTGGTGCGTGGCCTCTTCCACCTCAAAAGCCAGCAAT
>CM052545.1:87268146-87282078 GCA_028533065.1 Trachops cirrhosus | reverse complement strand
GCAGCCTTAATTCCTTCTGCAATCTTAATTTGCCTTTGCCCTGTAACTGTCACAGTCACAGGTTCTGGGGATTAGGACATGGACATATTGGTGGGGTGGGGGGTGGGGAGAAGGACATTCTTCTGTCTATTACATGTGCTCTCCCATTAGAACTTCAGACCAACCCTATAGAATGCCATCCATCCTCTCCATGTTATGGGCAAGGAAGCAGACTCAGAGAGCACAAGCATCTTACCCAGGGACACACCTGTCCTCACAAGCAGACCCAGACTTGAACTCAGTCAGTTCTCTCTGTCTTCAAAAAACGCCTCTTTCCATGACACCACTGACAGTAGTGGATTCTGGATATGACCGAAAACGTGTAGCATCTACTGAGGCTTAAAGACTAGATTAAAGAAGATGCCTCATAAGGAACAATGCAGGGAAGGCTTTCTTACTGAGGAACTTTACAGAAACCATGAAACATGGCAAAAGAAAGAGAGGAGAAAGGAATAAGGCAAAAAAAACACACAATCTTTTCCTAGACAAAATTTAAGACCAGGCAAGGGACATGGTGCCTTGTGGGCTCCAATGTTTTTCTCATGAGGGCATGTGCCAGTGTGCATTCAAAGAGAAGTCTTGTGATCAATATCTGCAAATTCCTAAGCTTTGGGTTTCCTTTCTTTGTTAGTGCCTGATGCTATTTTATTTAATGTTAATGATTTAAACATATTTTATTGTTTCTGTAAGAAGTCCCAATTCCTTTTCAAAACAAAAAGGCATGAATATACGGGGTTCGGCAGAAGTAATGCCTGCTTGAGTGTGGTTGGTAGAGTAATAATAGGACTGTGATAATTTATAGATTAATGTGAACATTTCCTCTAAAATGTCATATGGTGTGCTTGAGTGTGATATTTTTATGTCACAGAATTACATGCTTATGATTTGGTAATAAAAATTTTGTAAAAAAAAAAAAAAGGGTGTTATGTGTGCCAGGCCCTGTATAAACCAATCAAGATATAGTGGGAAGAGAGAATAGAAATGCACATTGATATTACCTTATTGGTGTTCCCGTGCTCAATAGTCATGAAAAGAAACTGAAGCCACAAATGGCAAGAGAGAAAGCTGGCCTGTGGTCTTTCCCATTGGGGTGGTTTTTGGGTGGATCAGACCACTGAGAAGTGATTTGTAAATTAAAGATGGGGATGAGAGATACACAGGTTTGTCCCAGACACAACATATATAGAGCGAACCTTTCTGGCAATAGCAGCATTTAAAACACAAGGATTCTACTGGAGAATTTAGGATGCAAACTCTGTAATGAAAGGTTACTTGTCTATTTTTCCCCCTGGGTGCTCAAGGTCTAAAGAATAAACATTTATTGGATGCACAAAAGAGGCTTAAAAATGCAAGTGTACAAGAAATTATTAAAAAAGAGAGAGAAAGACAATAGAAATAAACTTTAAGGGAGAAGGTGTTAAAAAATTGGGGAGCAAGGCAGTCGAGGGAGCAGAAGAGAGCCAGCTGCTCAGAGGTGCCGGGATTGTTGTTGGAGAAAAGACCAAGTCTGACTGTAGTATTGTTCTGTTGTCACAGTCTTTGGTGGGGTATTTCCTCAGGGCCTGCACCGACAGGAACACAGCCTGGTGTGGCGCCAGCCCGTGGCTGTGTGTCCTCTCCAGCGGGAGCACGGGATGCAGACAGACTTGAGGGTTGACGTCACTGCAGAGGGACTTGGAATGCTCCCAGCAGGGGCAGTTGGGAGATCAGCGCTGCTCAGGAGCAACTGCAGCTTTGAGCTAGGAATACCTGTGGGAAAGGAGAATTCCTCTGGACAATAAAGGTTTTAAATGGGAAAGATTTCCATCAGGTGGAGAGGAAGATAGATGGAGCAGAGCAGAGGGTATAAAACTCGAAAACCAAGTACCAAAAGTTGTCTTCACTTGCATATTTGAGATGTGCATCTCCAAGGTCAAACCTTTTGACCTTTTGACCAGAGAACCATCCCTGGCCTGGGTGACTCATTCGGTTGGCTGTCATTTGCCAGTTCGATTCCTGGTCAAGGCACATGCCTGGGTTTCGGGCTGGGTCCCTCATTGGGGGCCTGCAAGAGGCAACCAGTCGATGTTTCTCTCCCTCTTTTTCTCCCTTCCTTCCCCCCTTTAAAAAACAAATAAATAAAATCTTAAAAAAAAATAAAACAACCAGAGAAAATTAAATGGTAGGATTTCTAAATACGGTAGGTTCTCAAATAATGTCATTTTTTTATGCTGCTGATGAGCTGACATAGAAACTTAACTCTTGTTTCTATAAATTAACCTATGGTAAAATTGGTTTCATTATACATCATTTAGCTTGAAGCTGCAGAACCCATTAACACTGTTAAGTGAGGATTTACTCTACATCCTTTGGAAATCCTAAGTTTTCTATGAGTGTAAATCACTTCCATTTGCTGGTTCTCAATCAGTACTTGCTAACCGGAGATGAGCAGAGACAAAATTTGAGGGTGCTCCACAAAGCCCGAGGCAGCGATACTGACCGACATCTAAGCATCTGTATGTGTTGTGTTTATGCATGAACACCTTTGTGAGTTAGAATGCTACTGAAAAACCTTAAAGGAAACAAAAATGCATCTTTAAAACAATATTAAGTTTCCAACACACTGAGAAGGGATCGTCACATCACGATGTGACCGAAAGACATGAAGGCTGGCCTAGGCCCCTCATCTTGTGTCATCGTGAAGTGCTTGGTCTCTGACTCCATCTGGTTCAAGCCTGCTTTGCTCCCTTGGCCTTCAGGCTAACAGCCTCTGCTGAGTCTTGCATATAGAGGGTTCTGCCTGGGGCTTGGATTTTACAGCCCCTCTCCTATCCCCTTCTGTTGATCTGAAAGAAGCCTAAACTCTGTTCAGTAGAAAGATGGATTTGGGGTACCACTAGGGCTCTCGTCTTCTCAGGTGGAGCCTTCTCAATCAACAAACCTCTTGACCTTTTGAAGCATCAGGTACATGGACCTTGGATCAGTAATAATCTCAGGAAGTCACTTACCAGGGTATACCGTGACAAGGATCGCATGCTTCATGGAGAAAGAGAGAACCCTCAGACACTGCTGATGGGAATGTAAAAAGGTGTAGCTGCTTTGAAAAACAGCCCAGAAGTTCCTTAAGTGCTTAAATATAAAATCACCATATGACACAGCAACTCCACTCCTTGGTATATATCCAGGAGAAATGAAAACATATGCCCATATGAAAACCTGTACACAAATGTCTATAGTAGCTTTATTCATATACCTAAAAGGCAAAACAACCCAAATGTGCATCAGTGGATAGACTGATAAACAAAATGTGGTGTATACATTTGGTAGAATATTCTTTGGCTGCAAAAAGAATGGAGTACTGATACATGATACGACTTGGATCCACCTTGAAAACATGCTAAGTCAAAGAAACCAGTCACAGAAGTCCAATATTACATGATTCCTTTCATAGAAAAGTCTAGAAGAGGGAAAC
The DNA here is from genome assembly GCA_028533065.1 of Trachops cirrhosus. NCBI lineage: Eukaryota > Metazoa > Chordata > Mammalia > Chiroptera > Phyllostomidae > Trachops > Trachops cirrhosus. Next base: position 87,278,588 of record CM052545.1, on the reverse strand, counting down.
CTACAGAGACAGTAAATGGATTTATGGTTGCTTAGTGCTGGGAATAAGGAGATCTTTTTTCTGATGCGATAAAAATGTTCTAAATTTGACTGTGTGATGGTTGCTCATATCTGCAAATACACTAAAAACTATTGAATATATACTTTAAATGTATGAGTGTGGTATGTGAATTGTACCTCAAAGAAGTTAAAAACAAAAAATGTTGCATCCTTGGCCAGGTAGCTCCATTGGTTAGAGCATCATCCCAATACACCAAGTTTGTGGGTTGATCCCTGATCAGGGCACATATAAGAAGCAACCAATAAATTCATAAATAAGTGGAACAACAAACTGATGTTTCCCTCTCTCTCTCACTCTTTCCCTTCTCCCTTTCCCTCTCTCCCTTCCCCATTCTCTCTCTAAAATCAATCAATAATACTAATGAAATGGTTACACCCCTCAGCCTCAAGCGGTATTTAGCAAAGGTATTCTTTTATCTTTAATCCCAAATCACTACAAGTCGCACCCACACCCCCATTCCTCCAGGTGCTGATGACTGCCAGTAGAGTCAAAAGACCTGGGTCTAAATGTCCAGGTTGTGTTACCTGAGATGAGTCATGAGACATTTTAAGCCTTGGTTTCTTCTTCTGTGAGACGATGCAGATAGAACCTTCCCGTGAGTTGGAGTCCTTTAGCAAGTGCCTGGCTGGTCCATTTTTCATGCTCAACAATCCAGAGCTGGCATTGTTATCCTCCCAAGGTTAACCAAGCATTCTGAGGTTCACTTGCCAATCAGAGCAGAGTCTTGGGGCCAGTTCTTACAGCCTTATTTTCTAAGTGGAACTCTTGGAAACCATGTGTTACAGTTGTTCATTTGGAAACTATATAGTTTTAGAATCTCCGAAAGGAAAGATCCTGTTGGGTATGAACTGCGAGTGGGAACCTGAAGCTGAAACCGGATGGGTTTTCACGATTTCCTCTCTGTCCTGCCAGTTTTGTTGTTGCTGTTGAATCAAGAGAAAGGCCTGGACTTGGACATCCGAGATGCATGGAAGATGGAAGCGTGCGAGACTATGAGCAAACTTCTATCTGAAATGCATTCTCCTGAGGAGTGGGTTTCTAACTCTGAGAGGGGTATCTGACTCCCCAAAATATTAAAAAAGAAAAAACAGTGATTCAGAGAATGAGTCAAGACAGAAAGATCCTGGGACTCAATGATCTTTTAAGACATTTCCTTCTTGTAGCTTTCTTTTCTTACAGATCTAGGTAAGAAACAAAATGAATTATAGCTCATAAATCTTTTAGTGTTGGTTTGCCATTATGTCCTTTATTCATCAAAATTATTTAAGGATTTGATCATGCAATTTATATTAACATGAGTAACTAATTTCCAGTAATGATGAATATAATTTTTTTGAGAGGATGCAGTAGAATGTAGAAGTATGACATCACAAAGGACTGCAAAATAGACCTGGCCATTTTTCATGTCTGCAGTCCCTGCAGGTTTATACAGAATGTGAGTGATTTAATTATACCATGGTTTGGGTTAATACATTATCCATGCTTCTCAAGCACTGAATTCTTAGAAGATCTATACTTCGCTATTTTTCTTTTTATTGGTTATGCACATAATGTTTACAAGTATGTAATGGTGAATATACTTAGGATGAATTATTGTCAATGCTTAGTATCTGAAAAGCAGGAAAAATTTTAAAAAATCTTTATTTCTTATTTGTTTTTTAAAATTTTTTTAGTTTATTCAGTACAGTTTCTATCCTTTATTCCCATTCCAGCCCACCCACCCATTCATTCCTCCCCTCCTCCCTCCCCTTTCCAACCCCCCTAGTTTTGTCCATGTGTCCTCTATGTTTGTTCCTGAAAACCCTTCCCTTCTCCCCTGAAATTCCCTCCCCTCTCCCCTCTGGTCACTGACTACCTGTCCTCTATTTCAATGTCTTTTGTTATATTTTACTTGTTTCTTTGTTTTGTTGTTTAGGTTCCTGTTAAAGGCGAGATCATATGGTATTTGTCTTTCACTGCCTGGTTTATTTCGCTTAGCATAATGCTTTCCAGTTCCATCCATGCTGTTGAAAAGGGTATGAGCTCCTTCTTTCTTTCTGCTGCATAGAATTCCATTGTGTAAATGTACCATAGATTTTTGATCCATTCATTTACTGATGGGCACCTAGGTTGTTTCCAGCACTTAGCTACTGTAAATTGTGCTGCTATGAACATTGAAATTTTTTTAAAGGACAAAAATTCATTAATATTTTAAACATTCCACATCAAGGAAAACTCAGTGCTCAATTTTATTTAGATAAACATTTTCACAAAATGTAGGAAATCAATTTTCTAATTGGTAATCTGGGTAGTTTAAGTAAAATAAGCGGAGTCATAGTGTTGCCCTCACATCCTTTATTCATAAATTCATTCAATATTTATTTATGGAGGGTGCTATGCCTTGGACTGAGGATAAAATAGCGAACAAAACGGGAGAATAGAGAACCTGCTCTAAGGAGGAAGCTCGAAAGTGCTTTCCCTTCCCTTGCTGTTGAATGGAATTGCCATGCCAGAAAAATTATTATTCAGGGTCGTTAAAGTTTATGTAACTAGAAAGTAATTGGAAACATTGCTGCATAACTCGGGGCTGATTTTCAGAGACAGCGTCCTCGAGTTTATACTGAAGAAGAAAATGCACAAAAACTGAAGTGCTCTATGAGAACTGTAAAATGTGTGGTTTGTTTCTAAGCCAAGAACAGATGGAACATTCCTCATCAACAGTTCTCCCATCTAGATGAAGTAACAGAATGAAGTTAGCAAGCTTCCCGTGACTTCACTGCAATCCATTATGTGACCGTGTCCAGCAGGGTCGGATACACCGTCACTCTTCCTCTGCAGCTACCCAGAAGGCAACACCAAGGTGCATTTAGGAGACCTTCAGAGTACTGATAAGAAACATCACTCTCAGGCTGGGGCCAAGAGCTTTCTGGGCACCACCATGGAGACTGACCTGGGCTGGACCTCGCCCTTTGTGTTTTATCCAGATTAAATAATAAAAAATATTTATCCATGACTAGCATGCTTTACCTCCCTCCCTCCCCCTTCCTCTTTCTCTCCCCTCTCTTCTCTCCTTCCCTTCTCTGCTATAAGTTCCTTGTGAACACACTCAAGTCTGTATTTCTCATCATAGTCTCCACACCTAGCAGAGGGCACCATGTAGAGACATTCAATAAATATCGAATAATCAAATAAATGAATGAATTGAGTGAATGAATCCAGCAAATATGTGTGGAGAGCCTACCACGCATAGAGGATGAAACTAGGCCCTGGAGCTGGGGGTGGGAAGGGAAGTAGATTCCAGGACGAAGTAACAGTCCTGTGTTAGTAAAGTCTGTGCCCTTCTACTTAGCCAGGATTGACCTTGGAGCACAGCCTCTATACATCAGAAACGCCAGGTTTGCTATCTCTTCTCCCACATCCTAGCTGTGTGAGCTTGGAGAAATTATTGAAATCTCCTTGAGCCTCACTTCCTTGTTTGTGGAGTGGAATAACACCTACCTGTCCTATCTATCAGGGTTGCTCTGAAGATCAGTTGATTGAATGTGCGTGAATCCCTCTGTAATCTAGTCAGCTTACAGTTATTTTGGTCTAAATAGGGGATAAAACATATAAAAACACTAGTAATTATAAAAGTAAAGTGATTATGGCCTGATAGACGTTCAGCTAAGAGGTTGTGCATATGGGTCACACTGTGAAAATTAGAATAGTGCTGTGCACTCACTTTACGGTCTTCACTTTTATAGATGAGGAAACTCACTCGGAGAAGTTAGGTGGCCTGCCCAAGGTCACACGGCTAATACATAGCTCAGAAGGGATGGCAAGATGGCCTCTGTCATTGAAGTCTGTGTCTATTTCACATTCATTTCAGTCAATTAGCATAGAATATACCAGCCAAAATAGAGTAGCATTCTTGATATTTTCCTACCCTTTTATTCTTTGATATCATTCTGATGGAAAGCTTTTCTATAATTTGATCATTTTTATTAATAAACAAGAAAGCTTATTTCTCTCCTGACATATGCCTGATGATAGTATTGAGACCATTTAAGGAAATACAGAAAAGTGCCTCCAACCTGTGCATAGTGCACACATTTTATCACCCTGCTTAGTGCCTCTTCTTGGTGTTTTAGCTGCACCTTCAGAACATTTGTCCAAAACAGAGACTGCCCATCGACAGGCCCCACCATCTAACCTGGGGGAAATTATTAATCTTTCTGTGCTTCAGTTTTCTCATGAGTGAAATAGGGGTCATGGCACTTACCTCTGAAAAAGAGGAGAAGTGGAGCCCAGGGATTGGGTGTGGGGATCTGAAACCAGATTGGGGGTTCAAATCCCAGCTCTGTCATTTCCTGCTCTGAGGCCTTGAGTAAGATACTTTGCCTCTGCAAGCCTCAGTTTTCTTTCTCTTATTCAAGGAAATTATAGTAGTACCTGCCTTCTGGAACTAAGATGGTAATCAAATGGGATAGTGTTGATCAAGTGATCAAGTGCTTAGCACAATGCTTGGAGCTGAGTGTGAAGTGATCAGTAAGAGATAATGACAATAACAATATAGAGAGGGCAGCCCCCATCTCGTGTTGGTTCTGTTGGTAAGCCATTCTCCTCCTTTCTTTTACCTGAAAAGTCACCGTCCTGTTCTCTAAAAAGAGGAAAAGGAGAATAACAAATTTTGCCTTTCCCAAATAACAAGAATGATCAAGAACAGTGAGGAGTAGGAATGCACCTTGAAGACATAGAATGAACCACACAAATCCACGGAAATTTTACCCTCAACACGCCCTTGGAGTAGCATCACAACTACTCGAGATCCATATGATTCAGAGTAGGTTTGCCTTCAATTCCTCAATCAAGTTTTCAAGAAACACAATTCAAGTACAACAGACCTATCCCCAGAGACCAATCGCAAACTATCTGTCATCTGACACATTATAGCACACTTCCTTCAAAGAAAATGCTCATTGAATGTTGTACAATAAGCCATTTCCGAGTCCTGGGCCTGAGCAATAGCGACCCACAACCCCTTTCACCATTTCAATGAGCCAAATGCTGTTTGTTTTTTCACAGCCTAACCAACTCAGCTTCCCATCTCATTCCTCAAGGATTAACTCTTCCTGCTCAAAGTGGTACCCATTCTTGTTGAGCTAGCAGAAGTGTGCTCATTCTAAATCTGCAGACAGCAGGATGAAGCAGATCATGTGAGCTCTCTCTGAAGCTTGGCTCTTTACTATCAAAACTGGACTCACCATTTGTTCTGAACCAAGATGAGCAGGACTCCAGAGGGTCAACCTTTGTCAACAATTTACCAGGAGTTTGGCATCTCTGCCCTGTTAGTGTTCAGGGTTTAGTGTTTACGTAAAGGCCTCAAGTACTTAATACCTGTGTGTCCTGGACATTCTCTTCAACACACCCTTTAACAAGTTCCTCTTGGTGCTTCTTGCCAGTGAAGCTGGTCTTGCTGACTCTAGAGTCTCCCTAGTGACACCAGCCTGCTCCTGCCGTGTCTGCTTTAGAGCCTGTTCAAGAGCCACACGACCTGGGCTTGAATCCCGATGCAGTGAGTTGCCAGCTGTGAATGCATGGGCTTAACCTGTTCAAGCTTCCATCTCCTTGTTTGCAGAACGGGGTTTCATCAGTTTCCCCATATGGTTGTTGTGAAGATTAAATAAGACAATGAATGAATGCAGAAGTTGTTTTTTCAACAAATGGTACATGAGATGGTCTCAAGCAATATTAATTGAAATCGGGTGCTTGCCTGTTCCTCTAATATCTGACTCCATCAAGCTTCCATATTCTCCATATCCTTCTGGTCCTGACCCTTCTTCATTGTTATGTGTGCCCACTTAAGTGGATGCATTGACCTTTGATTTGATGCCTGGACAATGGTTTGTCTCAACATTCTCGATCTATGTCATTGAAAATATATGTAGTGCACTCCTCAAACCTTCAAGGTTCATTTCTCCTGGAAAAATCCAAATGCAAATGAGACATCTGGTTCTCATGTACAGATGGTCCACATAGGATTTACATCTTTGTCAAATAAAGCTCATGTGAAGCCTTGTGTAGACTCAGTCCACATATCCTGTTCTCTTGTCAGGGATTAGAGAATAGGATTTTAAAAAAGTGGCAAGAGTATAATGAAAATCTTTTCTGAAGTCATACTAATTTATGTTTCACTGTCAGTGGAGTCATTTTATTGTTTTAAACAAATGCTTTTTTAAATTGTTCCCATGTGTATGGCACTGTTTTCGAATCTACAGAGAAGTTAAAAGAAAACATGGTATAAACTCTGCTCAGAAGGGTAACATAAACCATTGTGTAATCCTATCTTTTGATACACAGTCTTAAACTACGGATCACAAATCCCAGGTCTGGGCTTCCTAACTGGAACCATGAGTCCCAAACTCTGGGTTTGATTATCAATTTAAAATCAATGAATATTTGTTATGTGTGTATTACTACTAGCCATGGATTATCAGTGATAAAGTTCAATTGTTTCCCTTTAGAAGCTTTTAGTTTAATTGGGGGGGCAGACAACTAACTGGATACTTATGATTTAGCATGATCAGTGCACATGCCAGTCCTATAAGAAGGAACTGAACACACACACACACACACACACACACACACACACACACACACGACTCGGTGGGTTTTAGTCTCAGCCAGTTTTAGTCTCAAATGCCAGTTTCCTCCTCCGAACTCTCCCAGCATTTTATCTGAACTTCCATAATGGTCTTTTCCATTTCTGCATCTTCCACAAATGAATGCAGAATGAATGAACAATTTCCTTACCTTTTCCAAACACAGGAAGCCTGTATGTTATAGCTGAATAGTTACTGCTCGATATCTGACCCTGTGTACTATTAGCCAAGTAGCTAGCTGAGTGATAAAGTCCCTGGGAACCCCACCCCTTGAAGAACTTCCATCTTTGCATGACTCTGAAAGGAGTAGGAATTTAATAAAATGAGTAAATGATAAAAAAAATTACCCACCCCTGGAACTTTAAACATGGCTGACCTGGCCACAGGTCATGCTGGGGCTGGGGTGGGGGCAGATTAAAGGAAAGCCAACTGAGGCTAAAGGATCTTTGCAAATATTCATCCAACAACAACCTGCTGCTCCTTCCCTTGACCCTGGTCCTCAGTACTTCTCTTTGCTTCTCCAACCCAAATGTTTGCTCTGGCTTCTATCTGCTTCTGACTCTTCTCGGGTTTGGACACCTGCCTTATCGCCCTATTGGACCTTTGCTTCCACCTTTATTTTCTGTTCTGTGTGTCCCTTTGACATCACCGTTACCTATGGCTTCAAGTTAAGGACCCCCATAAGGTAGCTTCCTCTCTGAGATACACTCATAGGCTGGGTGGGTCCCCGTGCTTCCCCTTAGGGAGGAAGAATTTGGGCAAATAAATGAAAATGGGCTGGAGGTATTTGAACCCCAGCTATGCCGTTTACCAAGTGTGTAATCTTAGATAAGAGTTTTATTTTTCTGTGTCTACATCCCATCTGTAAAGGTAGAGGTAATACCTATTTCAGATGGTTATGCAAATCAAAATGGAATGTATGTCTAAGTTCCTGGGATGAAGATGGAATTAAGAAATTGTAGTTCCTTTCTCTGTCACCTCTCCCAGCTGTGGCCTCTGTTTTTTTCCCAGGCCCCGATGTCAGTCTGACTTTCCTCCCAGTGCAGAAAGGATAGGGAGGACCCTTTCCCAGGGAACTCCAGCCTCACCTACCTTTGGTGCTTCTTCCTGCTGTTCAAAGATTGTTTTCCTTTTCGCTCTCTTGCTTCATCTCAAGAGCACTGAGGTATTCCTACATCCAACACATGCCCATTATTTTGTAGCTAACTCATTGGTAGCTGAATAGGACACAGTCTGCATATTGGCAATAACACCAAAAGAATCAAGGTACTTAGCAAAAAAGGATTCATGACGGGTTCAGTTATTTCCAATGGTATAAAACAGGGCTGTCTTGGCTATCTTATTTTTAACTTGCACCTGAAAGATTTTGTATTGCCTTTTCATATACATAATTCTACTTACATGGACCAAGGTGTGAGAATGGTTTTTGCCTTAGTAACCTAGCTCTAAGTGGCTCCTTATCCCCTGGGCTTTACCCCATTGCCCTCTTGAAGAAGGAATGATAACCCCCTGCCCTCACTGACATGTCAACAGTGTGGTGGCACCAACAAAGAGAAGCAATTTAACAGAGTTCTGCAGAAGACCAGGAAGGCATTGCAACACATGAAACTTAAAGAATACTCCAAAGGCTTTCAACAGTTTGACTTTTACCCGCTACCCTCCAGAATGGGGGCTGAATAAATACACATGCCCTTGATCCTTACCTATTCTTGGGGATTGGGAAGGCAAATGGGACACTTGTCACCCCATGTATTAGTCAGGGTTCTCCAGAAAAGGAAAACCAGTAGGATTTGTGTATACATACACCCTGTGTGTGTACACATATGGATTGGAGTATAGGAGGATCAGGCTCTTGGGGAGGAATAAGTCTATTTGGGACACTGTATATTTCAGAGTCCTCCAAAAAGGCCTTTAATGTGGGAGTTTAGGACCCTAGGGAAGGATCAAGACAACTAGTTTATCTTGGATGTAGACCAGGAAGTTGATGTAAAGTTGCGTATTCTACAGGAGCTCTTTCAGGGTGTTTTCGACTGAAGTGCGTCCTCGGTTTCACCTGATTAAAAATTCTTCCAGCCTGAAATGATTGTAGTCATGCTGTGTGGCGTAGAGATTGGGATTAGGGTTTTCCATCTGCCCGGGTACTGGAGAAACTCCCAGACTACTCTCTCAGTGTTCTTGTGACTATTCCTTCAACTCAGTTCCTATGAGGCGAGGGAGCACCTCCTCTTCAGACCCTTGTCCCTTTCTGGATATTAACAAGTTCAAAGAGCTGCCAGTCTCACTACAAAATCAGCTGGTTGTTAAGATAAATGATCCTCCCCTTAACTCTTCTAATGAGCAGTCATGAAAAATGGTCTTAAACACAGCTCAGAAATTCTGTATTTGTTATTTACTATGAAGTCTTCCTTTCATATTCCCGCAGTCATCACAGTTTTCCTGAACATTCTGTCAACCTCCAACTCACGTGATTCCTGATTCTCCTTAAAGATACCTCTTCCCCAAATGGAGGGCTGCCTGTTTCCCTTTGTGCCTTCACAAGGAAGGAGCATGGGGTCAAAGTCCTAGAATTTTTAGCTAAAAACCCATGCTTGTCATGCCATCCAGCTTCACCATGATTGGTCCCCGGTACCTCCAGATACCAACTTTCTGCCCATCTGCTCTTCCTCACTGAGTTTGGACATTGGGCTCCCTGTCTTTCCTTCTACCCAAAGTCTGCCATCATTCTGGATGATCCCAATATTCTAGCCCGTTATTCACATATTTCCCTAAGGTTCTCATTAGTGTGTCAGAGGTTACATAAAGCTGCTGGGGGGAGGGAGGAAAGAAAATATAACATATGCCTGGAGTCAAAAATATTGTTTGAAGATTTTGGATGCCAAATATGCACATTAAAATAAACACATGCAGAGTATAAAGTAGAAACCAACTATGTGGACATTTCAAAGGCAAAGTAGTAGAGATGGGCCACTGAAGACAATGGCCCAGAGAGCTAGGGCTGCATACTTATTGTGCTCTGTTTTTAAATACTCTCTGGTAGAGAGTTCCACCCGAGATTCTCAGTTCCTCAGTTCAGCCGCCAATTCCCACAGCCACGCCCTGTGAATCTTATTTATCAGCCAGGACTTGTTTGTCTCTGAAGTTTCGTTTCCAGCATCATAGTCTATCACATAACCTTTGCCAGGTTGGTTCCTAATGAGACCGATTTTTTTCTTTTTTTGCTTATTTTCCTACTGAGGTATCTATCCATTTCTTGTATTTGATTAGTACTTTCATCAACAAAAATGTTTTATTTGTTTTCATTAGTTTGTTTTAATGTCACTTTATAAATGATCAGATTGTTTTTTAATTCAGTTGACTATGCTTTAAAAATTATTTTAAGAAGAATGGGGAGGAGAGAAGATGGCGGCGTAGTAGGATGCAGCAGATTCTACTCTCCCACAACCAGGGAAAAAAATCTGAGTCATTTTAGGTAGGTACAGAGCAAAGAGCCAACATTATCAAATGAATGAAAAATAGGAGATCGCAAATTGTAGTGGACATTGAAAAACCCGAAGAGAGAGCGTGGATTGGTGAAAGTCTCCGAAACCACAGCATTGAAAAAGGAAAAGGCGCAGGCGCTCCATGGAACCGGTGCGGCCCACGCCCCGCAGGTAGGAGAAGTGAGCGCTCCTCGGGACCCAGAGACTGCGCACCCGCGCATCCGCACCCGTGAACCCGAAAAAGCCCAGGCACTCCCCGGGACCTGTGAGGCCCAGGCCCCGC
>CM052545.1:87025776-87267646 GCA_028533065.1 Trachops cirrhosus | reverse complement strand
ATAGAGGACACATGGACAAAACTAGGGGTGTTGGAAAGGGGAGGGAGGAGGGGAGGAATGGGTGGGTGGGCTGGAATGGGAATAAAGGATAGAAACTGTACTGAATAAACTAAAATAAAAATTAAAAAAAAATATTTGACAGACAAAAAAAAAAAAAAAAAAGAAGAAGAATGGGATTTAAAATCATGTGCATTTAAAAAAAAACACTACTTTAACACTGAACTGTGTTTTATTTTGTAGATCTTGACTGGCAATTTACCTGTGGCTAGTTTGTCTGAAATAAACCATTTTCCTACCTCTGGCAATTATAAATATTATCTAGAGGCTCATTTATAATTTTTAAGTCATTTTCATGTTCAAAATCTCATATCCATGAGAGAAGTTTTCTATCTGAGGACAGGTTCTTTTTTTTTTTCTTTTAAAGACTACTCCAGTGAAATATCTAGTTAATGATGTGTATACTGTCACTCCAGACCTTGTTGGAATGACCAGGAAGTTTGAAGAGAACCAAGTAAGTAAATCTAAGATAGACTCTTCAACCCAAAACACATAGGCAGCAACTTCTCCCAATTTCACCAGATGTGAAGGCAGCTTGTTGCACTGGACTTTAATTTTAGGTCTAATATCTGGGGCGTTAGTATGAGGACCTCACACGCAGCCTTCCCGACCCGCTCTGTGCTCTCCCTGTGAAGGGAGAGCTTCCCCGCCCGCCCTGTACTTTGCAGTTTGTTAGAGGCTTACCAAAGCCGCTTTAATATAAACAGTTCTTTCACTTTTGTTTTGCTGCTCATAGAACCCCTCTTCACGGGGAAAGCATCCCAACTGCAGACATGGAGCCGAGCTCATAAGCCCCAGTCCTGCACGGACACTGGGACTTTGTCTCTGGTAAAGCCCATCTGTCTGCCTCCCTCCGTGTGCTTTCCCAGGGGTCCTCTCAGGCCCTCCAGCAAACAGATTCATGGTGGGTCCCGCCCGGGAGTCTGCCCAACGTTCAGAGATGTGTCAGAATCCAGAGGTGGTCAGGGTTTCCAGCTGGCATCCCTGCCCACCAGCCCTGGGTATTCAGGAGCCAGAGGACGAACTGTAGCAGCTACTTCGTCTCTGGAACTATTTCTGTTTATGCAGCCCCGGCATTTCTGGTTGAATGCTGCCACTCACAGCACTCACAAAAGATCTGGAAGCCATTTGGAGTTCAAAGGCACCCACAGACTTAAGCAAAGCAAAGCTGGGGGCATCTCCTGGCTGTACAAAGGACATTAACATTCACATCTGACTAAGAGGCTTGGAGGTGCCTTGGTCGAGTTTCGGGCTGAAAAGTGGCTGAAGAAAATCCATGCCTGTCACATTTTCAACACTAGTCCAGACCCAAAGCACCCTTAGTACAATTTATGGAGTGTCTGGAAAGGGGTCTGTTGAGGGTCAGGGAATGAGTGCACCCTCTCCACCCTCTTCTCAGCATGCAGATGGCAAGGACTGGGCCCTCCCGTCTGCTCAGGATGCAGATCGGATCCCTGGATGCCGTGACCCCAGAGTCTGTCTTTTCTCCTCCTTCTCCTCCTCCTCCTTTGGCATAAACAACAGAAATTTATTTCTCACAGTGCTGACCGCTGGAAGTTCAAGATGAAAGTGTCATTAGGGTTGTTTTTTTTTTTAAATTTAGATATTTTTATTTATTCTTTAAATTTTTTTTAAAAATTACAGTTTACATTCAATATTAATTATTCTGTATTTGCTTCAGGTGCATGGCATAGTGGTTAGACAATCATATACTTCACAAAGTGTTCCCCCAATATCCTCAGCACCCAGCTGGTGCCGTACATAGTCAGCACAATGTTATTGAGTATATTAACCTACAGCCGATTTCATGTGATGCTCAGCTTTGGAGCTCCTGCACCAAAAAGATACACTAGATTCTATTTCTTATTTAGTAATTCCCTTCCATAGCTTCTTTCCCTTTGTTTTTCCCCCTCTGCTCCATCTCCTCACCCTCTCTTTCCATTCTTCCTTCTCTGCTTCCTATCGCAGCCCCTTCCATCATCCTTTCCTCTCTCTCCTTCCCCTTCCCTGTTCCCTTCACTCCTCTGTGAGTTAAACATTAGCAGAGATCGGCACAAGACAGTGGACTCTAGACTCCCACCTCCTTCTCACTCAGGATCCAGAGGTACCTCATGCCCGAGAGGCCAGGGTGCATTCCTCCGGGGATGGTAAGTCTGGACCCTGAGGCAGTTCCTCTAGCAAGCCCACCAGCATTATTTCTCTGTGGAGAAGCTGGGCAGAAACCATGGGGCAGTCCCACTAGAAGTCATGGGAGTGGGCTTTGGAAGAGGGAAGGTATGGGATCTGGAGAGAATCAAATAACCTGTGGTCTAACCCTTACTTTCTCTTGTGAGTCCTTAGGCAGGCCACCTCCCTCTGTGTGCCTTGGAGTTCTATCTGCCAAAAGAAGATGCTTGACTCACCAGTTCCTTTATTTTTCTATCCCCTTTGTTAAGACATTGACATAAAATTGCAGGTATTATCCCCTGAAACCAATGTTATCCTCTTTGATGAAGAAACAAGTGTATAATGCAAGTGGCCATTGAAAAAGTTTCCAAGCCGAGAGCAATTTCTGTTCAAATCTCACTTGGGGACTCTGGATCTCTGGTTCCAGCCCGCCTTCTTCCCAGCCACCCACGGTCTCTGGCTCCCACCGCAGTTGTGCATTTCTCACTGGCTCTAGCAAACGCTGAGTCTCTCTCTCTCCAGTGTGTATGTGGGGAGAAAAAAAAAAACTTCCTTTAGAAACTCAGAAGGAGATTGGAGGTTAAAACCTGAATATTCACTAGCAAAACAAACAAACAAACAAAAAAGCTAGTATTTCTGAATACAAGCTCTGAATATCCTTGGGAGACAAGTTCAGATAAGCTGAACTCTTGATCTAGGTTGTTTGGGCTTGAATTTCTAGATTTATTGGGATCTTCAGACACTCTCAGAAGACTCGTTCTGGTTTTTATAGAAACTAAATTTCAGTGTTACTGTAAGAGTTCTGACCGTCCCCAAAGTTGGCTCTGTGATGGAAATATGACCAGTGTGGAGTCATCAGTGGGGGAGGGGCAACCGGAGCAGATCAGAAAGAAGCCTCATTCTGCTGGGAATGTATTTGCACTGCCTTCTCTGTCCCGCCTGACCACAGCCTGGTCCCCATCACTGGTCTCCTCCTAGAAGGTAAATGAAGAACTGCAGCCTCTCTGTTCTACAGCCAGGGAAGCCTCTGAGGATGGCACACCGAATTCAGGAATTCATTTGGGGAAGGAGTCCCTGGTTGGTTGATCAGATTCCTTGCCATCAGACTTGGTTTTTGTCCCTGTTCACTACAGATTGTTCCCATTGCCCTGGCACAAGCCAGGCTTGTGTGAGGGGCGTCTGGAATGGCCTTGGCCTTTGCTGTGTTTCTGTGGCCAGGGGCTGCCATGAGCCATCGGGACAGAGGTGGGGCTCAGAGATGATTCCCACGTGGGGAAAATAAAAGACGAAGTTAAGGCAAATGACTTGTACTAGAAAATACCTTGCTGTTTCTAGTGAGGAAGGTTCTCTTTGAAGAAGTAGATGAGGGTAGAAAACAGCTGCTTCTCATGACTCTCTCAGCAGTGAAATGAGCCAGTCTAGTCTCTTCCTTATAAAGCATTTCAGTTCCAAGTTGTTGGGTCAATGCTGCCTAGAGAGCATGGGCGACAGACACCTCTGATATTCACACCCCTGTAGCCCTTTACAAATTATACTCCTCACAAATTATTACACGAACAGTTTAATGAGGCTAGCCTTTGTCCTTGTCATTATGCCTGGAAATCTTTGGGATGGAACAGGGTTGTCTTCCCATTTGTCACAGTCACGACTGCTCCTCCCAAAGCCTTCGGAGTCAATAAATCCTGCTTTCCTTTCACAGGTGGGGAAAAAAAAGACCACGTGACTTTTTATGACTAGATGCTCTGGACCAGTGTTAGAAATGGGACACCCTCAGAAGCTTTACCTTTCTGGGGCCAGCTTGGCTTTGAACCTCAGGAACGTGGAAGGGGGTTAGACACTAGTGTTCTAATTTGGGTCTCCTACTTGTAAATCCAGTGAATGACCCAAGTGCATTTCTAGAATAAAATGGAAAGTAGAGTGACTGTGGATAATATCCTTGGGTGCTAAATTGTGCAACCATGTCAGCTGCTGGGAAAACCAAGGCTGGGAACATTGGGATGTGAAAGGTCCCCTAAAGCTACATTTCTTTGATGGCTTTTGCTGCTATTTGAGTAACTTCCTGCCGTTGTCACCAAGCCCATTAAGGGTCATTCTTCAAAGGCAATGCTTCTGGGAATATCACCCTGCCCCTGAGTGACTCCTCCCCGACGTGTCCCAGGCCAGATGGTCAGGTGGCCACTTTACTATGGTGTGTGGAAATATCAGGCTATGACTACCCTCACGAGTAATGACATGCCTGGACTTGGTGCTCACCTCAGCTCCGGTTGCCACCGCGATAGCTTCACCATCATCTCCATTTCAGCTTCCTATTTCACACTCTCAGTCACCCCCTCCAGTAACCTTCCTCTCCTCTCAAGCCAGAACCCGCTCTCATCTTCTCCCTTCCATCCCCAGCTATCACAGACAGATGGCCTTTCTAGATTCATTTCCACTTCATAATGCTGTTTCCATGCAAGACTGGTCTCCCCTTAATGTGATTATTTTTGACGTGGCAGGCTCTCAAATTCCCAGACCTAGAGTTTCCCTTTTGAGGTATAGATCGCAGGGGAGAATGTGTGAGAAATATATCCCCAAGCTGTTCTTTCTTTTAACTGTCACAGTTCTCTTTCAGAGACCTTTGTAAACTTTTGGCCCTTTTTTCCCCAAATCTTTATATATATATTTTTACCTACCACACAAGTCACCAGTCTATGTGAATGACAGAGTTCATGATTCCATTAATATGACATTGAAAAGAAATATGTGTATATATAAAACCTAATTTCATGTACATTAAAATGAGAAAGTCACATACATATATCATATAGCTGCATATGTATATTTATATATGTATATATTTATATGTACTGTATGCAAGATATATGTAGATATGGTATGTATGTATATATAAGGTATATGTGTATAAAAGATACATATACATATAAAGATACATTTATATATACTATACACATATGTATTTACAAACCACCTGCAGCTGACAGAAGAGTATTACAATAGCTCAGAACTGAAGACAGCCTCGGGCAGTACAAGTCCGGAGGACTGTAACCTTTTTGCACTTCACTGACCTACTCGGGACTATTGAAGGCTAAAAAATCATCTTGTCAGAAAAATAAGCCTGTATGTGTTTGCACACAGTTTCAGGAGGCTCACAGGTGTCCTGAGGCCCGGCCGTGGGCTCTAGGTTAAGGACACCTGCTCAAGCCCAATCTCTTCCCTTCTCTCACCCCTCATTGTACAGAAAGGAAAGTGAGAAGCAGGTGCACAAATACCACGGAAGGCATGAGGCAGAGCTGTAACTGAGACCAAGGTCTCCTGACACCTAGTCCACTGCTTGGTTCAGATGACATGGCCATGAGGACACCCTTTGTTTATTTACTCGTACTCTACACCCAAAAAAGAAGTGAGATCGTTGTGCAAACAAACAGTGTGGTGAGTCTTCCTACAGAATATTCTAGGGGAAGTGGGCCACAGAGTTGTTGGGTGATAGACTGTGTACAATGCTTATTGATCTGTAGTTTAGTCAGGGATCACCAGAGAACAAGAACCAAAATATGCACATACATAAAGAGATTTATTTTGAGAACTGGCTCACACCGTTTTGGTCTGTCAAGTCCAAAACCTGCAGGGGGAACTGGCAGGCTGGAGACCCAGGGCAGAGCCAACGCTACAGTTCAAGGTTGAAAGCGCTGTCTGCTGTAGCGTCCCTACTTGCTCAGAGAAGGTCAGTTCTTGCTATATGAAGGCCTTCAACTGATTGGATGTGGCCCACCCATATTAGAGAGGGAAAGCAACCTGTGGTATTCAAAGCCCACGAATTTATTTCATCTAAAAAAAAAATGTCCTCTAAGTTAGTACACAAAATTAACCATCACAGTCTTTTCTGGCTCTTTCTGTCATCTCGTTCAGATTTAAGTAACAACCCATTGGGATGTGTTTGAACCTAAAAGGGTATTTTCTGGAATTATAGATGCATTTTTATTGTCCTTTGATGATAAAACCAGAAATGTGTAATTTCTAATACCATTAACTAACTCATTAATGAACTGTATGTATATTGTAGCAAGGTTATACTGGAACCAGTCATTTAAAACACAAATGATATTAAACTTGAAAATGTCCTTGGATTCTAGAAAATGTCCAGAATTTCATTATGCTAAACTTCTGATCCTTAAGAGTCATTAGTGTTTTTAGATAAACATATATTGTCTATCTGCTCATGGCCAGGAATTGTGTTGGCAGCTGAGAAAATGTAACAGTTCTTCTGTCAAAGAAACTTATGGTTTAATGGGGAGAATAGACAGGAAAACTTCCCTCCAGTAAATGCTCTGAAAAGGTTTGCACAGTATGCTAATGAAAACACATTGTCAAGGATCACTCCCCTATCACAATTCAATCCTGCTTCATGTTTACTGCAAACTTTTGCTTCCAGGATAGAGACACAAGGATCCCTCTGGCTGAGTTGCTTAACCTGCCTTAGCTCATGCCATCCCAAGTACTCTAACTCCAGAATCTAGTTTCCGTACACTTGTTTTATCAGAACAAAATTATTTCAATATTGTCCAGGTGCAATGCAGACTGGGGAATGAGGGGTTGGGGTCTACAGTTTATCACTTCATCTGGGGAGGAAAGACACATGGACTGATTTGGGTCCCAAGAAGTCCAGCCTCTGGCATCTGCATAAATAAAAGCCCCTCTAAGGGAGACAACTGGGTACGTGATGGGTTTTTGAAATAAGAGCTCCGTTAATAAGGTCACTGTGTTGTACTGTTATGTTAGCAATTATCACAGAGGAAGTTAGTCTGGGATTAGGACCAGATTTTCCGAAGGTGGACTTGTAAACACGTTGGAAGTAGACTTTCCGGTCGGTGATAGAAAGATTGACATTTAACAGTGGCCTTTTGCCAGCAGCAGCAGGTCTGATTATTCTAGAGCTTGACCAAGCGAGCAGGTTGATTAGATTATGGTTTGGTGGGTGTTTCAGTTTCTGGCTCACTGAGAGCTAGCTTTAAACCACAGGTCAAAAAATTTCACCTCTGATGCCTTCGTGCTGAGCTAGCCCTATGGACCCTGTGGCCGAGGGGAAGATTCTATATAGTGTTAGCTATTTAAAATTGAAGACAGAGAGTATAGCACAGGCTGGCTATGGGAAGCCCAGTTTTGTCATCCTAAATCTAAAAGTTCTTCTGAAACCCGTTGTACTTTTGCTCTGGAAGACTTTATACTCCAGTTCAGAATTTAAAAATTAAGCGGTGGGTGTAGTCACCGAATATGGGGAATAAGAGAGTGCATACTCATTATTTTTTTAAACTCAAAACAGAACGAACCAAACCCTATTCTGTTGAGAAAAATGTTTTTTCATTAAGATTTAATATCTGGAACTGATTAAAATGACAAGAAGCCTAATGTTGTTTACTTGTGAGTCAACAAAATAGGACACTGTTGGAAAATAACCCTATTGCCCAGAAGAGAGAGCAATGGGAAAGATGTCCAAATAGGGCAACGCCAAAGAGTATTTCGACCTTCACTTACTAACTTGTTCTGGATCCCTAAAGGAAAGCTAAGATCATTTACAAAAATATTTATCATGGTCATGTTAATTAGATAATCTTTTGATGTTATTCAGTGTGTTACAAAAGAAACACTCGGATGTCCTTTTATTTTAAATTGGCTGATTATGTACAAAACCAGATTTAAGAGACATTCTGGAAGAGTTTAGCAATGTCCAAACATTGGCTACAATTAGCCGACTCTTTCAAAATATTGTAGAAGAAGCAAGCAGACAAATGGTGAAACATGAGGCTTAAGATGACGTAGAGACTCATTTGAAGACAGTCATGACTCTCGTGTAAACAACATTATTCCTGACAGGATTTTGAAAATCACTGAAATTAACAATAATTTCAAAGCCCAATGGACATGCTCTTTTGCTGGGTGATATAAACAATAATACGGGCTGCTATTTGGAATTGCGTTGGAAGGGGACTCAGTGATGATTACATTGGCAGCTGTCTTTGGGAGTTGCTTATTGCTACAAGAAGCAAGAAAAAGGGTGACATAAGAATGAGAAATGTTTTCACTAGCAGTGAGTCTCATGAAAGTCTATGTAGTGACTGGCGTTTTCCAACAACAAGACACTAAAAGACATCCCACTGACCTGCCTGTTGTGATTTAGCAGCTACGGTATTTTGGTGGGTATGAGCCAACAAATGACCAAAACAGGGTTTCCAGAAAAGTATTAAATGGCTAGTACATATCAATAACAATATGGTATATGGACCATAAATTTGAACAGTATAGAAATTCAGAAGTGTTCTACAGACTTTCCTGCGTGTATCTTCAACTTCCTTTAATCTCATTGGCTCCTTCCCTTAATTTAGGAATATGTTTAATTATGGTGTTTTCCTAGAGCTTCCTTTAATACAGTTTATCTTTATAGCTATTGCTTTTGCACTCCTATTAAGTGTCTAAAAGATTAGTGTACATTTATTCTATGTATTTCCTTATCTGTATCATTTTGAATTCACTAAAATCACCTTCCCAGTAGTTTTCTTGCTCATCAGTGACTTCCTAATTTCCAAATGCCAAAATCAATGAGTTAGGTCCACACTCCATTTTATCTCGAAGGCAGGAACACTCTCAGTCCCCTCTTTTAAATTCCTTTCATGTTTTGAAACTTGGGGAGCATTCCCTCTGTCTCTCCTCCTATCTCTGCCCCCCACCTCCATCCCCGCTCACTCTCAGCCCCATATCGTCCCCCTCAGCTCTTGCCCTGCGCCCTCAGCCACCCAGGTTCTTCCCATCATTGGTACTTTGCATGCTGCTCTTGTACACACTGTTCCCTCTCCCCAAAACACTGCTTCCACCCACTGCTGCTAACTTATTCATACTTTATAGGTCAGTGGTTCTCAAATGTGTATGTGTATCTGAGGGGATTGTGCCCCCTGGGGACACTTGGCAGTGTCCGGAGGCATTGCTCCTGGCATTTTGTGGGGGGAGGCCGGGGATATTGCTAAACATCCTACTATACACAGGACAGCCCCCCATGTTAGAGAATTATCTGGCCCAAAATGCTAGGAGTACTGACTGAGATGGAGAAATTCTGCTCTAGGTCTCAGCTCAGGGAAGATTTCTTTGACGAAATCATGACTCCCTGTCATTCTCTCTCAAAACACACTGTTGTTCTTCACAAAACACTCACCCTCTTTGTAATAATGTATCATATGAGGACCAGCACCTTGGCTATTTTGCTCACCATTTTATCCCCAGTACCTGGTTCAGAGTTAAGTCCAATGAATGTTTGTTCAAGGGAAGGAACGAAAAGGAGGAAAAAAGCAAAGGGAATAACACAGGGAAGATCTAGGTTTTCTGAGCCCTGAATCAATTATTAATTTGCTGATATAATTAGTCATAGATTTTTTTCTCATCTATAAAACAGGGATGGTAATTTTATTCTCTACTTCCTTGGCTTGGGTGGTGTGAGGAATAAGCATGCTTCTCTCAGTGATCAGGCCTAGAACACACATGGCAGAATGGAGAGTGGGACCTCAGCATCGGAGGCTGTATTTGTGTGAAGGAAGGTCAGGAGAGAAGAGGGCAGAAGAGAGTGCAAGGACAGCGTGGCTTTCGTCAGAACAGGGAAGAGGCAACAGTGACCCACAGTTAGACGTTCAGGGACCTGAACGACCTGCACAGCCCGGCAGGGTTGGCCAAGGGCATCTATGAAGAAGTGGTTGAAAGTAGAAAGCAGACACAGCTAACCAAGGAGGAAGAAAAAGCACCAAGGGAAAAGAAAAATGCCCCTAGAAGACTTCTATAAACTTTGAGAAAATCATCTCATAGATAAAAAAAAGAGTGGGAGGCTTTTGCAAGGAGAGAACTCTACAAGGGCTCCTTCAAAGGTGGGGAGCTTCGAACAAGGTGGAGAACACGTGGTTAACTGGTATTCCCATCTGGAGAAGGTAGGCTGACCTGGTGAGAGACGCAATGAAGTGAGATCAGAACGGGGAGATCAGAACGGGGAGCTCAGAACCCATCTCCCAGTGGGCAGCAGCACGTGGGGGGTGAGGAGAGTCATGTGTTGGGAGTATGGGAGGTGGGAGGCCAAACAGCAGGGAGGCATAGCCAAAGAGTTGGCAAAGAATGATGGACATGCAACATGATCACTCTTCTGTGACATGCCCATGTTGCAATGTGATTGTTTTTCTGTGACATGATTTTGCCTTGAATAAAGTTGTTAAATACCACACGATTCTCACGACTGGATTTCATATGGAAAAAGAGAAAGGACAGAATTTCAGTTGTGAGTATGGCATAGCACAGCCCTGATGATGCCATGGAATTCAAGGGAAGAGGCAGAGGGACGCTGAGGAAATGCCAAATGAGATTGTGGGGAGAGCATTGCCGGTCCTCAGCATTGCCGGTGTCAGGTGTGATCCCTCAACCTCTGAGGCCATGGGTGTGCAGGCTTACACTGGAGGGCAGCTGTGAAGTGAAAAGTTACACAGTGGGAACACCACTGTTCAACTGGAGCACAAGCCATGGATGTAATGCGGAGCCTTCAATGAACTCCAGATTGAAAAGGAAACTGGATTCGCTTTGGTGAAAAGGGCCCGGAAGTGCTGGAAGTAATTTGTGGTGACCCCATTAACAAGGTAAGATGAAAGCATATCGTCTTTCTCTCAAACAATAAAACATCACAAAAAAGGGAGATATTTTACTTAGGTGAAAAGATCGCCATATGTTTTTTGATTAATTCAAAACAGTTTAAGATACAGGACTGGGCAGAATGTTATAATGGTTAAGATCTGTTTGTATAAAATTGCGTGAGTGTGTGTTGTGTGTGCATCTCTACAGATGCACAGACAGCTGTACAGAGGAGGCTGTCCCCCCAAATGCTACCACTGGTCATCTTGTGTCGTGATATTCATATGTCAGTGATATTTCTATTCCTTTCTGCTTTATGTTGCTTTAACTTTTGATGGTGACCTGCTTTATTTTTATAATAATAAGCAATACATCTATTTAATTTTGAAAAAAGAGCCAGTCTTCTTTCTCTAAATACACATATATATTACATACATATTATCTATTAATATCTACATATTATCTTCTACATATTATGAATATCTTCATAAGTATATCTACATATATTTATGAACCCATAATAAACAATAAACAACAGTGTTAACTAAGTCCTTAAAAAGTCACCTGTTTTTCTGTTGTCAAGGAAAATAAAAATTTACAACAGTCCTATTATGCAATAATCAATATTGGTGTATATAAGGCATTGAATGTTACATTCCACATATGAAATACAAGGCAAAATATGAACTGTGCTATGAAGATGTCAACCAAGAGCCCAAGGACTTTGGTGGAGTGAGAGGTCAACTCCAGGTGGCAATACCAAGACAGGCTCTGCAGGAGAGGTCACGCAGCTGCATCTTACCATCTCAGGAACCCCACATCGGGACACCCAAACCTCTTAACACCCCAATGTGAAGGTGATCAATAGATGTTCAGAAACTGCTATTCCAGGAACTGTATGGTGCTCTGCATGCATTATTCATTTAATATTGGGTTGGCCAAAAACTTTAGTTAGTTATTCTGTAACATAAAAGACATATTTTTCATTTACACCAATAACTTTATTGATTTGCCTATTTTGAGTATGTCGGCTATCTCCCACGTGGTAGAATGTTGCCTGTTCTGAATGTCTTGATTTGACCGCTATCAACTTCAACTGGCCAACCAACCACGGAGCATCACCCAATGGTAAATCTCTAGCACAAAACTTCACAAGCTGCTTTTGACACATTTGATCAGTCACAGCACCTTCTCCATACACTGTACAAATCTTTTTGTGTGTGTTTTTACCTTTCTTGAAATTATAAAGCATATGCCAAAAATATTGCTTATTTTCTTCCATCTTCAGTATTAAAATAGCTAACAAAAATTCACCAATTTTGATAAATTTTAAAAAATGCATGCTAATATGAGAGCAGTCACAATACAATCTAACAAAATTGTTTCGAATGACGTTAAAGACAACTAAGTGCTATTAGAGTCATTGTATGGAAAAATACCAAACAAACTTTTTTGACCAACCCAATATTTACAAGAAATCCATGAGATAGTTGTTCCTCATCTCTACTTTACAAATGAGGAAACTAAAGTTTAAATAAGGTAAGTAAACTTAGCTGACCTCATGCCCCAGTAAATAGCAAATCCGGGGCTGGAACTTGGGACCTCCTGACTTCATTGCTCTGGCTCTCTCACACACATCTTGACAGGCTCATCCTTAAGGGGCCTCGGCAGATAATGAAGAGGAACTTGGTTTATGACAAACATAAATGATGTTCATCATGGGTCACTGAGAGTTGAATAAAGGAACCGTCTACAAAGTCATAGGCAGCAGTAGCAAGTCATTCATAAGCATTTAATGGCAGGGTACTCAGGGTTAGTAACACAGGGATGCCACTCACCCCTAGGCCCAAAGGGGCAGAGGTAGGGAGTGGCCACCCAGACCTAAGGCAGAGAGCTGACAGCTGAAGGATGCTGTAACCTACAATGAAACAGTGACCCTGCAAGTGGGGCCTTGGGCATGAATATCCTGCCCCACGTTCTACCCAGCCTCTCATGCTGTCCTCTCCATTGCCCAGACTTGACTGAAGTCTGGGAACAAGGTATGTCTTGGGGGATCTGGCAAAGAAAAGAATGAGAAACATAGGAAATACTTGAATGTATCATCATGGTACTTTGGCTGAGATTATTAGGCATGATAGTGTTGCTGTTTCTACCTACAACAGTGTATCTTCAAATTTGGCTGATAGGTTGAGTCTTTTAAGTTCCAGGACTATATGTCATTTAATCCTCTATCCCCAATGTCCATATGAGGCTGTGTAGGTTAGCAGGCTCTCAATGCATGCTAATTGAACTGACCTGAATTCATAAAGGAATTATGATACATGATAGTGATAAACTTAAAATGTTTTAGAAATATAATTGTCACCTGGGAGATAATCCCAAATGTCTTAGATTTTCAGGTTCAAAATAAGACTAGAAACTGGTTAAGGATATGAAAAAAATGAAATTGCATCACTAAGAGAACTTGGTGGCTTTCAAAATGATCTCTCATTTGTAGACATCGAGTTTTCATTTATTCCTCATGAGATTTGCTGGAAGAGGCAAAGGAGGCTGACTCAGCATTATTACATTTTTATTCACAATCACTAAACAAATGCAGAAGAGCAAAGATAATGCTGTCAGCATCTCATGGAGCAGTGTGGAAGATTTCAGCACAGGGCGTGTTGCTGTGAAGAGACCCTCCAAGCAGCACATAGAGACAAATATATGATGGAGAGCTCAGATCCCGCTCTCTGCTGCCCACGTGCTTGCTTCATGGCAGACACGCCCCATCTTTCTCTCTTAACACTCCACAAAATTAAATATCAGAGCCTTCTAGATCCAAACGACACCTAAGTGTGTTTTCCTTTCACTCTGGAGCAGAGGAAACTTATACCCGACTAAAGATTAGTGGAATGCCTCATTGAGTAAAACCCTACACAGCCTACATGTTCAAAGACAGACTAAGCAAACAGATGTGGGAAAACTGGGCTTGGCCCTCCAAACTCCTCTCACTAATGGGGAGTGTTTTCACCCAGGGCCCTGCTTTTCTGAGCCTCAGTTTCCTACTTTTATGAAATGAGCATCACAAAAAATTCCTAAGGTTATAATGACAAAAGTGAGTAAACGTATGTAAGTTTTGTAAACTCTAAAATCTAACAAAATTAATTCAGTCACTAATCAATAAACAATATTTGTTAATAGCCAACCCTACTCTCCTTCACTTAGGCTTTGGAGACCAGCCCCTCGGTAAGGATTTTGCTCTTGGAATTTCTCTTTCTTGTGCTTCATCCTTTTTTTTTTTAAAACTAAGTAAACCTTTTGTTTTGGAATGGTGTTAAATTTACAGAAAAACTGGGAAGAGAACAAAATTTCTGTATACCCCACACCCTGCCTTGTCAATTTTCCTCTCTCGTGGACTTTCCCCATCAGTGTACAGATATTTTGTGGCTCTTCCTGTCTTAAAACAAAATGAAAACATCTTTTCCCTTCACACCAACCTCCAATGCTTATTCCATTTCACTCTTCCACTTCACAGCAAAACTACTATTATCTATCTCTATGGGAAATGATCTTTTCTACTTCACCCTCATCACCTCTGTAACCCACTTTGTCCCCACGGCTCCCCTGACTTGAGTTTGCCAAAGTCACAAGTCCTCTACGTTGACCAGTCTCATGGTTGCTTCTGTCTTCATCTCATTCCACCTCAGTGTTCAATTGATCTCTCCTTCCTTCTTGGAAACCTCTTTCCTTGGCTCCTGTGATACCACACCTTCTTATTTCACTGGTTGTTTTTCTTCAATCTCTTTTTTCAGCTACTTCTGCTCTGCTTGCTCTTTGAAGGTTGGCATATCTCTGGGTATGGTCAAGAGCCTCTATTCCCCTCTCCCTCATCCATATTCAGTGCCCAGGATGTCTTTTCTACTTTTGTGACTTATCCACCCTGTATGCAGTGATTCATTCCCACATTGGTATTTCTAGTCCTCGTTTCTAACTTGAGAGTTGAATTGTATCTTCAGAGTTCACATCTGTATGTAGATGTTAGGGAGTTGTATCTCCATTGATTGGAGACGAAAGGAATGAAGAAATGAAAGGAGTTGAGAATGGCTTGAGTTTGAGCATCTGGGTGATTGTTGCCATTTACTAAGAGCATATGTACTAGAAGAGAAGTACGATGTTTGGTTTTGTTTAGGAGAAAGACCATGAGACCAGTTTTGGATACATTAAAATTGAGGTGTCCTATGGAATATTATGAATAGCTCAGTACAAAGGGCAGGATCTCAGAAAGAGCTAGAGAAAAACTGGAAAATTATCAACAAAATATAAAACCACAAGAGTGGAAAAACAGGTCTTATGAGAGGTGAACCATGAAATTCAATAACCCAGATAGAGTAGCTTTGCATTTTCTAGATAGGCATTTTTAATTCCATGGATTTGTTTTCTTTAACTTCAAAGTGTCTTCTTTTAATCCACCTCCCCCAAAAGGCAAAGCAGACAAAAACAAAAAAATTCTGACACTACCTTGTTTTCTAATGTTGTCTTTAAATAATCTTATTTTTGCCTACTCCTTTCAGCATCAAATCAGATCATCATTCCCCTCAAGGGAAGGAGGCAGACATGGAAATTGAATTAAATTCTAACAAAACGAGCCAATGCCTTTCCCCTCCACTTTTGCACAGTCTTGTTTCTCTCCGTGGTGACTGATGCTGCTGACGAAAGTAGCACACATCTGTGGCTGATTTGAACGGTGTTGTGCAACCCACCCTCTCTCAGGATCGGACCTTTAGTTTTCTTTCAACTTCATGTTGTGTATAAAGTGGCTTTTTCATTGTTGCTCTTTTCCTGGAGAAAATGGTGGGGTGCCCATGGACTTTGAGAGCAAAGATCTAACTTTCCATTTTGGTTCTGCCCTTTCCACTGAGTAACTTTTAGTCTCTTCTCTTAGACATGATGTAACAATTGCCTTCAGGGGCTGCAACACTCAAAGGTGCCTGGTGTGAGGTGGGAGCTATGCCTGCCCGATGTCTACTCTCTCTCCTTTCCACCAGAACCCAACTTGGTCCAACTCTAAGGCCGAACTATATGAAATGTCCTCTTTGTCTGTTAAAAAGTCCTCAAACATTGGCAACTTCATTTGGTTCACTCTAAAGTGAACCAACAAAAATTTCTCTTCTTCCTCTTCTTACTGCCAGTGGTAGCACGGAGTTCTTCTGCTCAGTGAGATGTTGAAGAAGGCACATGTGGAGGTACCCTTCCCTTAATAAAATGGTGAAGCCCATTTACTTTTTCTGGGAACATGGAATAGTGGCTGTTCACATATTAAACCATAAGGATGACAGCCACACACTAGAGATGGTGGAGCAGAAAGCTAGATGGAGCCTTGGTCAGTGATAATTCCTCTGACAAATAAACCTCTTACTCATCTAAGTCACAGGTTGGTTGGGTTTTCTGTAGCCTGCAGCAACTGCCAGGTTCTCTTCACTTCTGTCCCTATAATCATTCCATTTTTTAAAAGTTCCAGGATTACTGGGACCCTTAGAGAGGGCTTCTTCTCAACTCCAAAGTCCAAGCTACCAGACAGAGAGCTCTCAGTGCACATCAGTTGTTTGATGAAATGACCTCGCCCTCAGAACAATCATTCTCACTCACTTTTTGAGCACAAACCATGTGCCAGGCATCAGGCTAAGCCCTTGCATCCATGGATGCATCCAAGGTCTCACTTAATCCCTCAATGAGCCAATAGAAAAGTAATACCAATCAGCACCCACATTCTACAGAGAAGAAACACAAGGAGGAGAACTTAAGCAACTCTTTCAAGCCACACAGCTTGAAAAAGTCTGAAACGAGCCCAGGATTCATGCCTATTCTTCACCATGGTGCCATGCTGTCTTGGTTCATTCCCTGTGCTGTGACCAAGCCTGATAAAGATTTCTTCCCGTGAAGAATTGTTCATTTCCTTTCTCTACCCTGCCTTTCTCTAACCATGCTGACCAGCAGAGCTTTCTGCATGCCCCTTCTAGTGTAGTCACTGCTAGCTACATGTGGTCATTGAAGGTTTGGACGGCCACCAATGCAACTAAGGAATGGACTGTTTTATTTACAAAAATTATGAAATTATTTAGGAATACCTTTTTAAGTTAAATTTAATCTTTATTGAGTTTTTTTGAGAAATACTTGACATAATGTATTTAAGTGTATCACATAGTGATTTAATATATGTATATATTGCAAAATGATCACCACAATAAGTTTAGTGAATATCCATTACCTGACAGTTATAAAATTCGTTTTCTTGTGATGAGAAGTTCTAATATTTTCTCTCTTAGCACCTTTCAGATAGGTAGTACAGTGTAGTTAATTATAGTCACCATGCTGTACATTACATCCTAGAACTTATTTAGCTTAGAACCGAAGTTTGTATCTTTTGACCATATTTACCCATCTCCCCTGCCCCACTTCCACTTCTGGCAACAATCAATCTGTTTTCTGTTTCTATGACTTTGTTTGTTTTTAGAGACCACATATACTTGCAAGTGGTATCATAGGGTATTTATTTTTCTCTGTCTGACTTATTTCACTTAGCATAATGCCCTCAAGGTTTAGCCATGTTGTTGCAAATGGTAGGATTTCTTTCTTTTTATGACCAGATAATATTTCATTATATAGATAGACAAATAGATGACAGATAGATAGATAGATAAATAGATAAAGAAACTGTGAATATATATATGCATATTAATGATTCATCTGTTGATGGGCACTTATGTTGTTTTAATGTCTGAGCTATTGGAATAATTCTTCATTGAATATGGGGCTGAAGATATCTCTTTAAGTTTATGATTTTATTTCCTTCAGATATAGCCAGAGACAAAATTGCTGGATCATATAGTAGTTCTCTCTTTAATGTTTTTGAGGAACCTCCATACTGTCTTTCATGGTGGCTGCGCCAGTTTACATTCCCATCAACAGTGCACAAAAGTTCCTTTTTCTCCACGTGCCCCTCAACCCTTTTCTCTTGTCTTGTTTGAATTTTAAATTTTATTTAACTTTAAGTAATTTAAATTGAACAGCCACATGGGGCGGGAGGCTGCCATACTGGACAGCGTGCTTCCACAACAGGTGGAGGCCCATAGGTGCCTGCTTACGGTGACCATGACTTTGACAGCCAGATATTTCCTGGCATTGGTGGTTGTCCGCCCAAGACCTTTCTTATGGAACTGACTGGAAGGGGCCAAGCTTTTCAGCAACACCCCCATGTATTTCAAACTCAGTGCTATAAAAATGACAGCTCCTGGCCTCAGTAAGTCACATGTGATTCTTTTGTAGCAGAGATAAAATATTGATGTAGTTGTGAAATGGTGGTGATAAATGTGACATTTTTGTGGATTACAGAAGGATTATGAGACCCTTTCTTGGGGTGAATGATTTATCTGGAAAACATGGATATTTAAAAGCACAATGATACAAAACCAAAATCAAATGAAAATCCCTAACACTTTTATATTGGGCTGGTCAAAAAGTTCATTTGGCTTTCTTTCATAAGATGGTTCTAGTAGTACTTAGTTGTCTTTAAATTCATTCAAAACAATTTTGCTAGATTGCATTGTGACAGCTGCTATATCAGTGTGCATTTAAGAAAACATCAAAATTGGTGACTTTTTATGTAGCCATTTTAATGTTGAAGATGGAAAAATTATGCAACATTGTTGGTGTAATATGCTTTATTATTTCAAGAAAGCTAAAAACACAACTGAAGTGCAAAAAAAGATTTGTGCAGTGTATGGAGAAAGTGCTGTGATGGATCAAATGTGTCAAAAATGACTTGCAAAGTTTCATTCTGGAGATTTCTCACTGGACACAGCTCCATAGTTGGGTAGACCAGCTGAAGTTGATAGTGACGAAATCAAGATGTTGAGAACAATCAACATTATACCACGTGGGAGATAGCTCACATACCAAATTTCCAAGTCAATAAAGTTATTGGTGAAAATGAAAAATGTGTCTTTTATTTTACAGGAAAAACTCCATGAACTTTTTGGCCAACACAATATTTCAAAGCTAAAATATCACCTATACACGTCCTTCCTCCGGCCTGTGCATCAACCTCTTCTTTATTTCATAATTGGTTTCCAGATGGTTTCTAACACTACCGGTTAGATCTCAGCATCAGGAAGCAACCAATCTACTCAGTGGAATTTCTTAAGAAAACTGTTTGTAGTCAAATCACTGGGACAGGTAAATAGCTATTTACAAACTTCCTTCAAGTGATCAAATTGGATGGGATCACAGAGCAGAGGTGGTAGTTGCTATTTTATCTCTCTAGTTTAGGCCAAGAATTTGGATGTAGTGAACCAGAAAGAGCACAAGGTAAAGAACTGGGAAACCTCTTTTTCTACTGATTTGCTGTGGCTTTGGGCAAGTAATTTAACCTGCCTCAACTTCAGTCCCCGTCACACATAGAAACTAGGATAACAAAGACAGCCTTTCAAACTTCAAAAGTTTGACTATGATGGTAAATGGAGCATGCTGGGGCAGCAGCCACATGGTGCTTTGGGTGAGATATTGAGAGCTTCTAGAAACTATTGCAGGTAGAGAGACTAAGATGGGAGGGAGAAGAAGGAAAATCAGGAGGGTCCATAGGCCATAGGTCAGTAGTTTAGATTTGGGAAGAGATAAGCCACAAGAGTAACAACACAACCATAGAAGCTCAGACACGCAGATTCCTGAAGTTTTTGCTTGTTTGACTTTGACAAGGAGTATAGTATCAAATGTGAATTGGATGTTTGAAAAAAGGAAAAGAAGGATCATGCTGGAAAAACTGGAGGAGGAAAGAGAAGGAGTTAGGAAGGGAGTAATAAAAGAAGAGGAACGGTCACAGAAGGAAAATCAAAGAAAAGATAATGCTACTACTATTTGTCTTTCATAAGTATCTTCTATCACAGCTTTGGACATACAACAGGTGGACCCAAGAAAATCCAGAATTATCTTCTGGAGAGTGGGCCCTTGTAGTACAGGCTTCCCCTTCTAGGTGAGTTCTAGGAACCCTAGTGTATCAGTGTACACTAGCTGGTGGTGTTGTGAGAGGCTGTGTTTGGCTTCAGTGAATTTTTTTGAAGACTCTTTCATTGCATTTGCCCATTTCATGATGGGCGATTTAGCACACCTGCCTACACCACATTGAGTGTTCAGCAGTTTTTAACCAAAAACAGCATGACTTTGGTGTCCCACCCTCCCTATTCACCCGATCTCACCCCAACTGACTTTTTTTGTGTTTCCCAGGATAGAAGAAAGTCCTCAAAGGGAAATGTTTTGCCCATGTGGGTGAGGTGAGACAAAAAATGGCAGAAGCACTAAAAGGATTCCAAATCAATGAGTGCAAAAACTGTTTTGAGCAGTGGAAAAAAATGTCTCGATAGGTGTATTGCATTAAATGGAGAGTACTTTGAAGGTGACTGAAGTTTAAGCATGTAAGAATAAACACACAATATTTTATAAATAAATTCTGGGTTTTTTTGGTTCCCCCCTCGGATATCACTTTTTGGGCCACAACCTTCACAATTCCATCTAGATTATTGCAATAAATTTCCAACTGCTGCCCCTCCCTTCAGACTTGCCCCTCCAATCCATTCTATATATGCAGCCAAAGTGATTTTCCTTAAAACAGAAATCTGGTGAACTTGCCATTCCCTTGCTTAAAATCCTTCACAGCCTTCCCATTGTTCCTCCGAATGAAGTCCGGATTCTTGAGTGCAGCTTTCCAAGATCATCATGCTCTGACTGTTTCATATCTCTGGGGCAGGGGTTGGCAAACCTTTTCTGTAAAAGGCCACATAGTAGATATTTTCTGCTATGCAGGCCAAATGGTCTCTGTGGCAGCTACTCAACTCTGCCATCATTGCAGGAAGACAGCCACAGATGCTGTGGAAATGAGTGGACATGGCTGTGATTCAATTAAACATTACTTAGAAAAACAGGCAGCTCTCCCGCAGGCCTTCTGTTACTGACCCTTCACCTATTGTCTCAATATCACCTTCCTCGCTCAACCCCTTCACCCTCTGTACTCAAGAGGCACTGAATTACTTGCAGTTCTCTAACCGTACTCTGCTCTCTCTCATTACTGTTTTCCCACACACCCTTCCCTCAGTGTCGATCACCTTCCCCCATCTCTTTGTCCAGTTCACTCCGCTCATCCTCACGATCCTATTCAAACCTCCTTTGCCCCGTCTCACACCAATGCTGTGTCCCCACTCATGACACTGTAGAGTAATTGACCTGTTTGTATGTGTCCCATTTCTCACTGGACCATAGGCTATTGGAGGGCAGGAACTCTATGTGTTACTCATTTCTTTAATGACCAAAGTGCTCCTGGCCATTAATAGACATCAAAATCCATTTACTGTTATAATTACAAGGATTCAATAACTGAGGTATCTCCTGCTTTGTTGTCTAGCTACAGAATGAATGTGTGGTACTAACCCTGATGATAAATTGATGTTGGAAGAATATAGACCATATTTTCAGTAAGTCCAGTTCTTAGATAAGGAGCTTGATAGAGAGCCCCCGAGAGGAGAAACGAAACAATCTGGAGCCCATTCCAGGAGAGAAGAGGGCAGCAGCTCTGACAGCATTATGTGACTTTATGAAAGACCACACATCACTCAGAGAGGGAATGTGAGGGGTGCACGTGGTAAATGTAGCAGATGGATTCAAAATTTGGACTGAAAAATGCAGGAGCAGTAGCATGGTGACAAGGAGAGGATACATCTGCCGTGTTGTTTCCATTAGGGACAGAGGAGTTTTAGCCGGTAGAACTGACAGCCAGGGGCATGCCAAATACATAATCTGCGTAGAAAGTGTAAGAATGGAAAACATTTCTGACGTGGAGAACAAGGCCTTGGCAGGGCTCTCTGCCTTGATGGATGTGAAAACCACCCAGGAGATTATCTGAAGAAGAGGGGTGTGTGTATATGGGGGGGAGGGGTGGCAAACAAGATTTCTGTGGGATGACTACTGTGTGTCACGTGCTGTATCTTACCCATCATGATCTTCACAAACACGTATGAAGGATGTCCCAATTTTACGGGTGATAAAAGTGAGGCTCAGAAGGCTTACACAACCTTTATCAGGTCACAAATCTCTGTTCTTTCCAATGCACTAGCAGGTGCATGGTATCCAGTGTCAAGCATCCAAGAGAGGGGAATTAAAAGAACTGAGTAATGCCTGCCCAGCTGAATGGAGAGCATCTATCTTGATTTGAAGATAAAGAGAAGACAGGAGAATGAAAGTCCACACATGGTGCCTACATTTTTTATTCATCAGCAATAATTCCCCTTCTTGACAGCACTTCAATTTACTATTGGAAAATCACCCATTCCCTTTGTATATGATCTTATTGGGGTTGTAAGTATAGACGTCATTCCCCTTCTTTTCTGTGTGGAAGCATAAGGGGTCCCTGGAGGCTATTTCTACCAGATCCTTTCCCAAACCTCATGATATCTAGGTTTGGCCAATCAGATTCCATCTACTTAAATCTTGAAAGGAAATGGCTGGATTTTATTCGTTCCAGCAGCACCTTGATGGTTGATAATGCCTCTCCTGTCTCCAAACCTGGTTGTCCAGCCTCCCCACTGAATCTTTGACTCAATGTAATTGGAACTAAGACTTAAAAGAAGAGAATGTTAATTTAGTAGAGGAGAAACATTGAATTTCATTGACTCTCAGATAAGTCAAAGAGGTAGCAGAAGTCAAGTAGAAGGCTATGAGGAAAGAATTCAGAATAAGGACTAAAGCACTTATTCACGAAATTAAAATTACATGAAGTTGGGAGTCCAACCTCAGTTAAGACTGTCAATCAAATAACATGTAAGAAATGAGAATAAAAGCACTGAGAGAAGAAATGATGTAATTTTAGTGCAATATATGAGGCTGGCTATAAAGAGGAGCAATTGATACATTAAAAATGGAGTTAGAAATGGAGTATGGGAGTCTTCACACTAAAGAATGGTAGAAGAAACTATAGCGCTCCTAGACATGGTGGGAGAAGAGATGTACATAAAAGTATGTGATCTATATTTGAAAGATGAATCAAAGCTTAAGAATGCATTGGAAGTTTGATGATTCTGGCAATAAAATGGTCAGAGTCATGTCCTATTTAAACGTACACACTTTTTTTATATCAATTATATCCTAACAAAAGAAAAAATTGTAGGATATTATTAAGAATATAGACTCTTGCTCTGGCTGGTGTGTCTATGTTGGATCATCATCCTGTACACCAAAGTCGCCAGTTCGATTCCTAGTCAAGGCACATATTTAGGTTGCAGGTTTGATCCCCAGTTGGGGCATATGGGAGGCAATCAATTGATATTTCTCTCTCTCTCACTCTCTCCCTCTCTCTCTAAAGATCAATGGACATATCTTCCTCTGGTGAGAAT
This sequence comes from Trachops cirrhosus, assembly GCA_028533065.1. Lineage (NCBI taxonomy): Eukaryota > Metazoa > Chordata > Mammalia > Chiroptera > Phyllostomidae > Trachops > Trachops cirrhosus. The sequence continues at coordinate 87,244,367 of CM052545.1, read as the reverse complement.
TAAAAAAAATATATAGACTCTTTCTTGCACACTACAATGGGATGGTGATGGAAAGATATTTCACACACATATGGAAAAAGAGGAATAAAGTCAGAATTAAGCAATGAGTAATTTCTGAAGCCAAGTATTTAAAAATACTTTGTAAGACAGATCAAATTGAAAGGTGTCTTTTAAAATTCAAATTTCCAATAGACTGGAATCTATACTTAAGCAAAAAGAAAAACAAGAAAAAACAAAACAGTAGAGATGACAGGATTTTTGAAACGTATATGAAATAGAGCTTGTGACATATAAAACACTTTGCCACTCTCATCTGTTTTTTTAAAACCCAGAATATTGACATAAATAAAAAAACTACCATAATTGGAATTGTGGTGGTTGAGAAAGAAATGTTGATTTATGAGAAAAGAATCATCAAGATAAGTAAAATTTTGCTTCCTTAAGTTGCCAGAGAGTGAATGAAGCAGATTTAAACTAAAATAAAAGGAGGTTCTGAAAGGCAAATGTGAAGGCTCAAGCTTTGAATAGGAACAGAAACATTAGCGTTCTCAGGTGGTATTTGAATTACTGAACTATGGGTAGAAGTTCTTAGTTAACCAGTTTACTCACGTAAGGTCTGAGAGAAATTTCAGGGGGACAGTGAGAAGAGCCAGGTGGATAAATACACAGGTAGGTAGGTAAATAGATAGAAAGATAGGTAGGCAGGCAGAGAGAGAAATAATTCCTTTTTCAGATGGAGAAAATAGAATAAAATCAACATGTGGCCTATAAAGAGTTTCGATGACATAAATGTTCAAGAACATACCACTCAAAATGCACTTGTAGACTGTGGACCACGATGAAAGTGTTTCCAAGTAAATGACACTGCCCAGGGGGTCACAGCAATATTCTCTTGTTTAGAATGAGAATGCGGAAGCTGAAAAAACTCAGTGACATGAACTCACTGTGTTATAAAAAAATCTGATGGACGGAAATAATAAATACCTGGGTGCCATCAGCAAATCACACCAGGTAGAAGTCAGCGTAATTTAAAGATGAGTGAAAAACAAAAAGGTGAAGTACTTACACAAATACTACACAAAGATGTGGGGAGAAAGAGAACTCTTCCAGTGAATCAGTACAGAGAGAACTCTTCCCGACTCCTTTTATGAGGATAGTGTAACCTCGATACTGAAAAACCTGAGAAGGACTTTGTGTGAAGGGATGAAATAAATGACCTAAATAAATGTATTCACCTAAGGGAACCATGAACTGAATGACTCAATATTGTGACAATTTCTCCCCAAATGAACCCATAGATTCCACACAACTCTGATTAGAATCCCAACGTGTATTTTTGTAAAATTAACAAGCTTCTTCAAAAATATATTTGAAAATACAAAGGACGAAGAAGAACTAAGACAATCTCTAAGAAGAACAAACTTGGAGGACTTGTACTACCAGGTATGGAGACATTATAAAGCTATAGGAATTTTCAAAGTGTGATGTTGGAATAAAAATAGAAAATTATAAACAGGAGAAAAAAATCCAGAAATTGACCCACGTGTGACACGTACAGTCACCTAATTCAGGACAAGATGCCAATGCAGTGTCATAGGAAAAGCATTGATCGGTGGGTGAGTGGAGCGGCATCTACCGAGGATTCCCTAACTGCCTCTCCTGTCACACCTTTGAGCCTCGAGGAAGCCCACACATGCCTTTGAATGGACCCTCTACGGGTCTCTTCAAATTATCCTGACTTAAGTGGGTTTCTGGTCTCCTGCGGGGTCTCTGAGAAACACGAGGCAGGGGTTCCTCAGGGCATGCACAATCACACAGCCATTTCTCCTGCATTTAGGCAGAAACATCCTCTCAGCAGCTTCATCTGTTGCTGTCCTATCCTCTCCTAATGATTTTTAGGGGGGGGGAGAATAATTTCTTCTGTCAACAGGGTATCCAGCATTAAAACCAACAATGGCTGGTGGAAATTTATACGTTATGTACAATGAAAATCCATCCCTCTTTGTCTTTTATGCTTATCACTGAGTTCATAGGATATTGCTGTTAAGAAGGGGCCTTGGATACTATCAAATCCAGAGGTTTCCAAATGGGTGTTTCTGTTTATGCCCTGATCTATTTTCTAAATTTCAAAAGGTTAAGTGGAAATTATTCATTTGTCTAGGATGAGACCACACAGGTTATTTGGTTGTTTGCAATGTGTTTAGTGGACAAAATCTTCCTGAACACACATCCCATATGAAAAGTTTGGGGACTATCCAACCGAGCTTAACTTCCTCCTTTTACTATATCTCAGAGAGGTTATAGCTTATCCAAATGCACTCAGTGAGCTTGTTGCATAACTTGGAATGCAGCCCTGGTTTCCTTGTTCCTAATTAGTCCTCTTTCCATTACACAATCCTCCTTCTTAAATGAAAACTTCCTTTAGCTTTATATCCATGTTTCCTTGGGATAAGTCTCCGAAGAGCAAAGTGCCAGGTAAGTGTAGCCTTGCTACTCCAAGAGTGGTCTGAGAACCAGCCGCATGGAGACTTGTTAGAAGTGCACACTCCCAGCCCCCACCCCAACCTACAGCATCGCAGAAGTGTCTGGTGGTTCCTATACATGTGAGAATTTGAGGCACACTGGCCTGTGGCCTTGCCAATTTCAAATCTATGAATGACACCTGTAGGTGGTCTGTCCCCAGCATCCAGTTGTACAGGATGTACAGAAAAACAGGTAAATGCCTGTTTTTCACCACCTTCATCACCTGTAGTGTAAGTGACTGTGAGAAGTCTCACAAGGAGGAGGAACGGTCTGAAACCTCTTTCTTCCCAAAACAGAAGGGTGTCACTGCCTTACTATGACCCCAGCAGCCTAAGAGTCCTTTGCTTCCAGAATAAAGTATTTCTGAATGGCCCGGGGTTGGTTGTCTTCAGGAGTTAGAGCTCCTTGAGAACACGTGTTTCTTCTACCTCATTGCCTGAAAGCTGCTAATGGAAAATAGGAAATGAAAATTGATGGAGATAGGGGACGGGTGGGGGGGAACCCAGCTGGACAAAGGGAAATCATTTGGAAATTAAAAACAAAACAAAACATGAATCCAGGAGTCTGGGAGTTGAAAAGGGAAGTTTTATGTAATTCTAGCCGGTTGATGTCATTGCAACCAGTTCTCTGACTGACTAGAGAGGCCAAGGGGAGGGCGAGGTAGAGGTGGGAAGAACACAGCCATTATCCTTTGGATCTGAGGCTTGGCCTTCTGCATGCACGATGAGGTCAGGAAGAACAAAGAGATGTGTCTGAGCAAGGGCCAGGGCCATTTCCCTGCAGAGATGATTCTGCAATCCCAAAGAGGGGCCCACAGAGAGTTTAAAAGCTCTGTCATCCCTTCTGGGCCTCCCTCTCCCCCCACCAGTCTTTCTGTGGCCTCCCAAGCCCAAATGGCTCAGTGAGGCGTCCGGGTTTCTAGCTCATCTGTGTTCAGGAATGGGAGGGTCGGGGCCACTGACACACACCGGTATCCGGCAGCCTATTATTTCCTGCCTGTCTTGGCTCCCCTCCAAGGCCCAGCATGACAGGTGGATGAAGTTCACGAGAAAGCTCCACAATGGGCCAGTTTTCCAGGAATGCTGCTGCTGACTGGATTCACAAACTAAGCCATCTCCTCCACCCAGGCTGAATGGAGAGCCAGCTGAATGGGGCAGAGTTGGGCTTCCCCCACCCTCCATCTCCAGTGCGGATCCTGTAATTGTTTCAGCTGGTATAAGCAACTCCCTACTCAGCCTCCAGGGTTCCAAGTGCTTCCTCATGCCTCTGTTCCCAAACCAATGACCCTCAGCTGAGGACTGGAAGGAAGGGCAAGTGCCACCAGGGAGCATGAGAATGAGGGAGCACGAGAATGAGGGAGCACGAGAGCCTCTGACTGCTTTAGCAAGAAAAGCCTCAGGGTGATTTAGTAATCATTGTGGAAGGAGGGACTGGAGAGGAGCAAGAACGGGCTCCAGCTCTCTGTAGGTGATCCAGGAAAATGTAATGCGCCAGACTGAATTTAGAGGAAGAAATGACTCCTTTTGAGATTGAAGCTCCTAATAGTGTCTGACCTTCTGATATTCTTGACTTTTTCCCCCCCAAGAAAAACTAAGTTAGGGGTCCTTGTCAATAGGGCATTGCCTGAGGCTGAGCAGTTGGAAACAACCGTGAAGCTGTCACATGTGGGCCATTCACCAGAGCACTCACTGAGCACCTACTGCAGCCTCCACTGTACTTACAGGAGAAGCAGAAGGGGAGGCCATGCAAAGCTATAGAGCAGTTGCTGCTCTCCTGGAGCTCAGGCAAGCAAGCAAGACAGACACGCAGGTGGATAAACTATAGTGTGGTGTAGCTAGCATTGATATGGACACGTGTACAAATGCCATGGCCACACAGAGGAAGGAGACACAGGAAGAGATGCAAGTACCAGGGAGGGGAGAGTTTCACTCTTTTTGATTCTGGTAAGCAGAGCCAGAGTGAGATGGGCACACTGGATTTTAAGGCAGAAATCCTGATAATAGAGTTGGCAGTCAGGAAAAGAAACTTTGGGTCAAAGGGCAATCAGTGGGCCAGGGCCAGCATGTCTTTGATCTTGGGCTCTCTTTGAATGCTAAATAATCACCCTCTCTTCCCACTATGAGCCCTGGTGCCAACTGGGGAGGCATTTGCAGAAGTCCTTAGAATGTTCCCAAGAACCATCATGGCTGCTGGGAGCACTAGCATCAGACTCCACACAGATATCCGAGACATTCGGAGAAAAATCATTTTGGGATAGAAGTATGTATTTCAAGGTCATGGTCAGTATTTAAGTGACTTCTATTGTTGCTTCCATTATTAAATACTAAGCTTGTCTTCCCAGTGCAAAGTAATGAACCACAGGAACCAACCATTCCCCACCTGAGACAACTTCTATCCCACCCACAGATGGGGTGGGGGAGATTACTTGAATTCGAGGCTAATAAACCCTCTTACTGCCTTTGCACAAGGTTTAGAAAAAGGATGAACAAAAAGACTGACTCATCTCTACATGTATTAAATACCCTCTGCATGTATAAAATAAGGTCTTTGAAGATTATATTTTATGTAGGAAAATATTTCAGTTTCTTAATAAGTCTCTAGGCTACATTTTTTTAGATATTAAAGTTTATTCTTGAGAGGAAGGGAGTATGTGTATGTGTATAGAAACATATGTGCATCTTTGAACCAATATTTATTTGCTTAGCAACTGCAAAGAAAGAAAAAGCATATCTTGATGTCATGCTGATATGGATCTATCAAAGGGGACCACACTTGGAGGAATGGAATCCACCTTGGGATGTTCATTCTTTTTTTTAAAAAAAACTTATTTTATTGATTATGCTATTACAGTTGTCCCAATTATCCTTCCCTCTTTGCCCTCCTCTGCCTGGTAGCCCCATTCTTTCCAGCAATGCCCCCCACCTTAGTTCATGTCCATGGATTGTACATATAAATTCCTTGGTGTCTCCATTTCCTATACTATTCTTCACATTCCCCTGTTTATTTTGTACCTACCAATTATGCTTCTTAATCCCTGCACCTTTTCCCCATTCTCCCTCTTCCTCCTCCCAGCTGATAAACCTCCAAGTGATCTCCATATCTATGATTCTGTTCCTGTTTTGGCTGTTTGCTTAGTTTCTTTTTTTAGATTCAGTTGTTGATAGTTGTGAATTTGTTGCCATTTTAGTGTTCATAATTTTGATCTTCTTTTTCTTAAATAAGTCCCTTCAACATTTCATGTAATAATAGCTTGGTTATGACAAACTCCTTTAGTTTTACCTTGTCTGGAAAGCACTCTATCTGCCCTTCAGTTCTAAATGACATCCTTGCTGAATAGAGTAATCCAGATTGAAGGTCCTTGATTTTCATCACTTTGAATACTTCTTGCTAGTCCTTTTTTGACTACGAAGTTTCTTTTGAGAAATCAGCTGACAGTCTATTGGAACTCCTTTGCATGTAACTCTGCTTTTCTCTTACTGCTTGTAAGATTCTCTCTTTGTCTTTAACCTTTGGCATTTTAATTATGATGTGTCTTGGTATGGTCATCTTTGGGCCCACCTTGTTTTGGACTCTATGAGCTTCCTAGACTTGTATGTCTATTTCCTTCACCAAATTAGGGAAGTTTTCTTTCATTATTTTTTCAAATAAGTTTTCAATACATTGCTCTTCCTCTTCTTCTTCTGGCAACCCTAGGATTTGGCTGTTGGTATGTTTGGAGATGTCCCAGAGGCTCCTTATACTACCCTCACTTTTTTTTTAATTGCTTTTTTCCTTCTTGCTGTTCTGGTTGAATGTTTATTTCTTCTTTATGTTCCAACTTGTTGATTTGAATCACAGCTTCATCCTCTCCACTCTTGGTTCCCTGTAGATTTTTCTTTATTTCACTTTGTGTAACCTTCATTTCTTCCTGGATCTTTTTTATATTTTTGCCATACTCACTGAGTTCTTTGAGCATCCTGACCACCAGTGTTTTGAACTCTGCATCTGATAGGTTGGTTATCTCTGTTTCATTTAGTTCTATTTTGGGATTTTGTTCTATACATTCATTGGGCCACATTTCTTTGTCTCCTCAATTTGGCAGCCTCCCTGTGTTTGTTTCTGTGTATTAGGTAGAGCTACTTTGACTCCCTGTTTTAGTAGTGTGGCCTATTGTAGAAAAGACACCTGTAAACTGTATGGGACAAAGCCTTAGGAATTCTCCAGGGCATTGCCACTGGCTTCACCATTTTGTGGCTCTGTGTGAGGAGAGGGCTCAGAGAGGGGACAGCGCTGTTGCTTGGCTTCTAGAGGTTTACCTGGCACTTGTCCTGTTTCCAGTCACTTCACTTACTCACTTCCTATATGTGACTGGTGCTCTTCCAGCTGTTGTCCTGGTGCTGGATTCCGGAGGGGCTGGGTCTGTGTAGTTCTAAGTCTGTGTGGGCCCTTTAAGCAGAATCTCCTGAAAATTCAGTAGTTTCTTCCACTGCCCCAACCCCCTTGGTTTTTACAGCCAGAAGTTATGGGAATTTTTCTTACTGGCACTGGAACCCATGGCTGTGGAGTCTGGCCTCGGGCTGGGATCCCTTGCTCTCAATGTATCCCTCCCAATTTTATTCACTGCATGTGAATGTGGGACTGCTGGTTCCACCACCACTGCCTTTCTGCACCACACTGTGTCTCTGTGCCTCTGCCCATCTCCACGTCTCTGCCCCTCTGCCCATCTCCGCATCTCTGCCCTTCTGACCCATCTAGATGAATTTGGCTCCTTTAAATCCTTGTTTGTTGGACTTGCAGACAGCTTGATTTTCTGACAGTTCTGGGTGTTATTTGTTTTGAGGTGTAGCTGTAAGTCCTTCTGTGGTTGCACAAGGAGGCAAAGAGTGTTTACCTATGCCTCTATCTTGACCAGAAGTTGGGATGTTCATTCTATTGCAATGCAAAAGTTCACCCTTGGACTGTCTTGCCAGAGTTCCTATCCTCTTCCCTATTTTCCCTTTCCCTCCCCTAGATATTATTCTAAATGGAATAAATGAGACTTTGGAGAATTGCTGTAAATTAATGTTATACTATTGTTGATGGTACAGAGGTACTATACTACCTCTCTGGAAAAAGTTTGAAGGACACCTAAGAAATGAGATTACTTATAAAGTCAAGGTTTAATGCAAAGGCTGAACTCTTTGAGAGAAATGGCCACTCTTAGGAGAGAAGAGTCCAGCTAGCTAGAGAGTCCAGATTATGCTCTACAGGAGCTTCCTTTGTGATGGTTTTAAATGACCTTTACCTCTTGCTTTGTTCTATAAAAACAGTCATATTTAATTTTAAGTTTAAAGTTGGTTTTTCCTACTTTATAATCCCCCTTTGATTATAACAACCATTTGGTAAATTTTAATTCACCTTTAAAGACTTCTGGGAATAAGATCATAGGAATTAAAGCCTCTCTGTTTCCTCTTTATTGATTGTGATTCTTGTTACAGTAGTAGTATGGGCCTAAGAAGAAGAGTTGCCTAGGCATTTTTGATGGGAGTAAACCTGAGAACAAAGATCTTTTCCAAAAAAGATACCGGAGGAAGAGCAGGTTGAAAGAGATTTGGATATTTGGATACAGGAGGAATTATAAAAGAGAGAATGCTGTTAATTGACTCAAGACGATAAAGCATACAAACATGACTCACTTTTTCCAATGAAGTCATTATTCACCCATCCTGCCTTGGCCCAACTTGCTTTCCCAGTTGTACCCTATCTTTATAAATGGCACCACCATCTATCTAGTTTCCAAGTCATCAAGAAGTTCTGTGTCAAGTTTGATTCTTTCTTTTCCTCACTCCCTACAAATAACCAGTCTTAAGAGCCTTATTGATTCTATTTTCCTTAATACTTGTTATATTTTTATTTGATGCTGCTATGGAGAAAGACATCACAAAAGACATCAAAGGGGGATGCCACTGAATTTTGCAACTAGAAGAGTTTTAGTGACCTGTGAGGGAGCAGTTTCAGTAGCATTACCAGTTCACATTACCAGGGGTTAAGCAAGTGTGAGCAATGAGGAAGAAGACATGGCTGATGTATCTAAGTATTTGGGATTGATGTTATTCAGTAGATGCTCTGATTAAAGAGAAAAAAATTCCAAGTTACACCTCCCTTAATGGTCGAAATGAATATGAACTCTTCACATTCCACTGTTCTATTTAATAATCCCCCCCCTTTAAAAATTAATTCTACCTTCTGGAGAAGTAATTATAAAAATTATGCTAATAGTAATTTGTGAGAATGTTAGCCTTTCTCACGATAAGAAGCTGGGAAGCAAAATTTCACCATTTATGCAGAAATAAAATAGAAGTTTAAGAACCTCCTGGATTCTGAGATGGTAAATAATTTTTTGCCTGAACCTTATGCCTCATTTGTCTTATGAGTACCAGACTTTATATATGTATGAATTATTCTTAATTTCCCAGCTGACTTTCTGTCAGCTAAACCAGTTACCTTACTATTTGTGCAGCCTTGGTTTATTTTTTTTCCTCGATGTTTTTATTTTAAGTTATTTTCTCCCATCTCTCCATCAGTCTACAATTACAGTCAACTTCCAGAGGGTGATTTAAAACATATAAAGAATCTAGCAGCCAGGGTATTTAGGTTTGAGTATTGGCTGCCCCACATAATGGTTGTATGAACTCGGAGGAAAACTTAATGCCAGATGCTCAGGTTCCTACCTATGAAATGCGCCACCTCATTACGGGTTGACACAAGGGCTAAACAAAGCCAAATAGGTAAAAGTGCCTGACTCACAGTAAACAATAAATGTCAGTTTCCTCAGACACCTTCCAGAAAGTTTCCTGCTCTTTCTTGCATTTCAAATTTCCTGCAGATATCGCTACACTTAAAGGCTTTCTCATACCTCACACTCAATGTACCAGGACTGACGGAAGTCACCATTTTTCAGCATTTTTCTCCATGTTTTTGTCAATACTACCATCAGCCTATTATTTATCACATATTTCTACCCTGACCCATTTCCACCTCCACGGAGACCTGGCAGAGACCATGAGGTACCCCAGACAGTTAGTGTCCCCAGAGGGAAGGGTCTGATACTTCATACCACCTCTCAAGTATTCTTTTCTTTTTTTTTTTTGGAAGGATTTTATTTATTTCTTTTTAGATAGAGGAGGAGGGAGGAAGAAAGAGGGGGAGAGAACATCAATATGCCAGAGAAATATCCATCAGTTGCCTCTCATACACCCCCAGCTGAGGACCTGGCCGGCAACCCAGGCATGTGCCCTAACAGGGAATCAAACCAGGGACTGGTTTGCAGAGCGTTGCCCAACCCCCTGAACCACACCAGTCAGGGCTCCTCTAAAGTGCTCTTGTCGAAAACACGAATCTGAATCTGATCAAGGCTTTACCCTTAAATGATAATAACATTTGTTACTAATTATGATATAATTATTGATAAGTAAATAATAAAATACAAATAAGTAAATCATGTAATTATAAAATTATAATTATACTATAATCATGGATTATAAAATTAACTATATAACATTGGTATAGAAATTAAAGGGAATACAGGGATCAAAGGACATGTAAATGATACCATGAGAATTTAACCAGCAAAATACAGACTATGGGAAACTCTGCAGGACAAACAACTCAACTTCTTCACAAATAAGAAGTGGTGGGTGGTGGTGGAAAGAGTGATGGAGGAGGGAAAAAAGACAAAGTGTATCAGTGTATTGCAAGTGGGCAAGTTCTTTGGTTTTTGATTCAGAAAATTGTGAGACAACATGGGACATTTAAATACTGACTAAATGCCTGGGATAAAGGCCATATGGCTAATTTTTAATATATAATAGTTGTACTTAGATTTTTAGAAAGTCTTTATTATTTAGAGACACAACAGAAATATTTACAGGTGAAATGATATGACATCCGGTACTTTAAAATAATCTGAGGTGAGGCCATTAATCCACTAAGATGGGCCATGGGTTGGTAATTATTAAAGCTGGGTAATAAGTGTATGGTGAGTCATTATATTTTCTCTTTACTTTAGAATATGCTTGAGATTTTCCTAATGTAAAAGTCTTTTAAATTCAGATTCCTGGGTTTTGCCCCCGTAGAAATTCTGATGCCATAGATCTACGGTGGTACTCAAAAATCTAAATTTTTAAAAAGGTCCCCAGGGGATTTGGAATCAGATGACTCCTCCAGCACAATTTGAAGAAATTAGACCAGACAGTGCAGTTGACTGGAATGGAGAAAAACAAGTAGGAGAAAGTGGCTGTGTCTTTAACAGAGCAGGTGCTTGAGATAAACATCTCCCAATTTCATTGGATCATTGTTGACAAATAACTGCCCCAAATTATAATAGTGTTTGTGTGTAATAATCATTCAGGATGTAATTACTGGCACTATTTCCTGACGTGGGTCTTTTTTTCCATCAGATTTTTGAAGAGTCCTCTAAGGCTTGCCATGTGAGCGAAGGCTAATTCCCTGATTAGATAACCATCCTTGTGAATGCTTTCTTCCTAATCACAATGCTAGGAGAGATGTTGCCAGGCCTTCCAGGAAGGGAGAGACACCCAGTTGTGACCCATTAAATTGACATCATCAGCTCCCACTCCACCCCTTCCAGAAGGAAAGGCTCTTATAACCCTGGGAAGGGGAGGGAACAGAGAGGTGACCCAACCGTCCATCCCAGTGCTGTCAGGTCACATCACATCTCACAGGCTCCCCACCCCCTTTTCCTTTCCACTTGGAGACTTTTTCAGCTGGAAAGTGCTCCAGGCCCTGGGGTGGGTAATGCCGACAGGGCTGGCTGCGTCACAAGGCCAACTAGCTGTAAATGGAAGGTCCTGCCTCAGATTCTCAGAACACAGTCCCTCTCTGGCACTTAACCCACAGGTGACCCTCCCAGCAAAGTCAGCACAAAACACTGCTGCTGGCTGAGGCTCCCTGGGATCGCAAGCACGAGTCCCATCCAGGCCAAACTCCGCAGTCCTGCCAGCGACAGAAAAGCGGTCTTCCAGAGGAACCTCTGCCTTGTCTTGAGCGGTTCCAGCCTTCAGACCTGTGTGGGATCAGCTCACCTCAGGGTAGGTAGATGGAGTGGCTGCATTCCACCCCTTGCCCAATACACTGTGGCAACGGCCTGGACTCTCCTGCACAATGCACTCCTTGAACCCTGTTGGTAAGGTAATGAGATGATAGCAAACATGGGCACTGTTTATATCCTGATTTTTTCTTAGACAAAAGCCTTCAGATCAGCTCAGGGTGAGGGCTGAGATCAGGTAATCTTGCTTCAGGCTCTGAGTATTTAACTCCCTCAGTTCTTTGTTATTTGCCTTGACGCAATCAACTTGCCTATTATATCCTTTCCTGCTCCTTCTCCCTGGAGGTAACCTGCGCTCCAGCCAACCCTGGGCTGTGTGCATTTCCCTGAAGTGTCCCACTTGTTCTCCCATCCTTGCTCTTTCTTCTTCCTGAAATGCTTTCCTACCCTCAACATCAATTTCTCTCATTAAAATCATGGTCCAGCTTCAAAGCCTTTTAGGGTACAATTGAACCAAACTGACACTCTCATTAAAGTGACCTCCTTTGTACCTTCATCACATTCTGATAAAAATAACAACACTCTTTTGTCACTCACATTTTTTCCCTTTTCTTGTATTTTTCTTATTGTGGCATCATGGCCCGCTGTATTCTTGCCCCAAGAATCCTTCCATTGCAAACTCCTTGATCTCAATGGCGATTTATTATTCAACTTCTGATTTCTTCCAGCTTCAAAAAATCTATTGAATTGAATATATGCAATCCTGTAATACACACTTAGTTTTCACTTATCAAATATATCACTTCCTTTTCCTTTATCAATTATATAGTTAAATGTACAGGGAAGTTAAATGCTGCAAGGCATTAACCCAGTGATAAATCTTTATACAATTCAAACAAAAACGCCTTAAGCAACATTGAATTTTATGTCTTTGCTAAATCTGTATTTGCACATACTAACCACCTGAAAAATGAATTGCCAGTGTATTTTGAATGTCATGCTCAAAATGTTCTCCACGTTACATAGATGAAGAAGCAGAGTCGGAAAGAGAGCTGCAGAGCTGCCTGGGGAAGTTAGTATATTCAGAAGTTCACCTCCGTCTTCCTTCCTCTTTTGTGATTTCTGATTGGATTGGGTATGTGAGGAGGGAAAGGGCAGCCCTCTGGGGAGATTAATAATAAGGTCTGAAGGATGAAGATCAAAGAGCGGCTTTGGCTGCAGACCACGTAGTAACCGGCAGAGGCTCTCTGATCTCCAGGCTCCTCCATACCCCCTGTAATCTCACACTGCATTTTGCACCCATACTTCGGGTCAGCACCCTTCTCAGTTACACTCCACCCTTGTTTCTCCAAAGCTTCACCTTCTGCAGGACTATAGGTTGCCGTTGACCCGCATAGACCCACTGTCTAGCCGTCAACGCCACCAACAAAAGTTTCACAAAACTGATCTGAAACTAATTTTTAGTTAGTATAAAAGCTCAGGGAAAGTTTGTTTAAACTTTTCTTAAAATGCATACCTAAAATGAATTATCCTAGTTGGTCTTCTATAGTATTTAACTAGAGTAAGTAATTTACAACCATGTCATGAACCTTATAAAAATTTGCCTTTTAAATCATCTGTTGCATGTCGTCTAGAAGTCACTCCACAGTAATCAGGTGGTAAATGGGAATGGGCGGGAGGGTCCAAATGAACCGAAACTCGTCCTGAGTTGACAGTTGTGAATGAAGCTGGAAGAGGGGTGTCTGGGGGTTCACTGCGCCATTCTCTTATTTTAATGCATGCTTGAAGTTTTCTTTATAAATTTTTCTTTAAAAAAATCTGTTTTGTCTTCCAATTCTGCCTCCACACAATTCTGGCATGACTCACTTTTTCAGAAGATAGGAATCACTTAGCTGGGTTATCTGCTTCCTTTGCATTTCTTCTTTGCATTTCTTCTTAACCCAAGTTGTATCATCTTCTTTCCCGGACCCGGCCTGGTACAGCACAGCTCCGTCTGCTCGGTGAACCGCAGGTGTTGCGCACGGAGTGGCCCAGGGATCTTGGGCCTTGCCCGTCTGGATGCTCAGACTCTGTTCGTAACCATTTAAAAATATGCCATGGTAGTGGGAGTTCCAAGAGTGGTTTTATCTTCTCTGGGAACTTCAGCTACTGCCACTGGGCTGCAAATAGATACTAGGACGGTGGCTTGTGTGCAAAAGTTGTTGTGTTCTTTTTCTCTTTCTCATTCCTTCTCTCTCCCTCTCGTTTCCTCTATTAGAAAAAGCCTCTATTGATGGGCAGTTACCAATGCAAGGATTCACGAGCTCTCTGCTGTTAAATATTTCCAGGATATCAATGAACAAAGCTGTTTGGACTGCTGCGAACGACACAGGAAATCGGTCCCCTGTGTCTCCTTTTGGGGGACTTAAATTATATTCTTGGTCTGGGAGGAAAATACCCATACTCAGATCCCCAAAACGAAACCCTGTGTGAAAAAGTGACCCTCAATTTGTGCTTCGTAAGTGTCTAGGCACCAGCAAGTCACACAGAGCATTTCTTAAATCACACCAGCAGACAAGAGAGGCTTGCCATTTGACCCACAGCAGAGTTTGTCCTGCATAAACCCCGTCCCAAACATGATTCCGCCCAGTGGGCAGTTTGCTACCACATCAGTCACTGGCAGGCATCCCTTGATGGAGCCTGTCTGATTCCACGAGGCCCAAGAGACTCCTTGAACAAGCAGGAAAAGCAAAGCAAAGAAAAAGAGCAGCACAGCTGGTTAGAACCCTGGGCTGTGGAGGAAGGCGGCCAGAGAGGCTGGATTTACGACTGTCCATCACCCCTCTCATTTTGCACAGGAAAGATATTTCTTTAATCCACCTGTTCAATTATTCATCATGCTATGTGTTTCCTCTTAATTGTCATTCAGGCAAAGCCTTTATGTTGTAAGGGGACACCCTAGAATTTTTTAATGACCTTAGGCACAGTGATTGACACTGGATCCTGGAGTCAGATGTTCCTAGTGACGCAACTTGTTCTTCCAGTAGCAGAAAAGCTTCCTGCCATGATTAAGTTAGAACTGTGAAAGTGCGAAAATGTGTTGTCAGCCTTCCTCTGATGCAAGCGCTTTTATTATAGAGTCTAGTTGCAGAGCAGTGAAGCAACAGATGCCTTGCCTCCAAATCTCCCTTCTCTCTCTGGACTAGCCACGGTGTATGGGAAGGCAACCTGGGCCGGACCCCTGAAATACCAACAGTCACCGTCACGCCTTCTCCAAACTTACGGTTGTTCGGGCTCTACCGCTCCCCTCTTGTCTATTTCTTCTTCTGGGTTCACAGGACAATGTGATCCTGACTGGTCTCTGACTGGCAGGCTGCCAGTCTCTGAACTCTCATTAACTACCCCAGTCAAGCAAAACAAGAAGCAATCCATTCTGCATTTGAACTTGACGTGGAAAATCATCTGTGTTTGCTTTTCTCGATAGGAGGCTGAGATGGAGCAAAAGTGTAATTCTATTTTTTTTGGACGTGGCCTGCATTGCCCTGTGAAAACGCTTGAGAACCTGAGAGCCGTGGGTATCAGAGCCACTGTGACTCAACGCCGGGTGATCCGTTCCCTGTTAGAACAACACAAAGGGCCTTCTCAGCGCCCCCTGCTTGGGTTACCGCCTCTACTCTTCCAGGTTCCTGTACAAAGAGACTTTTCGCATGTGTGTGAGCCCTGAGTGATTAGTCTCAATGATTACTGATTCATTAATTAACCAAAGTTGAACCACCACTAATGCATTGAGACCAAAACACATATAATGAATGCTATAGCCTATAAAACCTGTGATTCACTTAGAAAGAAGGAAACCAGCAGAAAGTCTGTGGCGTTCCCACTACTATTACACTTAAGACTCTTCCAGGTATTCGTTACAAATGATTGTAGGCATTTTGTTCCCATTCTACATCAATATCAGAGGTGCTGAAATCAGTCTAAATATATGAGGCTCATACATAGATTGAAAAGTTGACCCTTTAGGCTTTTTTTGCTTTGGTAAAATGATACCTGAACTACCTCAGCCAGACTTATCTTAATGTAATCACGAAAAGGTTCTTGTCACTGCTCGAATTTCCATTGCCTAGACGTGTTTCACACACTGTGTGTAAGTACCAGGCGAATGAGGGGGCTGGTGAATGGACGGAGCGGAACCCTGACACCTCACTAAGGCTGCCGCACACCAGAATCAACTTCAGCTCTCTATTTTTTCCTTGTCGTGTTTCTCCAAGTACGCCTTTATTTCCTCCTTTCACTGTATGTCCTTTTAAAGTGAATTATTGCTCATTATCATAACTCAAACAATATAGAGAAGTCTAAAAAAATTGTCTCCTTTTCCTTGAATTAACACCCCAATGATGTAAACGCTCTTAAATGATTCACCATATGTTCCACAATCTTTCTTTGTTTAAACAAGCTCAAACACACTTCCAATGTAGTTTTTAAGAATCATACTGTATGAGAGATATTAGTTGAAAACTTGCTTTTTCACCTAATGCATTGCAGATATTCTTTCAAATTAATATTAGTGTAGCCCAGCCTGCCTCATTCACTTGACTAGCTACATAGTGTATGTAACATGTAAATGAACCATAATTCATTCAAGGTTGTTTTTGCAAGTGTACATGCAAAGGCTGACGGTGAAGAAATAAATATTTTTGTAGTTGTATTACATCTATGACTTTCAGATAAATTTCTAGAAGTGAAATTTGGAATAAAGTCCATACACATTTAAGTTTCAGTAAAATATGGCCACATTCCATATTCCTGGTCCCTGACCAACAGTACATTATTCAGTCTTCCACTTCACTGTAAATCAATGGAGAAATATAAAGGTGTCATTATGGTTGTTAATTTGCATTTCCCAGGACATTTGGGGTTTTTCTGTTTGTAAATGCTGATCTTGGGTTCCACATTGAATCTACTGAGCCAGACTGTCTGGGCCAGCCCCTGAGAAGCCTGGTCTTTATTAAAAGCTGCGAGGTGAGTCCGAGACAGACAGCATTTGGCCAGGCGTTTGGGAGCCACTGACTCTCTGATTGAGACATAAGCTCTATCACAATGTAAGCTTCTATGCAGCAGAAAGAAAGAAGGAGCTCCTATCCTTTGCAACAGCATAGATGGAACTGGAGAGCATTATGCTAAGCGAAATAAGCCAGGTGATGAAAGACAAATACCATGTGATCTCACCTTTAACAAGAACCTAATCAACAAAACAAACAAACCAGCAAAATATAACCAAAGACACTGAAATTGAGAACAGGCTGACAGTGACCAGAGGGGAGAGGGGAGGGAATTTCAGGGGGAAAGAGGAAGGGTTTGCAGGAACAAGTATAAAGAACACATGGTCAAAAACAAGGGGTGGGGTGGAAACGGGAGGAAGGTGGGGAGGGCTGGGGGTGGGCTGGGATGGGAGTAAAAGGCAGAAAACTGTACTTGAACAACAATTAAAATTAAATTAAATTTGAAAAAAAACCTCAAAAGCAGCAAGAGTTGGTTAGAGAAAAATGTGCATTTTATAGACATGTTATGTTTTCTGCATGATTTGAAACTATACATTTTATTTCAGATGTTAATGAAAATCTGAATTCACCTCCTTAATGTTTTTGTTTTGTTTTGTTTTAATGTCTGTGTCCAGTTGGGAAGAACAGCAAATCATAGCCATAGGTTTAGCCAGCATCGAGACTTGTTAAAACATCTTCAGCTGTGTGCCAGGGGACACGGAACCCTGAGGCAGGGCATTCTGTAGGAACTTTCAGTTCCTGGGTTGCTGAGGCAGTGGCAAGATGGAACAAAAGACAGGAGACCCGAATCTGGGCATGCATCCTATTTCTATCACGGAGGAACTGTTTGATCACAAGCAAACCATTTAACCCCTCCAAGGTTAACCTCGGTTTTCTTACCTAAAAATGAAGATAATGTTTCATAGAGCTTCTGGAAGGAGTTAGCAAGGCAATGCAGGTGAAAAGGCGATGTGTACACCCAAGCACCATGCAAATGCCACCCAGCCCTCATCAGGGAGCTTGTTAGCATCGGGGTTGTTGATGAAATGGGTAAATGTGGATATGGATACACTGAACATAGACAACTTCTGACTGAGAAAGCAGAACGTTGATATGCATGTGGATTTGGAAGGGGAGGGGGTTCCTGCCAGATATGGTCAAATGGAAATTTCTGTGTCAACTCATTTTCTTGTGGTGTTTGCAATTTCACTCATGAGGGAACTGCTATTTTTCTATTAATATCCCATTTAAACTGATTTTTGTGTGGCTTCTGTTGTTTTGTGCATTACACAAACTCAAGGCCTATATCGGCTAGAAAAATTAGCTTTAAAATTAACTTAAAATTAACTTTATGATCGATAATAGTACTACTACCTAAGATACTGAGTACCGGTCATTGGCATAAAGCACTGTATATTTATTAACTTAATACTTGCTACGGTCCTATGAGTTGTACCGTTATTGTTCCCGTTTTGTTGACGAGGAAACTGAGGTGCATGGAGAAGTTAGTTGTCTTGTACAGAAACACACAGCTAATAAGTAGTAAAGATGAATTCCAACTCCAGGTACTTTGTCTCTCGAGTTCTTGCCTTTAGCCCCAGTGCTACACTTTCTTCAGGGAAGATAGTTATTGTTACGATGATGAAGAGGAAGAGTTTAGTTATGATAATATATTTTATTTGTGACCCTCATAGTGCTCTCAGATTGAAAGGAAGTGTTTCTGCTGAATTGAAACCTGAACATTTGCTTCTCTCGCCCTAAGTGTGAGCCCTATAGATATTGGAGTTATGCACCTCTTTTCTTGAACAGAATTTTGCAATTGATAAATCCCCTTAACACGTTCTTTCATTTCAGCCTTACAACAATCCAGTGCAGTGGAGAGGCTGAAGGCCAGCTTTCTCCGTGACCTGTCACCATTCACTCAGGGCCCCTCTGGGAGTATTCCTGTCTGCTCTTCCTCCCTGTCCATGGCTAATTCCTCTACCCTTCCTGGTCTTATCAAGTCACCACCAGCAGGAAGACTTCTTTGATTACCCCTAGAGTGTGTTACTTTTTCCTGCTATGCATTTTTTTGTCACATCCTACCTCTAGTTTCAGAAAGAGGCTGGCTGATAGGTTCTGAGTCTTGAATTTTCCACACCGGAAACTCAAGGAGGCTGAGGATGAGAGCATTAGCTCTGGTGGCCGAAGACACGGTCAGGTCCTGAGTCAGTCCCATGTTCATGAATAGAAGTGTCTTGATGACTATAAAGGGCCACAAATATATGGGGGTTATGATAAGGAGACCCAGCTTCAGATGGCAAATAATTCAGTAGTCATCTATGATTTGAGTCCTGGTTTCTCCAAACTGTTGACTCACTCTTGCCTTAGCTCAGACTCCTGACCCTGTGTTGCTCAGCTTCTGCTTAAGATGTTTATTCAAGAATCAGGCATTGAAAGACTTCGCTGTCCCAAGGAGCATAGAGTAATAGGTAAGTGGGTGGGTTCTAGAGTTTGAACTCAGATCCTACTCTATCAGCTGTGTGCTCTCAATTAGTAGGCTTAATCTGTGACTCAGTTTCCTGACCAGTAAAGTGAAGATAATAGCAGTACCCTCTTCACTGGATCATTGTGAGGATCAAAGGAGATTGTTCACGCAAAACTCAGAGCACGGTGTTGGAGCACAGTGAGTGCATGACAAAAGCCGTTGTCAGCGCAGTGAGCTGAATGCCCAGGCTCTGGTCTGGGTTCCTGGTCTCCGGGACACTTCCCCGAGGAGTTATCTTTTGTTGCTTTGCTTCTTCAAAGCCCAAATATAAATCTTATTTTTCCGCTTTAATTTTTTCTCTAATCTCTTTGCCCTTTCTTGGCCCAAGTCCTGGTGCTGCATCCCCTTTCTGAAATACATACTTTAAAAGCAAGCGTTACACTGAGCAGAGTGACTAAAATGAAGAAGAGGGAAAGTATAAAAAATTGATGAAGATGTAATGCATCCAGCTCTTTCTTAGGTGCCAGTAGGAAAATAAATCCATTTGACTATTTTTGAAATCTGTCTGGCAGTGAAGCTGGACACATACGTATCTTTTAGTTGAGGAATTGTACTCCTAGGTCTGTACTTAACAGAAGCGTGTATGTATGCACACTGGAAATCACATAGAAGAAATTTCACAGTAGCATGATATTAGTTATCTAATGCTAAATAACAAATTATTCCAAAACTGAGCAACTTTGAACAACAGACATTGATTACCTGGTGGTTTCTGTGGGTTCTGCAGGCATGCAAGGGACCTAGGCTGGGTGAAGGGCTGAGTGTATACAGTGTCTAGAGACTGTAATACTTGTCAGTACAATTTCCTTTTGCTCCTTCTTCTTTTCTTTTCTTTCTTTTTTTTTTTTAGTGGAGAAAAGGTCCATGAAGACAAAAGTTCTCAGGGCCCATGAAAGTCACATAATGCAGCCCTAGCTGGTGGTCCTAGCTGAGGGTCTGTCGGTGAGCTTTCAGTCAAGTTGACAGCTGGGGACACAGTTATCAGAAGATTCCACTGGGAGAGGATCCACTTCTAAGAGCATTCAGGTAGTTGCCAGAAGGTCTTAGCTCCTCTCCCTCTCTGGCTGTCGCTTAGGGGACTCAGTTCCTTACCATAGGGGCCTCGCCATGGCGGCCTGAGTGTCCCCAGGGCATCTCTATGACCTAATCTCAGAAGTGACATACTGTCTGCCACGTCTGCCATATCTGTTGCTCACAGAAGCCACCCCTGAGATGATACAGGAGGGCTGTGAATATCGGGAGGTGGGGGTCACAGGGGTCATTTCAGAGGCTAGCTGCCTTACGAATGATTTTTAATAGTATGAAACTAGAAACGATCCAATGTCCGTCAACAATGGACGTGGTAAATAGATGATGGCGTGTTTGTGCAATGGAGTTCTATACAGCAACGAGAATGAACCATTTATAACTACATGCAACAAACAATATGGACGTATCTCACAAACATAATATTGCAGAGAAGAGGCCAGGCACAAAGAGTACACACCGTACGATTCCATTTATATAAAGTTAAAAAATAGGCAAAACTACTCTGCGTGTGAGAGGTGAGGATAGTGGTCCCCCCTGAAGAAAATAGCTGATGGAAGTCAATTCAAGGTCGGGGAGGGGGCTTTGGAGTCTGGCAATATTTGGTTGCCTGACCGGGGCATTAGTTCCACAGGTTTATTTGTGAAATTTATTGAGCTGTACACTTTTCTCTATTGTACTTAAAAAAGAGGTTTTCAAAAGTAGGTGATGCATCATCTTTCTGGTCTCCCTTTCTTAAACAGGCATCCTGGAAATGATGCCGGTTATGGCGAAGCATAAATCTGGGATAGCTGTAGTGTCTGGTCAGCACACTGGTCCTGCTCTAGGCCTTACTTGGCTGCATCAGTCCCTTACGCTCCCTGAACTGTGGTTTGCTCCTCTGCAGAGCCGGGTGGGCCCTAGCACTGCCGGCCTCAAAGAGTGGTAGAGAATACTCCGTAATACCAGGCCCAGTTGAGTCTGCTGTGTTCAATACACAAGATTAAGGGCTAGGATGAAGGAGTCATGTAAAAGTCAAGTTTAAACGAAATTCCTTTGAAATTCCTTAGATAAACTTTAAATCACGGGGGTGCCCTTGGAGGAATTTACTTTGTTTCTCTAGATTTCTGCCCTGGTATTCGTTGCTGCCAGGCAGCTTTAATGGTGGTGGGGGGTTGGGGGGAGGGTTTCTCACTCTCCTGGTTTTTTGTTGTGGTTGAGGGCGCCTAGTGGAGTGTCCATATTAAATATACCTTTACAATGACGCCAGTATATGTGAAAGCCCTGCATCTTATAACGATATGAAGAAAATGTAAAGTATGACTCATCTTTCGGACAGGTGCTTTCCCCAGTTTATCTCGGGTCTAGAGCGCCTTGTGGATAATGTCAAGGTTAAACGAAGTAACTAAGTAAAGCCATTTAATCAACACAAGGGGCTGTTTGATGCTAAATGACATGTTAGGACAATGAGCAGAGAAGCTGAAGTTGACATTAGATATTATTATAAATAGCAATTTTGCAATTGTGTCATACTTTATATTTCACAAAATAATTTCTTAAAAATTAACTTTATTTTAAAGATGAGGCTTACCTTCTCAGGACCACTTGACTAGTTTAACAGAAGAGCTGGGGTCCATAACCAGATCTTCCAACTTCAAAACCATAATTCTTCCCAGGAGACCAGGGTATCTCCTCCCCTTCTCTTCCCCCTTCTTCTTTCTCTGCTGTCTTCCCTCTATCTGCCTGTCTGTCTGTCTCTATCTCTCTGAGTGTCTCTCTCTTCCTTTAGGGGTGGGGGTGGTACAAAGAAGTAAATTTGAAGACTTGTTACTGGCTGTCCTAAGCTCAGCCACCTGCACAACCCACCTGACCTTGAGTACCTTCTGTAGGCAAGATTCCGTGGATTATTTAAGACAGTGAGGTGGAAAGGGCAGGGTTACCAGTGTGGCTGTGGTTCTCACTTGGACAGAAACCTGCTCCATGGAATGAGGTTAAAAGTTGTTCCTGTGTCCATTCTCGGATGTGTGGGGTTTAGGGAAAACCCTGTTGGGAGATATGGCTAGTTTTTGATGACCCAGGATGGGGCCAGGTTGTCATTTTAATACACATGTGCCTACATCATGCGTATGAATGCATTTAACATCTGCTTATTGCTATATGATAAAAGCATTTGCAAAGACAAACCTTTCCCAATAAAGACACGTGTTATGAGATAATTTTGATATGGTAATTGAAGTCTGGTTTTGACTAGGACTGTGTGACCAAAGTCTCTCTAGACAGGGCAAGTCCTTCCCATACTTTCAAGAACCCAGAAATAGCCACTGTGAAGTGGCTTGGGGAGGAGAGCAGGGGTGGGCTCAATGGAGAATCTTTGCTGAGTCCTCAGATCCAGGAGAGAGAATTTCTGTCTCCAGATATGATCCCATGTCAGTCATTACAATATAAGTCCTTCCACGGTGTTTCTTTTGGGACTCAGGTAGCAGCATGAGGCCCCCTGGTGGCCTGAAGTAATTCGTGGGTTTACTTTTCAGGCATTTTGAAGGGCAGGTGTGGCTGGAGAAGCACAGGGTAGTAAAGACTCACCTGGGCTGGTGCTTACGGTGGGGGCAGGGTGCGGCGGGATGACCTATTTTTGAGAGAGTTGAAAACTAAAGTATTTGCTTTTACGTGATTAAAACCAATGGACTGTAATTCGGGATAAACCAGTCACTTTTTAATTTTTTATTCTTTAGTTTTTTTTTAGCAAACCCTTATTGAGTACATATCCTGCGTAAAACATTTTATTAGGCATCACATGGGTTGAGAAGAAGTGAAGACACATCATACACTTCTAAGGAGATTTGGAAGAGAATAAAACATTTATGGCACCAACATGGGAGAAAACAAATGTGCCCTCAGAGCATAAGTAAGTAAAGACTCTGGAAGGGGCAGTTACCTTCAGACAAAAGGGAAAGCTTCTAGAAAGAGGTTGCGTTTAAGCCGGGGCTCTAATGAGAAGCTGAAGCAGGATGTGGTTATATCGAGATGGAGAGGGAAAGAATGGCATTCTGGAGAAGGAAAAACAAGTTTGAACGGACTTGGAGGAAACCGAAGCCTGATCCAGGAATGGAGAGTAAGGAGTTTTCAGGCTGCAGTGAGAGGGAAAGCTGGATGCCTCTGTTTGGACCAGACCGTGGAGAACCTTGAACACTTGCCTGAGAAATGTCTTCATCAGCGGTGGGGAGCCTTTGAATATCTCCGCTTGGAAAGAGGCCTGTCCAAGCACAGACTCCGTCCCGTTGAAATAAACACAATGCCACGCTCTTGTGTTTCATCCGGAGGGGCGCTGATCTCCGCGTGTGTTGAAGATAACTGTGGCGCACTCAGCTGCAATCAACAACTCCGGACTCTCACCACCTGACCTTCAAAGCCAGGAATAACTAAGCCCTCAGGGCATTGCCCCTTAAAAAACTACCTGAGCACCAGGGAGTGGTCAGCACCGGAGGTGCCTGACCTGCTTAATTACATTTCTTGGTAGAATGCCTTTCATCCAAAGGGCTATGCTAGATTTGTTTTGTTTTGCCTTGTTTTCCCAAGGTTAAAAAATAAAAGGCCTCATACCACAGTATCTTCCTGCTCTAGTTACATGTGGTTTCAACTATATGGACCAGGAATATTTCTGGCTAGAGGTATGGGGTAGAGTCCTAGCCATATGTGGAACAGCTCGATGTTCACCGAATTGAATCAGTAACCTTAGAATTAACACAGTTAAGCAGCCTAGGAATCTACACAATGCCTGGCAGATAGTTGGTGCTCAAAAATATCCTAAGCAAATAGTTAATGACTGATTCTTCAATAAATATATAAAACACATTGAACAATACGTTATAAAATCCCAGACCCTATGATTTCCTAATATAGTAAAAATAATTAACAATATTCTTTAGAAGTCACACATAAAAATCGTGTATAAAAATTTTTTTCTGGTTGAGTTAGGAAGAAGCAACAGGCCCATTTGAGAGAAACACAATTGAGAGATTACAATGAGGTGAGGGAACTTGGGCAATTTGGAACCACAATAAAAACTGCAACAGAAACAGCCGTTTCAGAAGTTTCAGCAGCAATGAGTATTTATTATTTCAAATGAAATGTACATTAAACCTTAATATAAAAATCATCAAAAGTGCTATGTTGGATTATTTTAATATTAATATAATGCCCTCCCCTATGTCATCTAGGAGCTACACCTTTTACCTCTTTTCACTTCTGATACATAATCACCTAAAACTGTCCAATGTTAAAACATAAAAAATATTAGTTTATTCTTCAAGAGAAAGTACCACCAATTATGAGTTCCTGAAAGTGAAAAATAAAACAGGTGCCAGACAATCAACTTATTGAAAAAAGAAGTCATCATAGAATTTCATAGAGGGACGCCGAGTCCAAGGCCGTTCAGACTCTCCGCAGAACGTTTTCTGATGCAGCTTCTTAGCCGTGTGGGTTATTTCTTTTGGAGGCAGGTCACTGGTGTGCCAGAACCGTCTGATTATTTTCTCCTCTTTTCTTGGCTACTTTCCAAGGTGAACCAAATGTTGGCTAATGCTGCATACCTCCCATGACCCTGACCACCATTCATGTGGAGAAAAAACTGCATTTACAATCTGAGAAAGAGCCCTTGGAGTTAAGTTTGTCGTTAAAGAGGATACAAGTTGTTCCTTGCCCAGGAGAACCCCCTCCGCCCTCCCGCCCTCCATCCATTCCCACTCCTCTGGCCTGCGTGGGTGCCAAGTCTGTCATCTCCCACACGAGTTCTGGGTGAACTGGCTGATGCAGGGAGAGCGGGTGTTTGGGCCGCGTACCCCACTTGGTCTCCCTAAGCAAACAAGCTTCTCTGATTTGCCACCAGAGCCGTCTGACTCTCTCGTCTCTTGGCTTTTTTGTTCCTCTGTCTCACCTTCCAGCACAAGGCGCTGGAGGCTAACAAAAGAAGTCCTGATGACAGAAGGACGAGGCCCAAGATGGAGATGATGGAGCCATGGGAGTTGAAGCTGTAGGCCACTGCGGTGACCACAATCCCAGTGATGAGGATCACCACGGCGAAGGGGATGAGGCAGCGGTAGCAGGAGAGCTCAGTGCCCCCGGTGGCGGCCATCAGCTGGATCTCGCTGACCAGGGGCACCGTAGTGACCACAACCTCGCCCTTGGGGCTCTTCTCCACTGTCCCTGGCTTGGGAGACTTTGGGGTTCCCAGGATCTCCTTGACGGGCTCTTCAGTCATTTTTACAGCAGTGTTTCCTAGCTGAGTTCACAGACTAGACGTGGGGGTTCTCACCAGGGTGGGGGCTGTGGAGGAGAAGACGGGAGGTGTCAGCTAAATGCACGGGAGGGAGCCCTACGGGGAAAAGCAAAGAGCCGGGGAGACACCACTGTGTTCTTTCCCAGGAGGCACAAATGCACGTGAAAATCAACCATAATTTCTCTTTCTAATCATTTGTATTCTCTTTGCACTGAGCAAAAAGCAAGATAGAGCAGATAATCATAAAGAAAAGGAAGATATAAAAAGCAGGAAGCACTTTGCAGTGTTTAATAAACCCTGGCGGTCTGCAAACGTTTTACTAGCCTTTCCGCTTTGTCTATTGCTTCTCTTTCCTCTAAGCACACCAAAGAGCCCCGATCCTAATCCAAAGACCTCATTCAGAGGGAGACTATGTTATAAACAATACTTTACACAGTTCGCTCCACCACTCATAGCAACTGAGGCTCTGCCCGTGTTTCCAGGCATACCGTGCATTCTTTCCAAACGATCACCCATTCACTACCCACTGAATCCATGTCAAGACCAGAGCCAGTGTACAAATGATGTTCTTCTACATCAGCTTGACAGTCAACAAGTCTTTGTTGTGTAACTGCTCAACACAGCACACCATAAGTCCTGGGACCCAGGTATGGACACAGTTCAGCAAAAATTCAGTGGCAATTAGGCTAAGGTGTGTGGATCTAAAATATCCTCCAATCCATACAAAAGGAATGGAAAAAGAAATACTAAGAAAAAAAATCAACAATTTTGTAGGATATAATTTTATCCTTTTTTACATTAAAGATAAGATCAACCATTAGAGTAATTAGTTGTCAATTCACAAATTTTCCATTAAACTCAACAAGGAATTTTGACATGAAGTGGACCAGGACATGTTGAAAAAAATAAGCATGTTAGGTTGTCAGTAAAGTTTTACAAGTTCGTGTGGGCCCAAGCCACTTGTGTATAAGACTTGCTACGATGCACCTCTCTAAATATTCTGAATCTGAACATTTCTGGCCAAAATCTGAGACCCCATCAAAAGCATCGGTTTGAAATGCTGTCTCTGAGAAATCAGTGAAAATTCTAGTCTGCCACTCAAACATGTTAAGTCATTTTTTTTTGTCCCCGAGAGGCCACCTAGCAGCTAAACAGTTGAGCAGTTGTAACTATTGAGTTTAAAGGAAGATACTGGAGGCTATTTCAATTAGCTTAATACTTGAGACATATTAAGCATCCCTTGAAAACAAATTCGAGCTCAGATCAAACCTCACACGTTCTTTCCTGCCCTGGGAGGTCAAAATATCACTCCCTGGGAGATGAAGCTAAATATATGAGAGCTGCCCATTTGCATAAACTTTTTAGTCACCATATTAATCACTGCTTTCCAGTGAAAGGACATTTGAGATTATGTCTGAAAGGAAACATCTTTACCCCAAAGCTGAGGCTTAAGCAATAATCTGAAAATTAAGATCTGTCCCCAAACTACTTACACGTACCTCAGAGAGAAGCAAGCCATCACCAGGGACACCAGTGGACTTGGTGGGGAAACACTTCAGCGTTTCTGCTTCTTCTGGTCAACTTCTGGGAAAAGAGACCCTAACAGCACGTCTGTCAATGAAATGACAGGGCAGGGATCTCCTCTGGGGAAAAAGAAAAGATACAAAAGTCCTGAACTATATGGTTGGTTTTAGATCCTGCAGTTCTTTCTCTCACTCTACCTCTGTTCCTGAATGACGCTTGCCTTTCCTTCGCTCTCTTTTTATTTCCTCCCCCTCTGATTGCCCCTCCCTGTCATTTTTTTTCCCGGGTTGTTCTTTTCCTTGCCAGCAGATTCTGAGTTTTTGGCTTCCCCCACCTCTGCTCAGTGACATGATAAGTCGGAATCATTCTAGAGTCCCCAGAGACGGGAGCCAGCTTTTACGTTATTTCTCTTGCAGCATTTACTAAGTAGACTGTTTGCATTACTCATTTTTTCCCCAGCCAACCACCAGATCTTCCTCCCACCCATCAAGCGTTTTCATAAGAAAATCCCCGAGTCAGCTTTGCAGACCCAGCTGAGGTGACAGAGCTGAAGGGGGACAGACTCTTTAGGGTGGCGGGAACAGCTGCGAAGTCATCCGGCAGCTGAATTCAGCCTCTAAGCCAGCAAAAATCTATGTTCCTAGGTTTTCCTAGTATTCTTTCTTTATTTGTGTGTGCTGGCTAACTGAAGCTCAAAGCCCTCTCGACTGATGTTAATTCATTTAGAAATGAGATGGGACATACAAATTATTTTGTGGTTATGAGGGAACACCAGTCATGAAATTATCATCATCTTTGTCGTGTGCAGAGTGCTGACTATGGGCTGGACATGTGCAATCTACACGTATTACCATTAATTCTCAGTGGTTTACAAGTGAATTTATAACTGAGTTTATAGATAGTTTAGAAATGAAGCCCAGAGAGGTTAAGTAATCTGACAAAGGTCTCACACAGAGAGAGAAGCCTTTGGTTTGAACCTTAATCTTTAATGCACACAGAAATCACATGGGGAGCTCGTTAAGTGGAGATTCTGATTCCGGATCTGTGACAAGCTCCTGTTCAGTGCCCGTCTGCCGCTCGTTGACTCACTTGAAGGAGCAAGGTATTTTAAACATTCGGACACACAGGGCTTGACACCTGACCCCCTCACACAATAAAGTGAAAGGTCAACTTCCCACCCCTCTCCCTAAACGGACTTATCAGTTTATACTTTATTAGACAAGCTATTTTAAATTTTAAGGCCCCAAGTTATCTTTTTGAGGAAAAAAAATGAGATAATACTGGGAGACTGTTATGAGCTGGTCTCTACTTTTATAGCTAACAGTGATCCATCCTCTATTTTTTAATCTATACAAGTTCCGATAACTTTTTTTAAAAAAAGGATGCAGCAAATCTACACATCTAGATAAAACCTCGGAGGAGACTTTTTTTCCTTTTTATTATTTTTTTAAACCTTGGGTTGTCAGATCTCCCCGCTGCTGCCGGAAGGCTTGGATGTTCCCGGCATCTCACCTCTGTTCTGCATTAGCCTGCTCCTTCCAGCCCTGGCCAGTAACAACACCGTGATGATTTTGTCGTAAAGGGAGAGGGACCAGAGGACCTTTATTTTTTTCCAGAATGGAAGCCAGAGAGGGCTTGGGTTTCTTCCTTTTGAAACATAAAGTTGAAAAGTCCCTGGAGGCTGGCTGAGTTGGGACGGCCCAGCCTACTGAGGATGAGCAGCCGGAGGGCCTCAGCCGCCCCCAACCTCACCCGCAGCAAGGTGGGACATACCAGCATCCAGAAGGAGGGCTGTCCCTTGGTGTTGAAGGTAAGGAATACTCAGAAGCAGCCATCCGGCCATCCTTGCCCTGGGAAGATGGCAATATGGAGGCAGGGGGGTCGCTGGCTACATGAACTGGAGATTCTGAGAATCTCCTTAGGAGAGCAGCAGTCCTCCCGCCATAAACTGTGACCTTTGGGGGCAACTCCTCTCTACTCCCTAGCATGGGCTGCCTTCCCCCAATAGTCCGATAACCCCCCGAAGGTCAGAATATCACCTTATTGTGTTGAAGATCATGTTCCCCCATCACCAAAGTCAAAGGTACATGAATCCGCCAGACAGAAGCCCCAGGCACCTTTTGCTCTGGTGAGCGGCTGGCTGAGTCTATAATGAGGGACAGTGAGTGTATCTCAGCCCCGAGTGTGGGCAGGGCTATCCCTAACTTCTCCTAACACCAAAGCTTTCTTCAGCCTTTTCGGCTTCAGGTGTCACGGTCACCCTAATTCTTATTCTTCCTAGATACACAGATGCACATCTCCAGAGTCTAAGTAGATAATTGGTGGTGTGTACTAATAAACACAAACAAGTAGAAAGGATAGAGCAGAAATTGTATCTGAACAATAAACATTATCATTCTATCCATGGATGCACAGGCAGTTCTAACTTTTACCTCTTCAAATTGAAATTCAAAGAGAATTTCTAGTGATCAGCACCGGATATCTTTGATTTTTTTTTCCTTTTCCCACTCTGTGCCTATGAGATATTAAACACCCCTGGGGATTTCTGAAGGGACACCTGCCCCCAAATGAAAGATCTCATCCACAATATAACTAGCCTTCTTTCTGCAAGCCCCCTTTCAGAAGGGAAAGGAAATCTTTCTGGTTCTTTTTAAAACATGTGGCTCCGGGGGATTCCTTTAAATTTGGAGAACTTCTCAGAAAGCTTCCAATGCATGAGTTAATCTGTGACCCCTCGCTCCACCCCTCCTCTGTAAACTTCAACATTTCTCTCCCAGACCTCTCAAAAAGCAAGGCAAAGATCCTTACCTTTCCCAGCCAGAGTCGGACTGAGACAGCTGCCAGCTCCAGCCAACAGCAACCCAGAGAGGGAGATGCAAATCACTGCTGTAGGGACCGTACACAAAGTACTCAGGCTTACACGCAATTAAGGGACCGGAGAAAAATTGGTGAGAGGAAATCCCTTAAGTGCAGCTCTATTGTGTTCTATGGTTCCCTCTAGGAGAAGGTGATGCATATTTTTAAAAAGGGAACCAAGTTTGTAAAGAATGCCCTCCTTTGTTTTTTCTCTTCATACCCTCACTCGGGCTCTCATTTTCAAGGTTTTCCCTCTTCAAAGCCCCCAGGCTGACACTACGTTTCTGTAATACTGTGGACCTGCAGAAAAGATTTTATCATTCTTGTTTTATGCTTCTGGGTGGGTGTGGGGTTTGGAATGTGTGTGGGGGTGGGAGGTGGGGTGGTAAATTAATCCCCTTCTCTGAACCATGAGGGTAGTAAGAGGAGTAAAGAAAGAGAAGGATTGGTGGTGAAAACGGAGTTTGCTGCTTCGTGTGGACCGGCTCCCTAACGTCAGAAGAGCAGTCCCCTTTGCGCCCTTTGTCGGAGAATGATAAGGCACCATAGAAACAACAAGGCGACCTTCCCCTCAAGGCACCAGAGCTAGGAACTCTTGCTGTTCCAGGGAGGACTCCCCCTCGCCTTACTTAGAAACAAGACTGGAAACAAAGTTATTTAGGTGTGGGGACATAGAAGGGTAAGAGGGAAGGGAAGATGGCGGGTACCATGACAAAGAGGAGACTTTGCCCGTTGCCCTTCAGTAGAAGCCAAAGTTTCAGTCTCTGGGTTCGAAAGCGGGACATTCTGAATTTGCCACGGAGTGTGTGCTTTTGAAGACCTGGAAACTGCTCCTTGGGGAACAAACACACTTTGTGAGGAGCAATCCATGTGCATTCGATTACTTGCCCATATTTACTTTCAGTTTGCTTTTGCTTGGCGTGGTTGAGTTGGCCAATTTCCAGCAGCCCTGAAGATGCCAGATCCTCCTGGCTTTCTGCTCAACTGCTGCACGCCTTTGATCTCCGCCATCACCCAGTCCAGTTGGACTCAGTGAGATTCAGGAAGCCGGCCAGTTTTCTCCTTCCCAGTGCTTCTTTTAAGGGTGTGTCTGCATTTATGTTCTGAAATCATGGACATTTGGGAAAGCGATCTGTGCTTGTGAGTTCATTTTGGATAACAGGTCATGTTATTCTTGCTTCCCCCATCCCACCCCAAGGCACTTTGCTTTGAGATCTAGGACATGAAAGAGAGATCTGTTAGTACCAAGAGGAACAATAGGTATACCTTAGATATACAATATGCTATTTTCTGGTCAATTTCCAGGTACCAGAAACTCATAAAATCCATGTGGCTACAGAAAGGAAAACATGCATCCTTTCAGTGCACATCCCAGTCACCATTCTACTACTCACTTTGTCCTGAGTCACTGCGAAAGATCACATAAACACACACAAAAAAACAGTGACTGAAATCAAAGGACACAGCGCAATCTTAGGGAGGGCTGAGCACATCATCTCTCACTTCAACAAGAACTGTGTCACTTTGGCCTCAGATGAGAAACACTGATTTTTTTGTTTGCTTCAAAATCCAAGTATATGCTGCAAATGCTGTGATCCTGGTCCATCCCCAAGTGTCTTGCACAATCCTTTATATGTATGTACATTATTCTTTGGAGGCCTACGATGAGGAAGCTCAATGGTAAAGAGTTATAAAAAATTGGGCAGACACTTGCCCAGGACAAGGGCACAGCACGTGGGTCACAGCACGTGGGTCAGTCCCCACACCCCACCGAGGGCAATGGGTCATGTGTTCAGGGGCCTGTCGGGAGCCCACCACACTCGCCTTTTCTCAGAAAGGAAGAGAGGGGACAACCATGACTTCACCCCTTTGTACTCTTGATACCTGAGCACATAGGTAGATACCTGAGCACACAGGTATGCCCTTTTACAGAAGCAATCTCCCATTAGCCTCTGATGACGATGATCCTTGTCCTGTCCATAACATGATGTGTTCATGGCGAAACCTCAATCCACTCCTTAATCAGCACATCATTTCTTGGTTTCATCATCAATCTGGTGCTGGAGATCTTTTTTTTTTTTAAGATTTTGTTTATTTATTTTTAGGGAGAGGGGAAGGGCAGGAGAAAGAGAGGGAGAGAAATATCAATATGTGGTTGCCTCTCACGCACCCCCTACTAGGGACCTGGCCTGCAACCCAGGCATGTGCCCTGACTGGGAATTGAACAGGTGACACTTTGGTTCACAGTCCGGCACTCAACCACTGATGCTGGAGATTTTAAACTACCTGCCACATGTAAAATTGCCTAAAATCCTGATCATCAATGGCACCCTGTGAGAGTCAGTTAGCTTTTTCTTTGTTCCATGTCCATCGAGCAGAATATGCCTTCTGACCTGATCAGCCATCTCCTGGTTGTGTAGTGACTCACATAGGATGGCTGTATCAGTGCTAACCCTCTCCCAAATAATAAAAAGCATGGCTGAAACCATAGATTTTAAGTTCTGTGCTTGGGTAGGAAGAACGTCCAGTATATTGTCACAACAAGTAGTTTCCTTCTATCTCCATTTTTTGGAGAAAGAATGGAGGTGCAGTGCATGTCACTGCTCCCAGGTTTGACTCCAGAACCTGGGCCCCTTTATTCTCAGTTGACCCACCCGACATGCTTAGTTTGAAGAGGAAAGGAGCAGTGTAATGCTGGCCAAGTGTCCAATATGTACCTCCTGTAATACAGACCGGTCTCAAATATTTATATTTCAGTTTTACTTATGAAGAAACTAGAACTCAGCAAGGTTAAGGACTTGCCTGGGATCCTCTACTTGGAAAAAAGGCAACGCCAGGATTGAAGTCCAGATGCCTCCTCTCCTATGTTGTACTATGAGGACTCTGTTGCTTATTATTTTTTTTATTAGATTGTGTCATTAGGAATATTTTTAACTTTAGCCTGAGTCCGATAGGATGAGTCTTGGGTTGAGGATGAGATATTCTTACTAGGTTTAGTTTGGGGAAAGCACTCTGAAAAGGGAACTTCTTGCTTCTGGGGTGATGAACCCTGGGTGCTACCTCAGAGACATTGGGGTATTGAAGTAGAGCTGTGTCACTAAGCAGAATTGGGTAGGACTGAGACGCAGGCCAGGTACCAGTGGAATCTGAGGTAGGTGTTGTGGCAGTAGGGGCATTTCGGAAGTTACCCTGGCCATTCCTCAGCTTTCAGGAGCATATCAGTTCCACTGATATTTATTATACTCCTTCCAGGTGCCAGACACTTGCTCAATGCACTCACTGAGCAGATGCAAACCTGTAAACAAGCAAGATCTCTGCTCTCAGGGAGCTTACAGTTTAGACCAGCAAAGCTACAGGGCTACCAATGTAAACCATCTTTTTGCTGGAGGGAATAGCAGACTGTTATGAGAGGTCCAGGGGAGATTAAATCAGTTCTGGTCTAGGTGGGAAGGCAAGCTTCATGGCAGACCAGTGTTAGTATAAATAGGAAAGAAGAGAAGGTGATTCTAAGTGAAGGGACAGCCTATATATAAACATAGCTCAGAAAAGCACCAGTCTTCCGGCAGAGAGCTTTGAATAGCTGACGTGGCTGAATTTTAGATCACTCAGGGCAGGCAGAACAATCAAAATAAGACTGGAAATGGTTTACAGCGAGATTATTGCCTCTATGTCCAGTCTGGAATTTATTTTGAAACCAATGTAGTTTTTGGACAGGATGGCATAGTCCTTTGCATAATCAAAAATAAGTTGGCATTAGAGTGGTGGGATGCATTGGGGAAAGTGAGACAGGGAAGGCAGAAAGTGTGGTGAGGACACCGGTTAGGAAGACTGTCCAGGTGAGAGGTGCTAGGTCCCAACATTGGGAATGCCTGCAGGTTGGGACTCACCGTAATGGCAGAATCAGCAAAAGTTGGGAATGAATATCATGGGGGGAGATTATCCAGGAATGAGGAGTTTGTAAGATTTTAAAGCCTAAGTAATTAATAACTTAGTGGTACTGTCAGCTGAAACAGAAGGCCCAGGCAAGGAGCAGGTTTGGGTGGAGGTTATGCACTTGATTTTGTTAGCGCGGGTGCCCACTTCTCCAGTGAAGAGGCAAATACTTGAGAGAGTGGCATTACGCTCTGACTGCTGGTGTGTGAAGCATGGTCTGAATTGCCAGATAAGGCTGTCCTGGGCTCACAGATGAATGTCCCAGTAAAATTATGAATGAATCAGTAATTCACTTTATCCTATACACGTATGTACAATGGCAGACACATAGGCACTGTACACAGACTATTTGAGGTTGCTAATTTTCTGCATAGATGAGAAGATAAATGTTTAAGCATCCCAATTTGAGCCCTGAATTGTACTGGCTATATGCAAAGAACGTATTGATTCAATATTAAGTTTGATTTTAACTCCTTGGAAAGAAGAACACAGCTATGCAATTCTTTCTATACAGTGCCTAGAGTAAAAAGAGCACCCCAGAGATGTTTTCTGGGAATGAACACGTTTCCTCCTCTCATGAATCAGAACTCCACTGTACTACTCATGCGAAAGAGGACATACAGAAAATTGCAATTTCCCCACTTTACATGTGGAAAAACAGCCTTTGCCTTGCTAGTGACTAAGTTTATGTTGCCCCATGAGTTAATGCTATTGATTTTTTAAAAGACAACACAAGTCCAACATGAATTTCTTTAGAAATGTCATATTTTGGGCCTCATGCAGGGTAAACAGATCTTCATATTACAGTTTATACCAACACCATGTTGCCTGGAAAGTCTCCCATAAGTTCCTGAAGGATAATATCAGCAATTGTGTGTGTGTTTATAGAAGGTCTTGGCCAAATAAATGAACAAATAAATAAAAGAATGACTCTATATTGAAGTCAGATATAAACTGGAAAACTCAGATCATTATCCAAATGGATTATTTCAAAGCATTCAGATGTTCAGTGCTGAGTACATTAATTATTAAATTTTATTAAATATTCAATATTCATTTTGTGAGTATTCTTTGGATAGTGGATAGATACCATGTAGATCTAGCCACAGGTGCCACCGTATTGATAAACATAGATGTTTATTGAACATTGACTTTATACCATACACCTTTTATAGATTTATTATTTTACCTAATACTCGCAAATAATCCAAGACGTAGGAGCCAGATAGTCCCATTATACAAATGAAGAGATTAAGGTACCCGCCTTGTAAAGTCACTGTCTGGAAAAAAACCAAAGCCTGTTTGATGCCCACATTTACCCTCTTAATCCCTGTGCAGTATTGTTTCTGTGTTCAGATTATGTGCACACTTTCTGTTACTCATAAGGCAGTTCTACTCAACTCAGAATAAACTCTTGGATTTTGAAATGATTATTTTGTCAGAAAAAAAATGCAGTCACCCTTCCTCAGAATTTCTACCATGGTCCACTCATTGAGAATAGGAGTTCTTGAGTTCAAGAAACTAGAAGCATTTTTATCTACATAAAAATTCTTTGATGTCCACAATGTGGGTGGGTAGTAGGACATGGAACCATTTGCCCAGCCAAACTGACTTCAAAACAGAACTATTTATCTTATGAACTTATGGTGATCATGTCAATTCAGAACACAAATCTCTTGCTTTCCTTCTCTAGATAAAAATTTTAAAGTCTTGCTCATAAGGTGATACCTTGCTGTCTCATTATTTCCTTAAACTGTGCAGGAACCAGGAGCTATTGCCTTTGTAAAAGCAATGGTAAACCTTGCTACAGCAATCCCACGTGCATGGCCACAGAATGAAAATACAGCGTTTCTTCCATCATGAACACTGAGGGGCATCAAGCCCACTGTGAGCTCCATCTAACCACTTGTGCCTGGTCAGTAACTCCACCATCGATAACTTTGGTTGACTTCCAATTTGATAGGCTCTATAGCCTCACAGAAAACCTCTCTGCCTCGTCTTATTTCTTGCTATTTACTTCCTAAGTTATACTTAGCTTGGAAAGTTTTCTTTACAGCACTGATAAGACTTGATCTTTTTTCCTAACATCACAGGGTAAGGTTTGGGATCGCTTCCACAACAAAATTAACATTTCAGACTCTCTACTGCAGTTGTGCAATGAAAACAGGCATGAACCGGAAGTCAGGAAACTTGGGCTTCACTCTGCTTTCCTCTTTGTGGCCTTTTCAACCTTTCTGAGTCCCATCTGTACGTTCTCAGGGTCCTG
The DNA here is from genome assembly GCA_028533065.1 of Trachops cirrhosus. Lineage (NCBI taxonomy): Eukaryota > Metazoa > Chordata > Mammalia > Chiroptera > Phyllostomidae > Trachops > Trachops cirrhosus. The sequence continues at coordinate 87,208,412 of CM052545.1, read as the reverse complement.
TCTGTAGAGCCTTCACTATTCTTTCTTTTTATTCTATTTTTAAAAATCCTCTTTGAGCTTACAGTGTCAGAGAACTTAGACAAGACAACTTGGGGCAATAGTAAACACTACTATCCAAGCTACCAGGACAGCTGTAGGAAGCCTCTTTTTTAAACAATATTCCTGGGTGCAGTATCTGTCAGCAAAGCTGCTGACCTCTTACTGTGGATATTAGACTATTTCCCTGTGAAGAGAGTCCCAGGCATCTGGCTTAGAGACTGACTGCAGTACAAAGGTTTTCTTCAGTTCCAATCAGAAACCCTGGCTTTGCAGGGCATGAGCACTAATTTCCACTCTTGTGGATCCAAAGCCAAGCCACTGAAGAGTGTGGGGTGCCCAAAGAGATCAATAATTTCATAAAAAACAACTTGAATTTGGAAATCAAGCAGCAAGGGCCAGAATTCCCCCATGTGGAGCCTTACTCCACTGTGACTGACACAACATGACGTACGTCGGAGACCTCAGTTCACGGTTTTGTGTGCCAGGACACAGGAGCAGCCAACTTTAGGGAAGACTGATAGGAAAGCCCAAGTGTGAGTCTCTATGGGAACAGGAAGCAGGTACTGCTGTTCCAACACAGCTTTGGGATGGAGAATTTCAACAGGTTTTGTAGAAGCAATTGGGCTTTCCAGAGGCTGCCAAGAGGGTGTGCTCCTGTCACGTGGAGTGTGCATTTCCTCTGGATTTGTCCCCGCCCAGGCCACAGGATCCAGAAAGGAGCCTCCGTGCAGCTGTGTGACTTGCATTAATGTACTGGATTCCTTGGTATGCACCCAGTTCAGATCCTCACATTCTGGATTAGATCAGAGAAAGGGACACGTCTATATAGTCCTCTCTCCAAAATTCCTTCTTATAGCCTTTGTGGTGGGATTATAATCTTCCCACTGTCAACTAGATGTTGTACACTAGCAAGGATTTGGATGACCTGAGTCAGAATTGCACAGGGATCTTGTCAAAGCTACAGGTGTCTGGGCTTCACCCCAGAACTAATGCATTAAGGCATCAGGGCATTTGGGGGTGGGTTGTTGGAAGGTCAGGAATCTGCATTTTTTAAATCTGTGTCTCACATGAAGTTTGAGATCTTCTGCTCCACGCTAATGTAGCAAGCTGTGGAATATGTGAGCCTAATTAGATCATTCCTCTGGTGAAAACCCGTCAGTGGTCCCCCTTCCTGGAAAGTCTGGAGCCTCAGCCTTACACACACGGCTCCCATGGGCTGAGCTCTCCTCCTCTCCAGCCTCGGCCCCAGCCTTAATCAAATCATCTTCTTCATGTCTTGTTGGCTGCTGCTCATGGAGAGTCATGACATCTACTCATCTTTCCTGACTTCCTCAGGCATCAGGACTTCCCTGAGAGGTCCTCCCCCGTCTCAGACCGCGAAGACCTGAGTCCCTTTCTGCTGTGTCCTCATGCAGCTCTACGCCAGGGTTCCTCAGCCTGCACCCTTGGAGCATTTTCGACTGGGTGATATATTTTGGTGAGATATAATTGGCAAATAACATTACATTAATTTCAAGCACAGCACATAATTATTTGATATTAGTGTATATTGTGAAATGAACACCACGATACTTTTGGTGAATACCTGTTACTATGTATAATTACAAAACTTGTCTTTCTTATGATGAGAACTTTTAGGATCTACTCTCTTAGCAACTTTCAAATACACAATACAGTATCATTAACTTTAGCCACTATGCTGCGTATTACATGCCAGGACTTATTTATTTTAATCGTATAGCTAGAAGTTTGTACCTTTTGTCCTCATTCACATATTTTACTCACCCCCAACCCCTGCTTTTGGCAACTGCCAATCTGTTCCCTGTATCTATGAGGTGTGGGGGTTTTGTTTATTTATAGAGTACACATGTAAGTGAGATCATATGGTATTTGTGTTTCTCTGTCTGACTTATTTCACCTAGCGTAATGCCTTCAAGGTCCATCCATGTTGTTGCAAATGGCAGAATTTCCTTCTTTTCTATGGCTGAATAATATTCCATTACATATGGATGATCTTTGCTGTGGAGGGCAGGCCTGTTATTGAAGGGTATTTAGCAATATCCCTGGCCTCTATCCACTAGATGCCAGTAGCAACTGCTTACTCATGAGAACCAAAAATGTCTTCAAATGTTGCCAAATATCTCCCTGGGGCACAAAATTGTACCTGGTTGAGATCACTGCTCTATGCATATATCACAGCCCTCGCCAAATGATGTAGAAAGGAGTTGTCTGCTTATTTACCTCCTCTGAGGTCCTGAGAGCTTCCCAAGACTAGGAACATACAAAACAAATCCTTGTGTCTCCTGCGCCAATCATAGCACTGGATGCAGAGTGGGCATGTAATATGCATTTCCTTAGCAAAACTTTATGAGACGCTGATGGCAGAAGACCTAGATTTTAAGCTTACCTTGGTTGCCTCTACTGCTTAAACTGTTGTGACTATGGACAAATCAGTTAGCATCTCCATGCCCCAGATTTCCTCATTTGGAAAATGGGGATGATAGCACCAGCCTTGCCCCTTTGGGTTGTTATGCGGATGAAATGAGAGCAAGTATGTAAAAGCGTGAAGGGCAGAAAGAAGCTCGTTAAGGACAACACGTGCAGTCTGTATTCTCTGGCCACAGACTCTGGGTGGCATTGCAAGTTCAGGTCTACTCAAACCATATAAAATCTTCTATAATAGTGTGTGGAAGATTTCTTTAATGCAAAACATAACATATGCATAAAAACCTCATTGACATGATTAAACCTGCAATATGGAGTGAGACAGCACAACTACTGAACAGTTAGTTACCTTAAACAGGACACTGCACGGCACCCAGTACAGCCTGAAGGACAGATGCTCTATTCCCTGTTCTGGTTATGCCTCCTTGAGCCCCGGAAAGACTCAGGTCTCAGGGAGCCATCTCTGCTCTAGGCCTGCCTGGTGTTCTGAGTCCTCAAGGGAACACCAGTTCCATTCTCGGTACCCTATTCTCTTCTGGTTCTTTGTGCTCTGTGCTGGAATGGCTGCTTCCTTATTTTCTGACCTTTAATATTAGTGATAGGCAATGAGCAGGTTTTGCATCAGCAACTTCTCAGGATTCACAGGGCAAACTTTGTAAAGATTTCTTTCCTCTAACATACCCTATGGAATCCCTCTCCAGTTACAATATTTATCGCCTTCAAAAAGTGTCTACCTACTTTATGACTTCCTTTTGCACTCTGGGCGTTCCATCACTGTTGCTTCTGTGTGGGCCCAGCACTGTGATGGGCTGGTTCATACATCACCCTCCCTCCTTCTTCCAGACTGAGTTCAGCCGAGAGGGACACCTGTTGAATGGAAGTGGACTTGGATGTGCCACCATCACTCCCCTCCAGCTGCAGCAGCTGCAGCAGGGTAAGGCTTTCTGTTAACCGTTTCATGCCCAGAACATGTAGGCAGCACAAACGCTCACAAATTGCAAAATTCTGTACCAACGAGTCAAAAAATCCTAGACACATATGCTTTTAGGATTGTAAGAGGACTTGAAAACCGACTAGTCAGCTCTTTCATTTTAAACTTGACAACACTGAAGACTGAACAGGTTAAGTGAGTCACTCATTACTATTTTCTTTGCCGTTACTGACCATCTCAAAATGCCAATCTGAATCATTCTGTTCTTTTATAATGTGTCAGAACTAATCTTTATTTTCCAACTTTTCTTATACTTCCTGATTCTCTCTTTAAGCTTAAACAATCATTTTCTTTCAATGGGTGTCTCATCTGAAAAAGGTGATAGATATTTTAAAATAGTGAGTTCTGTGTATTTTAACAGTAGTACATGGTTAGAGTGATGAACTGCTTTTTTTTTACCCCCAAGAGACTATTTATTTCTGTGAAAATTGAAAATAGCTCTGATCTATTCCAAAAATGTTTCTTATAATTTGTTTTAAAAAATTCTTAGGCAGATTACCAGAATTTTTTTTTGGGCGGGGGGGGAGAAGTCTGCTGTTTGGGAAAATTTGCACTGCTCATTAGCCACTAAAATTTTTCTATTTGGGAATTTTGGATAACTTGCAATATGGATGCACCTGTTTATTAGTTTACCTGAAGAGCTCATTGAGGGCTTGGTTGAGAAGCTTTTGGCAGCCTGCTGCAGCCTGAGAGTCTAGGGTAGCTCAAGGCCGATCAAAGCCAGTGTTTCCTTGGGGACTGAGATCATTATGAAAGTAAAATGTGTGGGAGAGATTGACATAGGATTTCAAACTTTTGTTTTGCCAAACAAGAACTTAAAAAAAAAAAAAAGAAGACCATCATCATCCACAACCATAATTGTTTCTTAAAAGAGAGAGTTCTTTAGGATAAAAACAAAAAACAGGATATAAAATCTCAGCACATACTTTTATTTTTCACATTTGAGTGCATGTATCCAAATTGGTATTGGAAACCACCAAATTTAGATTAATTAATCAAGAACCAGAGATGTGAATTATGAGGTCAAGTACTATTTTTTATAACAGGAGGACCCAGCATCTTTGATTTGTATCGGTATTAGCTGTTGGCAGTGAACACGGCACCAGGTGTTGGACCTGTAGAGTCAGACAGGACCTGGGTTCAGCAAGCTCGGTACTTGAGTTTTGGCTAAGAAAGAATTCAGAGCCAAGGCTCAAACTGTAAGAAAAAGTTTATTTAGAAAATCACAGAGGTAGAAAAAGTAAACAGTAGAAGACATGCAGTCTGGAAACAAGTTACAGAGGCAAAAGAAGGGCCACTGCAGCTTAGAAAGAGAGAGAGGCAAGGAAAATGTGTTTGAGAAAAGGGGGTGGGAAAAGGTGAGGGCATGCTCCGCAGAGAGAGCTGTCATGACATCCTAAGGGTTTTTAAGGTGGGGATTTTAGGGGGGTCCCAGGGGAGGATCATCATCAGCTTTCCAGGTGTGTCCTTTAAGGGTCATGGTCTCCACTGATTGATTAGGGCCAGGGCAGGGGGCCATTTGTCATCGTGGCTGATGCTGATGTAAGCCCTGGCTTTCCTCGTCTGGTTTTGCTGCTTTCCTAGGCCTGGAGCTGAAATACAACTGAGGCCTAGATGTTATCCCTAGGTATTAATGCTTAAGGGAGTGGTCGTGCAAGAGCCTGAGTGGGAGTCCCATGAGGCCACTTGTTCCTCCTCCAAGGGAGGTCTACTGAATGACTGGTGACATGCCAGAGGAAGAAAGGTCAAGGGGGTTTAAACCACATGACCAGCAATATGCTAGTGGAGGAAAGGTCACCCTGGGGGCGAGGTCCTTGTTTTCCCAGTTTTGCCCGTTGCTAGGCAACAAGGGCTTTCCACCCTGGTGACCTTCTGGACCTAGCCATCATCCTAGCTCTGCTCATATCTGTCTAACTGCCTACCACATTAACTATTGCTCATATCGTGTGGCTCTTTAGTGAGACCAAGGTATTTTCTGTATCTGAAGACTTCTAGGTTATTAGAGAGACAGCATAGTGAAATCAGTCTGCCCAGACACACAGATGTGGCCGAGAGGGTCTTGCACTTTGCCACACTCTGTAAACTACTTAGCCCCTTTGTTTCTTCATTTTGAAAAGAAGGATCTATTTCAACATTAAATCTGAAAGCATTTAACAAACTATAAAGTGGTCTGTCACTGTGAGATTTTGGTCCATATTGCTACACTTGGTGGACTTTTCTTTTGTCAAAGATTTATCAAGGTTGTGTTAATCTGTCTACAACGTCTGATGAAACTTAAAAAAACATGTTTTACATGAGCGACTATAATATGTAAAGTATATGTCAGTGCCTGGTAAAAAAGAAGCACTCAATTATTTTTAATATCCTTTACCCAGTGAAAGTATATGTTTTGACTCTCCACATAACATAATGACAAACATTTTACAATAGAAGTGATAGCCCAACTGAAATTATGCGTCTATGATCTTTTTGAAGTTTTCTTGGATAAATGAGTGAAAAGGAAATCGAGATAACCTTTATGTTATGAAAACTTTCAACCGGCTACACATCAGGTTTTTCACTTCACTTCCCTCTCTCTCTCCTCTGCGCCCTCTACTGACTGCAAATCTGTATTAAATTAGCAAATTCAACTGTTTTGAATGAAAAGACCACAATTTTCCCCAGTCTGTGACTGAAGGTTATAACATATCCATTACCACTTTAAAGAGTCATGGTATCTGCTTTTTTCTTTTTTAACGACACCAGGAAAGACTGGTGTAATAATGTAAGGATTAGATAATATAGGTAGATAATAAAATACATAGAAAAATAAGTAGAAAATAAAAATCAAATGTTTGCTTTCACTAGAACTGTCAACATTTTGCTGTATCTTCAATTTTATCTCTATATAATTTGTTGTTTTCTTACAAAAATGGGATCATGCTCTTTTATGTGATTTTTACAAACTTACTTTTAGCACTGCCCACCTATGGCAAACGTCTTTTCGTGTCCGTAAATGGGCCGTCAGTAAAGGATACACAGTGTGCCATTGCAGGGGTGGCCCATAATGTCTTTATATATTTATAAAGTGTGCATTTACTCTGCTTTTAGCTTTTCCCATCCCTGTTTTTTTAAAGATTATTTATTTATTCATTCATTTACTTTTTAAGAGAAATGGGAAGGGAGGGAGAAAGAGAGGGAGAAAAACATTGATATGTGAGGGACACATCAACTGGTTGCCTTTCCCATGTCCCCAAATGGGGACCCGGCCTCCAACCCAGGCAGGTGCCCTGACCAGGAGGAGTCGGACCAGTGAGCCTTTGGTTCGCAGGCTGGCGCTCAGTCCACTGAGCCACACAGGCTGGGGTGCTGTTTTTTTTAAAAAAAAATTTCTTTCTATGTCCCATGAAGACATGTCAGAAGTTAGAGCCAATATTGGTAACACTCCACAATTAATATCAGGACCTAAAAATGATACGCAGTCCCCAGGGCCACAATATACTGTATCAGCAATCATTTCTCCTGCCCCTTTCCCATCTGTGCACTGCTTAGCATTTTTTACTAACTGGCAGAAAAATATACCTATCATCCGCAAACAGCAAATGATTTAATAAGATTTAAAATCTTTTCCTCGATTAAATTTAAGAAGACATTTCATCTCCAAAATGAGAGGTGACAGTCATAGAGAAGGAGAAATCTGAGGTCTGGAGAGACCACGTGAAAATTAGAGCCACATGACCCCTGTTCAACTCCCGATGAAGGAGTGACTGTCCTCTCTTATACTGGAAAAAATCCAATTAGTGAAGCCGAAGATAAACTGGAGAGTTCTCTCAAGACTCACAGGAAAATAATTAACAGTTGCAATTGAGAGGAGAAAGTTGAGAAATGAGGTGCCCCAAAGGCGCAGCCTACACAAAGGAGAAATTGCAGAGTGGGAATGGGGACCGAGAGAACACAGACATAAATAAAAGCAACAGAAGAAGTAATTTTTGAGCTAAAGAAATATCTGAGTTTGAATTAAAAAGATTTACTGCAAATCAATGAAACACTTATCTAGGTAGGTCCAGGTGAAATTCTTTTTTCTTTAATCTTCACTGGAGAATATGTTTATTGATTTGAGAGAGAGAGAGAGAGAGAGAGAGAAAGAGAGAGAGAGAGAGAGAGACATCAATCAGTTGCCTCCCGTACCCACTTGACCGGGGATCAAACCAGAAAGCTTTTGGTGTGCAGGACAGTGCTCCAACCAAATGAGCCACCCAGCCAGGGGTCCAGGCAAAATTCTTGAATATAAAAGAGGAACCAAACTTTCTGTAAGGATTGAGACTTTTAAAAGAAACCAAGTATGTCTTCTGGAGACGAACACAAGTAGAACTACTCTCCCTAAAGTTAAATGCCAGTCCTCAGTGTTTGTAGAACTTTGAAGAGGAGTCAAAATTAAGAATTCAAGGGTAGTGAAGACATAGTTTATAAGTTTTAAAAGTGAGCCAACCATACTTTTAAAACCTGTTGCAAAAGTAAAAATACAGTTCTCAAAAAGGAGATGTACGTTGTAAACCACAATTGTAATCATTTAGGTTTTCATTCCAAAATAATAAATAATCAAACCCAGGAAATAGCAGAGGTTAGTGAGAGGCAGTACAAACTCACTCACTCACTCACTCACTCTATCTATCTATCTATCTATCTATCTATCTATCTATCTATCATCTATCTATCTAGGTATCTAGATATCTACATATATATGTAACTTTACACAGGGAAAGTCAGTAATACTTGTTGTGTTCTTGATACTGGCACCTATGATATGTGTATTCAAAAACCTAACCATTAGTAGGATTTTCTTTTCTGTTTTTTTTTCATTTCTACCTTTCCTTATCTTGTAAGACAGGCATATACAATGCATGCCGTTTATTTTAGTTATCTATTGCTGCATAACAAGCCACCCTAAATCTTAGTGGCTTTAAATAACAACCGTTATTTATTTTGCTTGGGAATTTGCACGTTAGGCAGGGCTCGGTGGGGCCAGCTCCTCTCTGCAGGTGCACTGTGAGCTGGGGCGGGCTAGAGGATCCACTTTCAAGATGACTCACAGGGCTGGCACTTTGGCACTAACGGCTGGCTAGGAGCTCAGCCAGAGCTATGGGCCAGGGGCCTTAGATCCTTTAAAGGGATCTTCACAGGCTGCTTGGGTTTCCTCATGTCATGGTGTCTGGGTTCGGAGCAAGAGTTTCAAGAGAAACAGGAAGCTGCATTGTCTTCTATGACCTGGTCTTAGGAGTTACAGAACATCACTTCTGAAGGGCTCAGAAGCCCACCCTAGTTCAAGATAATGGGCCAAACAGTCTACCTCTTGGTGGGACAATGATGAAAGTCACATCATAACAGATTATGTGGGATAAGAGATATCATTGCAGTTTTTTTTCTTTTTGGAAAATAGAATTTGTCTATTTTTAAGGTACTAAAGAAGAAAAAGTATTTTAAAATCTCCTCATCTCTGGCTTTATTTACCTTGGTAGTAATGAGAAATGGCTAGGATTAGAACTGGATTTCAATCCTGTTTGTAATATTTACTTCCTGTGTGTCTGTGGACATGTCACTTATTTTATTAAACCATCTATAAAATGGAAATACTGACACACAACTCATAGAACTTGTACTGAGAAATGTCCTGTTAAGTCCTGAGCATAATCCCTACTCATATAAACAGTCAATAAATGGTAGTTGCTTTTTTTAATAAAAAAGACAAGGATGTCTATGATACCATTGTTCCAGAAGTTCTAGCCCAGTAATTTTCAAGTACACCATTAACAATAGAACCTTCCCCTTCTTATTCTTTGCAGAGCCCGGATGCAGAAAACCAATGAAAGCTTCCCTCTTGTTTGTGAAGCAAGGGTGGGGAGCCTGGAGCTCCACTGCTAGCTTACCCTCCCTCCCACAATGGCGCCAGAGGCATCTCCTCAAACAGGTTGCAAACCACTGTTCCAACCCATATCATGACATCGGAAGGTAAAACAATGGGCACAGCTATTGGAAAAGCTATGGTGAATTTTTCTTTGTTACTCCCCCTGACAATATGATTGTCTACGTAGAAAACCAGAAAGAACAACTTAAAAACTAGTGGAACTGACCAAAGCAATTTAGTATGGTGGTGGCAAGTTTATATATATAATTTATTACCTATTTATTCATGTATATGTATAAATCTATGGAATACTTATACATATATGCAATTCATATGTATATCTATACATATATATGAAGATCAACAGAATTCTGATACGGACTCACTCAACAGTTATCTCTGTGCCAGGCGTGTGCTAGCTACTGGGGAGGCAGAGATGAGAGGGACCGACAGGTCTTTGCTGTTGAACTTACGCTCTGACGGAGCAGACAGATGCTCAACTAATTACAGATCAAGATCAGTGCTGGAAAGCAATTCGCATTTATTAGTTTACTTTTTATTGTTTTCCTCCTGCCCCCGCTGGGGCACAGGTCCAATCACAAGTGGCGATCAATTTTATACAGGAAAAAGAAACAAAAGGCTGAGATAGCAAATAAAAGAGGCCGGGGGAGGAAAGTCGTTGGAAGGAAGCTTTAGGCTGATACCGAAAGGACGAAAATGAGTGAAGAGCGTGGAGCAGGCAGCGGAGGCAGAGAAAACAAGAAGCCATGTTTCTGAGGTGAGGAAACACTTAGCATGACCAGAAACTCAGAGCAGCAGGCTGGAGCCAGGTGAGTGAGCAGAGGGTGGACAGGATGGGGATGGAAGATGAGGGAGGGGCGGTAGGATGGCATGACTCTGTAGGCCAGGGTGAGAAGTTCGAATGCTATTTAATGTCATGGGTAGCCTGTGAACTATTATTGTAGGGAAGGCAGTGACAGGACCAACTCAGCATTTGACATTTCGTTTTACTTTTTTTTTGAGAGAGAGAGAAAGTTTAAGGAAGGGAGAAAGAGAGAGAGAGAGAGAGAACCATCTATGTGACAGAGGAACATTGATTGGTTGCCTCTTGCACGTGCCCCAGCCAGGGACCAAACGCACACCCTAGGCATGTGCCCTGACCAGAAATCGAATCTGTGACATTTTGCTTTGTGGAACGATGCCCAACCAACTGAGCCACACCAGCCAGGACAGCATTTGACATTTTTAATACAGCTCTATCTGTCTGTCTGTGTGGGGAATGGGCACCAGCAGGGACAGCCACCAGTTAGAAGGTCACTGGGCAGTCAGGGGAATAGTGATGGCCTCAGCTACGGTGGGCAGTGCAGAGAAAGAAGTGAACAAATTCAAGCTATATGGGCACTAGAAATATCAAAAACTATTGACAAATTATATATAGGGTTTGGAAGACCTACATATTATATTACCTGAGTATTATTACCTAAATAGTACCTGAGTATGATTATAAGGTTTTCTAACTTACAAACGGATCTGACTTGATCTCAGGGACAGACAACCTCAGTGAGACAGTGAGGAAAGGGGACTCAACTGAGTTCGTTCCCAGGTAGTACTGGTCTAAATTAAGTCAGCTCAAGTCACGAGGAGCATGGTCTACATTCCCAGAGAAAGACAGCTAGGCTTTGGATCCAAACTTGAGACCTCCACTATAAAAGAAGACTCCAGGTGTCCATTAAAAAGGCACTGGTATTTATGCTGATTAATATGAGAGAGTGCAGGTCTGCAGTCTGGGAATCACAGCCCAAGTGAAACCCTACACTTTTGGTCTGAAACACCCTAGTGCTGAACTCAGATCCCCTGTGGTGATTAGTCAGGGCAGCGGAAGGGACTTGTAATACAATATTTCCAGCTATCCCTGGAATCTCCTTACTGGAAGGAAGGTGGATGATGACTTTATTCTCTGACCCCTTCCAGGATTCCAGCAAACGTAGTTTTCTTAAATGTCAGTTTCATTTGATAAAGTTCACATAAAGTATATGCAAGGCAAAACTATAAACTCATCCTTCCTAACACTTGATTTACATGTTTTATTTTATTCATATTAGCATGCACTCTTAAGGACCTTCAGTCTTTATGGAACTGTTACAACATTTTTTTTAAAGTATGTTTTATTGATTATGCTACTACAGTTGTCCCATATTTTTCTCCCATTTATCCCCCTCTGCCCTGCATTCCCCCTCCCTTCAGCATTCCCCTCCCCTCTTAGTTCATGTCCATGGGTCGTACATGTAAGTTCTTTGGCTTCTCCATTTCCCATACTATTCTTAACTTCCCCCTGTCTATTTTGTACCTACCATTTATATAAGCTCTTATTCCCTGTACCTTTTCTCTCCTTTCTCCCTGCTCCCTCTCCCCACTGATAACCCTCTATGTGATCTCCATTTCTGTGATTCTGTTCCTGTTCTAGTTGTTTGCTTAATTTTTTTTTGTTTTGTTTTTTAGGTTTAGTTGTTGATTGTGAGATTGTTGTCATTTTACTGTTCATATTTTTGATCTTCTTCTTTTTCTTAGATAAGGCCCTTTAACATTTTGTATAATAAGGGCTTGGTGATGATGAACTCCTTTAACTTGACTTTATGTGGGAAGTACTTTATCTGCCCTTCCATTCTAAATGATAGCTTTGCTGGATAGAGCAATCTTGGATGTCAGTCCTTGACTTTCATCACTTGTATACTACTTTCCAGCCCCTTCTTGCCTTTAAGATCTTTTTTGAGAAAACAGTTGGTAGTCTTATAGACACACTTTTGTAGGTAACTGTCTCCTTTTCTCTTGCTGCTTTTAAGATTCTTTCCTTCTCTTTAATCTTGGCTAATACTTAATACTTATGATGTGTCTTGGTGTGTTTCTCCTTGGATCCAACTTCTTAGGGATTATCTGAGCTTCCTGGACTTGCATGTCTATTTCCTTCACCACATTGGGGAAGTTTTTCTTCATTATTTTTTCAAAGACGTTTTCAATTTCTTGCTCTTCTTCTTTTTCTTCTGGTACCCCTATGATTCACATGTTGGAATGTTTAAATTTGTCCCAGAGGTTCCTAAGCCTCTGTTCCAAATTGTTGATTTGAGTCTCAGTTTCCTTCCCTTCACTGTTGGTTCCCTGTATATTTTTCTTTATTTCACTTTGCATATCCTCCACTTCTTCCTCTATTTTGTGACCATACTCAATCATTTCTGTGAGCACTCTGACTACCAGTGTTTTCAGTGTTTTGAACTCTGCATCTGATATGTTGGCTATCTCCTCGTTGCTTAGTTCTTTTTCTGGAGTTTTGATCTGTTCCTTCATTCGGGCCATATTTATTTGTCTCAGCAAACCTGTTATGTTGTAAGGGGCAGAGCCTTAGGTGTTTTCCAGAGCAGAGCAACCCTCTTCGCTCTGTTGTGGCACTGTATGTGAGGGAGGGGTCAGAGAGGGAACAATGCTGCTTGCTCAGCTCTCTCCCAACTTTCAGTCACTTCCCTCACTTCCCACAAGTGGACTGTGCCCTTTCAGGTGCTGATTCCCAGATGGGTGGGCTTTTGTGCATTCTAGGATCCTGTGGGCCCCTCCATCAGGTTCTCCTGGGAGACTGGGAGTTTCTCCCACTGCCACAACGCCCACAGGTTTCTACAGCCAGAGGCTTTGAGGTTTTAGTTTCCCATGCTGGAACCCTGGGTTGTGCAGTCTGTCTCACTCCCTAGTTGTTCCCCCGGGCTTATCCACATGCAAATGTGGGATGTTCTGCTCTGCCACCTGCCACCTTGTCTTGTGTCCTCACTTCCTGGGCTCCCCATCTTTGCCCCTCCAACCAGTTTGGATGAATGTTTCTTTATCTCCTTGGTTGTCAGACTTCTATGCAGTTCAATTTTGCATCAGTTCTGGTTGTTTTTTTGTTTTTAAAATTGGTTGTTATCCTTCTTTTGGTTGTGCAAGGAAGTGAAGCATAACTACCTGTGCCTCTGTCTTGGACAGAAGTCCCTGTTACAACCTGATTTGCCTGAATAACCCAGTTATTACCAAAGGTATCATCTCTTTGTGCCTCAATTCTCTTATCTATAAAAGCGGTGGATTAGTTAATATGTAACACACACATAACATAATTTATCTAATTAATTGTGTTCATGTAGATGGCAAGCTAAGAATGAGAATTTGCATCTGATGCATCTTTGTACCCTCCAATAGCTGCTATGGCCAAACAGCATAAAATCCAATACTTAAGGAAGATTCAAATATTTCCTTAATTTACTCTTTTACCTATTAATATAGTCACTTTTTGATAAATACTGATTAATGATTAATAAATACCAAACAAATGAATACCTGAATGAGAGAATAAACTAAAGATGATATCTACATCCTTTTTCAGTATTACATTTATAGTTTTATGGCTATAATGGTTCATAAAAGTTTTTTAGGGGTTAAAATCTTTACAGATATAATTGGATTAGAAGATAAGTTCACTGCTTCATGTCTATGAATCCTACATCAGTAATAGGTTACCAGGACCTGAGTGAGCAGGCTCTAGATTCTAAATGAACTGGCTGCAAACCTCAGCTCTCTGTTTGACCTACCCATGTGACCTTGGACCAGTTACTTTACTTCTCCAAACTTCAGTTTCTTCATGTAAAATCTGGAGACTATAATAGAACTGATTTCAGAATGCTATTGTGAGGATTAAGTGAAAACACAGCATAGTTTCTAGATTATAATGAGTACTTCGAAGGCTTAAACCACTATTAACAGACTTACACGTTATTATTTTACAAGCTTTGGAGCCCAGTAACAGTGAAATCACCCTCTTGTGTATCCCTTGCCCTAGTAAGATAAAAACCCTTGCACATATAGGAGCAGATACTCAGCAGCCCAGGTTGAATAGAATAGGACTGAACTGATTTAGACAGTGATAGAAACAGATTAAAATCAACTCTGCTGCAGAGCTTGGAGGTACCTATTGAAAAATACATTTTATGTGTTCACTTTCACTTTACACAATGTTTTTGTTTGTATTGTCTTCATATTCCTCTCAGCAAGTCCTTGAGGCAAAGACTATTATTTTTATATCACTGTTGAGTAAACAGTGTTTAAGAAATAAAGTAATAAGATTTGAATATAAACTGTAATTGAAAAAAATTTTAAAAAGTGATTTGCCAGGTTCTTAAAGTAACTAGAACTCAGATTACAAAGCTAGTTTTTGTAATCATGTAACCTTGGAAATTCACAAACCAAAATAGTTCTGTACTATGAAAAACATTCCTAGGGAAAGCAAGAAGTTCTGATCTTTACCCAGTTGTTGTATCTATGATACCACATATTTCAATCACTTCTCACTTTCTTGGTGTTTAGTAGCTCTTACTGATAAATAAGAACAGATATGCTAATGCCCAAATTAAAACAACAGCAACAACAACACTAATCAATCACTCAGTTACAACAGGTTATCTATGTGTGTTCTTTGTGCAAAGTGAGGCATTCATTCATTCATTTTTCATAGTATTCCAGAGTGGTGTTTTCATTTTACTTCTGCTATAGTTAATGGCAATTATAGTATTATACCTTTATTAGAATTATTTTGTTTAAATTACAAATATACATGAAGCCACCACCCAGCATATACATTAATATTGTGCCTTATTTGCTTCGTATGTTTTAAAGAAATAAAATATTACAGTTACTGCTGAAATTAACATGAGTCCTTCCCATTCATATTTTTAAGTTGTCAGAGCATATGTATAGTCCCTAAATACCATATTTTTATGCATACTTCTGCAACTTGCTTTCTCTAACAATGTTTACAAGATTTACCCATGATATACATGTAGATTCTTTTTTAATTTCAAAAGCTATGAAATGAATATACCACAATTCATTTGTTTATTCTGTGGTTGGTGAGTATTTATGCTGTTGCTAACATCTTGCCACTAAAACCATGTGAACCTTATGCAATATGGGCAGTTTTTTCGGGTATACCCATAGAAGTGGAATTACTGGGGCAGACCGGATGTGTATCCTCAAACTTAATAGGTCGTTTCCAGTCGTTTTTCAGACTGTTGCTTACACTTTAACCAGAACATTTTATGTCAGAGCTTTTATTGCTCTATCTGTTCACCAACACCCATTTTTAAGCTTTTGCTAATTTTATGTAAGTAAAATGACATAATTTATTTCACATTTTCCCAGTTATTATGGAGGTTGAACAACTTTCCATGTATTCGTGTGCCATTTGGTTTTTTTCACTGCCTTTATATTTACTTGCATTATTGGGGTTTTTCTTGTTGGTTTCTAGGAGTTCTGTGTGTACTGTCAGTATCAATCCTTTGTTGGCTGTGCTTTCTACCAATCTGTATGTTGGGTTTTTAAAAAATTTTTTTATTTATTGATTTTAGAGAGAGAGGGAAGAGTGAGAGAGAGTAAGAAACATTGATTTCTTGTTCCCCTTATTTATACATTCATTGTTTGATTCTTGTATGTACCCTGACCTGGGATCAAACCCACTACCTTGGCGTATTGGAATGACACTCTAACCAACTAAACTACCCACCAGGGCCAATTGTGTGTTGGGTTTTAATTTATTCACTCTGAGTAGTTAATAAGAAGTTTTTGCTTTCTAATGTACACAGCAGTTATCAACATTTTCCCTCATACAATTAGTTCTCTTATACATCTGGAATTTATACTTGTGTACAATGTGATCTGGGAACCTCATTTTTGCATAAGGATAGTCAGTTGTCCAATATCATTTTTTAAACTGTCCATTTTTCTTACATCCTATTTCAATATTCATGTGGACTTGTTTCTAGATGGAAAGCTGTTTCATTGCTTTATTATTATTTTTTCTTAGACCTAGGTCAATACCACACTGTTTTCTTTATTATAAACCCTAATATTTGATAGGGCAGGTTTCCTTTCCTTTTTTTCCTCTACTTTTAAAAATTGATCGCCTACTTGTTCAAATTGTTTGATTCCTACAACTTTCCTATAAGTTTTAGAATTGGTGTGTGAAGTTCCTTGAACAGTGTTAAGGACTTTTATTTAAATTTCATTGGATTTATTGTTTGAATTGATAGGAGTGGTCATCTTTAAAATATTAAGTGTCATCATCCATGAATACAGCATCAGTCAGGACTAAGTGCAGAAAACAAGAACTCTCTAGGTATTTTAAGCAAAAGGAATTTGATGCAGGGAATTAATTGCTGGTTAGGTTCCTGGAGGAAGTATGTATGTATTTGCTTTATTATGTTTTTTAGTTTTTAAATATATTGGGTGCAGGGTTGGCTATTTTTGTATCTCTTTTTCTTTCTTTTGTGTTTTTGACTTGTTATCAGAGAATAACACAGATTCTTATGTGTTTGTTGATAGCATTCATTGTGACTTACAGGATAATCAAGTCTAATGAATGCTGTATGATAGTTTTCAAATAATATCTGTATTTTACTTATTGAGTATATAGTTCTCTGTATGCCCTTTAGGTCAAGTATATGAATTATATGAAATCATATGAATTCTTATAAATTATGCTCATCTTTTATATCTTTACCAATTTTTTGTCAGCTTGATTAATTCATAGCCTATAAAAGAGCCTTAAAATGTTCTACTGTAGTTGTGAGTTTGCTAATTTTTCTTTGTACTGATGATAATTTTTATTTTACATATTTGAGATTGTGTTGTAAAGTAAGTATAAATTTAAGGATTCAGAGTTCTTGAAAGGTTGTATCCTTTATCATTAACTTACGAACTTGTTTCCATTAATGTTTTTCTTGCCTGAAAGCCTATTTTGTCTAATGTTTTTAGAGCCATACCAATTTTCTTTTGTTTAGTGTTTACTGGTGTATATTTTTCATATGTTGACCTCTATATTTTCTGAGTAATACATTTTTGTTTTGTCTCCTATAAACACATATAACTGGCTTTTCTTGAAGATTTTATTTTGAATAATTTCAAATATGCAGAAAAGTTGAAGGAATAAAGCAATAAAAACATACCTACCCTTCACTTAAATTCATTAGTTATTTTCATTTTGTCACTTTTGATCCTTTTTTTATCTATTACACTTTTTTTTTTTTACTAAACTGTGTATTTGAATGTAAATTGCAGAAATCTGGAGTGATTATCATATTACACTTTATGTTCAGATAAACTATATATTAAAGACTATTTTTGGTATAGTTTATCTAGCATTTCTGTGTTGGAGGCCAAGAGCTTCAGCTTCAGCTGTTACAATACTGTAAATTCCTCTAGAGAGTGTTTTTCACAAAGCAAACACACTGGCCTATTATAATAGGCAAGTTCAAAAGGAGAACAGGCTTCTCTAGATCCCTTTCCAAATCTTTCTAGACCTTTGCACAAAGTAAAACTATTTCCTAATATGATTCTTTCCTTCACCAACTGTAATAAAATAAACACAAGTGTAAATTTCAATAGACCCAAATATATAAGTATTTGCCTTCTGAATTTAGTAGAAGGCAATTGAATGCAATTGAAAGCAACTGAAATTCCCTGCCTTATATCTTGTATCTTTCATACTGCCATTTAGTCTCTCATGCCTGTCTTCATTAATCTATTGCTAAACAGTGATAAAGGCTGTTTCAGCGAAGCACACCTTTAGAATCGGATTCCTGGAAGATATCCAAAAATACTTTATACCAATGATTTTGATAAAATTGCTTTTTTAAAGCTATGGATTTTTAGTTTAAATGAAATATAGTTTTTATAAAGAAGAGAGAACTTAAAGGCATTATAAAAACCGCAGGAAAGGATGTCTCTAGCCTCTTGGGCATTTAGTCTAAGAAAAAACCACATCCCTCCTCTCGTCCTCACAAAACAAAACAGAACCAGCATTGTATTGAATAAAGAAGTAACTTATCTATGCTGCCAAATCTCACTTTATCTCTCTTTTTGGATATTGATGTCACGTAGAGTTTGCCATCAACTTCCAGGCTTTTGTTGAAGAATAGGAGAAGTATTCCAATACAGTAGTGTAAAACAAGTAGGGATTTTTATTGAACATTTACTTTGATAAGCATTGTGCATACATGTTTTATGTTTATTTTATGTAGTTACCTCCTCTACTCTAAGTGGTTGCACAATTCTTACCCCAGTTTTCAGATTAGGAAACACGGGTTTCCAGAGTTCATCGGCACGCATGTGGTGTTATATTGTTTTGATGTTTAAACTACCTACTTTATTCACAGCCAAGTACAGTCTTGGTGGTAAGAAATACAGTAATACCCAAGGGACCTGAATGAACAAAAAGGTCTTTGAGTTGCAAAAGGTCTAAATTATGCAAACTGCAGAAATCCTTGGTGGATACAATAGTAACTTTTAGATCATCTTTCACCCTGCAGGCTGGCAAAATCACCTTGTAGATCCAAAAGAGATTAGGTTTTGCAATACCTTTTGTGCAATGAAACTCTTTGGCCTTCTGGTGAATCCCATGAACCTCTTCTCAAAATAATGTTTTAAAAATGCATAACAGAAAAAATAGAAATTATATGGAAATATATAGTTATAGCATTTGACCCCTGAGATTGTCAAATGTTTCTACGTTATCCATATCACCTTCCAAGCCTACCCAACGGCTCAGAGACTTTCCCCATCTTCTTCAGAGAAGGTAAAGGAGCCACCCAAGCAGTTTTGGAGCCTATGGGGTGGGACGGGGTACACGATGGACTACTGAGGGGATGTTCCGAAGATGACATTAGTGTCTTCCTTCTGCCTTCCGTCTATAAATAGCCTCCCCACTTCCCTAGCATCTCCGTTTTTCTCTAGCTCAAATGAAATTTTTCTCGTTTTACCTTTTTCCCAGCCTCCTACATCTCTTGCTCAGCCCCGCCCACTTACCTAGGCCCACCCCTCCTAGCCTCGCCTCCACCTAGACTCCTCCTTCCCACTAAGTCCCGCCTTCCCCTCTATCACTTCTCTGTTCCTTGCCAATCACGCTAGGCCACCCTTTCGCCCGCCCCTAAACCTACAACAAACGTTTCTACGGCCTCCCTGCAAGTGGAGGAACAGTGGCTGCGGAAGGATGGACCCTGCTACTGCCGGTGGCTTCTCCCAGGAGCAGTTCCGGGAGGCCTGTGCCGAGCTCCAACAGCCCGCGCTGGCCGGGGCCGACTGGCAGCTGTTGGTAGAGACCTCGGGTATCAGCATCTACCGCCTGCTGGACCAGGTAGCGGCCGGCCTGCTGGACCGTTCTGGGCCAACCTCCCTGCGGGTACCCAGGGGCTTCAGCCTCGGGACCCAGGCGCCTCTTCTAGCGCTGGGAGGAGCGAGCGCAGGCGCGGTGCCTCCAGCTGACTTTGTCTCGTGCTGGGAACTGGAGCTGGGAGGTCATTACAATTCAGCCTTAGGTCCCAGGTCCCATGGGGGTGTGGTCTGTTAGAAGTTAACTGTAAAGTTAAAACGTGGGTCTGCTGATTCTTAACCCCATGCCCCTCCGGGGTGCGTGCCAGTGGTGTGTGTATGAAGGAAGTATCCTCGCATTTGAATATAGGTGGAAAAGAGACTTTTCAGGGACTGAATGTACAGGGTGGCTAATGTGTGTGGAGAGGAGTGTCGCAGACAAGGGACCTGCTATCATCTCTGGCCATTTTAGTGACTTTCTTCTTTTGGCTGTTGCCCTTTTCTTGTAAGTTGCACTTAATAACTTTAAAGCTTCAGAGGAAAAGATGAACTGAAAGCCTAAGAGGAATAGAGTTCGTTATTAAGTAGGTCTCCAGGGTTCCTGCAGGCATTTGGCACCAGGTAGGCATCTAGGTGGAAGGATCATATTGCACCTGAGCCCTGTCATCGGTTGCTCTGTATGATAGCAGTTCAGAGCAATAGGGTAAAAGTCACCCTTAGGCAAGGTAAGTGAAATCGAGGTTTCTTGGCAGAGGACCAGAGTATTATAGTATTAGAACAGGGAGGAGCTTTGGATGTCTTTCTATAACCGGTTATGTAGCAAGGTGAACAAGAAGTTCACAGTCTAGAGCAGACGATTAATTTCCTAGTGTAATTTCAACAGTTAACTTGGTGCAGAAGAGGACATGTTTTCAGACAAAATCCATTTATCTTCTCTCTGATTATTCCACTTTCCTTACCACCCACATCCAGGCATTTGCCAAGTTTTGTCAGCTCGACTGCTCAGACGTATCTAACATATGGCCCATTTCCCTTCCCCTTACTTTCCCATACATTTGCTGCTTTGGATGGCACCTCTCACCTAGAATTGCAGTGACCTCTTATCTAGTTTCCCAGCCTTCCGTCCTACACATTACAGCCCGATCAAGCACCTGAGAAGCTCCGGACTTATCATTCCCATTTCTGTGGCATTTTTGACTGCAGAATTAATAATAACTATTGTAATAGCTAATACATTTCATGCTTTCTTATGTTCCAAGCACTGTTTAAGTCTTTGCAGATACTGACTTACTCAGTCCTCACATTGCATCAACCCTAATATAAGGTGCTATGATTGTCATTTTTTTTTTACCTATAGGGAAATGAATCTGTGGAAAGTTTAAGTTGATTCTTCAAGATTTGAACTGCAATCAGAATTCAGCTGTCTTGCTCTAGACCTGTGCCATAAATAGGCTCTTATATTGACTCACTGAAAGAAGGCAATGCTGCAGGCAGGCTTTCCTGAACTAGTTAAGTCTTAACTCACATTTCCAGCTTTATCTCCCATGATGTGTCCATACAGCTTCTCTCCTCCAACCAACCCATAACTGGCCCTCGCCCCCAACCCATGGGCTTGTGCTTTTTTTTTTGCTTTTGTGCCTTTTATCCCACAGTATCCACTGCCTGTGAGCTGAGACAGACTGACTGGCTTTGTGCTGTGTGTTGTTTCCACTGTGTAGTGTTATGTAGCAGGGACCACTTCCTTCCTGTGGGGAGGGCTGGTATTCAGAACTGTTCCTATCTAGGCTAACCATCCTATGTCTTATTGCAACTTATTCTAGGGATGAGGACAGTCATGGTACATTGATGTAAAGTAGAAAGCCTTCGTAACTTTGGAGGGCCATAAGATTCCCATAGGTGTGCCGTTGAGCCTCAGCAGCTGGATAGGGGGCCGTTGCCCCATGGCCATTTGACCGCCACCTGTAGTGATATGGAGGCCCTAATCAGTCAGGTAGAAACTCTTTCCTACAACCCTTACTGGCCTCTGGCATTCTCCAGCATTTTCTGCTGCCTGACCCTGTCTGCTGAAGCCCCATTTGTTTTCCAGGTTGACTGCCATCTTTGACCTTCCTCCTGGAAGAGAGTACCTTCTAATCTCTAGTTAGAAATGCTTTAAAGTAAATTGTTTTGCTGTTATGGTTGTTTTTGTTTTTTAATGTTTGAGCTTCCAAGGAGACTCAAATAAGCACGCTGGGTTTTAAACCACTGCAATAGAGGGACCACTTTGCACTAAGTCGCTGAGCCAGGTTGTGACTTTCTTGTTTTACAGGAAGAGCCAGAAGGTGACAGGATTGGGGTGAAGCTGGGGTAGGAGAGGGGCTAGGGGCCAGGCCCCACTTCCTGGCAGGTGATATTCCTTAGTTACTTTTTCATTTTGTAATCTCAGCTTTCCCATTGGCAAACCAAGGATAATCTTATCTTTTAGGATTGTTTGACCTCTCAGTAGTCATTGAATGAAATGATAGATGGCAGAGGGGTTCTCAAACTTGAGCATATATCAGAATCGTCTGCAGGGCCTGTTAAATTTGGGGTCCAGACCCCACTCCCCAAGTTTCTGATTCAGTAGGTTTGGTGTGGGGTATGAGGGTGTGCGTTACATTTATTTTTTTTGTTCTTTTCCTTTTTCTCTTCTCTCCTTTTCTTTTCTTTCTTTTTCTTTTCTTTTCGTTTCTTTTGCTTATGTCTTTGAATTTTATTTCTAACCAGTTGCCAAATGATGCTGAAGCTACTGGTCCAGAGACCAGTTTGAGAACCACTGATGTGTGTGGGAGAATCTAGCATGGTTCTCAGGAAGGTTCTGACATTAAGAGGTAGGAGAGTGACCTAGAGATGAGAAGCAATGGAAACTAAAAGGTTAGAGTGAGAGTCAAAAAGAGGGTCTTGCCCTGGCTGTTGTGGTTCAGTGGATTGAGCGTTGGCCTATGCACTGAAAGGTCACTGGTTCGATTCCCAGTCAAGGCACATGCCTGGGTTGTGGGCCAGATTCCCAGCTGGTGTGCAAGAGGCAGCCAGTCGATGTTTCTTTCTCTCCCTCTCTTTCTCCCTTCCTCCCCTCTCTATAAAAAACTAATGAATAAATTAAAAAAATAAAATACTTATTTGTATTGTAGATTTCCTGCTTTAAAAAAAAAGAGAGAGAGAGTCTTAAGACAAAGGCAGTGTTTTAGACTCATTCTCCCTGATTTTTAAGGTAGTGGCCACTTGGGAGTGAATGTGTTCCCCTGCGCTGTGCCCAGAAGTTCCCCTGGCAGAGAGAGGCTACGGGTCACTTACAAAAGCTTTCCCAGCGATCTGCAGTCGGGTCTCGCAGGAGCTCTGGACTGTGTTACCATGCCAATGGGCACCACGACAGTGCACTGGACAGTGTGACACTGGCATGCAGAGGCCCTCCTCTTTGATTTAGACCACGTAAATGCTGGACTGAAAAAGGTCAGGCTGACAGCTTAACTTCTTTATGGTTTTTCTTCACATTGACATTTTTATTTTTTTATTAAATTTATTGCGGTGGCATTGCTTAATAAGAGCATATAGGTTTCAAGCATACATTTCTACAGCACATGATCTGTATATTGCATTGTATGCCCACCGCCCAAAGTCAAATCATCTTTTATCACCATATATTTGGCCTATTTAAGAGGTCTTCTAGTCAAAGAGTTTGCTGAGGAGCAGACAGACCTACTAAAACCCTGAAAGCCTGGCATTACTGGAAAAACTCTGTGTTTAGCCAGGCTGGGAAGAAGCTGGGCTGGGAGGAAACTTGGCTTGTTGGAGGGAAGCACAAATTTAACTTCCGTGAGAACAGCTTTACCTCAATGAGTGAGAAGCTTCCGCTGTCATCTCACAGGCGGAACCGTAATCTGATTTGCACAGTGAGCTTCTTTACATCAGGACCACAGGGCTATTCTCCCTTCTTTACCCTTCTGCCTCTCTCCTAAGGGAGGAGTAGTTGGCAGTGTGACTGATAGAACATTTTTTGAACCCAAGACACTGAGCCATATTGTGCCTAGTGGGTAGGGCCACCATGTCTTAAAGCCGAGCACCCGCGTGTGGCATTCTGCTTCCTGCCTCAGACCAAGGCAGTCCCTTGTGCACACTCCTCCCCTCCCCCTCTTCTTCTCCATCTTTCGTGAACCTACAACTGGGTGGTTATGCAGAGCCTCAGTTCCCCCTCTCCTCACTTCTCTCTCAGGGTGAGCGTGCCGTATGAGGCGGCATGAGAAGGCTGCTCCTAAGGTTTAGATTTAGGAGGATGAGGGGCGAGGGGTGAGTAGGAGCCCCACTCTTATTTCCAGGTATAAGCCAAGCTTTGTGTTCTCACCCCGTCCTCCACCATATTCCTGCATAGGGATTATAGCAGGTGACTATTAATAAAGCAAAAAAACGCTGATTTTCTTTGTGCTTCAGGATCCCTTTAAGAGGAAAGGTGACTTGCTGGGAAGGATTTGGACACTGGACCCCTGGATGTAATACCACACCAGGACCTGGGTAGACCATGGGCTGAATTGGGGCAACGCCAAGTGGAGGATGGTCCTTGTTTGGTCTTCCTGCTGTTGACGTTGGAGCCACCAACTGGGGGTGGAAGGAGAACTCCAGTGGGAGTAGTTTGTAACTCCAAAAGGTCACCATTTCCTGACATTATTTGGGGAGGTTATTTTACCCCTCAGGGAAATTATGAAAATGAATGTATTCTTGTAAAAAAGGGAGAATCCATGCAAATATGAACCTTTGAATTTTAGCCTGGAACTTTTAATGTGTTTTTAGGGCACAGAAAAGCTTAGCGATAAACAGAACTACCTTGTTTTGCCGTTTCGTTTACAATAGACACCTTCCCATAGCTACCTGTGGGTGATCTGAATACATGCTAATGAAAAGAAAACTCCAAAATATTTGTTCATGGATTCATTCAAACAGCCATTAAGGACCTATTGGAAGCCTGGAATTATGCTAAGCCTGGTGATTCTTGATGAATAAGATAAAGTTCATACCTTCAAGTAGCTTTGACAATAAAACAGGCACTTTTATGTTATGTAGATAGGAGTTTCTAACTGGTCACATTTTTTTCTCCTTGAAAATCTTCTTTTAACATTTCCAGGGTAGACCTGCTGCTGATAAATTCCCTCGGTTTTTATTTTTGTCTGAAAAACTCTAGGTTGGTGGCTTTTTTCTTTTAATACATTATATGCAGGGTCCAGCAGAAGTAGCGCCTGCTGGAGTGTGATTGGTACGGTAATAATAATACAGTAATAATTTATAGTTTAAACTTGAACATTTCATCTAAAAGGTCACCTTTGGTGTGCTTGAGTGTGATATTGTTATGGTACAGAATTACATGCTTGTGACTGTGTAATAAAAGATTTTGTCATAAAAAGGGTCATTTCTTTGTTCCGGACCCTGTATTTTGCTTCACTCTCTTTTTGCATAGATAGTTTCTAATGTCCAAATTTTGATAATTCTCAGCCGTGTTCCTTTCCTCACACTGTCACGAAAGGAAACCCTAGCTTTTGTGACAGCGTGAATGGGCCTGGAGAGCATTATGCTAAGTGAAATAAGCCAGTCAGAGAAAGACAAGTGCCATATGATTTCACTTAAAAGTGGAATCTAAGGAATAAAGTGAACTAATAAACAAAATAGAAAGCCCCTCTTCCTCCCAGGCTTCTTTCAAGATTTTCCCTTTTCTTTGGTTTTCTGAATTTCAAGATGATATGTTTAAGGTTTTTTGGTATTTATCCTGTATGACATGCTGAGACTGGCAGATTTAATTTGAAGGGTGGTCTGAGCTTACATGGTAAACTCCAAAGTGCTTCAAACTAAAATATAAATATATTGGGGGCTTACAACAAAGATCCCTCCCTCACATGCGCAGTTGCAATATGACTGTGTGGTAATTAGGAGATTTCCTGGGTTGTAGATTTTGGAAGTGGTGGTGGCAATGGTCTAAAACTGGGGTGGTCAGTAAGAAGATGTGGCTGCCAGTTTCAGCTGTGAACTGGGTCTGGACAGTTGCAGGCTCCCCACTCCCTCTCCTGTGCTTGGTATATGTGCGACCCTTGCCTTCCCATATCAGAAGCTGCCCAACGACACATCCTTGAGATAGAAACGTGGTGCGGAGACTGTGCCACGAGTACCCAACCCACCGCCCGCGGGCTGCATACGGCCAAGGATGGCTGTGAGTGTAGCCCAACACAAAACTGTAAATTTACTTAAAACATTATGAAATTTTTTGTTTTCATTAGTGTTTGTGTATTTAATGTGTGGTCCAAGACAATGCTTCTTCTTCCAGTGTGGCCCAGAGACACCAAAAGGTTGGACACTGGTGACTGTGTATGTGACTGACCCCAGTTTAGGTTTCTGTATAAACTTTTAAGATCCTGGTGGGCACGTGTGGAAAACCACTCATCTTGTGGCTGCCAAACCTACCACCACCAGCCTGCCCTTTTCTTCCCTCTCTCCCTGACCTCCATGTGTGGGGGCGGGTTTCAGGTTAAACCCGGGAAGCCCCTGGCCAGGTTTGCAACCTAAGAAGATATTGCCCAACTTTTTCTGTAAAGGACCAAATAGCAATTATTTTTGGCTTCGTGGGCCATGAAGCAAAATGGAGGATATTATATAGGTACACGTATAACCATTTAGAAATGTAAAAGCCATTCTTAGCTTCTGGACAGTTAAAAAATAGCCACCCTGACAGATTTGGCAACCCCTGGTCTAAAGTATAGTTTTGAAGCCTAATTGCTCTGTCATTTTAGGATTTATGAGCCTAAGATCCTTTCTGAGTCTCAGTTTCCTTATCTGTAAGCTGGAGATTATTCCCATTCTGCCAAAGTTATATGGGGATCCTGTGAGAGGGTACATTTCACAGCAGCTAGTATATTCCACTTCCGGGAATATATATGAAACACTATTTTGAAATATATGGACCCCTATGTTCATTGCAGCACTATTTACAATAGCCAGGATTTGGAAGCAGCCCAAGTGCCCATCAGTGGATGAGTGGATAAAAAAAAACTGTGGTACATTTACAAAATGGAATAATCCTTGGCCGTAAAAAAGAAGGAAACCTTACCTTTTGTGACAGCATGGATGGACGTGGAGGGTATTATACTAAGTGAAATAAGCCAGTCAGAAAAAGACAAGTACCATATGATTTTACTTGTATGTGGAAACTAATGAATAAAATAAACTAACAAACAAAATAGAAACAGACTCAGAGATACAGAGAATAGTCCGACAGCTTTAAGTCCATGCACTCTACCTGCATAGATATATGACCTTGGGTGAGTTTCAGGATCTCTCTCTCTCTTTCTCTCTTTTTTTTAGGATCTCTCTTTTTATTCACTAAGGTGTCATTTATACGAGCTGTGATTGATGGAACATGTCAGAAGTGGTTTGCAACGTTTCTTGGTATGATAAAGAAATGGAGCCATTCTAAGATGTAGGTTAAAGCCAAGAACCTTTTGAGCAAACTTATTTGGAGTCATTTATTGAAGTGTTAGTAAGCTTAGAAACATATCTGCAACAAATGTTACAGAGAGTTTATATCTCTAATTTTAATGCGCTTAATCAATGATAAACTTTGCCCAAATTAAGCTAAGATTTGTACTTTTTTTCTATCAAATTGCACAAACTGGTTTGCAATTCTGGTGAGATACTCCTTTGCTATTGGTGAGTGTATAAAGTGGTACAAAGTTTCTTAAAAATTTATAAAAAGTATAAAGAACCTTAAAAGGTTAATGCCCTTTACCCTTAGAGGGTTGGTCTCTAAGGAAGCTTTCTTCATGAAAAAGAATTACATGCCAAATGGGTCCACATGAAATAATAGATTATTTGAGAAGTTTTTATATTTGTAAAAATATTTGGAATCAAATAACTTAAAAGAATAATTAAATTAGGTGTGACCTCTCCATAGCTTCAATATTATATTGTTTAAAATAAGACTACAAGCTGTTCATGCCATATTATCCCCATTCTTGTAACATGTAGAAGTATTTATTTACTTAAAAGAAGTGTGTCGAATACTACCAGTAGGTATTTGTGGATTATGGGGTTACATGCCATTTTTATTTTCTTTATAATGAATATGAATTATTTCTATAATTATAAAAATTCACGCCTTTTTTTAAAAGACAAAATAAAAACGTGAATGTGTTTACTGAGATCCTTCTCTTATAAGAAATAATGGGTGAAAAGTGCTTTGACCCAAGAAGTTGGGTGGGGCCGCTGAGCCCTTGAGAGGAACTTGTCGAGAGACGAGGAAAGGTGTTCCCGAGCGTTCTGTTCCTGCGAGTCTGGCCTTTCTCGGCTCCACCATGCAGGGAGTGTTTAGAGGAAGTTGTCACAATGGTTCATTCTTCTGTATTCACGTAAATCACATTGGTCTATTTTCCTCTTCCTAGAGGGCTTCTGTTTTCTTTTCTGTGATACGCATAGGGCTGAGGTCACTTGGGCTGTGATTACATTCAGGAGGGAAAGGGGCCAGTGTAAGGAAACAGTTTGTCTTAATTTATCCAGATAGCCAAAGCTGACTCCTGTAAGGGTGGGGAGATAATCATCTCAAGACATAATTGCCCCCCTTGCTCAGTATGCGCAGAAAGTGGGGCCCCAGTATTCCTGAACCCGGAGCTAATTGTCTCTCTTCTAAAGGTGGTTGAAACGTGTGGGCGTGAATGCATGGTATGTGTGAACCGTGAACCGGCACTATCTTTCCACATGTGAGCGAGAGGGGTGGGGACAGGAAGGAGAGGTTTCTCCTGAGGTCTGTCCTTCCACTGGGACCTCCGAGCCACAGCACAGAAGGGGTTCAGATCTACTAGCTGGTCATCTAATGACTGGAAGCCTTTGATGTGAAGCCACATACTTTTAGAGCTGGAAAATCCTTATGCATTCAGTTTCAATTTTACTTTCCGCTCCTTGCCAGGTACTTTCACATACATCTGCGATGCCTAAACTAGGGAATATTTATGCCTGGGTTATACCCCCTGAGCTGGGAGACCCTCGAAGCCTCGGGGCATCTAGAAAAGATGCACAGTGTTGGCCTCCTTGACTTCACGTGCGTTTCTAGCACGGTGTTGAAGAGGACGGCTTCGCTGATACACGATTACCCAATAACACTGTTAGCAGGAGGAAGTTGAGCCCCTCTGAAGGCTTTCTGTTCGTTTCCTCTTGCACTGAAATTTAAGAGCCATTAGTTTAACCTTAACGATAGAGCCTTTAGGCAAGGCAAAGGTCAGGAACTTGATGTTGTCTTTGTGCAGAGAGTGAAAATGTGTGGTGTGGCCCACTCCAGCCCAATATCCTTGCAGACCAGAGTAGTTGTACTTTGGAATCTAAAAATATTTTTTTTCTCAATAAAAGGGACTACTGTGATCTGAAACTGATGTTTCTTCTCCTTTTTAGTCCTTTAGGCACAAGTCCCTTAAATAAAACGGAAGCAGCATTGCAAAATTCTGGAATTGGTAAATTGGAATTGGTAAAACAATGCGTTGCATTTCATTATGCCCTGTGGGTGTCCAAAATAGTTCCCGTCCCCTGAAGGCCCGCTGCCTATGTGTGCCCCCACTGGGATGTTTAATAACCATCTGAAAATCTAAGGTAGAACTCTTGATTATCCCGAGGCCGGAAATGACCTCTTCCCTGTTTTTTGTTTTTTTTTCTTAGAAAAAGGAACTCCTCATTTGCCTGGCTATTCAAGCAAAACTTCTAAGAGTTATCCTCAGTTCTGTGCTTTCTCTTTCTCCACAGTGGATCTGTCCCCAAAACAATTGATGTTGACATTACTTGCAAACTATATCCCTAAATCATCACTGCTGCTACCGCCCCATTCAAGTCACTGTCTTCTCCTTTCTGGGCCATTGCACTGTCTTTGAAACCATCTTCTTGCTCTCTCATGATCAATTTTTTTCCACCAAACAGCAAGAATCATACTTTTAAAGTAATACCCTATTTAAAGTCATTCATCGTTTTTTTTTTTTTAAATAGCAGTTAGAACAAAATATTTAACCCTTACACTGGTGTACAGATCCCTTTGGTGCCCAGCCCCACCCCTTCCGGGAGGACAGCTCTCCCCACTCGCCCCCAGCCACACCCCCTGGTGTTCTGTTCTTTGAGCAGCCAGTCTGTCAACCCCAGGGCCTGCCCCTGCTGGGCCTGGTCTTCCTGCAGCTTCCCCTGAATGGCTCTTTCTCAGATTTTGGTCAGGAGGTTCCAATAAATAGTATCCCTCTCAGAGACCTTTTCCGATTTAGCACCCTTCTTTTCCAAATCAAGCCCCATGTATCACGTAACCCTTCTGGTATCCTATTCGCAGTAGCTGGGTACTGTTTACAGCGATCCCCACCACCCATGCCCCAGCCGGATGTGAGACCCAGGAGAGCAGGGCCTCCTGTGCTTTCTCATCATTGTGTCACCAGGACTGCAGGAAGGTGGTCCCTGCATGGTGGTGTGGCGTGAACCCCATCCTCGACTGTCCATCATGTGCTGTGCAGTCCAACTGTCTTTCAATGTGGGAATCAATAGGTTGTTTCTGCCTGTTCTGTTTTCATAGCAGACTGGACTCTATGAGTACAAAGTCTTTGGTGTTCTGGAGGATTGCCCACCGGCTGTGATCACAGATGTCTATATGGACTTGGACTTCAGAAAACAGTGGGACCAATATGTCAAAGGTGAGTAACGCCTACTGATTTTTTAAAAGATCAATGAGAAGATAGAATCTGTTGTTACTTATTTTATCTAGTATAAAGCAGCAGGTTTAATTTCTACTCTGTCATGTTTCGTTTTTAATTTTGACATAAAAGTCTTAAGTGCTGGGCTGAACTGTGCCTTCACCACTCCCAGGACTTGCTCCTTGCCTGCTCTTAGATCCAGTCTCATTTTCTCTGAGGGCTGCTTTGTTCTCCCTGTAAGTCGGTTGCCATCTGTATGCCTACATATCATGGAAGGCTTCTTGGAAGTGGTGGTGTTTTCGGAAATTGAATAAAAACTTTATAAACAATAAGAATAGTCTGTGGGAGGAGGCGAGGGTAAGGGTTGCGGGGGTGAGTGTTGTAAAGGCTTTTCAGGCCCAGAAAACAGCAGGGGGAAATTCAAGAAAGCATGAAACAGTATGATATATACAAATCTTTAGCAATCTGGTAGCAGAATTTGGCGCTGGGGTGGGAAAAGGGTTTGTGTCCCCGAAGGCCTAGCCTGGCTGCCAGTCTGCGTGGCTTAGATCTCACCTTGCGAGTGATAGGGAGCTATAAAAAGCAGTGAACAGGGGTTCTCCTGCCACCAGCCCTGGGAGTGACCTCTGCACCCTCGGTCTCAGTGGAATAGAACTGCGAAGTTGCCAAGGGGCACATGAACTCTGCAAGACCCTTCCTGCAGCTGGGA
The DNA here is from genome assembly GCA_028533065.1 of Trachops cirrhosus. Classification (NCBI taxonomy): domain Eukaryota; kingdom Metazoa; phylum Chordata; class Mammalia; order Chiroptera; family Phyllostomidae; genus Trachops; species Trachops cirrhosus. The sequence goes on along the minus strand of CM052545.1, from coordinate 87,177,501 downwards.
CTCTTGGATACAAGTAATAAAAAGCCAACTAATGCCAGAGTAAGAAAAAGAAAAAGAAAAGAGTTTATGGGTTCTTGGCATTGAAAACTCTGTGGTGTCCTGGCTTCCAGGAGAGCCTCAACCAATATTTAAATAATTCCTCCATCTTTTGGAGAGGGCTGACTCTGTTTTCTCCTGCGTGGACAGGATCCTCAGGCAGATTCCTATGTCATAGCAAAGATGGCCACCAGAAGATCCAGGCTTACAAATAAACAAATAAATAACCCCAGAGGAACAGGAACAAGAATTCTACTTTCCTCCTGATGGCGGCCAGAGCCCCAGGACGGGCTCTCGTTGGCTCAGCATGGATCACATGCTTATTTCTTGTGGACATTTGTCATGGTTTGGGACCACGTACTGTTTTTGCATATGCTTGCTATCTAGGGGGAATTGTGACGCTCACCTATACAAGGGAGAAACCAAGTTTTCTCTGTCCCAGTCTCTGCAGCAGCCACGGCTCAGTCACGTGACATGGAAGTTGCCAGTAAGATGCACATGTGGCTTCAGTCTGGAAAGAGCCACGTGAGGAAGCAGGCAGCATGTGTCTGGTGATGGTCCCAGCAAAGACACCCTGACTTTGGGGGAGATGGTTGCAGAGCTCCTGCCCTCTGTTACTCAGCATCAGCGGTTCACACGGTGGTGTCTGGTCTGCCGAGCTGGCTTCTCTGGAAGGGCCTGAGGCTCTAGACAGAACTCTCATCCTCCCAGATACTCTGTGAGCTACCGAGAGCCTTCCCTGGGCCACTTTTCAGCCTAAACTGCTCAAGGAACAAGCGAAGACCCTGGCCAGAGGCGCCATCCCTGAACTAATCCCCACGGCCATGTCTTAGAGCTCGTTTTCCCAGCCCTGGGTTTAATGCTGAGCCAGCTCCACTTCAACCACATAGTCGAGAAGGAGGGGAAGGAGATTTGAGATGCTGGTCCAAGAAGGGGGAGTCAGTGCTGAGCACAGAAAAGCAGCAGGTGTCCACGCCTTCCCTTCCTTTCGCGGCCGTCTGCAACCACTGCGGCACCGACAGACTGCCAAGCCCTTTAGTAGATTTCCTTGCAAAATCTGAATTAAATAATCCGTTTTCCCTGTCAGCGTCTCAAGGGGATCTCTTGGTTACTTTAGCAGCCTTGGCTTGGCCACTTCTCTAAATGGCCGGGGAGAAGCTCACTGGGCAGCGTGGGGTCAGAGGGTGTGCCTGTCATGGAATGCCTTTGCTGCCTTCCTCCAAGACTGGGCTGCTATTTGCACACAGCAGCATGGTGGACTAGTCAGGGAATGTGGTTGCTGCAGCTGTGGTATAGTGTAAACACAGGAGAGGAGCAAGACATCGGGTTAACCACGGCCATCCCACTTTCTCACAGTTTAGGAGGGACGCTGCCTTCTTTGGGACCTTTACATCCCAGCTCCACACGTGACTGGGTGACTCAGTCCTGAGCTAACTGTCGGGTCATGAAATCTGAAGACCGAAGAAAGGTCTTCAAAGCAAAACTGTTGGTACTCTAGTGACATCTGGTGGTTCGCCGGATTTTCAAACCTGACTGTTGACGTTCGGGTGCCTGAATGTGTTTCATTGCATCCTGTCTGGGAATCTTGCTTTTGCTCTGAGGTAGATGGGTCTCGTTGGGTTCTTTTATTTGGACTCTGCTTTTATATCTCATAGACTGTGCCCCTAGGCCACAAGCTTTCAGTGGTAATGGACTGGCCTGAGTTTTGTAGAATGCATTAACTTTTTTTTGTTCTCCTCAGAACTCTATGAAAAGGAGTGCGGTGGCCAGACCGTGGTCTACTGGGAGGTGAAGTACCCTTTCCCCATGTCCAACAGGGACGTATCCTTTCCCGGGTGCACCGTAGCTCGGCTTTCTCAGCGTCGCTGTGCCCCGTGGCCGTCGCCTGATGGTGGTGTGGCCAGCAGGTGTGGGCAACACTGCCTTTGATTCTCGCAGAAGCCTCTGCTAAACCTGCTGCTTCTTGTGCAGCATCTGGAGACCTCAGGGTGGATTCCTGGGCTGGACCATGTGCACAGTCTATACCTGTGGTCCCAGGAGGGCAGCTCCGACTTTCCTGAGACGTTTTCCAGGGCTTGGAATCATGGGGCCGCAAAACTGGGGATGTGGAAGGAACTTTTTGTGAAGAGCGTTTAACATGCTTCTGCAGTGTACAGAGAGGTGAAATGACGGAGGCATCCATCCAGGCGATCAGGGGCAGAAGGGGACTGGAACATGGGCACTCACCATTCCGCTCACCCCTTCTCACATTTCACTGACACTGCAGCCAGTGGTCCCTCTGTCACTGTTGGTTCTGGACACCGAGTGTATGTTGCTCCCCCTGAATGTCCTTATTTATCTTATGATGAGATTGGATCAACTGTGGGGAGTTTCAGCTGCCACTCCAAGGTTCTAAGAAGCCCACGTAGGACCGACCAGGGAAAGCGGGATGGAAATTTGCTGGGTGGGCAGTGTGAGGGCAGGGTGACCGATAGGCAGGCTTTCTCTTCTGTCACGGCCGCTGAGCAGTTTACATGCTGAATTTCCATGTAAGACTCTTTTAGCAAAGGGGCTCATGGGTTAAAAAGTTAATTTTGGGAACCAGTGAATCAGGTGATTGCTGGGGTGTTTTCTAGCTCTAACACTCTGCAAGTCTCTATGCTCCAAAAAGTAATGATTCTCTAAGAAGAGAGGAGCGAGTGGCTGTGCTTCGTGTACGCCGTCTGCATGTGTTTCTGTGTCTGACTGTGCGTCTGCCCTGGCCCCCAGCTAGATTTTAAACGACATCAGGGTTCCTGTCTTGCCGCAGTTTCCGCATACTGCTAGGTAGTTTGTGTACACATGGCATGTATTTGAACCGATTGTGGATTACTTATTCTCTCAGATTTTATACGGTTGTCTCTAATCCTGCCAACAACGCTGTAAGGTAGGCACCATCATCCCCATTTCATGGTTAAGGAAACTGAGGCAAAGAGAAGTTCAGAACTTGACTCCGGCTCGCGCAGCTAGTGGGTGGAAAAGGCAAGCTAGGGACCAGGTCCAGCTGTCCCCAGAGGTGGTAATCTTGACTAGACCATGACCCTACCTCTCCGGCCTCACAGGGACACTGCTGGGTAGGTATTCTCAGGAGTGAACACTTGGGGCTCCTTGAACTTTTATTTCATTGGCTTTCTGATGCCATACAAGCCTATGGGGTCTTTTCAGTCTTTCTATGTGTGTATATGTCTCTCCAATAAGGGATGTTAAATTTTTGAGAACAGAGTAGAGTGCAGTGGTAAAGAACATTCACTTTGGAGAGAAAGATCCCAGGGTGAGTATGAACCCGTTCTCTGGTTTGCTGCGTGACCTTGGAAAAGGCCTTGCATGTGCTGGGCCTCAGTGAACTGGTGGTTCTCCGGTCATAGGCTATGCGGCACGCTGGGCCTCCCAGCCTTCCAAAGACCTCTGCCAACTTTTAATCAATAGATGCATCAAGTTAAGTTTTCCTCAATGGAGTGTCAGGTGATGTCAGATGAGATAATACATGAGCTGAGAAAGTTGTGGGAAAAAGAGGGACAGTATTTGCTGGTATGCGGGAGAGAGAAGATCCAGAGGCAAAAGCAACATTATTTCTTTTCTAAAACATTTAAGAATTTACTCCCCATGACTTCGAGGTTGAGGGCCATAGACTGCCCTGCAGGGTGCCGGAGTGAGGGGTGGGACAACTGTGGATGCTTTAGAGACTCTGAGGTGACATGGGACTGTGATCGTTGCTGCTACACAGTAAGTGCAGCTGTGTTATGCTTAGAGGGATTACTCCCAGTGTCAAATCTGAAATTCTGTCATTTGAAAGTATAAAGGACAAAGTGTTGAGCCCTGTCCACCTATGAAAGTCTGATTAAGGTTTTGCAGCCAGGTCTGGGTTCAGGTGCAGCTTTGCCCGCTTCAGCTGGGCTGTGGGATCTTGGGCCAGATTCTTTACCTCTCTGATGTCATGGCATCATGTGTGAGACAGGATACGTACACTGAACTCCCAGGGATTGGTCAGGATCAAAACAGACGTTATAGGGAAAGCTCGTGTTTATTACATGGTAAGGGCCTGATAAGTGGTGACTTACCATTTCTTAGGATTTTAATGATCTTCCCTAGAATAGTGCTGTGGACATGGTGGTTGTGCTGTGAGTTTTCATTGAGATGAAATGACTTATCCCTGGTGAGCCAGTGTTAACTCAGCGTGTACATGAGCCCACTCAGTATTCGGGTACTCAGTGTCTTCCTACCATCACCAGTCGTAAGCGACATGGCTTGACTGTGTTCTGAGCATAGAGGTCAGTAATTAGAGCTTTGGGGCTGGTCAGGCCAAGGTGGAATGATGTGGAGTGTTAATCAAGTGCTTGTTCTGCTCCAGTCTTTCTGTCATGCCCCCACCAAGCCTGCCTGCTGGGCGTGCGTGTTACTCCCTTCTCCTACATCAGGAAACTGAGCCTCAGAGAAGTTGAGTCCGTAAGCCAGGATCACACAGCTGACAGGCGATCGACCCTCTGCTCTCTCCGAGTGCCTTCTCAGAGAGAGGAGGAGTGGCTTCCATGCATAATTAAAGGCATCAAGAAATGATTCACAGGTGGGTAATGTGTGCTTTCAAATGATATACCAGGTGGTATGAGGCATAACCTTGCAGTGCAGGTAAGGAGAGAGAGGGCAGGGTGGGGAAGTAACAGTACAAGCAAGCAAGTGCCACGTGGGGGGAACAGAATCCCCCCTCCCGCTTTGCTTCTGGCTTGTGGGGCTCTCCTTCTGCCTGCCTGAAATGCTGGTGTGGATGTCATGCCTTGACCGGCTTTGCAGTATGTCTACATCCGGCAGCGGCAAGAGCTGGACATGGAAGGACGGAAGATCTACGTGGTCCTGGCTCAGAGCATCTCTGCGCCGCAGTTCGCTGAGAGGCCGGGTGTGATCCGAGTGAAGGGGTACAAGCAGAGCCTGGCGATTGAGAGCGATGGCAAGAAGGGGAGCAAAGGTAAAGCTAGAGTGCACGTTGGCGCACCGGCCAGAGCCGCCCGTGGGAAGGCCTTGCGGATTGTGAGGCATGTAAATGCCCGATGCTTGTTCCCCGAGGTCAGAGAAGGGGATGGGCAGGTCTGCAGAACAAACAAGGGATGAACACCTGTGGAGAGACTCAGTCTGTCCCAGAAACTTGGCTCGAGTGCAAGGTGGATGTGTAAATCTGACTCACTCCATCCTTTACCGACTCCAGTCCAGATGGAATCAGAACATCAAAGTAAAGCAGAGGGCTCAGAGAGGACTGCAGGCTGATCCTGCGGATAGGGCGAAGAGCTGGGTTTGGGAGACACACCCCCTCTCAGCAAAAACCAAGTGACTCGGGGCCTGCCGACCTGCAGTTCCAACCACAAGAAGAGCTGGGGCAGAGCGTGGGGCGTATGGCCGCCTGCCCCATCGGGATGAAGGCAGCCCTGGATGTGAGGCAAAGTCTGAACTGGACTTCTGGCACCGGTTAGATCCGCTGCCTTGACAGGCGGGTGAACTTTTCTACGTCTCCATTTTATCATTATACATGGGGTTTACTTTCACCAACTCCTTACGATTGTCAGGTTCAAGAGTGAGAGAAATGCTGTGTTTTGCAGTGTATAATATGTACCCATGTTTCCTGAGCATTATATACAGGATTATCCCACCCATTATTCATGGTGTATAATCATTGTACCGATGTATAACGCGCGTCCTTTTTTTTCCCTCAAAAATTTGGGCAAAAAAGTGTGCATTATACGCAGCAGAATGTGGTAATGAGATACTATATCCAAGTGTCTAGCACTTGCCGGGTGTTTAATAAACAGCAGGAAAATGTACCTTGGCTATGTTTCCAAAAGCGTTTGTATATAAATGTCCCGAAAGACCAGGCAGAGGACAGGCGTCCGCTGAGTTACAGGTTATCTCCCACCTTTTTTCCTGGGTCTGAACCTGAGGGTGGAAGGTTTGCAGGGTTTGTTGCTGTACCTTCCTAACATGTTTTCTCCTTCTGAATTGTCCTTTCTTTCCCCCTCTAGTTTTCATGTATTACTTCGATAACCCGGGTGGCCAAATTCCGTCCTGGCTCATTAACTGGGCTGCCAAGGTGAGATCCCAGGAGGCAGGAGGGGGAGGTGTGTTTGACAGATGTTGACTGAGCCCGTGGGGCTGTCAGGCCGAAGAGACACACTGTCTCAAGCCTAATGAGACTCTTTTATGGAGCGCTTGGTTGAGTGACCACGGTTAGGACTGGGGTTGCTAATGACACCCAGGATGAAGCTGGGACAAAAGACAAAGACTCCTTAGCTGGAATGCCAGCCCCTCCCTGCCAGGACCCTGAGACCCCGCCAGGATCACTCTCTGGAACCTCCGGACAATAGCCTGCTCCTTGTAGGAACAATGGTGCCTTTGGACCCTGTATCTGCTTATGGAGCAGCAAGACAGGCTGCCCCGGCTCAGCAGACACCCAGACGTCTCCGAGCCTGGGCAAAGCCTCCCGTTTTTCCACTGTTTTGTGTTGTTGGACTGTAGGGAGAGGGAACCACAGCGCCAGCACAGATCACCAGAGACTGCCTAGGAGCCTGTCTTCTCTGGGGCCATTCAGCCTGCTTTATTTAAGTCCTGCTTACTGGCTGGAGGGCTCAACAGGTCCCCTGGGAGAGTGAAACCGCTCATAGGCTTTGGGTCAAATCCATGTGAATTTGAACCCAGGCCCCGCGCACTGGTTCTGTAATCTATGGAAGCCATTGACTTTTTTCCTTTTGAAAAAGGAGGTGGATGTTACCTACCTCATAGAGTGGGAGCAAATAAGACAATGTTTGGGGAGAGCCTTGCACAATGACCAACACTAACTAAACAATAATGTATCCCGCCTCCTGCCCCCAAATCCTTACCATTCTGTCATTCTGTAAAGCAAGTCCTTTCATTTCTTTAGAAGAATTGAACAACCCAGCCCATTCCGAAATCCTGTGGCATCTCAAAATGTCTTAGATGGTCACTAGCAAAAGCCAAAATGTGAGGCATGTCTGGCAACTGGGGCCCCCCTTGTCTGGTCTCACCTGCGCTCTGGTTCTTGCCTTTTGTCAGTGTCTGTGGCGGCATTCTGTTGAATTCCAGTCCAAGGACCTGTTGTCTTTTATTCTTCCCAGAGTCCTCTTTGTCTACCCTAGTTTCATCCCAGAGAATCGGAAGTGACTGCTACAAAGACAAAGAAGTGACTGTCTCCTTTGCTTTGCAGAATGGAGTTCCTAACTTCTTGAAAGACATGGCGAAAGCCTGTCAGACCTACCTCAAGAAAACCTAGGAAGGAGAACTGGGAGCCCTGTGCCCACGACTGATGTTCTCAGAAGTGCCACGGCCCGCGGACGTTGCCCTCCCTTTCACTTTTCACCTTCAGAAGCTGGCACGCTCTCCCTCCAGCACCTCGGCCCGGAGCGCATGTGCCTGACGCCCAGCTTCCTCTCCCACTCTCTCTCCTCTGGGACCCCTCTGCCTCCTTTCACTGCTGAATATGGGTTGGATTAGGGAAGCTTCTGCTTGTTTGTTTTTCAAAAGGGAAGTCCTCATAGGGAACACAGTCACGCCATTGTGCCCTTGGAAGGGGATGGGTAGGCGGAGGAGTGACAACATGATGTAGGGTAGGAATGACCTCTCCAGGCCAGCTGGCTCCAGCCCTGGATGTGATTCCCTGCGACGCAGGAGGGGCTGCTGGAAGTTACATTCCCTTCAGAGTTGCCTCTCAGTGTACCAGGCCTGGGAGACCGTGTCGATGTCCATTTGCCTTAAGCGTTGGTGACTTGATTTAGCCGGGATTTGAGGTGATAATCCAGTAAGTCTCTGCCCATTCCCACTCCTGGAGGATCACTGCTGTTTTGATTTCAAAGTATTTTGAAAAAAACAAAACGAAACAGTGTAATCCTAACTAAGCACATAATGTGATAACCGCTTTTCCCTTGTAGTCTGCGTCTGCCTTTCTCGCCACCTGTCTGCCACTGGGGGAAGGTTTCTTTAATGTCACTAGCTCTGCATCCTACTGGAAACTGAGGCACCAGGATGGCTCTGCTAGTTACCGAAAGCCAAGGACACACAGCACTGCGATCAAGTGTCCTTATATTCAGTAAGATGAATTTCCCTTCTAGAATCTTTGGAGATGTCGAAGGGATAATAGTCACAGCCGGGAAAATATTAATTAGTGGCTTGGTTGCCTCTGCACTTTTTTTCTCAGGAATTTTACTGAAGTTGTTCACCTCTTCCACCACCAAAAGACTTCTAGTTTCCTGTTTTCTCCTGAAGGGCAAGATATTCTGTGACACAGCCTTGATGATCTCAGGGAAAAATTTTAACCATAGTGTGTGACAGTATCAAACCTTGATAAATGGGCATAGAAATTCAGGATGTAAAGCTAGGAGCAAGGGAGTTATTAAAATGGGATACCTCAAACAGTGTGTTTTCTCTCTGGGAAGGAAAGTGTTTGAATACCAAATAAACACAGAGTGGCTTCTCTTTGTCTTGTCTGCAGCTCCCTTCCCTCCTCATTCCTTTTGTGAGCATGAATCAATTTCATATCTTGTTCACACGTCACATCCAACCTAACTCATAGACCTGAACAAAGAAGAGAATTTTAGGCTCATGTACCTGCAAGGCCAGGTGAAGAGCGGCCTCAGGTAGGTGTTGATACAGGTGCTCAAACGGACATTAGAACTCAGATCTCTTCTTCTTCAAGTTATTTTTCCTTTTGGGCAGTGTTTGGTGGCAAGGTTGCTGCCAACAGCAAAAGGTAGGCTTGCATCTTCCCAGGCTCACGCTGAGCGGAAAAAAAAAAAAGGAAAAGTGAGAGAGAGAGAGACAGCATTTCTTTCCATGAAAACTACACCATCCCATGATTCTCTCTAAACCTTGTGCATATCCCTGCCCCAGTCATTGTTGTATGGATAGAATGATGCAACTAAGTGAATACTTCATCAATTTATCATTAAAATGTTATCATGACTATAGCTGGAATTTAATTATAGAGAAACTAAATTAAGTGATTCATGTTAAAAAGGTCAAGTTCAAATTTTATGTATAAAGCCATTGAAACAGAAGCCCTAAGATTACAACCTTTGAGCAGACAGTCAACATTGAATGGTATTGTCCAAACCAGAATTGTAAACAGTGTTGCATAATTTGTTAAGAACTCTGAGAATATTAAGAAAACAGAGTTTCTAGGTAAGGCAGTTAGAAAAAAAGTCCCAAAGTTTGCTCTAATTGGAAGAGTTTTGACTCCTTGGCATTTATGCTTGCCACTTTGGAGAAGGCAGTTCCATACAGCAGCGATTTTCAACCTTTCTCAGCTCATGGCACACATGAACTAATTACTAAAATTCTGCGGCACACCAAAAAATATATTTTTTGCCTGTCTGACAAAAAAAATAGGTATAATTTTGATTTGTTCACACCGGACGCCTACTGCTGTGTTGGCTGTTGTCTTTGTTTAATTTGAAAATCTAAGGGAAAGGAGGTCAGTGCCCCTGGCTAAAGAGTCAGCTATTGCATATTTTAAAAATTCTTGCAGCACAGTGCTTGGAAATCACTGGTATAGAGTGTTGAAATATGAGATTATGTGGGCAACTGAGAGCCCCGGGGCCCGGGGCACAAAAACTATAGAACCGGCACCTTAGAGATTCACCTGATTCTTTAGGGTGTGCTTTGCACAGGGGCTGGATGGACCATTTGGAATTTAAAGTCATAAATACATTGTCGTTCCTCTAGCACTTCATTTCACCTCTTTCCCATGTCTGTGCCTTCAATTAGACACAAATATCCTTGTGAATAGGAAGAGTTATTTCACTGTGGCTATATTGCCTTCTAGGGTAGGACAGAGTAGGCACTCAGATGCTAACTAAATGTGTGAGTAAGTGATTTAGGGAAGACTCACCAAATGACACATACCCAGGAGACTAAACCCATCCAACATAGAGGCTTAATTTGATTACATTAAATAATGATTTAATATTACTTACTAATTTAATTCAAGTCAAATTATTTCCCCCCAAACATCATTTTGGGTGTTCTAGGTTCGTAGGGGTCCTTCCTCTAAAGTACGAAGGTCCCTTCTTCGTTAAGGGCTGCCTTTGCCGGTGTGTCTGCAGGCTATACTTTAATGTTTCAGAAAGGGTGCAGTCTGGACTGAGTCCGGCTGAGATTAGTCAGAGGTTTCAGGATTTGTAATGAAAAAATATATAGCACTGCTGTTGGCTCTAAATTTTTTCCGCAGGCGAATTATTAACACTGCACAACAATTCGAAGTTAATGGCCACCTTGGAACTGAGGAGGCCCAGCAGAGGGCCACTTCCCTTGAAAACGTTCCTATTTCACAGTGAGAGTCCTGGCCTGGCTCCCTGGCTGAGATTCCTCACCCAGAATCCCCATCGATAGTGCCTGCCCTTCAAACCTCCTCATTTCCCAGCTGGATTCGGGAGAGACAAAGCAGGAAGAGCCTATTCGGTTCTCAGGTTTCTGGTAGCATGACCCAGTTGGCTCAGAGAATTATCTTTAAAAGTTTGAGACATGTATGCACTTAACAGCTGTTCCTCCAGAGTCTGGTGTCTGCCTGCCAAGGGGGTAGGCAGGGTGGCTCGTGGGGTGAAGGAGACAGGCTTGGTGGCTGCCCTCAAGGGGCTTGTGGTCTAGTGGAGAAGACACAGTGGGCGAGCTGTAGGATGGGCGATGAATTTTGAGGAAGGGCAAGTAAAGGGTGCTGGAGGCTGTAAAACTGGAGGCACTAACCAGGTTTGAGGGGTAAGGGACGGACATGGAGTGCCTGGGTGCAAGCTGGGGAAGAAAACTTTCACAGGGAAGGCACACTTTGCACAGAATCCCACAGGTGGGAATGCAGTTACCTCTGAGGAACTACCAAAGGCCAGTGTGGCTGCAGCAGTGACATAAAGGAGAGGCGTCTCATACGTGGTTGAAGAAGAAGGCGCCCTGGCTGGGTCATTCAGTTGGTTAGGACATCATCATGATCTGCCAAGGCTGCGGGTTCGAACCCTGGTTAGGACACACTCAAGACCAACCAATGAGTTGATAAGAGGAACAATACATCGATGTGTTTCCCTTCCTCTCTCCTAAATCAATAAAAAATTAAAACATTATGTAAAAGAAGTAGGCAGTTAGGTGATGGGAGATCCCGAGAGCTACAGTAAGGATTTTGGACTTTAATCCCACAACACCCATTAAGCTGCGAAGGATTTTTAAGCTGAGAAATGACCTGATAAGATTTATTCATTCTTTACAGCTGCTCATTTCCCGCCATGGTACTCCATGATCTCTAACAGTCCCTCCAACATCATCGTGAGGCTACTGTCCATGGTGCGTCAAGCCTTTTCATTTCGAGAGCTCTTCACTGTCAGGCAGCATGCAGAGTGGACCACACCCAAACCTACTTTCCAAAGTGGAGCATCAGCCTCCGAAGTTTAACCAGAGAGGAGGGCAGGGCAACGCATGCACACCTCCTCTGTCTCTCCTGGGCCATCTGGCGTGCAACGTACTCCCCAGCGTGACTGTACCGTGCAGCCCGTCAGAGCAGAGCCGTTCCAGGAGCCAGAAGTGGGAGAGAGAAAGGAAAGACCTAAAAAATGTAAGCAGGTTCTTTTCTCCAAAGTTTCTTTTTCTTCTCTTCTCCTCAACTACAGGAAGATCTCTCTTTTTTCTTTTTCTTGAAAAGATAGAAGCACATTGTTGAGGTTCTCAGAGTTTAGAACCAGCAAAACGGGAGGGCTTCAGAAAAGTTATTTATATTGTGCACCTATATGTATTTTTGTATGTGACTGCTTAAATATACATAATATGTGCTCTCTTTCATGCAGAATAATAATGAAATGACTACAAGTTGTCCCCAACCTCTTTGGCACCAGGGACCGGTTTTGTGGAAGACAATTTTTCCACGGATGAAGGGGGTGGGGATGGTTTCAGGATGATTTGAGTGCATTACATTCAAGCTCACCTCCTGCTGTGTGGCCCGGTTCCTAACAGGGCTGGACCAGTACCAGTGCTCAGCCTGGAGGTTGGGGACCCCTGGACTAAGTGGCATGTTATATGAATTACTGTCCAAGTTCTCTACACGCTACACCAGGTGCAGTGCTCCCAGTGGAGTTGATAAAGGTTGAAGGGACTCTTCTATCGGGGAATTAGCAGGCCAGAGAGGACATGATGCCTAGTTTATGATAATGAGAATGGAATCGCCACCATAGGAAACGAAAACATGCACTATTGTGGGGGTTTGTGGCTAGCTGATGTTAAAAACAGGACAACAGGGCCAAAATGGAGCTGCTTATGCTAAGCAGTACATCACCAAAGAAAAGCCTAACTTAATTACAGTTTAGCTTTTAGAGAAATGAAACCTTAAACCAAACACTCAGGCATACCCTAGTCAGGTCATCTGCCTGACAGACACCCTGCCATCCCCTAATGAAAAGTCACCTTGCGGTGACCAACCTGCTTTCTTCCCCTGGTGTAACTCCCTTGTCTCTGCTCCCTTCTGCCTATGAAAGTCTCTCATTTGTACAGCTCCCTGGAGCTCCTCCCAACCTGTTCCATTGGATGCTGCCTGATTCCAATCGATTTTTACCGAAATAAACTCTTGAAATTGTGACTGTGCCTCAGTTTGTCTCTTCAGAGCTCTGGTGTCAGAAGAGGAAACTGGGAGATCACAACAGCCCCCAGGAGCAACCAGCACCTGCGTGGGCACCTGTGAGCACCCTGAGCTCGCTGCTCTCTCACTGCCTCTCTCTGGAGGTCAAGGGTAAGCCCCTCTCGGGTTCTAGCTCACAGCGTCTGCATTTGGAGCTTTCACACTTTATATGAGCAGTTCTTTTTCTGGACTGGATCCAAAAACTGGTGGGAGTCAGACTAGGCCTGGCTTAGAAACTGGGCTGGGTCTGGGGTCGCACTGAGTCCTGCTTAAGCTGCACTGGGGCCCGTGCGAGGCCTCAGGTGAGTTAAATTTGTTTTATGGCTGAACAAGGGGGCTAACTTTCTAAGACAACCTTGAAGCACAATGGCCGCAGCAGAGAACGTTTAACCTAAGCGAGCTTATCCATTTGTGAGGGGCCCTGGAAGAAAGGGCGTCTCAGCCCAGCACTCACCAGAAAGAGCAGATGGAACATTACTTTTCCTCTGCTGCAGACACCCCACCCCTCCAGAGCCTGCAGACAGAATCCTGGGAAAGTGGCAGGAGCTGGCAAAGGTGAGAATTCTTACCCAACTACTTCTCCCATCCCTGACTCTGTGATGCATGGTCCAGCGAGGAAGGTAAAATTTCACCTTTCCCCCTCTTTTCCAAATTTAGAATATTACCTTAGAACTGTGGCGTGTGCATTTGCTTTCAGGGACCCGTTGGCTGTGTCCCCTGTCTCTCACAGCTCTCAGGGACAGCTCTTGCCTTCTTGTGTGTCCCACTCTGTGTCCTGAGAGGCTGGCTTGCCACCGTCAGGTTGGGCACCCCCCAAACATGACTGTACAGAAGTGTGAGGTGCACTCCATTTGCAGGCAGGATCCTACGAACTGTTGCCAGCTCTCAGGGGAATTGTCTTTTTTTTTAAATTTGGGTTTATCTCTGCAAGTGGCTCTGGATCCTGGGAGGGTACTTCAGTATCTTCTGTACCCTCTCTGGGGATGCCTCTTGTCCCCAAGAAACCTGACAAGGATTTTTGGGTTTTTTGGTTGCTTTATAGTCAGAAGTTGGTCAGATTGGATGCTGATATTCAGAGCCTGATAGAAACGTTTTTTAGGACTTCTGACTGAAGGCAAAATGAAATTATATACCCAGAGGGAAAGAAAATCGTTCTGAAGCCTTTGTGGGAAGGTTTAATAAAACATTCTAAAGGCACCCCGCTCTAGATCTAGAACACAGTAGCCTTCTGATCTCCACCTTCGTGGAAGATCTTCTCCCTGCTCCACGGAAGCAAACCGAGGGTAATGTGGTTGGGGGGTGGGCCAGGCTCCTTTCCACTCAGGTTGCAACCCAGTTCTTTAAGGGATTAAAAGCAGCTGTACTTTCCTTACAAGTTGAGTCTTTATGAAAACAGAAGTGAAGCTCTAGAATCAATTCAAAGCCCATTTATCCTTTTTTACCAACCCCCAAACTTCCCCTATTCACTCAAAAGGCTTGCAGATGTTGTCAAAGCTCTGGACTAGGGAACAAAAGATCTTGGTAGAACTTGCCTGCTTTCTCTGTGACTTCGGAGATGTAAGCGTGGCATGTAGTCTTCTCGGGGACCAAGGGGGTTCTCAGCAGAAGGATACCACCAACAAAAGCAAAATAACAAACCGAAAGAGAGGATAGGCTATGTTGAAAAAGTAGGCCTAGGAAAAACTGTTAAAAGTCTCTTTCACCAATAGTACAAAAGCTCTCTAAGCAGGTAAACTTGATTTGCTCCATCTGCCAGAAATACAATTTGGATCCATCCATTGGTTCTTTTATAAACTAGGAAGTTTTACATTGTCTCACAATGTCATGGCTAAAACTTTAAAATGAAATCTCTCAATATTTGTATGCTTATGTGTATGTTTGTATGTTTATGCATGTCTATATGTATACATTTTAGATGTGTGATTTTTTTTGTACCTCCAGATGGTACAGTTTCATTTAATTGGCTTAAAGACAAGTAAGCATCATATAAATCAAGGATACTCTCAGAAATATGGAAACTAGCTCAAATATTTTCCAAGTTCACATGACCTAGGGTAGGTAATCTTTAGTAAATAAAAGCCAGTTTAGGTTTGTTGGTTTCATTAAAACATGCATATTTTTAGAGTTGTAAACATTAAACATGATACTAATCTACCAATCTAGGTTTATTAAAAGTCAAACAAGCTCCTGTTTGTCTCTGTTACAGAACTTGTCAGCAAGAAAGATGAGGTTAGCTGTTTAATGTTTCATGAAATTTTCACAGATAATCTAAACACAATTGTTAAGAACAAGTAAATTAAGCAGATGCAAGTGAGATAAAAGTCTGTAAATGAACTTTTCAGCATTAATTGTGGTGTGTGGTAGGATTACTTAAAATAGTTTCTAAAATCTTTTGGGGACATCTGAGCTTCCATAATCATGTGAGGGCATTCCTTGTGAGATCTTGATTGGCCAGAACTCTGACCGAACCGGGGGAGGATTTCATTTGCAGGGAGAAGGAATAGCCTGAGGCAAAGCACTAAGGCAGGAAGTTGGGGGGCAGATAAATACCTGCAATTGGGGGTAATAGCTAATAATAGCTAATATTTATTAACCACTTACTAAATGCCAGGCATAGGCGAAGCACTTCATGCACGTAAGATTATCTTTGTTTTCACCCTTGTTCACATACTTGCGTACAGACTCCAAGAGAGGCCCTGGCCAGTGTGACTCAGTTGGTTGGAGCGTCATCCTGTAGCCGAAGTGTTGTGGGTTGGACTCCTGGTCTGGGCACATACCTAGGTTTTGGATTTGATCCCCGGTCCAGACTTGTACAAAAAGCGACCAGTTGATGTTTCTCTCTCTTCCTGCCTCTCTCTCTAAATGCAATGAAAAACTTGGGTGAGGATTAAAAAAAAAAGAAGACTCTGAGAGAGTATGGAACTTTTCCTTGTGCCCAAATCCAGGGTGGGGCAAAAACAGGTTTACAGAAAATACAATAATGAATAAATAAATAATAAAGCAAGAATCAACTCTGTTGTGTGTACTCACAACTGGAAATGCACCCCTGCCCCGTCCCGTATCCACGCAAGGTGAGAACACAGGAAACATTCAGAGCCGTCTGCTGAAGGAACGGAGGGGTCAGTGCTGGAGCAGCGACTTTGCTCCTGGTCTCAGTCTCACCCTGTGCCAGGAAGATGGGGTCAAGACGTTCACACCTCATCTTGTGTTCCCCTAATTCTCATGGAAGAGTGAATTTGGAGAACAAATGAATTTTTTAAAGCTAGAATTGTTTTTCCCCTCAGTTTTTTTGTTTTTGTTTTTGCTCATCTTAAAACCCACATACTAGAAGGGTATTATTGACTGCTGGGGGAGGGGAGGGATGCAGGAACCAAAGCAGGAGCAGAAGAGAAGACCTTTTCATTTGCAGGCCAGGATCCTGAAGGTTAAGAAAGCCTGTATGCCCCCAGGGGCAGATATGGAGGTCGGTGGGCATGGGGGCAGCCCCCCAAATTCATTTTCTCCTATCTGTTCCACCCGATTCCTCTCTCGTGGTTCATAAACTGAGAAAAAGCCAGTGGAAACCTAGCGGGACAAACACGGCACTTAGAGCTCAGTGCAGGACATACAGCAACTTTTGTTTTATGTCAAACAGCTTATGAGGGGCTGGATCTGTTTTTAAGTGGTCATGGATTCTGCTTAGCAATGAATGTGGTGTTTCATTTTCCAAGGGAAAGTGAATAATATTCTTCACTGGGAGCCTATATTTCAGGCCTGGTATTGAATAATTACTGGACTGCTGAAAGCTTCCAAGTAGGAGTTCACCCTCCACGACACGGCTTGGCTCATGTTCCCATTTCAGCTACTTTAAGCTCTTGTAAACAGCACTCGCTGTTTTCCATTACAAGCTAGGAAATGTGACTGCGCAGGAACGGTGCCGGGTCCCTGGAGAGGACCTGCCAGGGAGGCCGTTTCCTCACATCTCATTTCAGTTTCTGACTTGCTGGCGGGGTTGAATAATTGCTGAAGCTCCAAGTCTTCCCATCCTATTCTGTTCCACTGACTTCTGAAACAGCCAGTGACCCGCTGGAGGACTGGTGGATCAACCAGATGTTTCCTGAGCAAAGGCAGCGTGCATTTCCCCTTTGCACATCATCTTGTGAGGTGGGGGGGCAGCCTGGTGGCTGGCAGGGCATTCACCCCCTCTGACATCATTGGGCGAGGTAGCCTGGGGGAGAATGTCAAAGCAGAGCGGCTTGGCCAGGGAAGAGCTCAGCGCCAGCTCTGCACCGGGATTAACTGACCCAGATAACTAGGAAGAAGGAATCAGCAATTTCAGTGTGTTTATTCTTTGGGAAGAAGCAGACCCTCCACTCCCTGAATATCCTTGGGCTAGAGGGGACCTTCCCTGGTGGCTCAGCACACACGGTCAGGGGCACGTTTACCACATCGCTCTGCATCCCAACCCCTTGTTTTCCCTCACTTTTGCCTGAGGCTGAAGTAGGACCAGCTCAGTTGACTGCAATGAATCATAAAATAATAATAAAAGAATAAATCAATGAATCCTTCTTCTCTTAACAACATACAGAATATCAAATCCTAAAAATATCTGTGAATTCGAACCATATCCTTATAGATCACTAGCTTGTCAGGTTCAGGGTGTTAGGAACCAGTAAAAGAGGACAGGTTGTCAGTGACCAGAGGGGAGAGGGGAGGGAATTTCAGGGGAATTTTAGGGGAGAAGGGAAGGGTTTACAGGAACAAATATAGAGGACACATGGACAAAACCAGGGGGTTTGGAAATGGGAGGGAGGAGGGGAGGGATGGGTGGGTAGGCTGGAATGGGAATAAAGGATAGAAACTGTACTGAATAAACTAAAATAAAAAAATAAAAAATTAAAAAATTAAAATAATGTTTTTAATCTAGAGAACAACTAATATAGAATTGCCAACTTCCCTTGTTTAGAATGTTTATTAAAAACAAAAAAATGGAACATACCATTTACCATCACTATGGCTTAATAAAAGAAAGGTTAATTTAACCCCCTCAAACCCCTCCAAAGACTTTTTTTTCACTCTCATAATCAAATCCAAACTTGTGAGACCTGGAAAGTTTTATATGATGTGGAATCTGGCCTCATCCTACTTTTCAAGCTCCACCTCCTCCTTTTCTTACTCCTCTCCAGCCTTCTTTCAAGCACACCTTGGTCTTTGCATTTGCTGTTCCCAACATCCAAAATACTCTTCCCTCAGGTCTGTGCGCAGCACACTGCCTATGGTAGGCAGCTTTCTGACATGGCTTTCAGTGACCCCACCTCCTGGTACTCAGGCCCTGGTGTAAGCCCCTACCCTGTGCGTGAGCTGGGCCTAGTGAGTGGCCTCTAAAGAACAGACTGGAGTCCCAGCTGATGTGGCTCAGTGGATTGAGTGCCAGCCTGTGAACCAAAGGGTCACTGGTTCGATTCCCAGTCAGGTCACATGCCTGGGTTGAGGGCCAGATCCCCAGTAGGGGGTGTGTAAGAGGCAACCACATATTGATTCTCCCCCTTCCCTTCCCCTCTTTGTAAAAATAAATAAGTAAAATCTTAAGAAGAAGAAATAGACTGGAGAGGATGATATGACAAATAACCAAGGGGAACCAAGGGTGGCTTCTTGGCTGACAGCCAGTGGGGAACTCGGATGCTCTGTCCAATAGGCTGGGAGGACCTGAAACCTGCCAAGGCCCTCCTGAGTGAAACTGGAAGCAGATCCCTCCCTGCTGGGCTTCCCAATGACTACAGTCCCAGAGGACGCCCTGCTGGCAGCCTTGTGAGAGATGCTGAGCCAGGGGAGCCGGCTAAGCCACACCAAGGCTCCAGACACACCCAAACCGGGAAGCAATAAATGGTATCCTTTAAAGTTCTGCAGTAATTTGTTACACAGCGACAGATAACTAGTACACATTGCCTTGCTTTATTTAGGTCTCTGCTCAAATGTCTCCCTCTCTAAAGTATTCTCTCCCCTCTGGAACAAAACGAAGCAAACAGGATTAATCACATACCATTCTCTATTCCCTTACTCCTCTGTATTTTTCTTCATGGGAATTATCACTGCACACATTTTTATATTTATTTATTAACTGGCTTCCTTTCTAGACTGAACATTTAATGAACATCATGTAGGAACATGAACACTTACTCATTCTGAATCAGATGCATATGTATTTGTACTTAAGCTTATTTGACTAATACTTCATGTAGGACTCGTGTATGCCGGGCCCAGTGATTACAGGGTTACTTATTCTGGTTCCCTGGTATCTGCGCCAATTAATTGTTGTCTATCTTCTAACTTTTTTTTTAAACTAAGTTGCTCTGTTATGATAATGCACCTTTCTGTGCTTTTGAGTATTTGATTCAAATGCAAAATAGGATGGAGTCAAGGCGAAAGCTTGTATGTGCTATTTTGAAGTCCATTGTTGGGTAGAACATAATTATTTGGAACGTTCTTGCTTCAGACTGTGCTGACATCTAATGCCTGCTACTTTCATCTGTTGGCCTTAGCTTTACTCTCAGAAATAACGAGGGACGAGTTCATTCCTTTCCCACAAGCCCCATTCTATTTACTCTGTTAACTTTATTTCTGGGTGTGTGTGTGTGTGCACGTGTGTTGTCTCCGTGTGCATGTGTGTGCACATGTGTGGTTGATTGGCTTGGCTACTCTCCTGCTGTCACTAGAGGTACCAGAGGTAGACGACCTCTGCATGAGGATCATCATTGTCATTTCTGTCTCTCACAAGTGCTTTCTTCTGCATGACTCCTGGCCTCTGGCTTTATGTGAAATTTTATCTCACCCAATTCCTATGGATTGCTGGACCACGAAGTGTAACATTTCTTATGTCCCAATCCTTCGCTTTAATTCTTATGTATGTGTGTATGTGTGTATTTTTACATATTTTTAAAAATAAAATAAGACTATATTTAATATTTTATGTGCATAAGTGTATATGTGTACGTAATCAGCTTTGCTACCATCTTGAAATCTTGAATTACTTCTACTTCCTGTTCTGTCAGCCCTTCAAATATTTGAAGATCACTACCATCTTTCCCCTTGTTCTCGCCTCCTCTGTCTAACCATCCCAAGTTTCTCTTTTTTTAGTCTTACTGAGAAATAATTGACATACATCACTGTACCAGTTTAAGGTGTATAACACGGTGGTCTGATTTATATCTGTGGCGAAATGACCACTACAACAGGCTCAGCCAACACCCATCATCGCACACAGACAACAAAAACCCTTTCCCCCTGCGATGAGGATTCCCGGGATCCACTCTCCCAACAACCCTGCCACATGTCACACAGCGGTGTTCTCTGTGGTCACCGTGCTGCGCATGCAGCCCCAGTTCCCTCCGTGATTCTAATCTACAAAAACCATCTAACCCCTCATCACCGGAAACTCCCTTCTGTGTCCTGCAGACGCATTCGAGTTTATGTGCTAGCACTGCTGTGGCTCCCAGCGTTGAGAGGAGTACTCAGACTGCAGTGGGACTATTGCTTCTTGTAATGTGTAGTTTTTCTCTTAATGCCGCGTGAGTCTGATTCACATTTTGCAAACCACGTGTTTATGCTGCTGGCTCATAATAATCAATTTCCTTTCCACCCCACTTTCAAAATTTAAGTAGACAAACTCCACCCACCAACAGCTCCCCCATCCTCTACATGTGTCATCGATCACCAGCCAAAATGAGGGACTTCACACTATCTCTAGTGAGTTTAACTTCTCGACACCACTTTGTAGTGAGTGTCAGGAGAAGCAGAAAGACTAGCTTCAGTTTACGGTTGTCTGTACGAACTGGCAAACCTCTGGTATATTGATCCTTGGTGACTCGTGTGTCTTCCATCTGCAGGGTATTTCCTCCTCTACTGTTAACTTACCAGAGAGACCACTGCATTGGCTTCTTCAGCTGAAGCCCATTTTTATTCATGGGGATTATGAGTAGACAATCTATTCATGCAGTAGATGTGTGTCCACTATATAGTTCTTTCAACTTTTCTGTATATGTGAGAATTTTTATGATAAAATATTGGGGGGAACATGCTAATCCTCTGGGAGCTGCATATCTTTTATAGTCCTCAGCTGTGGATTTGTACACATCCCTCTTTTAGACTTCTTAGCTGGCTATCCTTGCTTTTTATGCGCTTCAGGATACCACAGCCTCTTTCTCCCAGGGCTCCTGGAAGAAATTGTCACACAATACAAAGAACACTCTTATTGGAGGTGGACTGGGACTCAGTCTCTGAGCCTGGCACCGACTGGCTCTGTGCTCACAGCAATGTCACTGAACCTTGATATTTCTCATCCCTAAAATGAGGGTGATCATATGCACACCCCAGGTTGTTGTGAAAACTAAATAACATTATGTACACAATCGCTGAGCACATTTAGAATGCATCTGCCCCACCTCCACCACTTTATCCACTCTTCTACATGGCACATAACCATTATTTCCTTCCATATAAATCTAAATTAAATAAATTAAATTAAATAAATTGAATATCTACTCATGCTTTTTTCCTTCCATTACCCTTTGAAAAATAAAATTCTTAGAAACTCAAATCCACAACATATTACTAGATGCTTTTGTTCAACAAATATGGTGAGACAAGAAATGAGTTCATCTATCACCTTCAAGTGTCCTTTCTGCTCAGGTATGGGACTGGGGTTAAGGAAGTGCCATTCACATCCTGACCGGGTGGTCTGAAATTGCTGCTGCTTTGTAAATGCCTTCTTGCCAATTCCTGTCTTGATTCAGTGCATTAATGCCATTGTCTGTGTGTCTTGATTACTCTGTCTGTGGTGTTCTCTTCTCCCTTTGAACCTGAGGAGGTCCCGCACTTCCTTTGAGAACAAGTTCAATGCTATGTCCTCCAGTGAAAGATTCCTGAATCCTTTCCTCCAGATTTTACTCATGATGTTTCCACTGTATTGTGTCATAAATGTGTTAAATAGTTAAAATATCTTAAAGAGTTTACTACGTGGTGGTAAGCACTATATAGCCTGAGAAAATCAATGTTTCCATCTTTCTAGCCTCAGTGTATAGGACTGGGAACGCCCGTAGACACTTGTTGGAGATAATTTATGCATACCTGCATGGACAAATGATAGAGTTCATTGCCCTTGGGTATCAGTTCTTTCTCCATGAAATAAGAACAGTGGCCAGGCAACTTCAAAAGCCTGTCTGAGCACTGAAATGCTATGATTCTTAAACTTTATATGATGTTGCTCACATGCTGTATACTTTTAAAAAAATTTCACGTATTTGTCTTAATGCCAGAGTCTTCCATATGGTCAAAATCTTGAGTTTTAAGCAACTGGGATTTGGACTCCTGTACATCCCTTCTCTCTGACTCTTTGCCCTTGATTGCACCAAGGATATGGCTGAGTCAGTGTAGCTAACCAGTGCCGACATATTCCCCACTCTAAACAAACGAAAATGCATGTTCCCTTCTCCTTCAGCCTTCTAGCTCATGCCATCTCCCAGATTACCCAGTTCAGAACATTTCTCTGTCCTGTGTTGCAGCTCAGAAGGGGGTTGAATGGATTCGTGTATCCTGGAACCTGGGTCTCTGGAGAACTATTAGGAAGATGCTATCTCTCTGAGTTTTGGGCCCATTTATCCTCTAGTGGCTGCTGAGTTAGGACTGTCTGGAAGATATTTAAATTCTAACCTTCTATGATATTGTGAGCCTCCATTGATTATTTAGGAGGGTCAAC
Source organism: Trachops cirrhosus (assembly GCA_028533065.1). Taxonomy (NCBI): domain Eukaryota; kingdom Metazoa; phylum Chordata; class Mammalia; order Chiroptera; family Phyllostomidae; genus Trachops; species Trachops cirrhosus. Next base: position 87,155,083 of record CM052545.1, on the reverse strand, counting down.
AACACTCAGCAGGATGAAAAGGCATGTCAGGAAGGTGTAAGACACCCCACATTTACCCCCCTCTCCTCTCCCTTGAAGTTCCAGCCATGCTGAATTTAATATTCTCAGTGTTTTACACTCACACATCCCTTTTCCCTTTACTTGACACACCCTTCCAGTTCTCTCTGTCTTGTTTGCCTACTAAAGCTTATGCATCCTCCAGGTCTCAGCTAAAAATACCACTTCATACTGAGTTTCCCGATTCTGTTTTTATAACACTATACTTTTTGCTGATTGTCTGATTATGTGTGTGATTTCTTCACTTTTATTATAAGTTTCATGTGAGAGAAGATGTTATATTTCTTGTTCATTGTTGTAGCACAGTGCCTGACACCTAATAGTTGCTCAAACTGTATCTATTGAATGAATTCATGAACACCGTAGCCCTCACTCCCCTGGGGACTGTTATATGACACTACAGGATGCACAAGATAAGCATGCAAGTAACCAGTCTATTAATGTGTCTTATTTTCCAACTCCCAAAGACCCTGTGTAGGTAGCATTATTCCTTCCATTTTGCAGAAAGAAAAATTTAGGGTTAGAATTTAGATCATTTCCCAAGACTACTGTAGAGCTAGAAAGTGGTAGAATTGGATTTGATCTCTAGCCTTCTGATGTCAAATTAAGTGATCTCTACATAATGTTGCAACTAGTTGCAGCAAATGTTACAAAATTGGTGCAAAATTCTAAAGCATTGCAGAAGTGGGAGTATTCATTCCTGGATAGGATGATGTTTGTGCTTGGATCTGAAAAACAAATAAGCTTCTCATTAAAATATTTTTAATTATTATAACCAAAACAAACAGTAACCCTTATGCAGTATAATAAATTCACCTATTATACACATATTTAATGTAAGAAGTAAAAGTTCACTCCCTTTTTTGCTCTAATTATATTACTAAGACATAACCATCGTAAACATAGCTGTATATATACACACAATATGATGGCTTTGTTTTATTTCTTTTTAAATGAATCATGATATAAATACTTTTCTGCAGCCTCCCTGCCCTTTCTTTAAAACCTCAATACAACTTGGACAGCCCTCTATCTGGTGTACTTATTTTTACCTACCACATTTTTGACTGCTTGCATTTCATTCCTTTGTAGACATGTTCCATAATTTGTTTAACCAGTCTCCTAATGTGGGCATTTTGGTGGTTTTCCATTTTCTCCTTAATAAATAATTCTGCCATAATTCTCCTTGTTTATATGTCTCAGAACCCTCATTAAATATTTTCTGTCCACCAGTTCCTAAACATAGGATTTCTTGTGTCATGGGTAATAATGCAACTTCAATTGTGAAAGAAACCAAGAAAAAATGCACAGAATGTGAAAAAGTTAGAACTGGAGAGAAAACAAAAATTCAAGGTGGGGAAAGTCACATCAATAAAGGTACCAGAAAGCATAAGTCACATTCCTTTATTTTTCCCAAGAAGTTTCAGCATTTCGAACCTTTGTGTGAGCCCTAATGACAAATTCCAGCTCCTGCCAAGAGGCCACAAAGCAATTTGTCAGAATGTCCCTTTATCCTCCTGCCTGTCCCTTCAGTGATGAAGTCCCCAGAGGTTAAACACTCTCATTATTAATCTGACCACAAGGATCCCTGAAAACCAATGTTTGCTGCCCTTTGGTTCTTTATTTTAATGAGTCCTCACCACACACAGACCCCGTATTGTGCTATTCACAACTTGCCAGATGAAACCAAAGCCTTGATTCAACTGTAGTCAAAGAAAATGAATTCTCCACAATCCCACACACCCGCATGCATCAACTCTCCTCTTTCCACCAGTGACTAAAACTTAAAATTCAATGAACATGACATGAAATGCTTCTCAAGAGCTGTTCCCTTGCTATCAGCTTTATTGAAGGCACAAATGTGCAGTCGCATTTAATGGTGTTTATTTTGAAACATGCAATATTTACCCTTAAAAGTCTATTATGCAGCTCTCACCTTAAAGTGAACAAAAGGGCATTGTACCTTCATGCGGTCTGACTGCTCGCTTAAATTTAGGTCTGCACTCAAATGAGAAAAATACTTGAGTATCAGTCATCTTGGAATCCAAGGGACTTATTCATAGAGCATGTGGGGCTCTATTCATAAATGATTTATGTCTTTGCATAAAGCGGAGTGGGGGGTTGTGTGTGTTGCTCAGAGAACCATCGACTGCCTCTCTTGAGTAATTTATACAAGATCAATATTTATCAACGTGAGCCAAGAATTGTGCCATAACTCCCTAAAAACCAAATACTTCATTTACAGTTCCTTCACCCATGGAAGGGAGCATGACGTTGAAATGTTTGTGTAAAAGTTACTTAAAGTGGCTCTCACTTGGTTCCTGTTTCTTCAGATACAGTGTGATGCTTTGGCAGAAATTGCAGATTGCTGTCATCGATGTTGCTTAATGACTAATGCATAGTAGAGGTGAAAAATGCGTTTGTCGGAGTAATGGCTAAAGGGAAGTAAGCAAACATTCCAGGGAGAAAGGAAAGTTGCCCACTGCATTTATTCCTTTAACTTATATTAATTGAACACCTGCTAGGCATTATGTATTGAAGTACCTAGCTATTATCTAGAATGATCTTCCAGGCATATGTGTGAACAATGAAAAGCCTATTAATGAAAAGAGCTGTATGCTCTATTAAAGATTAAAAAAAAAGTGTTCTGGAGATCCAGAGAGAGGATCTTCTGGATTAGTTAATGCTTCCCAGAGAATTTAAGGAAAGGATAAGAGTAAATAGTGGTTAACTAGGCCGATGGTGACTGAGGAAGGGAGTTTTAGGAAGAAGCAATGGCATGAGCAAAAGAAGCCTGAGAGACCTTCAGGCTGCAGGAATGGAGTAGATGGGTAGCCATAATTGATCAGAGTATTTCTGTCAATAATGGTAAATAAGTGTGAAATTTTTAATTGGATCGTAAAAGGCCTTATACACTCCACCAGTGATCCGTTACTTTATTTTGTAAGTGAGAGGTGGGCTCTCATAGGTTTTTTGAACATGAAGGTGACATAATTAGATTTCCCTTGGCAATCTGTCTCTGGAGGTACAACCTATACTATCTCTACACCATCTGGTAGGGAAAGAGAGAGAAGATGACAACTGGGTTTTAATCTGCTTATCAACTGTAGCAGTGTCTTTATGGAGTGCTGCTTTGAGGAGAATTTTAAAACTGCATCTGGACTCATCAGAAGAGTCTGTAATAATGAAGAAATGATGCCTGCCATGAATGTAAGAAGAGAAAGAAGAGCAAGTGGCAGCAGACGTGAGCTAAGCCTTTACCATCTCTGAATTAACAGGATGCTGTGAAAGTCTAGGTGAGAAATCTTAAGTTCTAAATTAGGGCAATCATAATATATCAATGGGAGACAATGGAATATGTTTAAATATTATATACTGAATAGATTAAACATGCTATATAGAAAGTATTATATATATTCCTGCATTATAGGATTGATGAATTATGTGAGGTTTAAGATAGAATAGTTTGTAGCTTAGGATAGGAACCCCAGAAAGCAACCATTGTTAATCAAGACAGGGAATAGAAGGAGAAAAGTAAGGTGATAGTGGTAAGGAGGAGAACAGGAAGATGATTTCGGTATTGGGTGTGTTAAGTTCTAGGAGCACAGATGATATTGGGAGAGAGGTGTTCTACCAAGTGTTTGAAATATGGGTTGAAGCCCAGATGAATGTTCAGGATGGAGATATAAACTTGGCATCCATCAGAATAGGGGCAGCATTTCAAGCCCTGCATGGAGAAAGCCTGAGGAACACCATCATTCAAATAATGAACAGAAGAAAAAAAAGATCCATGTGTGTGATTTAAAATATCCACGAAGAATATTTACAATTTGCAAAAAATGTGAAATTGGCCCTGTACTTTTCCATATCACAAACACACGTAGAAAAACAAGCAAATATTACACACACTATCTCTCAAGAGCTTTTTGTGTGCATTTCTTCCCTATCTAAGTTCAGTAACATCTCATTGGTAGCTTAACATCATCTGTGGTAGGAATATTTACACCACAGAAATTGGCATGTGCTACAAGTCAGGACTTCTTGGAGGGCAGGGGAGCTAGTTGATAAACATTTACCAGTATACCACTATCTGAGAAAGCCCAGGAACTATACGGGACCAGGAAAAGAACTCCAGTGCCCCCTCCAGCCCCTACTGTCACATAATTTGCCTGTGTAGGTTACCTATTGGAGATACAACCCATTGGTGAACCTGACTCTACTACTAAATCTCAGTCACTATGTATCCAGTTGTTATTACCTGGAAATATCATTCTACCTGTGCCCAGAGTGGACTCTGATCTATTATTATATTCTACAAAAGGTAGGACACAGCACCCTACCCTGTGAAGATGATGTTCCTCAGTACTTGAGAGCTCTGTACACCTAATGAGGGCAGTGGGGACTGGGGAAGGAAGTCTGCTACCCAAACCTGGGAGCTGGGCAGGAATGTGTCATTGCGCCCTGAGTTTGGGATGAGAATATGGATTACAGTGTCTGTGTTTGTAGAAGTAATGTAAAATAGTCCCTTCCATTTAATATATTTTAGAAAACAGGCAAATGTGGTCAGCTTTATTATACAAAATAGGCTGTGGAAGAGACAGGGATTCCTCTATTGAGTTCTAAGAAGTGTCTGGACCTTTCCTACTCCTGAGTCCCACGCAGATGAATGTTACTGTTGATGACTCAGGATGCATTTGGCGCACTTTTCCCTGTATTTAAAATGAAATTTATACACATGCATAGGAAAACAAAGTATATCAGATCAGCTGAAAAATAGCTATAGGGGGGCAGTGATTTTGATGGTAGCGGTCTCTTCCTGATTTCCAGAAATTTCCTTTGATGTAGGAGTTAGGCCATAAAAGGGTCTCTGGAAACAAACTGTGAATGACAGTCTAATTCTCAGGGCAACAAAACCATGCTGATGGACTTTGGTGATTTTTCATCATGCAGCCTCATCGCTGTGACTGCTACTTAGAAACCACCGTGTTTATAGCAGCTGTGTTCATGAAGGGCTGAGCTCTCAGAAGTGTTTATAGAGCTAATCGACTCATAGATTTCTGCTGGCTGAAAATAGTCATGAGCATTCTGGGGTGCCTTGGCCTCTATGCCATTCTTACCTGGGGTTTGGCGAGATTGGCATGGGTCAGAACACGTGTACAATTACAGTTCAAGCTGGACTCTCTTCTCCCTCTCGTCATCCCCTGAACGCAAAGACAATCCTGAAATCTTTCTTGTTTTTTCCCTATTTATAGATTTAAGAGAACCCTGTCACATGAAAGACAGTAAATCTCAAACTCTCTTGAATTTAAAATAAATTCCAACACTTTATAATCACTTCTAATATCATTGGTACAAAGCTTTTTTATAGCCATTATCTTTCTATACAGTATTCTCCTAAAATGCTGAGAGTAAGCAAAGTACACCTTAGTGTTAATGATAATTGCACTGTTGGTGAAAGTAATGGCTTTAAAAACGATGGTGGTGACAGTAACTACAATTTATTAAGTGCTTCCTATGTTCTGGGTCTTGTGATAGCTTCTTTACATAATTGTATCATTTAACATTTCCAACAATCTTGGGAGGTAGTGATTTGTCCAGCGTCACACAGCCCATAAGATTAAAGCACATTTTGGATTCTAAGTCTTTGGTCTTCTGGTCCAGGCTCTTACATCCATGGATTGCCAAATGTGACATAAAAATGTCCTTCCTACTCCTTAGGTGATACATCTCAACTCTGTGAGAACTTGGATTAACTTGACCTCTTCTGAGAAGCATTCCTTGCCGCTTATCAGCCACATGGTTTTAGGCAAATTATTTAACACGAGTTACTCATCCATAAAAAGGAATTAACAGTACTTGTCTCAGGAGTTGCTGTAAAGATCAAATGGGTTAACCTAAAAGGCCTGGAAAAGTCCGGCAGGTAGAATGTGGTTCATTTTTCCACACTGGCCACTCGATTCTTATGCTTCGTCCTAATTATGAGGAGTACCAGTGACAAAATGAAAGTCATTAAGGCTCAGAGCATTTAGATGTGACCCCATTATTCCAAATTACTCATATTAGTCCGCAAGCTCTACTCTTTTCTCTCTGCCCAAAGCTCTTCATAGTATTGCACTGTGCAATACAGTGCAATACAGGGTCTGAATCCTGCCATCAGGAATGGCAATAAAATGTCCTACAGGAAGTGTCTGAAGAGAAGGGAAAAACAAAGAACCTGGGAGGTCAGTCCTAGAATGAGCCAAAGCTTACCCTTCCTCAGAGCAAACAAAGGAATGTGCTTGCTCCCTTGGGCACATCTCATGGGTCGTGTCTGAGAGGTCAGCTAAGACTAATAGGCTCGAGCCAATTCAACACCGGGCAACTGCTCCCGTGCTTTTCCCTCTGATGCCTGGTGAGGAGTGGCGTCCAAGAAACCTCGAGGCGCGGCAAAGACAGCAAGGCCCTGCCAACCCTGGAGCGTTGGTGCATCACCGGGCTCCCCCAACCCATAGAAAATAATGCTCTACCTTTTTTTCTTCTCTGTCTCCAAACAAGAAAATAGAACTCCAACAGAGAAAATAGTACCTGCTTAAAAATAATGGCTATCCTTTTCATTTTTTTCTCCTCCTCCCATAAGTCTTTTCTCCCTTACAACGAACAAACAGAAGCTCCTTAAATTGGGATTGAGTTCAGTCTTATTTCTTTTTATTTGAGAAGTTTCTCTAGATAGGATTTTACATCTGTTATCTCTTGACATGATGATTCTCCTTAGGATAAGCAGGGTTAGTTTCATAATCTCTATTGGCTAGAAGGGGAGGGAGTTTAGAAACTGTTGTAGTGTACCTGGATGTCTCAGCTGGCAAGTTGTAGAACCAGGACAAGCACCTACAACTTCTGACTTCAGACTGTTCTTCAAAATCAGGGCACCCTCCGAATGTTTTTGTTTTTGCATTTGTTGTTATGTTATTGTTGTGTATGGTGTGTGTAAGTGTGTTTCCTCCATACACATCAAGGACAGAGCTTAGTTTTGTAGAGACATAGAATAAAGCAAAAACAACGATGCTGTTACTACCTGAAAAGTTACCTTCTGGTTCACATGTGGTGGGCATTGCCCAATGCAGAAAACAAAGTTGTTGCCATTGAGTGCTGGGAAGACTGAGCAAACCCATGACAGAAGGCGCATGAGAGTTGTCAGGGAAGACTTCCGGGAATAAGTGAGAATCCACCCATCCTCTGGTTTGCCCATCCCCTGGCCCAGTGAGGGGTAGGGCCACTGTCCCACCAAATGGTCTCCTTCATCGAGTGTGACTCTCCTGAGCTTTTATTATCCTTTACTGCCTTGAGCAAAGGAGTGAACTGGATCTAGTCACTGTCCCTAAAGCATGCCAGGGCCTATGACAGCTTCTTCACATCTGGCTCATGAGACTTGTAGAGGCTCCTTGTGGATATAGCCTTTGGAAAAGGGTTCCAGAAACACAGATGAACCTGCTGGGGTGCTTCCCCGAGAGGCAACTAGAGGCAACCCTGGTCAGGAGGGAAATTGGGGTCAAAAACATAAAGATCAAAGCATGTGTTGACTTAATGGGGCAAGGCTGGCATGAAACAGTAGTGAGACTGTGAGAGTTAGTGGCCAAGATGCCAGGAAAAGGAGAACAAGAGTTGATGCACACAGCAGGTGATATCAGGCAGTTTAAGCAAAATCTGAAAGTGTGTGTGTGTGTGTGTGTGTGTGTGTGTGTGTGTAGTTAACAACCAAGCTGCCACAGGAAAGCCAGGCACTGCCAGTATAGGCTGGATAGTTTCTGCCTCGCTATTCATCCTCCATATAATGCCCTTTTCCCTTCCATTCATTATTTCAGTTCTTCAGTTTCCTGTAATTTCATTCTAATATTTCCTCCAGCACAGAATTATTTCTAGCTGCTAAGACAATAGAGACCTTGCTTAGTTGTTACGTTTTCCAAATAGCGCTGCACCATCATTTCATTTGTTATATGAAAGTCCTCAGAAAGAATATAAGCTGATTGGTGAAGAGGTGAGAATGTGAGGCCTTTTAAAAATCTCCAAGGCCTCCGTGCAGCAATCATTACCAGTACAGCACACACACGTTCAGGCCTTCATTCCCAATCACGCTGTCTTCCAAGCACTTTTCACACATGTTGTTTCATCCTGACAACAACCAATGCAGTATTTCCTTACCATCCTCTTTGACATATGAGGAAACTGAGTCCTAGAGGGTTTAAGTGATATTCCATGGGCGCCTTGCTTAAACTACTAAGAGGTTGACCCCTGAGGTCTCCGCAGGCGCCAAAACAATGTCTCGTGGGCACCTTTGCCTTAGTCAGTGCCAAAGAAGTAGATGTTATGTGCAATCTGAATACAGCACCTGACTGGAAAGGGTTGCTTGTCTGATGATTCACACTTTTAAATAAAAATAATAAAACCTTTGGCTGGACAGCTTTGCTTCCCCAGTCCAGCTGGATGTGGTCACTGCAGTTCCAAAACACGCTCGGGTGATATTCCAGCTTGAATAGCATAATTTGCACATTCAGTTGTCAGAGTTCTACACGGTGGTCTTGTGATCACACTCCTTGTCCAGCGCCTGCCAAGAGCTCGCTAACGGCTTGGCTCCCTGTCCTGCTGCTCTTTGCTGGAAGCAGCCTAGGAGAGGGTGGGATGCCTTCTCCTGTAGTTGCAAACCTAAGCTAAAAGCTAAAAAAAGACAAGCTGGCTAAAATGACCCAAACCAAAGTCCTGATTCAACCAGGCCTCAGACATATTCCTGTATCTTATTACATTGGATCTTCAGATCCAATGTGGGTAGTGGGGTGTCACTACCTGCATTGCACAGGTGCCGAAGTCAATTCAGATGTGCAAAGTGAATAGAATGGAAGAGATCTGATTCTAGCTTCCCTGCTCTTGCTGCTACTCAAGGTGCTTTTAGCTCACTTTGAGGTGAACAAAGTGACACATGGAGGGGTAAGGTAATAAATCAGTGATACTTACAAACCTCACTACTGACACTTCATGAGCTCCCATCATGTGCCAGCCACCATGGGAGCACTTCACAAGCATCATTTCATCTCATCCTCACAACCACCATATGAAGTAGGCACTGCTAGTTCTCTCATGTTTCAAAGAAGGAAAACGATGCTCAGAGATACTGGATCCTCAGTCCAAGCTAACAAATGAGAGCACCAAGATTGGAGCCCAGGCATTTCGTCACTGTAGCCTGGTAAGACAGTGAAACACTACAGAGAATCCAGCCAACACTACTGGCATGGATTCCGCCCTGGGTCTTCAGGGAGAGCACCAAGGGCAAGTTCACACAGCCCACATTGTCCGTGAGACCCATCCAGCCCAAGTCACAGTTCTCAAGTGTGACCTCTGTGTTCTCAGGCTGATGTAGGAAAATGACAGACTCTGTGGCAGACGGTAGAGTTATTGAGTTGCAGCCTTACCTGTCCTGGAGGTCAGGACGCCCAGGCCAGTTACCTGTGTCAGTTAAGTCCTTCTCATCCCATCTTATTGGGAGTAAGCCAGGAGGAAATGTGGGTGTCTGGCTAAGCCTTCAGGAATTCTCAACCCTTTCATTGACCTATGAGAAGGGCCTTTTGGCTAACAAGTGTTCTCAGACAACCCTTCTGGAAGAGAGTGAGCCGTGTGCCTGTTGTAGCCATGCTAGTTATCACAGCTCCCCACAACGGGAGTGGGCAGAGTGAGTGCCGGGAGTGGAAGCTACGCCCAGAGTGAAGAACAGAGTCGCACCTGGCATGGGAGACAGGGAGAGAGAAAAGGCATGGCAGATGGAGGATTTGTTTTATATCCAGTTATTAACACACCAAACTGAAAAGCAGCGTGGCTCTGTGTGTGTGTGTGTGTGTGTATGCGTGTGTGTTATTTGCTATTCAGTTTTTCTTTCTCCTCTCTTTAAAAAGTGGACATTATTTAAACAGTACTGTAATGACATTAGAAGAAGTTTCTAATATTTTCCAAGAAAATATTCATATTCTGCTTTAGGTTTTTATGATCCTTGCTCATAGAGTGTCCATTTTTCTGTGACTAATCATAGATGAGAGTGTTTTCTATGTTGTCCTATTTGCTTTACAGCATTTATGAGAAGATAACTCAATGTATGGATGAGCCAGACCTATTACTTTTTCCTGTCTTCTTTTCATTGATATCCTGGTCTTTTTATCTTTATTCTTGAGTGTGAGCTTATTCATATCCTTTCTGGAGGGTGAGGCCTCAAAAGTGAGGGAAGTGTAAATTAGTCTACTCTGTCATATATCAGTGGCTCCCATTAAAAAATAAAATAGAACAAAATAGCTGTTAGAAGAAGGGAGAAGGGGGGAAAAAAAGAGGATCAAAAGCATTCATTAAAGTGAGTTTTTATTCTAGTTATTTTCAAGTCAGGAATACCAAGGGCGAAGAAATGCACTAACTAGCCAACCAAGAGCCCTGCACTCTGGAGGCTTGGGGGCGGCCTGCAGCTGCTCCCAGGGTGGGGTGGGGGGGCACCTCAGGTTGTGCCAGCAGCCGTGCCAGGCCAGGCGTGGTGACGGGGGCGGGGGGTGGAGAAATGCCTCACATTCTTTTGCGTCTATTTAGTCATTGACTCAGGAAATAGGTCTGTGTCACTCAGCTGGTAGCACCATTACCTTTGCCTGGGAGGCCAAGGGTTCAAGTCCCACACTAGAAATCTGGCTGCCTCCCAAAGCCGGTGCCTGCATTGTCATGGAAGCTGGATGGCGGCGTGCACTGGAAAAGGGAGCTCTTTCTCTCTGGTTCCTCCCGGGAAGTAGAGGCCAGAGGACCAAGAGGGGCACCACATCGCTCAGCTTAGCTGGACCCTCAAGCCTCAAAGATCTCCAGGATGGAACTGGCAAAAATATTGGCCAATCAGAGGCATTTCCAAGAGGAGGGGCAAGATGGGGCTCACTGCCCCATGCTCCACCATCTCTTTAACTCATCCCTCTGCTCAGCTTTTGTTCCAGTGACAAGAAATGTAGAGACCGAGGGCAGCACAAGATAGAGGCGGGTCCTCATTGTCAGGGTCAGGACACCAGACTCGGGACTCAGGTCTATCCTCTGGTAGAATAATTCTTGAAAAGATCTCATTTAAGCATTAAAAAAATGCTTATATGCTGTGCTGCTTGAAAAGCAGCCTACAAAAGCAATTTACCATTTAAGTTAATAGTTTAAAAAGTATTATCACATTTAAAATAATTTGGAGTTATTTATATCAAATATACCTGATCATTTTACTTTGGACCCAATATTGAGACTTGGGGGGGACAAATAAAAAATGATGGCAGAGAGGAGGTTGCCGTGAAGGTGAAGGTGGTGATGGATCGTTTTAACTAAAATAAGTCCAACCCAATAAAAGATAAATCATTGAACCATGAAATTTCTTCTTCTGCCTGAAGAATTTCTTGGTAGCCTGCTTAGCTTGAGAAATAGGTTGCTGTCCTTTGTGCCTGGGCCAATATTTAGGCTTATGAATTGCTATAGGGCTAGTTCCTGTTGATTTACTTTGGGAGTAGCCCTGGTCCCAGAGCCCTTTGTCCCAGGAGCATGGGAGGCTGACTCAGGTGGGGATGCCACCCTTCTGGTGAACTTGGCTTTGGAATGGAATGGAGAGGTTACAGTAACAGGAGCTATCCCTCAGCCTGAAGGACTACCACCCTTCCCGATTTTGCCCTTTAAACAAAGCACCTTGCTTGTGACCAGCTCTGCACCGGGATCCCACCAAGAAGCCCAAGTCTGATGTTTCTGTTCCCACGGCATCTTTTGCCATCTTCCCATGGGTTTCACTTTCATTCAGTTATTAGAAGCTCTCTTCCTGCTCCTGAACAATCCCTCATTCCTACCTTCCAAGACCTAAACATGTGCTATGAGAGATTATGGCCATCTCAAGAGAAAGAAAATCCTACAAAGCTGGAAAGAAGTGAAGCTGTTTGGGATTCGCTTAGCATTCTGTGGTACCCATCTTTAGTTCTTCATGCTTCCCACCTGAGATTATTAACGTCTTTTCTTTCTCTGTGAAGGCAAGGTTATTGTTGTTGTTTTTACACAGTTTTTTTTTTTTTTGAGGTAACATTCACATAGCGTGTATACTTCAAGGGCTTTTTGTATATTCACAGAATTGTGCACCCCTCACCACAATCAATTTTAGAACATTTTCTTCCCCCCCCACCCCCTAGGAAACTCCACATACTTTAAGCCAGCACTCCCTAATCCCTCCATCCTCCCAGCTCTGAGAAACCACTAATCTATTTTTTGTTTCTATGAATTTGCATATTCTGACATTTCATAGAAATGGAATCAAGGTGGGTTTTTTTTTAAAGCATCCTACTATTCTTCCAAAGGGCCTGGCCAAAGACCCTCTATCTGATAGTCCCTCTTCGGGTAAGGTTAAATTAGTTACTTGTCTGAGGTATATCAGATTGTTCAGTCCTAGGATCAGTATAACCCATGAAGAGGGATACTGGATAGTCCTAGATGAAAAGCCTCAAATGCCATCACCCAGAGTGAGCTGATGGTCTGGATGTTGTCAGAATGGAAGGACAACCTATGAATCACAGTTTCCCCTAGGTCAGCTCCCACAGACACGGCCCCTCGTACTGCAGTCGGTTCAACGGTACGACGCGGACGCCATCAGCTCGACAATTCAGAAACCGATTCCTGAGAAGACTGGAGCTCTCTCACGAGTTGGCACACCACACTGCATGTTAACGGGCAATAACACTAAAATGCACTAAAGACCATGTAATTTATTCCCAACATGCTGTTATTCTTTCCAAAACATTAGCTTTGGAGCAGAACGTTTGCTAAATGTTGTCTTTATTTCCAAAGCTTGGGGTAAAGATCATATGCAACCAATGGCTGGGAGATAATTGGCCACTTTACAGTTTCAACCTCAAATGAACTCCCCCGTCTGAGTAAATTTCCTGGTAAAAGATCCCATTTTAATAGAATATGAAAGCTGCAAGAAGGATGGAGCTTACAGATCACAGTATGGTCTGTTAGATAAATGACCAGGAGTAATATTTCTTAAAACCACATTTTGTAGACAGAGTTAACAGAAAGCCGAGGGGAAAAAGAAAGAAACCTCAGTGGTCAGCATTCATGCTTCGATGAAAATAACATGTGCGCCTTCAGCCCAAACCGTGCCAGGGCTTGCAGCAAAATTGGCGAGGACGGATACCAAGAGCCTTTGGGGGGCTGTTAAGCAATGTCATCCTGGGTCTGACCTCACAGCCCTCTCTTGGAGGAAAAAGCAAAAGGTGGTTGTGTTAAAGCTTTGTTCTCAGAGTTGCCACAGAGAGCCCAGAAAGCTCCTCTTCTTGCAACTGTCATTTTTTACTGAGCTGGAATTCAGACAGAAGTGAAATTATCATTTTGTTTAATAGCTAAAGAGACGGCTGGCTCATGCTTTTAGCCTAAATGTGGTCTCTAGTCCTGATGTTGAGAAATGCCTAAGAACATTAGGGTACTCTTGCCCTTTGTTTAAGAGGATAACCTCTGCGTTATCATCTTTCCTGAGGTCTGCCTCAGGGAACCTGGTGAGTCATGTTTTTCAGAGTGAAAAGGTGGTTTTACTGTTTTAAGTTCAAATTTTATAGCCTTAAGCCTCTTGGTTTGGGATTCAGATTCTCCACCATGGAAGGGAACAAGAAATTGTCCCAGCTGTTAATCTCTTTGGGTAGAAAGGCGATTTAAATCCCCTACCAGAAAGGGCATTTGTCTATAGGTGCTCACTCTAAAGGTTCAATTAGTTATTCAAGAAACATTGGGTCAGAAAGTATCCTGAGTCCTGGGAGACAGGGGAGAACCAACCATTGTCCCTGCCTTGGAGGCATTCATAATTTATTTGTGATTGGTTGTGTGGGAGTGGGGGGAGAGCACAAACGTGATGAATATTATGACACAGGTATGTATGGGTGTGGGTCAGAAACGTTTGCCAGAGGAAGTGATTTCTATATTGGGTCTTTGAAGTATGAATAGGAGTTGGTGAGACATCTAGAAGTTGGGAGTCGGATAGAAGAGACAGGTTATTTTTAGGCAGAGATACCATCATATGAAAATGTGCAGCAACGCAGATAGTATGATGTGGTTTGGCATGTTTTGGGTGGGTGAGCACATGTTTTCAAGAAGATGGGGCTGGACGAGTTGACAAAGGCCAGAGCAATGGAAGCCTTGTATTTGAATTGAGATACACCACTTTCCTAGCTCTTCCTGGATATTCCACCATGGCAACTGATGCCCTGAGTTCTATCTCAGCAATTACTGTATGTATATCCTTCTCTTTTGTTTCAAACAGACAGATCTGTAATCAAATTTTAGCTTTGCCATTTACTATGTATGCAACTTCAGACAAATTAGCTGTGTGCAGCCTCTGTTTTCTTGTCTATAAAATGGGGCCAAACTAAGAGCAACCTGATAAGGTTATTATAACTGTTGTCATGGTTAAACAAGCACAATGCCTGGCATTAATGAGTTCTCATGAAATATTTGTGGAATCAAGCTGGGTAGAGGAGTCAAAGGAAACTCTACTGCCTGGAAAACAGCCGTTAGCTTTCCAAACATCAGTAGCTGCCAAAGCAGTCTAGGACACCTGGAAAGAGGTAGAAAAGGGATCTGAACCCTGAAAAACAGTGACAGAAAGCCAGGGATCCAGGACCAGGAGACAGTCAGCCAGCAAAGCAGACCAAAGTGGGAGGGATGCAACTTGTGCCAGAACAACAAGGGTACCACTCGGTCAGAAGTGCAGACAGGAGGGAGGAGGTGGCAGATGCTTGCTCACAGGGCACTTTGGGGAGTGGATGCACAGCACCCGGGGCTTCCTCTTTCCTGATGCCGTCCTTGTATCCTACCAAGCTCTGGAAAGAAATCAAAAAAGGGAAAGAAGAGAGGAAGAAAAGGGAAAAAAAGAGAACAGCTGCATTTTTGTATGATAACAATAACACCCTTTCCTGATTAAAAAAAAAAAAAAAAGCTCAACAAATTAAAAACAGAAGGGAACTTCCTCAGCCTGATAAAGAGCATCTACGAACAACCTACAAATAACATCATCTTTCATGGTAAAATATTGAAAGCTTTCCCTCTAAGATTGAGAACAAAAGAAGGTTGTCTGCTCTTGCCACGTCTATTAAAAAATTGTACTGGCTGTTCTGACCAGGGCAATTAGGAAAGAAATAGAAATAAAAGGCATCCACTCTGGAAAGGAAGATATAAAACTATCTCTATTTCCAGATGACACAATCTTGTAGATAGAAAAACAATCTTGAAAATGAAGAAAAAAGTTGGAAAATGCACAATCTCTGATTTCAAAACTTACTACAAATCTACATTAATCAAGACAGTGTGTTGCTGGCATGAGGATAAACATACAGATAAATGAATTAGAACTGAGAGTCAGAAATAAAGCTTCTCATTAACAACCAATTGTTTTTCCACGTGTGGTATCAAAATATTCAAGGGGAAAGTATAATTTTTTCAACAAAGAATGCCAGGAAAATTGGATATTTTCCAATAAGAATGAAGAATGAAGAATGAAGTGCCTGGAAGCAAAAGAATGAAGTTGGATGCCTACCTCACACCATACATACAGATTAACTCAAAATGGATCAAAGACTTAAATGTAAGAGCTAAAACTGTAAAATGCATAGAAGAAAATAGGGGAAAATCTTCATGACATTGATTTGACAATGATTTCTTAGATATGGCACCAAGAGCATGTACAACAATAACAAAAATGGATAAACTGGATATTATTAAGATTAATAACTTTCCTGCCTTTAAGAACACCATCAAGAAAGTGAAAAGACAGCCCACAGAATGGGGGAAATATTTCCAAGTCATAGATCAGTTATGTAACTTAGATGCAAGGTAAGCAGCTTGCATGTAAGCTACATAAAGAATACCTACAAATCAATAATAATAAAACAAAGAGGCAATTAGAAAATAGGATAAAATCTGAATAGTCATTTATCCGAAAAAGATACACAAGTGGTGATTAGCACATAAAAAATGCTCAACATTATTAGCCATCAGGGACATGCAAATTAAAAACACAATTAGATGCCACTTCATACCCACTAGAGTGGCTATAACGACAGAGATAGACAATAGCAAGTATTGGTGAGGATGTAGGAAAGGTAGAGTCCTCACACACTGCTGAAGAGAGTGTAAAATAGCTTAGCCACCTTGGAAAATACCTGGCAGTTCCTCAAAAGATAAAACCTAGAGTTAATACATGACTCAGAAACTCCACTCTTAGGTATATACCCAAGAGATAGGTCCACACACACACTTGTCCATGAATGTTCATAACAGCATTATTTATAATAGCCAAATAATGAGAAAAAACAAATTTCTGATCATTAATAAATAATACAATGTAATATTTCCATAAAATGGGATGTGGTCCAGCAATAAAGAGAAATGAAGTATTGATACATGCTGTAGCACAAATGAATCTTAAAAGCATGTTGAGTAAAAGAAGTCGGTCACAAAGGATCATACATGATATCTTTCCATTTACATGAAATGTCCAGAATAGACAAATCCATACAGACAAGCAGTAGATGTGGTCTAGGTTGCTGTGGTATTGGGGAGGGATTGCTAATGGGCAGGGAGTTTGGGGGTGACAAAATGTTCTAAAATTGGTTGTGGGGACAGTCGAACAGCTCCGTGAATATACCATAAGTCACTGAAGTGTACACTTTAAATATGTAAACTGTATGGTATGTGAATTCTATCTCAATAAAGCTGTTATAAAAAATAACAATACCAATACAAATAGCTGTCATTAACTGAGTGCTTTCCAAATGCCAGGCACTGTGCCAAGCTCTATAACCTAACCTAAGTCTCACAATAAATATACTGGGAAGGTTTTGTCATCTTCATCTGCAATGGAAAAGAATAAGTTCAGAGATATTAAGGAACTTGCCTAAGGTCACAAAACTAGTAAGTACCATTCTAGTAAGGAGTTAGGATTGTGAGTCCTTTTGGGCACTTTTTGAGTTTCAGGGTCTTATTAAAAGGTCTTTGGTGGATCTTGTGAGCCTTCTTGTGTCCCAAGTCCAGCGTGCACGGTATGACCAACCCCGAAACAGCTGGCGTTAGTGGAATCTTGGCTTCCAATGCTCTCACCTTGGAACTGAGGTGAGGCGTTGGCTCCCAGTTTCTGCTGAATATGAGGTGGAGAGGAATTGATCCTCAGTGAGATGTGCTCTCTGGCCTTCTAAGGACACTTTTGTTTTAGAGACTTCATTTCCCCCTCAGATGTGTCACAGCCATAAATCTGGGAGTGAGACTCTTGACCTCCACCCTCTAGCAACTGATTTTACAGATTATGTCGTGTTTGAGACTGAGTCCTGTTACTCTTGGCTCTGTGTACTTCCTAGCTCCAAGAAGTAAAACGTGAGAAGGAAGGTGTTAGGCCCACGAAGACAAAGACGTCAAATAGCTCTCACCAAGGAAAATTTGGATGCGTTTTGGGAAAACGACTCTGAAGCAGATGGATTACATTTTCTGTTTGGGCTCAGCAATTAAGGAAAACCAAAGCCAAATGTGCTTGGGATCTTGTCAAATTCCAAATGTTGGAAAACATTTCAGGAGAATTGACTGAGTTTGGCAGAATCGGTACCTTGCCGGTGCCCCTTCCGTCTTGGACAAAGGTGACTGAACAACCTACAGCGGTCCAAGTCCCAAAGAAGCCACAGTCATAATTACCCCTTTGTGAAAAGTGGCACAATGGCACCCTTTGTCAATGGGGACATTTCAACAGAGGTATTAACTCCTGAACATGGGTATAACAAGGTTTTTGAGAAAGAGTGTGAAAATCAACTAAAATAACAGAATTCAAGTCTGAAAGGGAAGCAATATATCCTTCCATTCTGCATTATGTGATGAAAAGTAGAGGCCAGAGGGGGAATTATGTCCTTCCATGACTGTCCCCAGCACCTTGTTCTGTGTCCTGTGAAGTATTCCCAGGAATTTTTGTGGCCTCACTCTCATCCTTTGGTTTTTCCATTGGAGTTTGAGAATCACTGCAGAATCAAATGGGATGCTCAGAATCAGAGAGCCCTTCTCTTGTGTTCAGTAAAGCCAAACACTCCACGACTGATTGATTGATTGATTGATTGAATGGAAGGAAGCAGAAAGTGATGATGGAGTCAAGCCCTTGCGGGAGAGGCCCAGAGGTGGAGCTTCTCATTACTCTCTCCCCAAGGACTCAAGGATGGTGTTAATTATGTCCTCCTATCTGGGCCTCTTCTAGAATATTCCCCTGGCTGATTTTAATCTGTATGTTTTCCTCGTAATAAACCAAGAATAGAAAACACACACACACACACACACAGGCCTTGCTGAAATATTGAAATGGGAATAAAGCTGTAGATAAGCAGATATAATTCTTTCAAACTGGCTTTTCTCATAAACCCTGAATTAATTCATTTATTCACATTTACTGAATGCTAACTATGTTCTATGCCCTAGAAAGACAGCAGTAAATAGAACAGACAAAATTCCTTGCCCTCTTGGGGTTTACATTCTAATGCAAATGTCATGATATTTTAAGGATAGAATGTTATATTACTAAGATTTTCAGAAGTCAGTTGCTGAGTTGGTCAAAGAGGAGTGTAATGTGTTTTTTTCTCCTGTAAGTAGCTATATTCCTAGTAGAATTTCTGCCCTAGGACCACAAATATTTATTCTATTTTGCTTATAAATTTTAACATTAAACTCCATTGTTACTCCTGATGGAATATGTTGTCTTTACCATTAAAGTGATATCTAATGCCCAAAACTAAATTGTAAGGACAAGCAAATTCATCATTTAGAAATGTTTTTCCCCAGATGACTGAAAAATAAAGATTGGGAAGTGCTTATATCCATATGGAACTAAAGTTTCCTCTGTGGATATTTCTTTCCTTCTTGTCTTCTCATCATCAGGTACTTATTATTCACGGGGGAACAACAGTTGAAACTAAAGAGTGAATAGGAGCTTATGCAAGAAATAACCAACAGTCTTGGATGTTTGCTTCAAGGCAAAAGATGGTCCCAGGCTCCCCTTCCTTCCATGTCTGCATGTCAGAATCATATATGAATATTTCATGGTAGGAAACATTATTTTTAGTGGATTCCAGCCCAGGCTATTATCAAGAGAGCTCCTGTGGGCATGTTAAGAGGTCCAAGTGTTTCAGTGCTGTATGAGCCCTAGCCTTGCTTTCACTGCTCCTGAGCCCCCAGCAGGTCACAGCTCGTTCTGCTGATGCTCTCCCTCTTCAGGCTCAGCTTCTGATGAGGGTGGATAGTGTAGCATGATTTGTATTATGTTATGCTCAGACCCAGATGACTGAAGGGCTCCCAACTGCCTACTACTGATTAGATCTGAGATCTCCTGGCATTACTGATCACCATGAAGGGTTGGGTAAGTTTGGGTTGCAGCCCCCTTCTGCTTCTGCTTCCCCGCTATTCACCCAGTCAGCAGAATAGGCCTGCAGCCTCGATGCCTTCTCCTTAGTCCAACCAGTTTACGTGTCCAGTTCACTAGTCCAGAATCTGAATATTCTCGCTCCAGGGACCCATTACTGACATGGGTCTTCTTGCTTAGAATAAGAGCTTGGAGCGTGTGCCTGCCTGGCCTGTTAGTCTGGATGGTGTCTACCAGGCTGATGTTAAGCTCCACTTACTGGATGTAACTTGTTAGTATGGCTATCTCCAGTATGAAGATGGAGACAGGGATCGCCCCAACACACTGGGCATCACCTGACCTAAGCACCTCTGGAACTACTCCTTGTCCCACCTCAGTTTACAAGCCTCAAGCTAACTCCTGCTCCACTCACACCTCACCTGATGATGCGATAGACATCAGTGCAAGGTTTCTAAGGTCCAGGTCTCAAGCCACGATACTCTGGAATTGAAGCCACTTCATGCTTGAGAGGAAAGTGTTGGTGTCAATGCTGGTTAGCTGTTAGATATTCTTTAAGTCACTTGGTTCCTGATCACATAGATAGGCAGACCTAGGCTTTCTATTTACCCCAGTTCCTTGAAGGGGGCCAAGGCTTGAGAGCCAGGAGTGGCCTGGGCATTCTCTGGGACTAACGCAAGGCCTCATTCAACTCCCTCTTGAGACATCCTGGGATCCACAGCCCCAGATTCTTTGGTGTGCCCACAGCATAGCATAGATTTCATAGCATCGCTAGACCCTTTTGATGTTATTACACTTTTTTGTCATCCCTACTCTCTTTCTTGAAAAAACCAAAAGTGACTGTTGGGTGTGCAGAAAAATTTGGAGGTGGGAGGAGGGATCTGGGACAGAAAGTGAAATTAGGAAGAAGCTTGTTAGAGAACCAGATGCCTCTCACCTCAGAGAGTGGGCTACATCCTCTCCAAGAGCATGCTTTTTTCTTTTTAATGCACTGTTTTTGTGTTTAAGAAAAAGGATAATGGGTTCAAGTATGTGCATCTTTCTCCATGGCAGGGTTGAAATCTCTCGATTTGAGCCCGGAGAGCCCATTGAGAAGCCTGCTGCCTGTAGCTTGAGGATTGGCCATTCCCTTCTTTTGAAGATTTTTGTGATTCTCCAATTCAAGTGCAAAATATGGATGAGGCAAGTGTCAGGCTGCTTCTATTTTGTGCTGAATAAGTGTTTGCTTCACACAGAGAAGCAAAAGGAAAAACAAAGGGGAAATGGCTCCACGAGTTCGCAGAGAAGGAAGTGTTAGATGTTACTGCCATCTAGTGATGATTTCACACCTGGCTCACAGGGGAGGGCGCATCATCTTTTGGCTACCCAGACCGGGGCATCCGCTTGCAGCCTAGGATAGCTGGAATGAAGGTTCATAGGTTCTGGAATGAAGGTGACATCTGGACAAGCTTCTGCACTACTGGAGAAAGGTCCTATGGTAGAAAAAATCTACTCTTTCCAACTGTGAGAACAATGCATGCCCTCGTGTTAAATTCTAAACCACTTTTGTTTTTAACAGTTCATTGAAACAATGAAAAAAATATGGGTGTTTTAAAAAATATAACTCCACCTTTTCAAACACTTATTTGCATATCTCCAGAGATCAGGTTCTGTACCAGCTCCCCCTGTGTTTGTCCACAAGCCTCATCTCTTCACAGAAGCATCACTTAATAAAGCTCTGACCAATGCCAGGGTGGAGAAAGAAGAAGAGGGATACGATGACTGATTGCCTACCCTGCATAAGATGCTTTTACAGGCATGGTAACCCTCATTATAATAACCCCGTCAGGTGAGATCATCCCAATGTGAAAGATGATGAAATTGAGGTTCAGAAAGTTTGGACAGTTGGCCAGAGGTCACACGGTTAACTACAAGTGGCAGAGGTAGAGATTGAACCCAATGTGTCTAGTCTGAGTATTTCGTGGCTTAGTCGGCACAGTAATACAGTGTCAGGAAGGATCAAGAAGGAGCCATGTCCAAGTGCAGCCTCATGTGGCCCCCTCTGGTACACACACAAACTCAAGGCAGGCACAGAAATCCATAAGTGTAAAGGGCTGGACATTTCCGATGCAAAAACAAGTCCATACCTAGAGTAGATCTGCCAGAAACAGATAGGGACTCTGGGACATTTACTGCGTCCCCTTACACTCCCCCATCTGAAGAACTGAATGTCTCACGAAGGTAACCATCTCCAGAGGATTTTTAAAAAGCAGGAAAAGAAGAAGAGAAAAAATAACTGAGCACAGCATTAGCCGTTCCTTTGGTGTACACAGGAAAACAATCACTGACTTTGCTGAATAGGATACAGAAAGGAACTTTTGTTGCCTTGGATTTTGGGCTGAAGCCTCAAAAATAAAGGCAGTGAAGACAAACTTATTTTGCTTTCTTTCTTGGCACCAAGGAAGCTTCCCTTTGCAGTGAGATGGTCAGTGAAACCTGAGCCACGCTCAGGCCGATGGAAACAACGCAAGCCAGGCGGGATGTGTGAAGGCTCCTGCGTGGCTCTTCACACGCTCCTTTGTCTCACCCGACGGGTACATATGAAACGGCCAAAGGGAAACTCTGAGGGTTTCGAAGAAGGTAGAATTGCAGCTGGGGCCTTGAAAAATTCCTTGGACCAGGGATTCTTCTCTTTCCAAAACACCAGCCTTTATTGGACTGGGTTGTGAACAAGAAAAAAAGCCACTGAGATTTGTGGGTTATTCGTTACAGTGTTCATTATGAATTAGCCTGACAGATAGACAACAACGGATCTGAAATATCCCTTCTATGGGAGATGGCAAAAAAAAAAAAAAAGATCAAGGTGCTTCATCACTCCACGTATCAGGCTTTTGTACTTTCCCTGAAGAGACAAAGTCTATTTCTCTCCTCCTTGAACCTGAGCTAAACAGTAACTTCTTTTGGCAGGCGGAATGCGAATAATGACAGAGCACCACCGTGGAGTCTGCGCCTTCAGAGGCTTTGCATGCTTCTGTGACTCTTGTAGAATCTTGCCCAGCGACCATGACAACGAGCCTCAGCCTGCTGAATAATGAGAGACGTGAGGTTCAGCCGCCCCAGCCGACACCAGATTTGTGAATGAGACCACCCTAGTTCAGCATTCAGCCAGCTCTTTGCCCACCCACAGGCTGATTGCAGAAGCATGAGTAAGCTCAGTTGAATTCAGTGAAACCCGGCTCAGGACAGAAAACAGTGCCCAGCTGATGGCATTGTGTGCATTACTAAATAATTATTATTCTAAGGTCCTGACTTTTAGGGTGGTTTGTTACGTGGCACTAGCTAACTGACACACCTGTGTTTTAAAGAGACCTACTAGACATGCTCCAGCGGGACTTACTAAGGCGGTGGCGGAACCCAGGCCCTGCTTCCACGTCGGGAGGACACAACTCTGGGATCGGGAGTCAGGAGTTTAGAGGAAGCATGTTGTGCTCCTGATAAGAATTTACTCCATTCTGCCCCTCTGGGGAAAGATGAGAGGTTTTCCCCAAAGCACTCAGCTTCTCTGTGCTTCCGTTTTCTCATCTACAAACAGGGTCAGGAGTCATGGGGCTAATGGGAAGATTAAATGAGATGTGAAATTGCCTTTTATTTTGTAAAGTGTTTTGTGCTTGTGAAGTATTTCAGGCATGTCTCCTACTGTCTGTGTTTTTATAATCCCAAATAGTTGTAACGTGTTGAATGAAGTGTAAAATTGGCAGTATTCGAATGGCTATTGATGATAATTTGTGATCCCAATGCAGTGGGGTCCCAGATGACTATTGGGAAATCCCTGGAAGGCTCTAAAAGTGTTGGTGTCTAGGGCTAACCCCAGAGGCCCCCAGTGCATTGATCTGGGCTTCAACCAGGGTGCCGGGGCTCCCGGAGCTGCCAGGGGTTTGGTTGCGCCGTGGCTGAGAGTCGGGGTGCAGAGTCCCGCTGCTGGGTCTCTGTGGTCCACTGCTCCCTTGTTATTTACCTCTTTCTGCTTTTTGTTTACCTCTCAGTTACCTGCAATGCAGCTTTTGTTGATAGACCAGGAGCATGTTGATTTGGGTCTGATTTTCTGGCTACTCAGTGATTTTTTTTTTTAGCTTTGTTTTTGTCAATTTTGACCAATTTATTGTTTTCAGCCTGCAGCATGAAATTGCACGCGTCATCTTAAACATGAAACCTGGTTCGTGAAATCCGAATTCCCATGGGAAAGATAACATTGTTATTGTGCATTTGACAGAGGCTTTCCTTTCCACCACGGAAACAATTGCTTTTCTTTTTTAATAATCCGAGGTATTTTAGGAGGGCTACCATTGCACTGGAGGGTAACACGTGATGTAATTAAATTGGAATAAATGAAGTCATTCAACACAAATCTGCAAGTGCTGAGCAGAGAAAGACCAAGAATATCAATAATGAGGGGAGGGGGGATGGCAGGAGATGACAGTTGCCTGCCGTGAGAAAAGGTTTCTGGGAGAACAACTTGCTCTCAGCAGTGGGCTGCCTCTCAGGAGAAGCATCAGACTTTGGAAAGGAGAGGCTAATAGCCTGAGGTCAAAACTGTACAAAGGCAGGAAGACCTTCTTTCGAACCCTGAGTGCCTTGTCTTGCAGTCTGGTTTGCAGGGCGGGAGCACTGGGCTTCTTCCCTGGTGCCACAACAGAAGAACAGTTCTCTTAATCTATTGCAGGCTGTCCAAAGACAGCTGAGATCAAATGGCTTTCTCCTCCTCCTCCTCCGCCTCCTCCACTTCTTCCCCAGAAGGAGCAAGGATGAAACGCCAGATTTTAAAAGGAACTCAGTTACTGACAGTTCCCGTAATGCTCCCAGTCTCAGCTGCTGTCCTCCCTCCAGGGTGTAATTATCCTTGTACTTAATTGGAGGTTCAGGAGAGCTTATTAGCTTGCTCTATTGTTGCATAATTCAGGAGTTCAGTTCAAGCTTCCTTAAGAGCCTTTTCTTTGCTTTTGGTTCCAAAGGACCACTTTCCAAATGGCCCATTTTGGCAGGAGCCTTTGGGATGGAGAGCAGGGCTGCAGAGAGGGCTGTAGGTAGGAAAGCTAGACAGTCGGCACTGTGGAGCCCTGGCCCCAGCCCTGCTCTGCCGCTAATTCATTGGGTGGTGTCAGCCAAGCAGCCAACCCCTTTGGGCATCTGGGTTTTTTTTCCCCTTCATCAATGAGAACTGGGTCAGCATTTCCAAAAGCATGTCCTCCGGAACACTGTCTCTCCAGATGTTTCTTAAGAAAATGGTTCTGTGGCCTTAAATAACTTCAAGAAGTGCTGTGTATCAGTCCTGCCTCACTCACTGTCTGATCCAACAGACTTCTTGTGCACTACCTGAACATTGTATTTCCCAGATTCCTTAGGGTTACAATAAGGTGCATCCGCACATGAGGTGAATCGGGAACCGAGGTAAGCGGGCAGGTTGACATCCCTTTAACTGACAGGTACAGTTCCGATGGCCGCTTCTGGAAGCCTGGTGTCCTGACTGTGGCTGGGTTCCCTCAGCACACCAGTCCTCTGCCGTGGCTCTGAATTTCTTCCCTGCAGGCCTAGTGAGGAGCTTGCTTTGCTGATCCTCCAGCAACTCCACACACTCCCAGCTCCCTGTATCAAGTCCCTTGCTCATTAAAGTGACAAGAGTGATTTTGTTATCTACAACTGAATGTGACTGACCCACAGCCTTGTGGGTACTCACAATGCATACAAATCTATTTTCCCTAGAATGTTTCCAGTGTAATGACATTAACTATATGCAGAGGTCTGTATCTCATGTGGCCTATTTCTAGACATTTCATACTTCGAACCCTCATGCTATTAAAAGTCATCGTGGAAAATGGTATATTTACTCTTCGTTGTCTAGCAGTATGTATGTATTCTATACTACAAGAAAAAGGTGTATCTTTTAAATACTGCAAGTTCTCATCCCCACACTGCAGGCTGACTCCTTGATTCTGAGGACGCAGCTGAGGGGTCGATGGAGAGGGTTGTTTGTGATCCTTCTGCTCCCCCTTCTACCTCTCACATTTTTGTAAGGGCTCATTCCCCTGGACGTTCTGATTCTTTGGATTAAAGGAGAGGTCCAAAAGTCTGAGTCATTAACAAACGCCCCAGTGATGCTGGTGCAGCCTGTCTTCCTAGAAACATGCCTCCGGCAACACACAGCTTCAGCCTGAGACCAGTTACCCGGCCGTCCCTGCTTTCCTGCAGCCAGCAGGCTGACCTCCGTTACAAAAGGAGTATTTAAACCCCTTCTTTAACTTAAATGTATTGGGGCGACATTGGTTAACACAATTATGTAGGTTCCAAGTGTATAATTCTATGATACATCATCATTGTGTGCCCACCACCCAAAGTCAAGTGTCCTTCCGTCACCATATACTTGAACCCCTTTATACCCCCCCACTGCCCTTCTGCTAACCACAATACTGTTGTCTGTGTCTATGAGTTTTTGTTTGTTTGTCCTGTTTGTTCATTTGTTGCTTTCAGTTTTATATCCCCCACCTGAGTGAAATCACAGTTCTTGACTTTTTTCTGTCTGACTTATTTTGCACAACATGATGTTCTCAGGACCCATCATGTTGTCACAAATGGCAGTATTTCATCTCTTTGATGGCCGAGTAGCATTCCGTTGTATATACGAACCACATCTTCTTCACCCAATCACTACCTAAGGACACTTCTGTTGTGTCCATGGCTTGGCCACCGTGACTAATGCTGCAATGACATCAGGGTGCATGGATCTTTGTGGTTAAATATTTTCAACTTTTAACCCTTTTCAATCAGACATTTGCCACTGAATCAGTAAAACATCAGTGAGGTTGGGTTGCCCTCTTTCCTCTCTGCCTTTATTGCACACTGTAAGCCTCCTGTCATTATGCTATTGGGATTTTATTTTCAATGTCTCTTTCAGACGAGGGTACGAGATCCTCAAGGACAAAGACTGTGTCTCAATCGTCTGTGGTTCTCCAGTGTTTAGGACACTGGCTAGCCCCAAATACACTATTATTATTTACTTTATTTTATTTATTTTCAACGTCCAGACTTATTCTTCTAAAATGGTTACTGCCTCTGCACACTTGAAGAGGGAAAGAAGAACAGAAACTTCTACCCAGGAAGGCTTGGAATGAAGAACACACCAAACTGTCTTTCTCTCTTTTGCCCCAGCCCCACTTTTTTAAGATTTTATTTATTTATTTTTAGAGAGGGGAAGGGAGAAAGAGAAGGGGAGAAACATCAATGTGTGGTTGTCTCTCAAGCGCCCCTCCTACTGGGGACTTGACCTGCAACCTAGGCACATGCCCTGGCTGGGAATTGAACCTGCAACCCTTTGGTTTGCAAGCCAGAGCTCAATCCACTGAGCCACACTAGCCAAGGTCAGCCCCTGCTCTTAAAAGCCTCTTTCCTGAAGCACGTTTGTGTTGTCCCTTTGCTTTCAGTTCCTCCAAAGGCAAGATTGCCTGGCTGAATGATTGTGTATGGATTAAACCTGTGTGCATTTTCTAAACTTGTATAATGCATTAATTATGCTCTTAGGCCTTTGAGGACTGTTGTGTGTAATTCCTAAGAATATGGTTCATTCATGCTTCTGTCAAATAATGTCTTTCCTGAGCCATCTGGGCACAAGGGAATATTCCATCATTGATATATTTGGCAAGTTAACAAACTTTTGTAAGGTATCAACTATTGCCATGTCCTGGTTGGTCCAGGCCATTGGAGCGTGATTTACAGCTGCTCACCTGTTTGGATCTGGGGCACCAGATAAGCTGAGCTTTTGGGGGCAGGGGGCTCTACATCGTCCCACAGTTTAGAGTGACCGGTTTAGTGAGATAGTTGTTCCTCTCTGGGAGGCTGCTGCTTCTCTCTCATGCCATGTGTGTTCCCCAGAGAACACTGGCAATACCACACACATTATGCTGACTGCCACTTGGCTCCTCAACGGGGTGGAGATGAAGCAGTTGGAGATGGTGTGGAGGTGGTCTGTCAGGAAAAGTCACTCATGAGAGTTTCAGAAGCAAAGGCTGAGCAAAAACCATGGGTCTGAGGATGTTAAAGCCAAGAAAGACCTAGAAGATAAAATAATTCAACACTATCACTTGCTAGATAAGGAACCTGAGACCCAAAGACATGCATACAAACTTGGAAGCCAGTACCTCCAGAATTTTTACTTCTATGGGAACAATCTGAGAAGGAACTTCAATCATGCCTTCTACATATGTCCTGCAAATTTCTCCACATGCTTTAAAAACGTGAACAGCTGACCTGCAGGGTCCTCCCACCCTGAGACAAAGTCTTTGGGCTGCCAGAGGACCCTTCACTCTGATGTCCCATCTGGCACGGCTTCCTACGGTCAGGTCAGACTTCGGAATTGGTGGATCTCAAGTGTGGCCTCCTCACCTGCCGATCAGCAGCAGCAGCAGCACCTGGGGCACTGTTAGAAAAGCAAACTCTCACGCCCACACCCAGACCTACCAAACCCCAAACTTAGAGGTGGACCCGCAGGTCTCTGTATTATTTACAAGCACGACTCTAATGCTTGCCCACGCTTGAGAACCACCGAACAATTTCGGACTCTCCTTACACAATGGGATTTTAGAAGGAGGTTAGAAAATTCCCTGGTCTCCAGAAGACCCTGCCTCCTGCCTGCTGTGGCCTGAAACGTTCCCTCTTCAGAGTTATGTTTGTGGATTAAGACTTGTAGCTCTAGGTCATTCTGGCATGTGAACCATTTTGAACCTTCAAATCCTTCATGTATCCGTATATACCACCGTGTCAGCACCCTCTTCAAGACTAGGTTTTGATAGAGTGTATTTACCATGTATTGATAGCTTATTTGCAACGGAAACCTTTTGAAGCTGGTGGTTTGAAGCCTCCCTGTTCCAGTCACAGTGAATTCCCAGAGGCCACTGTATCACCTTCCTTCCTGCCACAGGGCTTTGTCCCTGCAGCCCCCTTTGCTCAGAACATCCTGCCCTCCTCTGTCCACTTAGTTAACTTAGGTTCCTACTTCGTTTCTCTGTTCAGAGGTCAGTTCCTCGGGAGCCTCTTCTGGCTTCTCTGACCAGGTCAAAACCTCTTACTGCATCTCAGGTGTGTATGAGCTCTTATAATAGTTCCATACAAGTGCGTGCTACCACTGCAATTTTGTCTTTGTCTTAGATTCCTCTTTCCCCCACTAGATTGCAAGTTCCATGAGGGAAAGCTTAGTACCGTCTTTTGCTCCCTGTTGTAGCCCAGAGCCTCACGGGCCCTCAGTGGCCTTTGTCGAATGACAGGTGGCCAACCAAACACACACCGAATGGTACTCTTTGTTAAATATATAATTCGGACCAGGCTCTTTGCACCCATTCTCCCAGATTTTATCACAACCTGGAAAGCAACTAGCAATTTAAACAAAAACTGAAAGATAAGGAAAACAGCTCAGAGAGGTGACCTGTCAGAGTTCATACACAGCGTCCATGTAGGATTAAAATCCAGGTCTGTTCCCGCAGGCCGTGCCATTCCAACCCGCATACAGCAGCGGTCCCCAACCTTTTTGGCACCAGGGATTACTTTTGTGGAAGACAAATTTCCAATGGACTGAGGGGTTGGGGCGTGGTTTCAGAATGATTCACGCACTTTACACTGAAGCTCACCTCGCTGTGTGGCCCAGGTCCTAACAGGCCTGGACCCTTACCAGTCTGTAGCATGGAGGTCGGGGACACTTACCTGTCTGTGGCCAGGAGGCTGGCGTACAGAATGTTACGGCTGGAGGGAATCTAGAAAGCATTTGGTCTAATGCTGTCATCCTGCCAAGGAGGAAGCTGAGGTTCCTGGTTGAAAAAAAGAGACACGTCAATTCACAAGAGCATCTCCAACAGAGCAGAAAGGGAAACGAAACCTCTCTTAGCTGTGTTTTCTCCCTGGTTGTGTGATCTGAGTAAAGAGTGGGAGCAGTGACTTAACAGGCTCTGGTCTATTCTGCACTGCCCATGGTTGCCAAGAGCGGCCACTCAGGTCAGGGTCAAGGCGAAGTTACATCAGCAGCAAAGAATTCTGGCAGGCTTCAGAGCACAGGGGCTGTGGAGGGAGCGAGGGCACAGGACTGGATGGTAAATGAAGCCAGTTTTCTTGCTGCTCATCTTCTTGCTACTTAATATAAAGCCATAATTATTACCATAGCAACATACCCATTGCACACGACATGAATATGTCAATTCCCTAGGGGGAAGTGGAATGAACTCTACCTTTGTGCACCTTTACTTGCAAGAGGAAAAAAGCTTGTGTAATTCTAGTCCTCTGTGTGTGTGTGTGTGTGTACAATACAAAAAAAAAGAGACAGAAAGACATTTGAAGTATAGGGAGATTTCTGGATGGAAATCCATTTAAATGGGGCTTCTTTTCAGAATTAAAACTTCCAAAGTGCCCTGAAGGTTGAAGCACTTGAGCCACAGATAGCCCCAAGGCTGCCAGAGTGAATCTGCACTGTAGACTGCGGATCATTCAGGAAAAGAAGAGCCTTGTGGCTCTCGAATTTCCAGAGAGGGTTTGCAGTGGCCAGGTGGTGCGAAGGTTAGCGGTGGGGCTGGGTCACTGTGGAGATGTCACAGGATATTTGAAGTCTCACCAGAGTTTTTATTTAGATTATATTTCTACTGGGTTAGTCTCAGAGGAGGGACGTGAGAAAATTCCCTGCACTGCCACAGAGGAACACCACTGAGGAGCGCCCTCCAGGTTCTGATCTCGCCTCCCCAGGTTGAGACTGATGGTCAGGACTGTGGTTCTGGATGTCAGCTCGGTACCCCAAGGGAAGTCTAAAGATGGGGCCCAAGAGACTAGTCCTGATTGCCCAGAAGAATGACAAACACTCTTCTCTGACTACAGCAGTGATTGTTTGACTGAATACTCTTAATATTTATACAGAAAACATTGTATCTAGAGGCATACACTATGTGATTCTCATTCTGGCTGATTCTGTTTTAACGTTTTCAATTTCTTGCTATGTCTCTTTCAATACACCCATATAAACACAAATGTGTCTCTACTTACCTACCTACCCATGTCTTCATCTCTATTTACCTATCTAGCTAGTTCTCTTTATTAAAATACAGGCATGAATGAGTGTGTGTATGTGTATTGATTATGCATCTCTTTCTATACACACATATACATGTATGTATGTGTATATACATATCTACATACATATACATGCATACATATATACATGTATATGTATACATATAATGGGGCAGACAATAAGCAATAACTAAAATAAGTAAGTTATAGCCCTAGCCACTGTGGCTTAGTTGGTTGGAGCATTGTCCTGTAAACTGAAAGGTTGCAGGTTCGATTCCTGATGAGGGCACATGCCTGGGTTGCCAGTTTGGTCCCCAGTCAGGGCACAAATGAGAGGTAATTGGCCAATGTTTTTCTCTAACATCAATATTTCTCTCTCCCCCTTTCTCTCCCTCTGTTCCCCTGTCTCTAAAGTCAATAAGCATGTCCTCAGGTGAGGGTTAAATAAATACATACATACATAAAAAATTAAAATAATAAGGCACACAAGAATTATGGCGGAACAAGTGGAACAGGGGACAGGGTGCATGTGTAAATAAAGTGGTCAGGAGAGTCCTTAGCATAGTGACATTTGAGTGAGTACAAGTGTATATTATCAAGGAGTGGCTCCTGAACCTCAGAGCAAGTGGGAGCTGCTGGGTTTAAGTCATGTGATTTTTTTCCATCGCCTGATTTTCATTGAGTTGATGGAAGTCCCAGGAAACCCTGTGTTGTCAGATCAGTTCTCGAATGGGCAGAAGTCTCACTGAGAAAAGCCAGATCCTAAGTTAATCAGAAAAAGACTATAAAGAGTCAGGCCTCCGTTTAAAAAGTGAAGAACCAGACTGGAAAGATCAAGACCAGATCCTGATGACAGATTGGCGTCAGCTTGGAGGCGTGAAGAAATTGGACAATTTATGGTCGGCAGTGAGGCTGCATCATAATTGCTTGTCTGCAAAAGAGCTCAAGGGGAAGAACAAATAAGTTTTCCGGTTCTATTTTCAGTTTGTGTTGCTCTCCGTTTTAGGGACTTCAGACTCTTCAAAGATATTTTTTAGTGGCTTTTGTTTCCAAGCGAAAACTGGAGAATGATACTGGAATTTCTTAGACAGGGTGGGTGAAAGAGGGGCTCACCCCGTCTGCAATTCTGAGAAGAATTGTTTTGACCGCAGCCCAGCTAACTGTGGAGAGGGAAACACGTACCTGAGGTGGGCCCTGGAAAGTGCCTGTGGCGTGACCACGTACTGTCAAAGGGGAGAAGATACGAAGATGGAACTTCTTACTGCTTGTAAGAGAGTGTCCTAAGCCCAAGAGGCGGACTCCTAGGTGCTTTCATCACCCTGTAAACACATTATAAATCAAGCCCGGATTCGATGGCATGTGCCATTCTGCAATGATAAAACCTAGGCACTGTCAACAGCTGAAGAAAATTCTAATTCTCATTGTACTGATTCTCACTGTCATCTTATCTTACTTCTTTTGGTCTCAGTCTTGTTTCTTTCAAATGTTGGGCACTGAGGCCTTTGAAAGTGTTTTCTGAATTTAAGTTTGATTGCATTGCATAAAATCTTTCGGTGGCTTCCACATTCTTTTAGAATAAAATTCCTTTAGGATGAAATTAATGGTGTATGAAATGCTGCCAAGTCATTTTGATCTGTCCCCTGTCCCTCTCTCCAAATTTGTCTTTTCTTTCCCATAGGCATCCTTCTGGTGTCAGAACACCTTTATGCAGTTCCCCAAATAATCACACTGTTCCATGCAGCAGTATCTTTGCTCATTACAATTCCTTTGCCTAGAGCATCCTTCCCACTCTCACCTACTCTACTGGATTTGTCACTTCCTCTGAAAAGTTTTCCTAACCTTTCTTTTTTTATTCAGGCCAAGTTGGGTGGTAAGCCTCATAGCAACCTGCATAGCTCTCTCATGGCCCTTACCAGCTTGTAATGTAATAATTGCCCTTTTGTTTTCTTATGCTATAGACTAAGAATTTTTTGAAAGCAAGTTGAAATGAACTCATAACCAAGATTCTAGAATAGGACTGCAGTGTCCTGCACATATAGTGGATCAGTGTGTGTGTGTGTGTGTGTGTGAGAGAGAGAGAGAGAGAGAGAATCAAAGCACTGATAATATCAAATGTTCCATTGTCCACTAGAAGAGAGTGAGAACTTGGCAACTTCTGGGAAATCATTAAACTAACATTGTGACGGAGGTGGGGCTCCATGCATTCTAACTGTTGTTATTATAAGCAGCAATTTTTCAAGCTCAGTGGTTCATTATGAGCAGTTTCTTTGCCTTGCTGTCTTCTCCACAACCCTGCAGGAGACAGATTTGAGGGGGAAGAGATAAAGGCTTTCCAATTTCATGTACTTCCATAGTTTTTCAGTGCTGCATCCCCACTGTCTTCAAATGAACTCTAATCAGAACGGATACTGTTCTGCAAATGAAACTGATCAAATTATCGCATGTGCGAATATTATCTTTTTCATCTAAGATGGACTAGCTAACAACCCTTCCTGTGCAAGGCCACTTGGTGTCAGAATTAGGAAGCAGGGAGAATCTGAATGTAGGACACATGTCTGAACCCCGCTCTTCTCTCCAGGCTTCCATCCACCCCTGATTTCCCCAAGCTCCGGGTTCCCCATCACTGTGCCCTGTGCAAAGCCCACCTCCATCCCTACACCACTGCCCACGAGAAACTTCCTGTCTCACGTCTCCTTCCAATGCTTTTAACTGACTCGGAAATCTTTATTAAACCAATTCTTGGTAAGCTGTCAATGCCCTGGCTTCATGGAAGCTCAGAGCTTTCACCCTTGGAGGTGGTCTAATGCAATCCCTTCACTTTGCGGAGGAGAAACGGGCGGTCTGGAGACAGGAAGGCATGAGCCTGAAGTCATAGCTCTCACGCAGGCGGAACTAGCACTTGGGTTCTCCCTGCTCTCACCGCACAACCCCACAGTCCTCGGCTAAAGTTCCGGCTCAGCCATTTACTGATCACAAAGTTATGGGAAACTTCAACTTCTAGAATCTCTATCTTGCTCTCTCTGAAAATGGCACCTTCCCCCGATAGTTGTTACGATTAATTAAGAAAAAAATATATATAATAGACTTAGCACAGCCACTGACCTGTAGTAAACAATGAATGCCGACCAGCTTTACCACCGTCATGCCAGGCTGGGGCTCAGAGCAGGCTCCTCTTTTAGCTCTTAGCTAGATCGCTGGTGGGTATCTCTGATTTTGACCACTTTCAGTGCACTTTGCTTTTAGGTCTTTCAGGATCAATGGAACATTCCTAACAAAGGGTGTTTGGGCTATTTGCATTTAGCCCACTTAAGAGACAGAAGCCACCTAAGCCTCTTCCCTCTTATTTGTGCTCCTGGATCGTAACCGTCCTTGGTCTTTCTCCTGCTCCTGGACAGTCTCTTCTGACGCTCAGTGTGGCTGGAGCCGGCTCTGCACAGGCTTTCCGTAGAATGCTCAAGGGGGCAGTGTGGTAATGCCGAAGAATCGCCTCGCCTCTAGGAAAGCCTTGGCCAGTTTTACATGAAAGTGTTTACTCTGGAAATTAAATTATATTTGGGATTTTGGGTTTCCCCTCCCCCAACCCCACCGTGGGAGGTTTTGGAAAGTTACTGTGGTGACCGTTGCAATCACAGGGCTGTCAGCATTTCAGCTCTGCATCAGCACGCCCCACAGTCCCCTTCAGCACCCCGGCCCCAGGGGACCCTGTGCACGTGGGCAGGGGGCACTCTGTACATGTTGGGGGCTGGGCCTCCAGCAGAGGTCACTGGCTCAGCGCCCTATACCGCCCCCCCACCCCCACCCCGCCGCAATACTCTCCCATCTCCATCCACTTTTGGATCAACAACTGAGTGTGAATTTCAAACTTAAGCTGGATAGAGAGGGTGGTTTTTGTTTGTTTGTGTCTGTGTTTTCCAAAATATTTCTGAAAATAGCTCTAAAAATGTTCCCTGTGTATCCATGGATTTATGCATATTCATAGCCTGTTCCTCTTCACACATTTAAGGTTTCTTCTCTGTCAAATGAGGCATTAGATAAGTTCCTAGCTCTGGCATTCCAGAGTTCTAGATATTAAAGAATATAGACAAATCTGAGAAAAGACCCAGCTCTGGGGAAATTCCTCCTTTCTCTGTGGCTTCTCCCAACTAAGCCAGTCACTCAACACTAGCGATAACTTGGAGATTAACACTTCTTGTTCTCCAGGTATCCTACTCAATTAACTTGTCATTCACCACCAAATAAATATTTATGGCACTTTATCATGTGTCAGAGACTGAGCGAGGTCCTTTGTACAAAGTGGTGAAGAAAACAGACACAGTTGCTACTCTCACGAAGCTTGGGGCTTCCTGGGGGAATAGACGTTACACAAATAATCACACACAGAGAGAGTGTAGTTGCAAATTGAGATGAGTGCTGCGCAGGGAAAGTAAAAGGTAAAGAAGATGAAGTAGGAAAAGGACCTAATTTAGAATTAGACGCCAAGGAATGAAGACGTGGGTTTTAGCTCAGACAGAGAGAATGTGGGGAAGTGGCTCGACTAGAGGTGGAAAGCACATTCTTGGTGGCCGTGACCTCAACTTTTGACGCCCAAGGAATCCATTCTAATTCTCGGTGAATGCTGCAGCAAAGTCTTGATATTCCTCACGTATCGTTTGAATTGGCAAAAGATTTTAAGGCGTCCTACAGTGAGAAGAACTTTCTGAAGGCATCTGGTTCCACTGTCTTCATGTTTAAAACTCCTCAAAAGTACGGTAGGCGACGACCAAGATTCTGCCATGGGATTCAGTCACTTGAGAGTCGCTTTTCCCACTTTTGACAGTTCAGCTTTTTTCTTCCCCCTTACTTAGGTTCCCCCTTACTTAGATTTATCTTGCTAGACCAGGGGAAAGATTTAGTTTTCTTTGGTCATTGACACATCTCGAAGTTCAAGAACAGCGCCTGCCACGTACTAGCTTCTCAAAGCACATTTGCTGAACCAATCAGTTGAGGTTAAATTAGCCCTCCCTGAATTTTGGCCTCTCGTTCTGCTCTCTAAAACAACAAAGAGCAAGCTCCATTTTCCAGTTCTTCTCTTTGTTAATCCCCATAAAAAATGGTTTTGAAACTACTTTCACAGTTCTGATCACTAATTGGGATCCAATGGGCATGGTGATTTAATCAAATAGGAATCTTTCTTATATTATTATCCATCTTTCATTTCTCTATTTTTTAAATGTAGGTATGTTTCTCCCTTTAATCCTTCATCATATATAATTATATATATGGAATTGGTTCATTTGATTTTGGTGGCTGAGAAGGCCCAAGATTCTCAGCTGGCCAGCAGGATATCCAGGAGAGCTGATGTATGGGCCCAGGCTGCAACCCAGTAGTCCTGAGACCCAAGAAAAGGCAGGTTTCTGTTGGAGGCTGCAGGCCAGAAAACACTGACATCCCAGCTCAAAGTGGTCAAGCAGAAGTGGCTTCTTCTTTCTTGAGGGGGAGTCAGCACTTTTCTTCTACGAAGGCTAATCTGCTTTACTCAGTCTGCAGATCCAGATGTTAATCTCATCTGAAAATACCCTCTCAGTCACACCCAGAATCATGTCTGACCAAGTATGTGAATACCCCATGGCCCAATCAAGCTGACCTATAAGAGCAACCATCACATTACCTACTAGACTCTCAAGGAGGAATGCATGTAAGGAAGCCTTGAACTAACTTACAGAGAGACAGAATATGTACCCCATAAATGAGAAGCAGGTACTCCATAAGTGGCAGCTTCTGGGAGGAGGGTAAATTGTTGGGTCAGGCTTCAGGCAGGGGGAGAAGAAAGCTTTACCTTTACTGAATCCAGAAAAACCCGTGGAATTAATGAAAATGATAGGAGCAGATGAGACAGAATAGAATCAGAAAATTCCACACAGACTAACAATTTGCTTGAAATAATGATTCCAATAATTACCCCTAATTTTGCTGCAGAATTGGCCGTGAAGGCATGAC
Source organism: Trachops cirrhosus (assembly GCA_028533065.1). Lineage (NCBI taxonomy): Eukaryota > Metazoa > Chordata > Mammalia > Chiroptera > Phyllostomidae > Trachops > Trachops cirrhosus. Next base: position 87,118,566 of record CM052545.1, on the reverse strand, counting down.
CAAAACCAAAAAAGAACTTGTACCTTTTCAAGCATTCTTCTGGCCTTTGAAGTTAGCCTGAGACAGTTCAATCCACTGGAGACTGCAGCCCAATCCTCCTCAGATTTAGGATCAAGCATCAATAAGAGACTAATTCCTAATTAGTAAAACCTACAATAGCACAGTTGGAAGTGGGGATTTGAGCTCACAAGAAATGCATTCAATCTATGACACTGGGGATCATTCCCAGATCATCTTATCTCATGGTAAACTGTAAATGATCACATTCTCTACTTTAGCTACCACATATAGAAAAGAGTTTATACTCCCTGGGACAAACCAAACAAAATAGGACTGTAACTTAATTTCCACTGTAATTTCATATACAATATCATATAGTAAAATATTATGACACATGTAAAGAAGCTAGACAGTATTTATGATAAAAAAATTCAACAGAAACTAACCCACAGATGAACCAGATGTTGCAACAAGCAGACAAGAACTTTATATATTATTGTAATCATATTTGAGGATGTATAAAAAAGATAAAGAAAGTAAACAAATGGGCAAAGAACCTCAGGAGAGATTTGGGAACCATAAACAAAATAGCCAAAATATAAATTCTACAGCTAGACAATATAGTAGTTAAATTTTTTGAAATACACATTGAATGACTGTTAAGGACACCTCCAGGTCCAGATGGTTTTACTGACAATTCCACCAAACATTTAAAGAAGAAATAACACTAATTTTATATAGTATCCTCCAGATAATTAAGAGGAGGTATAACTCATTTTATGGGACTAACATTACCGTAACAATAAAGCCTGACCTAGACAGTACAAGACAAAATATCTGACTGAAAACCAACACAGACAAATATCCGTCATTATCATAGATACAAAAACTCCCCCCAAAATTAGTAAATTAAAACCATAAATAAAAATACATACTAACCAAGAAGAGTTATTCCAGGAATGTAAGTCTGGCTCAGAATTTTAAAAAAATCTATGATTGTAATTTAACATATTAGTTGTATGTTGGTTTATAGAAAATAAAGCTTATAGTCATTAGTTTATATATATTAACAATATTAACAGTTTAAATTGGAAAGAGCACATTATCAGATCAATTGATGCAAAAAAAAAACCCCCCCACGAACAACAAAATTCAACACTCATTCAGAATAAGAACTCTCAGCAAGTTAGAAATAAAAGGGAACTTCCTTAAACTGTGAAAGAAAATCTACAAAAAAAGCTACAGGTGACATCATTCTTAATGATAAAATACTGACTACTTCCCCTGCAACACTGGGAAAAGGAAAAGATATTTGTACTCACCACTTTTGTTCAGTATGATACTGGAAGTCTTAGCCAGTGCAATAATGCATGAAAAATAAATGAAAGGCAAGCCAATTGGAAGGGGAGAAATAAATTATATTCTTATTTATAAGTTACATAGTATCTACATTAAAAAATTCCAAGGAATCTACCAAAAAAAGTTCTAGTCCCAGAACTAATAAGTAAGTTTAACAAGGTTGGGGATATAACATCAACACAAATATCAAATGTAGATTTAGAAAAAAAAGCCTGTCCTTCAATTAATACAATTTACCACAAAATCCCACTCTACATTGACAAAGATAGATTCTTTTTGTTTTCATTTTAACTTTTAAAAAAATCCTCACCCAAGGATATGTTTAATTTAGTTTTTTAAAAGAATTTATTATATTGTGGTAAAAACACTTCACATGAGATTTACTATCATAAACTTTAAGTGTACCATACCGTGTGGTATTGTTGGCTGTAGATACATTGTTTTACAGAAACTCTCTAGAGCTTACTCATCTTGCTTAGCTGAAAATTTATGCCATTGATTAGTAACTCCACATTTCCCTCTTCCCCCACAGCCCCTGACAACCACCATCCCGCTCCTTGATTATATGAATTTGATTACTTAGATTCTCCATAAAAGTGGAATCATAGCATTTGTCTTTTTATGACTGGCTATTTCAATGTAATGTCCTCAAGTTTCAACTATGTCATTGCATGTTGCAGAATTTCCTCCTCTTTAAAGGCTGAGGAGTGCTACATTGTATGTACATGCCACATCTTTATTCACTTATCTGTTGCTGGACATTAAGGTTGTTTCTACATCTTGGATATTGTGAACAGCACTGCTATTTCTGTAAATAAAAATTTCCATTGGTATTGTAATAGGAATTGTATTAAATTTGTAGATCACTCCGGGTAAGATGACTATTTTCACAATGTCCATTAAGTCTTCTAATCCATGAACATGGAATGCCTTTCTATTTGTATCTTCTTTAATAACTTCCATCAGTATTTTTTAGTTTTTAGTGTACAAGTATTTAACCTTCTTAGTAAATTTATTCCTAAGTATTTTATTCTCTTTGGTGCTATTGTAAATAGGATTGTTTTACTAATTTTCTTTTCATATAGTTCTATATGCTAGTATTTAACAAAATAAAACAAAAATTTAAAACAATATAATTTACAATAGCCCTGACCACATAAAATACTTATATGTAAAATGTGAAGAGAATATAGATACTGAAAACTACAAAATAGTAAATGAGGAAGTAAAGAAAATGTAAATAAATAGAGGAACATACTGAGTTTATGGATGGAAAAAACACAGTAAAGATGTCAATTTTCCCCCAGTTTATAAACAATCCTATAAAAATTTCAGCAAGATGTTTGGAGATATAGACAAGCTGGTTCTCAAATGTGTATGTTATATCAAACGGAAGTAGAATTGAAAAGCAAGAATAAAGTTGGAAGACTCTACTATCTGATTTTAACACTTATTATGTAGTTATAGTAATAAGACAGCATAATTTTGGTGAACGGACAGACACATAGGAAGACAGAATAGGACAGAGTCTAGAGATAGACTCTCACAAATATGGCCATCCGATTTTTGGCAAAGTTGTAGAAACAACTCAATGGGGAAAATGTTATATTGAAACAATTATACATAGACAAGAAACATAAACCTCACCAATAACGTGCACTTTATACAAAAATTAACTTCAAAAGGTCATGAATCAAAACATAAAATGTTAAACTATAACAACATTAGTGGACTAAAAAGCAGAGCGAACACCGCAGAAGAAAGGACCAGTGAATGTCACGGCGTTTCAATTGCAAAAATGCCCAACGTGAAACACAGAGAGAAAAGACTGGAAAAAAACTGTAACAGGACATCATTGCTCTATGAGAAAATTTCAAATCAGTATAATATACAAATGACCAGGGTCCCAGAAAATATCAAACAGCATAATGTACATGTAATCAGAGTTCCAGAAAAAGAATGAGGTAGAATAATGTCTGGAAAAAATAACATATGAAATTTGTTACATAATACAATTCCAAATTTGATGCAAAATAACAAATCATAAATATTAAAAGCTAGCAAATCCTAAGCAAGATAAATATACTGAAAAACACATGTGCACAGCACATTTAAATGGCTGAAAAACAAAGAGAGAAATCCAAAAAAGAAAAATAAAGAGAAAATTCTATACGACTCAGGGTGGGAGTGGGTGTGTGCTGAGACTTACTAAATTATGGGTGAACAATAGAATAATAGCTAATTCTTCTCCGAAACAATTCAAGCCAAAATACAATGACATCTTCAAATTGCTGTAACAAAAAATACATGAAAAGGAACTGTCAATTTACAATTCACATCTAGTGGAAATTGATTTCAAAAATGAAAGTAACATAAAGACACTTTCTGACAAAGAAAAGCTGAAAGAATTGTGTCAGCAGGTACGTACGACAGACGTGCCAAAGAACTTTTCTCAGGTAGAAGTAAAATGAAACAAGTTGGAAACTTGAATCTGAAGGAAGAATTGAAAAGTACCAGAAATGGAAGTGGGTAAGTATAGAAGACTACTATTTGTTTATTTTTATTGCTTCTTTAAAATATATTTGACTTGAAAACAAGACAGTATATGAGGCATATATCATATAAAGCTAATATTTTGATTTGATCTGTTAATATGATCTTGCCTTTAACAGGAACCTAAACAATAAAACAAAGAAACAAGTAAAATATAACAAAAGATACTGAAATAGAGGACAGGTAGTCAGTGACCAGAGGGGAGAGGGGAGGGAATTTCAGGGGAGAAGGGAAGGGTTTACAGGAACAAATATAGAGGACACATGGACAAAACTAGGGGGGTTGGAAAGGGGAGGGAAGAAGGGAGGAATGGGTGGGTGTGCTGGAATGGGAATAAAGGATAGAAACTGTACTGAATAAACTAAAATAAAAAAAATTAAAAAAAAAAAGAATTATCGTGTCTATGTTCCTGAGAGGGACTGATGTATAGTTTTTCTTTCTTGCAATGTCTTTGTCTGACTTGGGTCTCAGAGTAACTAATTCTGATCTCACTAAATGAGTTTGGAAGTTTTCCCTCCTCTTTTATTTTCTGGAAGAGATTTTATAGAGCTCATTCTATTTCTTCCTTAAAATTTTGATAGAATGAGCCTATGAAATCATCTGGGGCTAAAGCTCTCTTTGCTGGAGGATTTTAAACTATAAGTTATTTTTCTGGCTAGATTTGGGGCTCTAGAGGTCATATGTATTTTTCTTGAGTGATTTCAAGGAATTGGTCTCTATGATGTACATTGGTGGATTTATGGGCATAGAGTTTTTTGTTATACCTCTTTGTTATTCTTTTTTAATTTCTGTAATATCTGTAGTAATTTCTCTCTTTCTTTCCTGATATTTGTGATGTATATATACTCTCTTTGTATTTCTTAGCCAGATTGACTAGGGATTTATCACAAGAAAAAAAATGAATATAATCTGGCCTGGGTCCCATTCATCTTTATACCAAATGTTGTTGTAAAGCAAATACTTTAATGTTACAAGTACCTAGGGCCTTGTCATAATGCTACCTTGCTCTGGAATTATATGGATCATAACTATTTGGTAACCTGGATCAAGGTGTATCACTTTCATATCATGGTCTGTTTTCTCATCTATAAAAGAGGAGACAGTTATAGTGTTAGTCTCATAGGAGTATGGCTTTTGGAAGATCAGACAAAATCATGAACATCAGTGCTTATCACACTGCCTGTTGTACAATGAGCGCCCAGTAAGTGGTAGCTGCTTTTGAAATGCATGCATATGACATACTGCATACTTTGCATAGATATTCTGTTCTGTGTTCTTTATTCATCAGTTAAATTGGTTTAGGGTCTTTATATTACAGGATATTCTGTATTTTTTAAGATTCTTTCTCATTTTTGCCGAAGTTCTATCAGAATCCTGAAATAAAGGTTTAAAAGCTGCAGTTATACTCTGCATGCCAATTCCCATTCTCGCATTTATGAAAGATCTGACAGAGATGTAAGTCCTGTGAGCTTTCTGTGGGATGACGTGACTCTGTTACATATCTTCAGTGGGACAGGTCTGAGGTGCTTTTTCAATAGGAATAATGAATTATATTCATACGCTTTAATTTTGTGATAAAAAAAGCTTTTAAGAATACAGTTTGTTACCATTGATCAGAAGCTTTTTGTCTCTATGAAACTCATTCACCCTAGTGGATCAGGAACTTAAGCTAGCCTGATTAGCATCAATTGTAATTTAGTGATTCTAAAACCTTGCTAGAAAAGAAGAGATTGTTGTGGGTTTTTTTGTTTTTTTGTCTTTTTTTTTGATGCATGTCACTGTCCCTGACCCTGCTATATCAGAATTTTTTGGAGAACTTATTTTTAAAAGCTCTGCCAAATTAGACAGTGACCCAAGGAACTGGTAGACCTCATAGCTTAGCCCCTCATTTTACCTGGTAAATATTTGAAATCCATTTATTGTGTGATAGAGTGATTTTACTAGACCATAATTAATTTATCTGTTCTCCTACTAATGAATATTTTGGATGTTTCCATAATTTATTCCTAGTGCATGTAACATCATTATATGTTTTCTTCTACCGATGTGTGAGTATTTCTCCAGAGCAGCGATTTTCAACCGGTGTGCTACAAGAATTTTTTAAAACATGCAATACGTGACTAGAGGCACTGACCTCTTTTCCCTTAGATTGTTAAAAAAAAAAAAGTAGACAACAGCCAACACAGCAAGAGCCATCCAATGTAATTGAATCAAAACTATACCTGGTGTTTTTTTTTTTTTGGTTGGGGGGCAAAAAATATATTTTTGGGGGAGTACGGCCACAGAGTTTCAGTAATTAGTTTTTGTGTGCCATGAGATGAAAACAGTTGAAGTTGCTGCTCTAGACTGTTCATCGAAGAGTGGGACTGCTGAATGAACAGAAGGGGCTTCAGATCTTCAGCTTTGCTAGGTGTTGCCAAATTGCTCTTCTGTAAGTGGTTGTACCAATTTATTCTCCAACCAGTTGTTATCAGCTGAATGTTTGTGTCCCCCAAAATTAGTGTGTTGAAGCCCAAACTCCCAATGTAGTAGTATTTGGAGGTAGGGCCTTTGGGAGGTAATTAAGTTTAGATGAGGTCATGAAGCTAGAGCCCTTATGAAGGAATAGTGCCTTTGTATGAGGGCATGACAACTGTGGGTGCCCTCCCATTCTGTGAGAAATAAATGAGTGCTGTTTAAGCCACCCCATCCAGGGTATTTCATTATAGCATCCTGAGCTGATTAAGACACTGGCAATTTATGAAACTTCTCTTTGCCCCACGTCTTCATTCAGCATTCATCTGGCATTGTTAGGTGGCTGCCGAACTAGTGAATATAAAAAGATCCCTAATTAGGTATTCATCTACATTTCTTTGATAAGCCAGGGAGATTTAATATTCTTTAATATGATTTTTTGGCCCCTTTGATTAACATCTGTGAATTAACTGTTTACATATTTGGCACATTTTTAGGGACTATTTGTGTCTTTCTCATTAATTTAGAAGAATTCTTCATGCTGTGGTTATTAAGCTATGGTCAGCTGTATGTATGAATATTATCTCTCAGGTCATGGCTTATCCTTTAATTGTGTTTCTGGGTCTTAGATTTTTTGTTTTTGTTTTTGTCTTACATGAATATTTACTTTTCAGAAAACACTTGCTGAAATACAGTGTATGTGCAGGAAAGTGTACACAGCCTGATGAAGACACCTATGGAGACAGCACCCAAGAGGCCTCATCATCTCCCCTCGGTCATGACCTTCCCTCGAAGGTAACTGCCATTCATACTTCTAGCCCTGGTAATGAGCTGTGTCTGTGTCCCGAACTTCATATAAATGAAATAATGCAGACGATAGTATTTCCCTTGGGCTTCTTTTGCAGTGTCATGTAAGTGAAATGCTCCTGTGTTTTTGCTTGAAGCACTCGTTTCTTCCTTCTCATCACTATATATTTTATTATTTAAATATACCACAGATGATTTATCCCTTTTACTATTAACATGCCTGTGTTTGCTTAATCCAAGTAGTTTTCCTATGAACATTCTTATACCTGATTTTGGAGAACATAAGGCAACAGAACGTTTCTGATTGACACATGCCATTGAGCGGAATTGCTGATTACAAGGTATGCGAATATAATCTTTACTAGAGAGTACTACACAGCATTCCAAAACTTTGCGCCAGTTTATATTCCCACGAGCAATACGTGAAAGTTCCTGTTGCTCCACAACTTGCTGCCATTTTGCACAGACAGTTGTATTTTATTTCAGCTCTACTGGTGCATATATGCAGTAGAATCTCATGGTAGTTTTAATATGCATTTTCCTGATGATAAAGTTGAACTTTTTCATTATATTTATTGGAGATAGGATTTTCTCCTTTGTGAAGGGTCTGTTTAAGTCTCTGGTCCCTTTGAAGGAGGACTTGTCTACCTTTTCCTATTGATTTGTGGGACTTACTTATGTATTTCAGGTACATAGAGACAAATAAGCGTTATTTGGGTATCTTTTAAGAGCTGCATACATTTGAGATTTATTAATGTTTTCAGCACCTGGTGCTTTGCCACCTCAACTCCTAATGACACCTTTTTCTATGTTTTCTATACAATATATTTCTATGTTTTATATTTTCTATGTATTTTGAACCATATAAAATTATCTTTTGAAAACTGAGCTAACATACCTATGGAGAAGCACAAGTAAGCATACAACTCAAGTGTCCACACACTGAACACATCATGTAACCAGACCCCAGATAAAGGAACAGAATATGATGAGTAAATCACAAGTCTCCTTTACCTCGCCTTCCAATTACTGTCTTCTGCAGGATAACCACTAACCTGACTGCCAAATCCATAGAGTAGTTTTACATTTTTTGGAACTTAACATCAATGAAACGATACTTCTTTTCTTTGTTTTATTTTGAGTGGGGGAAGGTCTGGCTTCCTTGTTCAATAATAGGTACATTGCTTATAACAATTCTTTTATTGTTAAGTAGAATTCTTTTATATGAATGTCCCACAATTTATGTATTCATCCCGTGTTTAATGGGTATATTGATAATTTCCATGTTGTAAATATTATGGGGAGTATGGCTATGAACAATCTTATACATTTTTTTTGAGAACATATACATCATTTCCTTCTGATATATACTTGTGTGGAATTGCTAGTTCATAGAACATGCATGTATTCAGCATTAGTCGGTATTTTCCAAATAGTTTTTTCAGTCTTTTTACCAATCTCTACTCCCACTAGCAGTTTTTAGAGACATTTGAGGAAGCCAGCCAAGAATAAAACTACAAAGCCCACTTGAAGACTTGTAAGCTAAACAAATGCTTATTGTTTTGAACCATTGAGTATTAGGGTGGCCTGTTACACATCATTACCATCTCAATACATAACTGGTCCACTTACATTCTTGAAGTAAACCCCCACTTGGTTATATTATTCTTTTATATATTGCTGAATTAAAGTTGCTAATATTTAGGTTAAGATATTTGCACCTATGCTTATTAGAAATGTTGGTTTTTAAATTCCTCCCTTTTTGTAATACTCTTATCAAGTTTTAATAGTAAGTTATGCTGGCCTCATACATTGAGATGAGCATTTTCCCCTTCACCCACACACCCAAACACTTTTCCCCCCCTAAGCTCTGGATGACAGTGTGAGAAATTGCTGTTACTTTTCCTTAAATGTTAGGAAGAATTCATTGGTAAAGACTTCTACACTTTGAGATCATGCAGTGGAAAGGATTTAAATTCTAGATTCAATTTAGTTAATACATATGGGATTATTTATATTTTATATTTTTCCTTGGTTCAGTTTTGGTAATTAGGGATTTCTAGAAATTAGGGATTTCTGAACTCAAAAATTTTCACATGAAGTTGTTAACACTGTTCTTTTATTATCTATTAATATCCATAATATCTGTAGTGACATCCTCATTTTATAATCTCTTACATTTGGGAATTTTCCCCATGTTTCTCTATTGATCTACTCCACTAGATGTCTATTAATTGTCCAAGTCTCTTCTAAGAACCACTTTTTGTTTTTTTTATTTTTGTATTAATAAATTTATTTTTGGTTTTATTAATTTATTTACATACATTTATGATTTTCTTTCTTCGCTTTCTTGGGTTTAATTTTTTTCTTTAGCTTCTTGGGTTTCATGCTTAGGTAGCTGAGTTTCCCTGCCATGTTTTTCTAATGCATGTACTTTAAGACTGCACCTCTCACCCTTTGCTCCCCTTTGGCGGTATTTCGCAGTTGGATGGCTATGCTTTCTTTTTTTCTTTTTCAATTACAGTTGGCATTCAATATTATTTTGTATTAGTTTCGGGTATATGGCATAGTGGTTAGATAATCGTATGCCTTACGAAGTGTTCCCCCTGGTATTTCCAGTCCCCACCTGACACCACACATAGTTATTACAGTATTATTGACTAGATTCCCTATGCTGTTCTCTATGTCCCCATGACTATTCTGTAACAACCAATTTGTACTTCTCAATTCCTTCACCTTTTTCACCCAGGCTCCCAACCTGCCTCCCCTCTGTTCTGTTCTCTGTATCTATGAGTCTGTTTCTATTTTGTTTATTTATATCGTTCTTTAGATTCCACATATAAGTGAAATCATATGGTATTTTTTTTCTATATGACTTATTTCACTCACCACAATACTCTTTAGGCCCCTCCAATAGTAAGATTTTAGCTCACAAATGGTAAGATGTTATTTTGTACGGCCGAGTAATATTCCATTGCATATATGTACCGCAGCTTTCTCATCCACTCTTCTGTTGGTGGACACTTAGGTTGCTTCCATGTCTTGAATATTGTAAATAACACTGCAATGAACATGGGGTTGCCTATATCCTTTCAAATTAGTGTTTTGTGTTTCTGTGGATATACACCCAGAAGTAGAATCACTGGGTCATAAGGCAGTGCCATGTCTTTGTCAACATTTGTTTTTTGTTGATTTACTAATAGTAGCCTTCATGGCTATACTTTCATCATTGCTCAGTGCAAATGCTTTCTTATATTCTTTGTTATTTCTTCTTTGATATTTGGATTATTTAGATGTTATTGCTTACTTATCAGAGAGTAGGGATATTCCAGTGATCTGTTTGTTTTCAATTTTTTGCTTCATTCCACTGTGGTCAGAGAACATGATCTGAGTGATTTATCTATCCTTGTTCTGTGTTACAAGCAGAGGAGAGGTTCAAAGAATAAAATCATCAAGCCGTCTTTGTTGTTTTTCAAACTGTGAGCCATAGGATCTTGTGGTTTTCCAAGTCATGTGAAAGTCAAAGAGAAAAAGCATGTTGAAACTATCTTCTTCTTGCCCTAGTTCACTTTATTTAGAGCAGATTCATTTTTTTGCGTTATTATTAGGTTTTAATATAATTTTTTGTTTAAAAACTATTTTTTTCCTGTGTAAAAAAACATTGAATTACAATATCCTGCAGTCCTTTCAATTTTGAAATGTCATTACCATATTATATGTATTTTGTTACTAGCAAAACCCAAAGTCATATGGCAAGGGTCACAATGATCATCTGAGATTAACATGACACCCTAACTTTCATACAGTATCTTCATTAAATTGACCCAGTTACATTATTGTTATATTAGTTCACATACCAAATATTCTTTGTTACTTCAAAGAATCATATCTATGTGTGTATGACAGATGTCCTGCTATGTAAGATAAATATATAGACCACAGGTATTCTATATGTTTTATTGGTTGTAAAAACCAATACAGTCATTTCTTAATCTAGTAAAAGGTGTTTAACTCATCCTAGAAATTAAAGACATACAAGTTAAAGCAACAGTGTTATATGATTATTTAATTTATCAGAATGGCAAAGATTAAGTATCTTTATACACCGCTGATGGAAATCTATCTTGAAATTACTTAACTTCAGTACTTTTTTCTTTAAGGAAGAAGCTGGACTAAAGTCCGGTGTCATAAACTCAAAGCTTTCAGGGTCAAGAAGGAAATCAGGTTGACATTATACTCTTTCCCAGAAAAGCACTCAGTTGCAAAAGTCATCTACAAAGTTCTGGGGCTATGATCAAAAATAATGAAGGAAGTCAAGATATATTTCAAATATAAAGATAGCAATTACATAGATTCAAACATGAAGCATTTCAACACCCAATGGCACTTCTTATCACAGACACACACATATACTTGGTGACAAATTCAGCTGATAAAAAGCAGAAGGAAAAATTAAATCAGAACTGGAGAAACCACAGTAAAAATATCAGTGTTATATGCTGAATCCTTTTAAATCTAAAACTAATATGTAAATCATGTTTATGGAATACATTACTCATGTGACAAAATGTAATAAAAATAATGATACAGATAATAAAATTAATTTAACAATTAAAGAAGCACTTAAAGGAGGTCTGAGATGTTGTTGGATAGAATCAGTCAATAGGGTAAAAATTGAAATTCATTTTAAAAAAATGACCTAATGACTCCAACCACTAAATAGTTTTCATGATATATTTCATCAGCCTCACAGAGCTATTTTAGGAAAATAAGAAATAAGGTCACTTTGTACTTCCCTCCTTTCTATTAAAATCAAGTTAAGTGAATGCTTTCATGCAAAAGCATCACTGCATGTTTCTATTTTATGATTCCCAATCTACTTTTTACATGCAAAAATGGCACCTGAATTAATATTCCCCTAATAATGATAGCTGTTTCTTGATGGAAGACAAGATGACATAGGCACTTTCTTCTTTGTACGGTTCTCCATGGCTAAAAGGATCTATAGTGATCATGGAGAAACTGTACAAGAACTTTATTCACCATTTTTCTTCTTCAAAATCAAAATATACTGCTTATGAAACAAACACATAAATAAAAATATTCGTCCATTCCATAAGCTAAATTGTAACCCAAATGATTGTTGAGGTTTTTGTAATTCTAAACCCTATCAGGCTGGTCCCCACTAATGAGAAATGAGGAATCACGTGAAATGTGGCTCTGCCCCTCAGAAAGCTCCCCATCAACCTTCTGCTCTGGCCTCATAATTGGGATGCTCCCCTCCTTCCCTCCCCACTGGCTGCCTCTTTTCCCTCTTCTGTCTGTGTGCAAGGTTCTTCCACTGTCCTACTTGAATTGGGATTTAAATCCTACCACTACATTGTGGGACTATTGGCTCAGAAGAGATTTTTTTTCTTCCTGCCTACTTCTCCCTGGGAGGGAACGGTATTTATTGCTTTAATTAGGGCATGAAGCTGTAGGAGGAAATGCAAGTCTGCAGCCTTTCCCCTGTCTGCTTCAAATTGGGGAGGCAACTTGGGAACTTTCTGCTGCAAGAAGTGCCAGCTGGATCATCAGTGCTGAGCGGCTAATAGTTAGAAACAGTGGGATCAGGGAGCAAGAATCAGCATGAGCATCTTTAACGAACGTTGACATTCTAAAATGGGTTTCCAAAGTGTTGCCGATGAAATGTTTGAGAGATTTCTTTTTTAAATGTGACTTAGTGTATTAATGTTCTCTTTGTGTAGAAGGAGGAGCAAGGTGTCGACATCCATCAAACCCACAGCAAATGTCATTGAATTGCTGAGCTGGCTTTTTCCCTGTGTTGACAGGAGAGAATAATTCTCCTCAATTATTCCACTAGGGAGCATTAAATATGCCAACTGATTAAGACAAGAAAAGACAAAGTTTCTTGAGGTGTTTTGGGAGTTCGGCAAAGTCTGAATAAGTCATAAGTTTTTAAGGTGATAACCTGTAATGTGTCCAAGGGCGGTTTCCAAAACTTAATGACTGGTAAGGTATGACCAATCAGAGCAGAAGATTAACTTTATGCTGTGCAGTTACATTATGCCTCAATATAACCCTAGCTGAGTCTCTTATTCACCTATGATATACCTCTACTTTGTTTGGGAGGAAGGATAGAGATCTCTATTGGTCTCTAGAAGGAGAAATTATTTATAAACAGATCTGATGACTTTTTCTTAATTTTGAACATAGTCATCCTTCATTTATTTGTTCATTCAACAACCACAACACAGAAACCATTATAGGCCCAATATTGGGGCTACTGAGATAAACAGTAAAGACTGCAGCTCTTGCTCTCAGAAGTTTATGTCCTAAAGAAGGGGTGAGCAAAGATTTTTTGTAAAGGCTTAGATAATAAATATTTTCAGCTTTGCAGGCTATCAAGTATGTCACAACTAGGTGACTCTTCTGTTGTAATGGGAGAGCAGCCAAAAACAACACATAAACAAACGAGTTTGGCTGTGTACCAGTGAAACTTACTTGTGAGCACTGGACATTATATTTCATGTAATTTTCACGTGCTGCAACACAGTCTTCTTTTGATTTTCCTGTCATTATTGGAAAATGTAAAAATCATTCTTGGTTAATAGGTTGTACCAAAACAGGTGGCTGTCAAGATTCGACATGTAGGCTGTAGTTTGCAGGTCCCTGGTTGAGAGGTGGAATAGTGGAGGAGATCAAATGACTGGGGACAGTGGACTCATGTTGAAAATGGAGTGATAAAATAAAAGCTGGCACGGACGGCTGTTAGCTCACAGATGTGTGAGCTGTACAATCATAGGGTTGGAAGAGATTTCAGACTCCTTTTTGGCCTTGAATAACTTTCACGGAGTATTTGTTTCCCCTCCAGGACATTCCCAATCAGGCGGGGTTGCCCCTATTTGAATACCTTCCTTGGTAGGACATTGGAAGTTCCTAAGGCAGCTTATTTGATTGCTGCAGGAAGGCATTTTCATTAAATAGGTATTTTATTATTTCAAATATACATATATAAATAATAAGGCATCTGAATCCCAGTAACGCTCAACTAGTATTCCTAGTCTGTCCTCTTTGACAGGCCTCAGGTAATAATTATAAACCACCTTTCCACAGGATATGATTTACCCATCACTGCTAAGTCTTTAGCTACTTTATGTTGATTGTATTGTTTGCTTATTTTTGGTCCTGTAGTTTGGTTCTTCTAATTGGAAATTTAAAAAGGCACAATTCTAGTTTCCTATTCTTTCTAATTCCTTCATATATTCAATATTAGCTCATTTGTATCCAGCATATAGAAAATTAAGAAGAAGGGTAGGGAGAAGAAAATTAAAATTTTTTCAAGTGGTGATTCAAAACATATTTGCATAATAATAACAATATGTGCCAATATGCCCTATTAAAATTAATCTGCTTATGTGACAAGGCTTTTGAAACATGAGACATAACTTAGTTTCTCATTTGAGAAAAAGCACTAATCCCAAATGAGCAATATCTCCCTTGCAAAATAAATATTGCTGAAGCTATCATTCTAACCTTTCCTGAATTTCCTTATCTTCATTTAACTATAAGGCAACTGGTTGGAATCAGCTTAAAAACAGGGGTGACATTCAAATGGGCCAAAGTACCAGGGCAAAAATGCATGATGGTCTGTATGTGAGTGTGTGTGTAATTGTGCCTATAACACTATATCATAGCCACTGGACATTGCACTGTGTCGTGAATATAAGAGATTTGGGAGTCAGGCTATATCAAAGAACAGCTTCATTACATATTATTTGAATAATTTCATGCAAGTTATATCTCAGAGCATCTTTAAGTTTTTGTTCATTTGTAAAATAAGAATAATCCACATTATATAGCATCAAATGCAAAATGTTAGTAAATTGTTTAACAGAATTCCTGAAACTCAAATATTACCCTCTT
Source organism: Trachops cirrhosus (assembly GCA_028533065.1). Lineage (NCBI taxonomy): Eukaryota > Metazoa > Chordata > Mammalia > Chiroptera > Phyllostomidae > Trachops > Trachops cirrhosus. The sequence continues at coordinate 87,103,467 of CM052545.1, read as the reverse complement.
CTACTTCCAAAATGTTAGCCTCCATCAAATTGCTTTTAAGGCAAATAATTAGCAAATTGGGAGTGTGAGACGAAAAAGAGGGTGTGCAATGCTGGAATATGTAACATGAGAAAATCTCAAGCTGGAGATGCAAATACATTAGCCAAGCAATTCAGTCTTTGGTTTCTTTATATAAAAACCTATTCCTAGAGTAATTAAAATATTATATAATGTGATTAAATATTTACCTAAAAAAGAACATTTATTTCTCATTTGGAGGTAATTACAAGAAACCAGGCCAGTGTGGCCTTCATTTAAAATGTAATTGTTGGCTGAAGCAGGTGAGATTATGTCTCGAAGCCTAGGCAGAAAACAAAATCTGTGTTCCTGGAGGTAGGGATGTAAAGAACTTTTGACCTTGGGCACCAAGACATTTGGATAACAGCTAACATTTTGGTGGCATGTGGCTCTGTCCTATGCACTTTGTGTGTATCAGCTTCTTGAATCCTCACACCAAAGTGCCCAGCACTATTACCCCCATTTACAGATGGAGACACTGAGGTGATGGGACCCACAATGAGTTAGTGGCAGATCCAGACTTTGATTCAGGTTGACCGGATGTCATTATACTGCCCCTCCTGTGTTCTCAGATGCACTCCTCCCTCGCCGCCGCCTTCATTCTTCCTCCCTGTTTCATTGGGGGAGAACATGAGCAGGACTTTAAACCTGCCAGGTGGCATCCTAAACGCATAGCCTGTAAGGCCCAGCAGATGTCATGAACAAGTGTCAGGCCATATGAGGAGGTCCATAGACGGAGTGCCCTGTGTGCGGAGCAACAAACACTCAGCTCCAAAGAAGTTCCTCCCCACAATATTTAGCAAATATTTACCAGACATACTCCTAGGCACTTGGACTACTATGGTTGAGAAAATAAAACCCCTGAGTCTTCGGTTGAACAGTACTCTCCTAAAAATTCATGTTCACCCAGAACCTCAGAAGGTGATCTTACTGGGAAGGTGGGGTCTTTGCAGATCTAATTACAGTAAAGATTGAGATAAGATCACAGTAGATTAGGGAGGACCCTAAATCCAATGACAGTTTTTATAATTATCCTTCTCCCAGTTTCCTCTTACATAGCCATAGGACAATTACCAAAACTACTAAATCAAACTTGCTATAAAACTATTAACTAAACTTTGAGAATGTATTCAGATTTCACCAGTATTTTCTACTAATGTCCTTTTGCTCATTCAGGATCCCACATTACATTTATTTATTTTTTTTAATTTTACAAAAATGTGTTCATTGATCAGAGAGAGAGAAAGAAATATCTATTGGTTGCTTCCCATACGTGCCCTGACCAGGGATCTAACCTGCAACCTTCTGGTGTACTGGGCCATGCTCCAACTAACTGAGCCACACCAGCCAGGACCCACATTGCATTTAGTTGTCACATCTCCTTAGTCTTCTCCAACATGTGACAATTCCTCAGCTTCCCTTATCCTTTGTGATCCTGACACTTCCGGAGAGTACTCAACCATCATTTCCTAGAATGTTCCTTAATTTGGATTTGCCTGACATTTCCCCATGATTAGATTGAGACTGTGTGCAACAGAGAAGGGGGCTTTAGAAGCGATTTGCCCTTCCCCATGGATCATATCAGTAGCCTCCTCAAAACAATGAGACAGCACAACTTGACCTTTAAACTTAGAACAACCCATAGATCTGAGACAAAGGGAAGGGCAGACCTTTAACTGTTGATGTTACTCTAGCTGAGAGAGGATGAGCACAGTAAAAATGATGTTGGGGATAGAAGGATAATTGGTGCCTTGAGGTCTGCTCTGTGCTGTCTTGAAAGAGAAATGTGTGGTAATGGCATTTGGAGTCAGTAAGGCACAGACTTCTGGGTATGAATAAAAATGTAAGAGAAACGCATGCCAGGAAACCGAACAATGAAGAAATAGCCTATAAGTCACTGCAGGCCAGCGTATAGGTTTTGTGTTGTTGTTTGTTAACTGTAACCCTGATCAGAAAGAGATGTTTACAACATGGCTACAGAAGGGGGTGACGACTCACTTTTCAAAAAGGTGGTTCTAGATTTTCTTAACAACAAGCTTTATTGATTCATATAAACGTTTACTTTATAACCATTAAGACTGTCAAGAAGGACTACATGGAAATGGTGCCAGTTAAGTTATGAAGAATCATCACCAAATTGCAGATGCTCTGAAATGAAGACAAATGACTGTGGAAATCAACAGGATTAGATTTACACACATTTCTTTGGGACTTCAGCTATGGGGAATCTCCAAATTAGATTTATTCTGAGTGGCTAGTCAAAATAAGACCAGTGAGTGAGTAGAAGCTACAAACAGTTCTATTTCAGTTTAACATAAAAGTCAATTTTTCTAGGCATTAAAAATACTTTCGATGGATTTAATTGCCTTCTGCACTGACCCAAGCCACTGTGCATTAGAGATGATGCCATTGCAACCGGGTTGATGGAGCTCCCATACCTCACAGTGTTTGGTCACCTCCTCATCCCAAGTGTTTCTCCTTCCTTATTTCCAATCCAGTTAACGGTATCACCATACTCTACCTGTTTGCCAAAACTGGTGATTTTAGCAGTCATCTTAGCCCTAATCCACCTTCTCATACAAATTGGGTACCAATGAAGTTTTATAAAAATACATGTAATGTCCCAAGAATCTCCAAGTCAGTTACTCCCCTACCGCCATGTCCTTTAGACTCTTGTCATCTTCCAGTCTATTATAATAGCCTTCTTGTGAGCCTCTCATGCAGTTATTGTTGCAGGACACGGATAGAGTGATACCTTAGATTCACAGCTCAGAGCCTCACACCTTATAAGTGCTCAATAAATATTTGGTGGATGAATGAATAGAAGAGTACATTTAATGAATAATTAAATGCTATTCAAATTATGCCTTTTTCTGCTTAAAGTCTTAACCCCCTAACCCCCACCCCAACACTTATGTAATGGTTGAAACTCAAATCCTTTAACTTGATGTGGCCGCTACCAATCTTTCCAAGTTCACTCCTTGACACATACGAATTCTAGTGCATAATAGATGTCAAATGTTGTACGCATAATATTGAGGTAGAAAAGTGGTCTTCAACCTTTATTGTACCTCAGAATCAGTCAGAGAGCTGGTTAAAATACAGATTGATGGCTTCCATTTCTAGAGTTTATGACTTGGTAGGTCAGGGGTTAGGCTGGGAGATTTGCATTCTTATCCATTTCCTAGATGATGCTAATGCTGCTGGTTCAGAGAACCTCCGAACTGTATGATATAAAATTTTATTTTAGCTATGGTACACAAAGACATTGAGTATTATAACCTCCTCCAAGGCATTTGTTTATAACTCAAAAATTTTATCCAAAAGGATACTATTTGAAGTGATATATTTTATTTCCAAGCAGACCAAAGAAGTTAGAGCAATGTTATAGAAGGGTATACAGTATCTCACGGAACACAGACCTCAGATAGAAAAAGAAAATCAATTTCTGGCCCTGTATATTTCTAGTGGCTAAGAACATGAGCTTTGGCTTGTAAAGACCTACCCAGAGTTCCAGCCCTGCCACTTATTGGCTGTACAATGTTGGGCAACTCATTTAACCTTACTACGCCACAGTCTCTTCATCATTGAAATGCAAATGGTAATGGGATCTACCTAGGTTTGTTGAGAGGATTAAACAGCATAATATATATAATGTGCTTAGCTAAATGCCTGAAATACAGCTGAAGTGCAATAAAAATGCTATTAAAAGTTGAACAGGTAAGAATTTTGGTGGAGACAATCAATTGTCAAGAACTGCAATTTATCTATTTTTATATGACTCAGTTTCTCATAAGAGCACATATTCCACCACTTGACAAAAAAGATATCAAGTCAGTTCAGTTGCCGTTCAACCCCCTTTTCTTCAGGATGCATTCGATTTGTAGGTACTTGTGGTGAGCCTTTGGATGGTGTTGGGAGGTACCTTATTAATTCTAGCTCATTAACTGGTCTACACTAGATTCCACCCAGAAGGACATAATTGGGACTGGCCTTTAGTCATGCACTGAAGCAGGTCACTGCTGTATCATTTATATCATTTCAAAGACTACTTCAAGTCTACTCTATGTCATTCCCTTCCTTGCCACACCAGGGGACTCAGGAAATTCAGCTGCTGTCCTGAATTACTCGGAGCCAAGGAAATGCACTGGATTTGTCTGAGAGCCTTCCTCTGTGGTTTCCTAGGGAGCACAGGGAACTGTTGCAGGGCTTCCAGATTCTCACTGAGGTGTACGAGATCTCTGGGAATCTGCACTGTCATTCCTATTCTACGTCTCCTGGGCCTTGATGGAATGTGGGAGGCAAGGGGGTATGCTAAGGCCCCACTGTTTTTCTAGACCCCACCCAGAAAGGCAGGAACCAGCTGTCTCAGTTTTGAAATCACAAAGACTCTTGAAGTTTCTGTCCACCTCGAGGGCAGGTTGAAAGCTGGACTGAGGGAAGTGAGGGACAGGGCTCATTTCTGTGAATACCTGCATCTCCGTTCTCTTGCTCTCCCTTCTGAGTCAGCTTCCTCAAGCAGACCAGGCTAATTTGATTTCATTTCAGGGATTGAAAAAATTGGTTTTGCTTACTCCAAATCTTTCCCTTGTCCTTGTCCCTGGCTTATAAAATTCAAAGGCCCAAAATATGATGATTTAAAAATTTGGATTCTGTCCTAAAGGCATCAAATACCTTTGTCCAGTGAGGGGGAAAGTAAAACTGTGGTAGAGAGTAAAAAATGTAGAATGTACAGACATAATTTAATACCTCAATGTCTTATTTTATATAATTATCATTAATAATCACCATCATTATCATCCTCAAAATCATTATTTCTCTTCAGCTAAGTGGACCTACATTGAATTGAGCACAACACACTGGAAATTTCCACCCTGCCTCTGCTTTATCATGTTTCCTTACATCCCCCACCCACTCCAGTCTACAGATACACAGGTCTATTCTGCTCCCATTTCTGTAACTGCAAAATGGGAGAACTGTTTTATACCTCAAAGAATTAACTTATAGATAAGCATTAAATGTACTTGACTTCATGTTTTTTATGGAGAATTGAGAGAGCTAAAAAGAAAATCACTCTCAACCTAACCATAAACAGAGCCAAAGAAGTTCAGTCCGTTGACACTACAGGAGCACTGTAGTTTCAGGACAACCAACTGGCCCAAAGGAAAAAGGGAGACATAGATCAGCAGTGACAGCCAGAAGCACTGGTTTACTTAGGGAGGAAGTGACTGCACACCAGGAGATTATGAAGCCCCCGGAGAACTGCAGAAACTTGGGGATACTGCATTTCCGTCAGGGTTTTTCTCCATGAACTCCACTGCCTGCTTACAGAAAAGGCTGAAGAGGGTCCCGTGCAAGGGTCCTTTAAGGTATAGATGTGGGGGCAGAGAAGAGCAGCCAATGATGGAAGGACACTACATGCTACTGAAACCTTTGTCTCCTCTCACTACAGAGCAAAACCCTAACTCTGCTGGGGGAAGAACAACCAAGGTCATTGCTGTTAGGGCACTGGTGAAATCCACAGCAACTGGGGAGAGAACAGAAAGAAAACTACACCTGAAGGAAAAGCAGGCATAGTATAGGATACAGGCTATGGCTGGAGAGAGAGGAGGTCATATCTCTGAGACCCTGGGGTATGGTACCCCTTGAAAGACTGAGTCTTAATCAGAAATGTGGAGAGTACCCCTCTACCACCAATACCAAGCTAACAAGCATCAGGTAAGAAGTAACTATGGAATACTGCTGGGAGAGGGACAGAAGAGCAACACGAGAGTGGAGATCGTTTCTGAGGCAGGGTGCAAACCTGATGGTAGAGCAGACGCTGGGATAAAGCCTTTTGCAAACTGATGCAAACACCAAACAAAAGGTCACTAGAGGATTGGAAGTCTTTAAGCCTGTGGTGCACTGAGCGTGAACATAGCAACATCAAACCCAGTATTTCTAATTATAACCCTTCAAAATGAATAACAGATACCAAAACAAAAACCCAGGAGGCTCAGAATTCAGAATTACCCAAACAGGGTAAGTAGTACACATGCTCCCCCCACCCCCACACACCTTTAGTCTTTCATATCATATTCAATTCACTGAACACAAAGAGAAAATCTTGAAGACAGCCAAAGGCAAATACATTATATACAGATAAAAAAGATAAGCATTGCAACAGACTAGTTGTCAGAACCAAGACTTCAAATAGACACTGAGACTTAACCAGACAAACAAAAACAGAATTTATTACCAACAGATTTGCTCTTAAAAAAACACTTAAGGAAATTTTTCTCCAGGCAGAAATATGATATGAAGCAAAAACTTGAATCAAAGAAATGAAGAGCCCTGAAAATAAAATCAGTGAAGAGAAAATGCAATTTATTTCTTCTAATATTTAATTGCTCTGAAAGTTAACTATCTAAAACAAAAATTGAAGCAATGTATTATGTTTGTAGCAAATGTAAAAGTGAAGTCATGATATCAATAGAGCAACGGTGTAAAGAAGGAATATAGGATATCCTACATTCTTTAAGCGACACCTAACTTGACATTTTTGTACACGTGGATGACAGTGATATGCTGTCAGCCCTGGAGTGACCATAAAAAATTCTGAGTGAAAAGGTAGAAATAATAAGCCAAGAGAGGAGATATAATCAAATCATTATAAAACTCAGTAGACCCAAGATAAGCCATAAAAACAGGGAAGCAGAAAGAAAAAATACAACACAGATAAAGTAAATAGAAAATAACTGGCAAGATGGTATATTTAACCCCAACCACATTTATATCATATTAAATGTAAATTGTCTAAACATACCAACTACAATACAGCGATTGCCAGAATGAGTGAGGACAAGACAGTAACTCTGTGCTGTCTGCAAGACTCCAATGTGAATGCAATGATGGAAACTGATTGGAAATAAAGAGCTGGCAAAGGAGATACCATGCAGACACTAACAAAAAAGAGTGGAATAACTATATTAATAAAAACTCACACAGTAGAATTCAGAGCAAGAAATATTATCAGGAAAAAAATTAGGTAGTGAAAACATAGAAGTGCTAAATTTGTATGCACCCAGGAGCAGAGCTTCAACATGCATAAAGCAAACACAGAACAGAAAGGAGAAATAGAGAAAAACCCATGTTTGGCCACACTGTTCTCAGGTTTATTGCTCTATTGTTTTTGACAATGTGCAGGGGCAGAGTAGACAATGCGAGTTTAATAGAGATAGGATATTCAGAGCCATAGGTAATCATGAAAATAAGAGTCCCTTGGGAATTTGTGGAATCTTGGGAGAGATTTAGAATCTCCAGGATGTAGAATAGTCCTGGGAAAGAAGGATCAGTTCCACCCCATTCCCTTCTGGATTTCAGGAAAGAAGAGGCTTTGGCTCATTGGGCATATTATGGCTTTGAGATATAGGCCATTACCTCGGAGGCACATTCTGTAAACAATACGCCAGAAAGACAGTGAAGCAAACCTTTATATAACCCTCAGAGGTTGCACAACTTATCCCCTTAGAATGAAAAAGGAGGGCCCCAGTTACACGGGGAATTGATGTTTGTCTCTGGTTTTGGCAAGGAATGAAATGTCACATAACCCAGGAAGAATTGCTCATTTGACTTAATTTCTGTGTTTTCAAATTCTTCAGAAAAGCAATAAGCACAACCTTATTTCTCATATTAAAAAGGAAACCTTCCCAAACTGAAAAGACTAGTCCAAAGCCAACGCTGCCTCTGACAAGGCGTTGGCGCTTCCACCTGGGGGTTAGTTTCAGCTTCAGGAAGGCTGATGTTAGGGGTGAAATGGTCACTCTCAGGAAGCTGGTAGAAACTTTGGGGGGAAGAGGGCAAAGATCTAATTGCCTTGCTCACAGTTCTGTGACTCTGTTGGAGCTCTGTGGTTGTTCATGCCCTCGAGACACGTTAATGATTACTGGACTAGATTACTGAACAAAATTCAGCTCTTGGGAGGCCAGAGTGTTCTTTAGCAGCCCTGGCCACCGTGAAAAACAGTATCAGAATATTAACATTGGAAGAGTTTAGAGACCCTCTACATTCAGTGTTTTCTAACATGTTCTGTTGAGCCCAAAGTTTCTGCAGAGGTACTTAGGTATCAGGAGAATGGGAGGGACGCTGAGAGATCCAAGTTCTAAGCCAGCCACAAAAATCTCTTATCCCTTCAACAAGAGCAGTTTCTACCTATTTGTGTTATATTTGAATTGGTTCCATATGAGATTTAATTTAGAAGAAATTAGAATTTTTCTGCCTTTTTCTTAAACCAAAATTAGCAATTAGTGGTCTAGTTCAGGGGCTGGCAAATTTTTTTGTAAAAAGCCAGAAAGTAAATATTCTAAACCTTTGGACCACATGTGGTCTCTGTCACATGTTCATCTTTTTTTGTTTTTGTTTTTACAATCCTTAAAAAACAATTCTCTGCTTGTAGGCCACATTGCTAACAAAGCCGGGGACCACTCTAGTTTAATGATCTCAGATCCAACTTTGTGACTTTGATCAAGAGGCCCAAAAGGGCATGTGATCCTGAGACCCATTAAGCCTGTCATAAGCCGTATGACTCAGAAGCTACTGGCCTGATAAAATCCTGGAATTTTTTTTAAAGACATCAGAATTGGGATGTCCTTCACAATGTGGTGTTTATGTTGAACCAATAGTCATTTTATGCTGCTGAGCACCTTATAGTTATAGGTCTGGAAACCAAAGGGTAACAGTAGGGGTTACTCCTCTCCACATCACTCCTAGTGACTCATTGGATAAACTGTGCTCCCTGACTCCGTAATTTTAGATGCCACTAGCCTAAAGCTTCTAGTTTCCATTGAGTGGATGCTTCTACAAGGGAACATAGCATTTCACTAATACTAAAGCCGCAGCCCTTATTTGGTGGTCTTGGGCTCTTCATGGCAATAGACCAACAAGCAAATAATGAGCCACTCTACTGCCAGAGATAATTGGCCCTGCTTATCCTGAGAACATTGGGTTGTTACTACACAACAGGGCTAGGGAGGGCAATATCTGGAAGTCAGGGGGTTCACTGAGACATCATTGGTGCCCATGTCCAGTAGAAACCATACTTGTATCCTAGAACAGCCGTATCCAAGGTAGAACCAGGAGTTCAGTCATCTCAGTGTAGGCAAACAACCTAGACTAAAGCAGCATTTCTGGTTCAGGATAGAAAGAATTCAAAGCAGCTTTATAAGGTAAAGATGATGAGTATCATTTGGTTATAAGCTGTGCGAGAAGAGGACTACATGAAATGCTGTTGGTGCCCAATCCGTAAGCCTTTGCCGCTATCACTCTGATACATAGCAGCACTTACCTGCACTACTCTTCTTGAAGGTTTCCTTTTGTTTTTTAATCGCCAAAGCTTGCTTTAATGTCTGTAGCGCAGCATGCAAGTACTGTATTAGGAATGAAGGCTCTTTGGAAGAAGTCCTCAACCAATGACAAACCAAAGTATAAATGTCTCAGCTATCTCACCCCGCACATGGGAAAACTGGGAGACAAGCCTTTTACACTGACCGGCTCCTGGAGTTTGTCCAGCTCCATGAAGCTTCATTTGCTCAGAGGCAGCTGTCTTGACGGTGCACCCTTTATTTGCTGCTTTCCCTCTCTTATTTCACATTCCTCCTCCTCCTCCTCTGCTCGTGTTTTCCTTCACCTCCAAAGCAAGCTACATGCATGTGAATCATTTCCTCAGGATTTTCTCTTGGGGAAACAAAAAAAAATCTGGGAAAGAGAGAGGTTATTATTGGTTGTTTTTCAGACATAATTGTGGGTTACATTGTGGCTGTGTTTGGTGCCCATACATCCCATAACATTTACAAATGAGAACCTCACAGAAGCTGGAAGTATTAGTATAGTTCTTCAAATCCATCCCAACTTACTTTAATGCAAATATTAACAATAACACTTGGTTAAAAATGAAAACTCCAAAACAAATGCAGAACTGAGTTGCGACAATAGGGAGAAAATGTGATGGTCTTTGGGAAACTGGGATTTACGGCCACCCAACAAATATACTGAACTTAGTCCTCGACTCCCCTTTGCAATGGGGGCTACTGACGTCATCATTTGGATTTCAGTTTTGGGTTCACATTTTTGTGAGCTCCAAGTAACAGATTCCTGGCTGCTCTCTTGTGTTTTGACTCTTTACCTTTGCCCAGTGCTGCAGGTATCTCTTAACCTTACTTAGTCTTCTGGGTCCAGGGTATCCATGATTTGAACCTCAGCCATATAACTCAGCCTCCAACTCCCAGAAGCCTTTTAAATATTTAAAGTCAGTAATTATTGTCTATTACTATTTTTGTGAATAATTTTAATATTGGGTTGCCCAAAAGTTTGTTTAGTTTTTTCCTGTAGAATAAAAGACACACTTTTCATTTTCACCAATAATTTTATCTATTTGGATATTTTGAGTATGTCGGCTATCTCCCACTATTGACTTCTAGTGGGTAGAAGCCAGGGGTGCTGCTAAACATCTTCCAATGCATAAGACAGCCTCAGAGCAAAGAAGTATTTGGCCAAAATGTCAGTAGTACGAAGAAACTTTGCAAACCATTTTTAACACATTCAATCAGTCACAGCACCTTTTCCATACACTACACTAATTTTTGTTTGCATTTCAGTTGCATTTTTATGTTTCTTGAAATAATAAAGTACAATGTGCCAAAAATGTTGTGTGTATTCTACCATCTTCAATATTAAAGCTGTTGTACAAAAATTCACCAATTTTGATTTTTTTTAAATGTATGCTGATAAGACACTGTCACAATGCAATCTAGCATAACTGTTTTGAATGAAGTTAAAGACAACTAAGCACTACTAGAACCATTGTATGGAAAAAACTAAACAAACTTTTTGGCCAACCCAATACCTTTCAATTTTTGTATATAATGTCTTTTCTATCACTTTGATCTCTTTTATACGTCTCAATTCCCAGCACCTTGAAAGATCTTGGATATTTTCACTGTTCTAGGGAACATCCCAGTCTGATTGAGAGGCAGCCACTTCTGAATAACACGACTTTTATTTCAATAACCAGCCTGTGCCTTTTCCAGACTTGGCTGAGCACCCTTGGTCCTTGGGAATATCCTTCTCTCTCAACAACACTGGGAAGCAGAGTGACGCCCAATTCACACATCCTGAGCTTTTAGCAATAAAGAGCATTTTAATTGAATTCCAAGGCAGTTAGTTTGGGTCTTGGAAATTCATCACTGCCTGTGGGTGGCCTCTAGAGATGGGTATGTGTGTGTGGTGTGGTGTGTATGTGTGTGCATGTGTGTATTTCCTTTCTTCTTTTGGATAGGCCTAGCTAAGACATGTTTGATGTACTGAGTCATACAAACAAATACAGCTCTAGCCCCAGCCACGTTCCTGGATCATCAACTCTGCATAATATCCCTTTCTTAATTATGAAGGGCCAAGACCTACTTAGCAACAGGATATTCTCTTAGTGCTAGAGTCAACTCCTTCGTGATGCTTGATGAATCCCAGAGAAGAAGACCTGTCTGTCTTTCTGGTTTGTGACCTCATCTCTATGTCCTTCCAGAATGGCACAGTTCACTAAAAAAAGCCTTTTAACTGAGGAATTCAAAAATATCCCAGACAGCATAATTTAACCATCAAAATATTCCACCTTCAGGGAAGAGTTATTACAGGCCTCCCCTCTGTTCTGTCTTTTGTGGAAAAATCCGTGTGGCTATCTCTCCTTCTGTCATCCAGCGAGAACAGTTTTGTGTCTGCAGAGACAATGGTTTCACTTTGGGAGTCCAGAGCCTTCCGTGGTTGACTCTGATCAGTGCCTCCTGAGGAGCAAGAATGAAATGCTTCATTCACTTCATTGATGCAGGGACCTCTCCTGGAGCTCATATGTTCTCCTGGGACAGAAACTTACCCAGAAACTTAGGATTGGTTTTCCTCAGAATGTGAAGCCTGAGGTAAGAACAAAATTTCACAAAGATGTTAGACCTATATCACCACTAACTAGCCCAGACCACACTTGATTCTGCGGTGAGATCGGAATTCCTCTCCTGCCCTCAGAAAGACAGCACACCCAGTGCACCAGCAGCCTACCTCGAGGCCTGTCTCTTCCTTTCATCTCCTCTGAACCCCATTCCTCTGCCGTCTTCGAGGCGACATTTGAAAACTGAGCATCATTCACTTCCCTTTGTTCTGTTGATTGATTGAGATATAAGCTTGAACTTTCCCACAGTGCTCTTTTTAATCTTAATTTCTTGGTTCAAATTAATCCCATATCCTCAGCCTCTTCAAAAGCTGTTGCCCTTAACAGAAGCCTGCTTCTCTCTCAAGGACACAATTTCCTGTTGTAATTCATGCAGGGTAGCGATGATGATAATGACAATGGGGCAAGGTGGTACATTTTCTCATGCCACAGTTGGATGTGAATAGGGTTTGTTTTTCCCTATACCTTTGCCTGATTTTCCTGAGCATGGTCACCCAGCTGCTGCTCCTTGGGAGTATACTGGCCTAGACCCATCACTGTGATTCTGTGAGCACCCTCCTCCGCTGATGACCCTGTGATTCATTCATTTTTGGCCCAACAGCATTACTGACTCTGTCCCCCCCACCCCCGCACTGCCCTTTGGCTCTTGTAGTCATTACAGATGCCTCTCATTCTCCGCCAAGTCCTTCATCCAGATGCCTATCTATGTGAAACACTGACATTTGTAAGATGCCATGGCCTCCAACTCTCCCCTTCTTCTTCTTCTTAGTCATTTCCATGATGTGCTACGTGGTTTGCAAGGAGTGCCAGTTTCCTCCTAAAATCTGGCATGCCTGGTTTTAGTCCTAGGTGTGGGGGTCCTCAGGATATGATTTTCTTCTTTCCAGCAATTGTCCTACCTCTGTAGGCCATAGTCTTCGATCTCCAAATGGTGTTAAACTTCTTCCTTTGACTTCAAATCATCTTGAACTGATTTATAATCCCCTCTTTCAACCTGCTTCATATTATCTGGGTACATGTCTTTTGTATTCGTCTTGATTCATACTTTGGGTTTATTTGGTTTTCAGGACAGATTTTTCACTAGTTTATTATGTCACAATAACTTAGCAATCTTTTATAAGAAGGGAGAAGAAGAAAGGACTAGGAACATTTACCTGTGGGAAGTTATTGGGTTCTCTATGTTGCTTACCTCATTTAATCTTCGTAACACCTCTGGAAAATGTGCATTATGTTCACTGTTTTAGAAATGAAAGTGAGACTCAAGATGATTAGGGTAAGCAGCTTGTCCAAGGTCACAGAGCCAGTAAGAGGGAGACATATGATTAAAACCCCGGTCTGAAGCTAGAGTGCACAGCCCTCCCCTTACTCCACCAAACCATCTGTGCCATGTTTGGCTTTTTCACCAACTCTTCTAAGTCCTCCATGAGGGCTAGGACCCATGTGACCTTGATGGAGAACACCTTCATTTCTATACCTGAGCTCTTTGTGCTGGGTCTAAATTACAGCTAATCGAAGACGCCTTCTTCTTTCCTGTTTCGTCTTCTGTTCCCAAGTGGGAAGTCTGTCCAGTGTTTATTTTCTCTCTATGGGGCATATCCATGTTTTCATCTCATTTGTGGTGCACATTTCTGGTGCATCTTGAAATCAATAAATTAACCCACCTTTTCTGCCTCAGATTTCCTGATTTGTCTTTTCTCAAACTATAGAAGAGCCTCTACTGACATACTATAGTTTTCTATTACTCTCTTTAGCCCTAACTCTATTTCTCCATGGCAACACTTTTAACCTCTTTTGTTTTTAGTTTGTAGCTCTTGCAGTTACATCTGTGTCTTTAAATAATAGGCTTATAACACTGTCTTTTGAGTTATTAAATGTGGATGTCATCTATTAAACTCTTGCTATAATAAATGAGGACTCAGCTTACTTATATTATGCCCAATGCCATCCAAAATTCTAAAATAGTTAATCACTATTTGTAGTCCTTCTAACAGTTAACTTTTAAGTTTCAATATTATAGGGGCCAGCAAAAGTAAGGCCTGCTTGAGTGTGGTTGTTAGGGTAATAATATGGGTATAATAATTTGTCATTTTAATTTGAACATTTCACCTAAAATGTCATATGGTGTGCTTGAGTGTGATATTGTTATGTTACAGAATTACATGCTTATGATTTTGTAATAAATAGGGACATTATTTGTGCTGGACCCTGTATATTTACTGTTTTGTCATATCAGATATAGCCATTATCACTAGACCCCTGACTTGATAAGATTATGATGTTGTAACTCATTTTTTCCAGTCTCCTCTACATTCTATTGTACTCTACTTCCACATCCCAGGTCTTTCTTCTCTAAACTTACATTTAAAATGCCTGACTGACTCTGTTTTCATTCTGTTCTGTAACTATCACGATCCTTCCAGGCCTTGTCTATATATTGATTCTAATATTTAAGTGTCATCATTGTTCTCATTGTTTTAGCCATCTAAATACCATTTACTGAAGAGCCAAGTAATGTGCTGTGATCAGCTTTCCTTTTATAACCATTTGCCCTGCATCTTTTTCTACCCCCCCACCCCGCCCCCCCTTGTATTATGTACCTTTATTGTAATCCTAAAGTACTTTGACCTCTAGCTCCAGGATTCCATCAAATCTCCTAAATCTCCTTTTGTTCCAGTTCCATCCCTCCCAGATTTATCCTGCTAAGTCCCAAAGTGATTTCTCTCCATGTTTGATGAGCGGTAGTCATCTTGGGATTTTTCTTCTTTACTCTCCAGGGTTAGATATACTATTCTATGGATCTTATCTCTTCTCTCTTCATTTAAACCTTCGAGGAACTTACTATGGGGGAAAATTCATTAGCAGTAATATTCTGAGCTTTGCTTTTATTTAATCCCCACACTGATTGGTAGGGAGTGAGGGAGACCAGGTAAACAACTATTGTGTAGTTTATGAGAAGGATAAAATAGTTTTGAAATGATAAGGAGACAAATGGACAGTTTTGTAATAATCTTAAGATTAGGACCTGGGTGACATATGAATTGGATGTGAAAGCATAAAGAAGAGAGAGTGATTAAGGATAGCTGCAAGTTTTTGGATGATCACCTAAGTGGTGGTATTGAATGTTTGAGAAAAAAGAAAGGAAGGAAAGAAAGGAAGGAAGGAAGGAAGGAAGGTTGGTTAGAAGGGTGGAAGGAAGGGAGGGAACACGTTATGGAGGGAAATACAAGTTTTATTTTGGACAAACTAAATTTGATGTGCCAATTAGGCATCCAAGTGGAAATGTCAAGTAGAAAGTTAGATGATGCACATGTTTGGAACACAGAGGAAGAGATCTGGGGTTGAGAAAAAAATTGGGGTGTTCCTCAGTAGATGCACGGTATTTATATTTCTCACCAGGAACTCTTTGAATAATCTCTAGGGTTAGTCTTCCCAAACATTTCTGCTAAGTCAAAGCATTCATCAGTACAGCAAGAGTAACGCACTTTCCATGAAGTTTAATCCAGTACTTATGCCACTCAGAAAATCATGAGACTGTACCTTTGGATTTGTATTGATTCTATGTTCTTAACCTAAATTATCTGAAATATAAAGAATCTCCTTAAAATTCTTAACTCATCAAGTTAGTGGTTAAACAGAAGGTCTCCCAACTTTACCACCTATAGCTATACACCCATGCTTCTGTCTTCTCATCATTAAAATGGGAAAATTTGTGAATATTAGCCATGTTTTTTTTTCCCCAAAAGTTCTTTATCACCCAGTCACAAGAAATTTCTCATTGCTAACTCATAAAGTTGTTACGGGATAGGACAAGTTATATAAAGTCCTTAACATAGTACCTGACACATAATACATACTCAGTAAGTGTTAGTCATTATCATTTTCAAGGGGTTGTTAAAAATAAACAATTAACCTTAGAAAGGCAAAGTTTAACATTTTGTCAGCTTTTGTCAACAACTTTATAACGTGGCTAGCAATTGAATCAACAAACCACAACAGCCAATGCCACTTGTTAGTTACTCACCATGGGTCTATGAACAAATACTTGGGAATTTATACTAATGATTCAACAGTAAAAAAATGATTTGTATGCACGCAGGCAAAGAGGCTTTCCAGAAAAGTGAACGGCTGTGTGCAAGGCTACTGTTTGGAATGCCTGGGCTCTGATCCTGCTTCCTGAACCTGCTGCTTAGAAATTGATTCTGTGTCCTTCTAATTAATCTGTATCTAGCAGATAAAAATATTTTGATGCCTAAGATGTTCTTTAAGGTGTGTGTACATATATGCAGGCATGTGTGGGCGGACACACATGTGCAGGCACACATGTGCAGACACACATCTTTAGTCTTAGAACAAAAAGTTTCATTTTGCCAGAAGTCAACCAACACAAAATCATAAGAATTTAAAACACAGATTTGCAGTGGTTTGAATATGCCCTAAACCAGTCCAATATTTTTTTCCAACTTCTAATAACAGTTGGTTCAAGAAACCTTTCCCCTACAGTGTTATTTCTGGGCCAAAGATATAAAGAAATCTCAGATGCCAAAGTAGGTACAGAGTTTTATGGTATATCCTTGAGAATCAGGAAGGAGTATCAGTGAGATTTTGAATAAAACAGGCTTGAGTTCAAACTATGCCTCATTATTGCTAATTTATTAAATCGATTTTATCTCACCTACTATTTTTCTTCCTTTAACAAAAGTAGGAAGATTAAGTTTAATTTTGAGGGTATTGATTGGATTTTTCTCATTTGCCAAAATGATTTCTGAGAGATACAATTCAACAGTTTTATCACCCAGTCACAAGAAAGTTTTTTACCAACAATCTTAGCAGAGCTTGAGAAAGCAGCACCAACATCCCCATGAAAGAAAGGCATCTTGAAAAGAAGAGAGATGACAGGCTGACCTTTCATTCTGTGTGGATTCTGGCTGTCCACACAGGCTTCATGGAATCTTCTCTCCCCACGAAGTTTTCTCATTTTTTAGTGACTCAGTCACTTTAGTACTTTTACCTAGTTGGGAAAAACGAGTGATGCCCGATACAGCATCAGGATTTGCTAATGCCTCTTGGGTAGTTTTAAGCTTTGGGTCTCCAACTCATTTTCTCCATTGACGCTATTGCCTGGGACCACTCATCGACTCTGCATCTCTGTAATGTTTGTTAGAACTCTTTGTGCTAGGCTAAACTGCAGTAGCAGTAGGTAGGTTTTACAGGTATCCAGGTGGGTTGTCCCCAGTGCAGAAAAGAGACGAGAACATAAAAAAGAGGCCAGACAACACATTGGGGAGCCTTGAACCAGTGGGGAAAAGTAACCAATGAGAAATTCCTCATGACTGTGTGATGAAGAACTTTCAGGAGAAAAAACATGGCTAATATTCATATGTGATTATTAAAAATAATGCAAGATGGGCTATTTCCCCAAACCTTCAGCAAAGCCTAATAGGCCCCATATAACCTTGTGTGCTAAAGGACCTGGAAGTAAAAAGAGTGGTGACCTGTTCCACATGTACTGCCACTGCCTCTGCCTGTTTGTCCTCAGGGCGTACAAACAATTGTTACAAGTGTCATAGACAGAGGAAGTAGTTTCTGGAGTTCCAGGTGGTGACCTGAGAATAGGGCAGCTGAGGCCCAAGCCGGAGTGGCACAGAGAAGCAGGCACCATGCAGAACATTGGACACTCCCCCTCTCAAAGGGGCCTCACCAGCACACTGGCTGAATCTGGATTATGCTAATGGCACCTAGTAACCACCCACTACATAACATTTATCTTCTCACTTATACCATTAAAAATGGGGATCACGAGAATGCCTACCTCATATGGTTGTTACGAAGATTAATTGAGATCAGGGATGTGAAAGTCTTTTATAAACCCTAAAATTATGAATCATTAGCATTATATGGTTTTATGGCTGTAATTTTATTCTGTTGTATTAGGCTATAGGTTCCTCTGAGACAGAGAGGATCTTCTCTCTTCCTTTGCTCCATCTGCCCTTCTCCAAGCACTCCTCTGCGGAGCCGCCAGCACATGCTATGGGAGTTCTCCACTCTCTGTTTGTGTTCTTTCCTTCCTTGTCCCTTAAAATGTGGCTTTGGCTTGCTTAAATTGCAATCCTGTGGCATCCTGATTTCCTATTTTATTTTAGAGCATTTAAGTGATTCCTATTGTAGCTGAATTAAATAGTCTGATTCAGATTCTTAGAATGTATGTAGTGTTCGTGTGTGCGCCTTGGGAAGGGCCCATGCAAATCTGAGCGATACTTGGAGCTGAGACGATGGGTGACTTATCCACCTGGGGACTGTTCCACTGCTAATGGAAGGTGTCACATATCACATGATATTAAGAGCCCCAGTGAAGATCAGATCACTGGGTGAAACCCATGATTGAAAGGAGATAAATTTATAGGCTGACTTCTTTCGGTGCTATGGGTAATATCCCACTGCCTATTTTAAGAGGTGAGTTGTCAAAGACAGAATGGAGCTATGTGAGGAAAGGATTATGAAAGACACTGCTTTGTATGTTACTAAAGTGACATAAACCCTGTGAGAACTGACTCATGTAAAATCATTGCTAGACCCCACACTGTGCTATGTGATGAAGGTTGACATCATGAGGCCAGCAAAGAGTTCTGTGATTCTGTAGGTTTCATGTTACCTCGAGACTCCAGTGGTCACACCCACTGAGTGGGAGATCCTACCCTGGTCAATGTTAATCATCCCACTTCCTGTGATGACATGTAAGTTACAGGAGGTGAAAAGGAAACCGTGGGCTGACATTGTTCCTCTAAGGGCAATGACACACATCGCTGTCAGGCTGGAAATTGTACATCAACCCTGCGTACTTAGAGCTCCTCTATATGAAGGGAACGATGAGCCAGACAGTCAGATAACAGGCTGCAGAGAACGTGTCTGAATGGGAAGATGCTATTTGCACACAGAGTAGATATATACTATGACAGAGGAGGCAGAGTGGGGGTGGGGAGATGTTCTCATCATTTGTAGGATGTTTAGCAGCATCCCTGGTCTCTACTTACTAGATGCCAGTAGTATCCTCTCCTCAGTTGTGACAATTCAAAGTGTTTCTGGACACTGCCAATGTCTTCTGGGGTGGACAAAGTCACCTCTGATTGAGATCCTCTGCCTAAGGGTGTGGTCTTTGTTCACATAATCAAAGCCAGGACACCAATACCATATCCACGTTGCAGTTCATGGAATGGAGGAAGAAGAAAACGGGAAAGACAAGGCATTTCCTTTTAAGAGGGTGATGAAAGAGTTGCAAATGTAAGTTAAGTTCATACCCCTTGTGGCAGAACTTGGTCATATGGCAACAGGAAGCTGCAGAGGGAATATGAATAAGAAGGAGAGCAATTAGTAGTCTCATTACCCTTATAGAATTAAATATGATAATGAAACTAAAGTTCCTAGCATAGTGACCTACATAGTAAATGCTCAGTGAATATTTGTTCTGCTCTTTCTCTTACCTGACCATCCCCAAGCACCTGGCCAGTGTCTCTTTCACACTGAGATTTGGTCTTAAGTCATCTTGATAAATAAATATTAATTATAACAGCTTTCCTTTATCAGCTCTGCCTCTGGCCAGTATTGGGACTATAGACAACTCGCAGTATGTCTCAGTCCCCCTTTCCTTTCAGATGTTACTGTCCTCTTCCTTTTGCCTCCCATGGCCTTGCCACCAATACCATCTCCCATGAGCAGCCATGCATGTTTCTTAAGTGACGCTTTCTGGATGTCCAGTCTTAAAGTGAACAGGATCTTGGTGTTGATCCCCATCTCTAAAATCAGCATAGTCACAGTATTGGCAGAGTTGCTTTGAAACAATCACAAAGAAGACTGTTTTAAGCCCCTATTATTAGGTCTCTTAAATATTATTTCAAAAAAATTTTTGTAACACTCTACAGGTTCTAAAATGGCATCTAAGTTTTAAGGAAAAATTTCTGTGGCTAGGGAAGCTACATTTATTTGCCTGAGGTTATATGTGCACAGCATATAGGAGGAGAAAGAAGGGGTTTGAATGCAGGCCTCTCCGAGAACAAAATTGGGGATGTTTACAATGACAAAGCTTTGCTTCCCCTTCTTTCTTGAGTGCGATCTTACTTGAGAGGCTTTAAAATACACCCGTCACTTAGAGAAGTTCCATGTGTGAACTGATAGAATATGGGACAACAGCTTCCCCAAGAGGGAGATGACAGCACAGAATGGACTGTCCTCTCTGTATTGGATAGACGATGATGTGGAGAGTGACATCTGGGGGTTCTGTGGCCCCTGACCACCTTCCTTGTGCCTGGCTCCCCTTCCAAGAGCATGGCCAAGGGATCTCTGCATGCTGAGCTTGTAACTGGGATCCTGGCGCTGGCTCACAGAGGGGCTGGCCCACGCCTGACTTCCACTTCCTCTGCCTGCAGCTAGTGGTGCAAGTCACTGAGCTAAGTGGAAAGCACTGTACTTCATGAGAAGGAAGGAAGTGCATTAGAGAAGCGTTCCATGCTTGCTGCCATCAGCTTGACTTCATTTTTGGGAATGGCCCTGCTAACCTATGATTTCAAAAGATTGCAAAAACTTTGGAGTCTAGCCATCAGTTTTACTGGTAGTGTCTTCTCTTCTGGGTGTCTCAAAGGAGGGTGTTCCTTTCTGCGTGTGTGAGTGTGTGTGAATATATATACAAGCATTCATGCATGTAGTATTGGGGAACTCTGTTCTATGCCAAGGTGTCTTGTAATATGTCAGAACATCTACACTGGAATGAAATGAGCGTAGTACTTGGGGTCAGAAAACCTGCATTTGAGTCCTAGGCTTACCCACAATGTGACCTGGGAGAGCTTTCTGGGTCCTAGCTTTCTCAATTGACAAATACAGCTAATAAGCTCTATTTTGTAATGCTACCAAAGGATTTAATGATACTACAGATGGACAGCAGTGTGCTGTAGTGGAAAGAGACCTGAGTTCCAATCCAGACTCTCTTTCTAAAAAGCCATGTGAATCAGGGCAACCTACCAAACTCTGTTACTCATATTCTGCATCTCTAAAATTAGAGTCATAATGATACTTCCTCCCAGATGGACATGGGTCAAATGAGACATCTGCAAATCCTCTAATATAGTCCCTGCACACAGCAGTAATGCAGCATGTGCCAGCAGCTTCCCTTCTAGCTTTTCTTCATCCATCATGTGAAAACTTGTTGTAAACTTCCAAGTGGTATACAAATTAAAGATACTGCTATCACAGGGGGAGTCGCCAAAGTGAGCGATAGGACTTGTTTTAGGGTGCTTAGTAACAAACACAGGGGGGATGCTCTGAGACACGGCAGGCTGGACAGTGGCTGTAGTGGGGCCCTTGGACTTTCTTCAGGCGTTAATGAGCTGGTTAATGGAAGGCTTCCATTAGGACTCAGTGGAGAACCCACTTGTCTTCCTCTTGTGACACAAAAGGCATCTTTCTTGCTTTGATTCCTCTTTAACATTAACTTCTGCCCAATAGGGTTAAAACAGGATTGTCCTCCCCAGGGGCCATCCCCCGAATCACCAGCCCCAGATGAGTCATAGCCTTTGTAAAGATCCATCTTAATCTCCAGGCCTCCTTCTCACTTCTTGGAGCTGGCTTCTTAGCTCCATAAGGAGCAATCAGCTTGTCTTCGGGGTAACGTCAAGCACATCCTGGGAATGTGAGTATGTTGGAGGACACTTGTCCCAACAACACTAAAAGCCAGCCTTGGGGTAAGGTCTCACCATCATGAAAAGACCAATGGGGTAGAGTTTTCCCTAAAGCTCCTTCTTGCTCAAGCTCTAGAGAAGAACTCAAACTTCGTATTCCATCCCCACCCTGACTACCTGTTTAGTACTTCTCACCTCCTTCACTAGCCACACCCTTACTTTCTCTCCAAAAAGATAGAACTCTCCATCTGTGCTTTAGCTTCCAAAGTCGTCCACTACAGTGTCCCACCTGTGCAATTATTCCCACGTCTTTGTCCTAGCACCCTGAAAGCCCACAAGAAAGAGGTTGTATACTAGATTAATTGTTTATTTATTTTTAAAGAATGATGCATTATTTCAATTTGATTGAAATCAAGTTTATATCCACAAAGCAGCAAAGGTCCAGGTGCTGGGTCAGACATTGTATAGACAGACAACTTTATTCTAGGAAGTTTATACTCATTTTCGCATTTAATGCTCAGAAGGTAGACAAGATCATTCTTGCCCTCAAGGAGGAAACCCAGACTTACAAAGGTTTGCTGACTTGCTCAAAGTGACCTGGAATTCTGCATTGTACAACCATTTCCACTGTAGTCCATACAAATGAAATTCCCCGGATTTGGGCTCCTGGACATGAAAGAGGAAGGGAATAGTAACCCTGGGGCAGTACATAGCTGTGGTTCTGGTGGCTGCCCAGCAGGAACTGAGAGTCAAGAGCTGAGCCTAGTTCTCAACCTGAGTTCGGTGATTTCTCTGGTTCACACAAAAAAGACAAACTTCCAGCTTGATGCCATTTGCTTCTGATAAATTCAATAAGGAAAGGGGTAACTACAGGCTTCTATAAAATCATCTGAGCACTCAACTGAGGATGGCAAGCCCAAATGATGTTTAGCATTCTCATGTGAGTAATAAACTTGCAGGCCACACTCAGTATTAGAACTGGCACTGCCCAGGTGAGTCCTCACAGTTTCGAAAGGTATGATGAACACTGTATACTTTCCCTCACCTGACAGCAAGGAAAGGGCAAAGGTCAGACAAAGAGTGGGTTGAAATTCTCAGTTTGCCACTTCTTAGTGTACTCTGGGATAATTAAGTTCTTCTGTTCGGTTTTATCTTTTGCAGAGAATGGCCCTTTAGTTTGGGCTAGGATGCCTTAAATCCATCAGGTAGGATTTGCTCAAGTGTTTATAACACCATAACTCAGTGTTTCAAAAAGAAAATACGATTTTGGAGCTACCAAGACCATTTTCAGTTAAATAGCTTTTAAATCTCCTTTATTCTGAATAAACTTTTCCAACTGCTTTCTTTAATTATAGACCACTGTTTAGTCAAGTGGTGATTAGTGAGGCATGCTAATTAGTTTTACTGATTTTTCAAGTAGATGTTCTTTCTATTATACTCCTCGGCTCCTGAATTGTTTTTAACTCATATTTTTTAAAGCTTAGGACAATGTGTATTTTACAACCTGCTTCGGTGATTTTGAATACTCAATCAAGTTTTCCTCTGAGTCTGGTCACATCCTGTCTTCCCCTCTGATGGTGTGGCATGGGGTGTTCGCAAATATCCCAGTTTCTACAGGAGGGCCAGCGTCCACATGTACACACTCCCTCGCTTCCCTTTGGCTGCTCAAAGATTCCACACTGTCCTTGGGAGCTTTTGTGCTTGAAGAATCAATCAAAGGGTCAGGAGATGTGTTGACAGCAACACAGGCTGATTTCCTGGACCTCTTAGCCCTCAGGCCCAGACAGGAAGCAGAGCCCCTAATGGACTCTCATTTGTAATTAAATGACAAGGATTTTGTGGTGAGAAGACTTGTCTCTTCCTTATTAAGGCCACTTGCTGCCTTTTATTCATTTTTATGTGTGTTTAATTCCCATTGATGTGGGTGATGACTGTTGGTTAAAAACCACTTTTGCATCTGAGTCCGGCCTTCTCCCCCAATGTCCCAGTGGTAAACACAGAGGAATTGAAAGACAGAATGATTTCACCTCTGAAGTCCTATTTGGTGCTCATTTTGAGCCCAGGGACCAAACCACGCAGGAGGCCTGGGGTGTTTTCACTCGGGCACAGCCATGAAAGTGTATTTTTTTCCCCTTTGGTGGAAAAATGATGGCTTTGCTTTCTTGAAGCATTCCTGCTGGCTTATTCATGGAACCCAAAGAGGGCGACATCCAAGGAGGGCAGCATGCAGCCTTCTGTTTCCCAGCCAGAGTCAGGGTTTGGCAAAGAGCGAGGCTGGAGGGAGGCGGGACTGCCCAGTGCAGTAGGTGAGAGAAGAGTTGGCCAAAAGGTAGGAAAGACTTGAAACCAAAATCCACACTCTGATGTGCGGGGCCTCCCAGTGAGAAAAAACACTCACCAAACACCCACATACTTATTTGGGTTGGAATGGGGTATGCAGAGCCCAGGAGGCTGTTGAAACAGAGAACTGACCCCCTTCAATGGGCTGGAAGAGTCGTGGAAGCTGGGGCAGGGGCTGGGAGGGAGAGTGAAGTGGAGGATGCTCAAGGCAGAGCCGTAGATACTTGGCCCAAAGAACCCATTTTGCAGGTTTACTTGGGATAAAACTGTAGGTTGTACCTTTGGTGAGTGCTAGGTGGATAGACTTATGAGAAGTAGGCACATGTCTTTCCTCTGGAACCAGACAGACTTAGGTTTGAATGTAGACTCCACCTTGCATGAGCACTGGAACCTTGGAGGGAGAAAGTCACTTCATTTGTCTGAGCCTCAGTTTCCTAACCAGCAAAATGGGAATACAGCTGTGGTTTTTAATGGGGATTAAACCTGGTATTGCATATGAAAAGTTGACTAGGTGTGCCTGGCCCTCATCAGTTATCAGTAAATAGCTGCCTTCTTTCCATAGTAAGATGACTGGCTGCATTTAAGGAGGTCAGTGTCATATAGTGTTAGCCAAGATGATAGTGATGGTAGCCTCTGAGGACAGGGATTATATAGATGAACCCATACTTTTCAATGGGGGCCCCATGGAGACATTTGACAATGTCTGGAGATAGTTTTGGTTGTCACAACTTGGGGGGAAGGGTTGTGCTGCTACTGGCTAGAGATCAGGGATGCAACTAAACATTCTACAATGCACAGGATGGTCTCCCACAACAAAGAACTGTCCAGCCCAAAATATCAACAGAACCAAGGCTGTCAAATCCTGGTCTGCCAGGTACTTTGGCAAGACTTAATATCAAGTAGACCTCAGATGGCCTGAGTTAGTATCAGGGATGACAAAACAGTTATTTCAATACAAATCATATGTTACCTCTAGATTGTAGGTACCTAGATTGTACCTCCTGGAGTATAGGGACCCTGCTTTTGTCACCTCTATTCCCTGTAGCTTGACAGAAATTATGCATTCACTAAATGTCTTTCAATTCACTGCATCAAATTTTCCGATACAGTAGCTACAGTGCAAGGTAAAAGATATAACTATTATTTGATAATTCATGGAGGTTTTTCACCTTGAAGCAAAATAGGAAAATGGGTCCATTTTTAGACAGAGCATCACCCAGGGTGATCAGAACTAAAACTGAGAAACCAAAGTAGCAGAAAACACAGGAAAGTTACTGCTTGGCATGTACCGCCAATTTGGGGCTGGGAAGGCTGAGAGTGGATTTGCCTTTCTAATTAGGTTTGACTTGGGCTAATATTGAAGTGAGCTTTTGTTCCCTGAGTAGACACCAGCTGGGAGGTACTCCAGGAACGTGCTGGGTGGCAGGGTGAAGTCAGCTTGATATTACACATTTTCTCTGGGTGACCCATAAATAGATGGTTCACACATGGACATATGAGACCATCTATAAACTTAGCTCTGACGCAGAATGTCCTGAGAGGTCAGACTCTTGAGTCAGTCTGGATTGACAGCTCAAACCCAGGCTTCATTACTTGCTCTCTGTGTGGCCTTACACATGATATTCAGTTTTTCTGAGCCTCATTTTTTCTTTTCAATCTGGAAAATGCAGATGGATAAGATCTATCTCAAGAACTTGTTATGAAGGATAAAAAACAAAAGAGATAAGAGATTATGTTGACTCTTACTACAAAAAAGTTGGAATGACCCAAAATTCATTACATTATGTAATGGTTTACTCTCTTAACAACTTATTTTTTAACTTCTTTTTTGTACTACCTCTAGTGTCTACCAACACTTAATCATACCAATGGATGGTCTTCTAAATGTTCTTGCTGCTTTCTCTTCCACCCACCCCAGCAATTGTCATTAGAACATAGTCCAGACTACCTCTCCTAAAACATAATGCTCGCCAGACACCTCCCATACTTAGCAATGTTTCCTGTGACCTAGAGAATGAAGTCCAAACATACTGGTGAGGCATTCAAGGCCTGTCACTATCTCTCTATGAATGTTCCACTCTTTTTAAAATTATATTTTATTGATTATGCTATTATAGTTGCTCCAAAATTTACCCCTTTGCCCCCCTCCACCTAGTGCCCACACTCCTTCAGGCAATTCCCACATAATTACTCATGTCCATGGGTCATGCATAGGTTCTTTGGCTACTCCATTTCCTATATCAAGCTTTACATCTCCATGGCTATTCTGTAACTATCTATTTGTACTTCTTAATCCCCTGACCTCTCCATCCATTCCCCTATACCTCCCTCCCATCTGGCACCCATCAAAATGCTCTCCATATCCATGATTCTGTCTCTGTTCCTCTTGTTTGCTTAGTTTGTTTTTAGATTCAACTGTTGATAGATATATGTTTATTGCCATTTTATTGTTCATAGTATTGATCTTTTTCTTAGATAAGTCCTTTTAACATTTCATATAATAATGGTTTTGTGATGATGAACTTTTTTAGTTTTTTCTTACCTGAAAGCTCTTTATCTGCCCTTCAATTCTAAATGATATTTTTGCTGGGTAGAGCAATTGTGGCTATAGGTCCCAGCTTTACATGATTTTAAATATTTCTCACCAATTCTGTCTAGCCTGCAAAGTTTCTTTTGAGAAATCAGCTGACAGTCTTATGGGAACTCCCCTGTAGGTAACTAACTTCTTTTCTCTTGCTGATTTTAACATTCTTTCTTTATCTTTGACCTTTGGCATTTTAATTATGACGTGTCTTGGAATGGGTCTCTTTGCATCTTTCTTGTTTGGAGCTCTGTGCTTATTGGACTCACATGTCTATTTCCTTCACCAAGTTAGGGGAGTTTTCTTTCATTATTTTTTTCAGATAGATTTCCAATTTCTTGCTCTTTCTGTCCTCCTTCTGGCACCCCTATGATGCAAATGTTGGACCTCTTGAAGTTGTCCCAGAGGCTGCTTACACTATCATTATTTTTATAGAGTCTTTTTTCTTCTTGTTGTTCTGATTGGTTGGTTTTTGCTCCCTTATGTTCCAAATCACTGATTTGATTCTCAGCTGCATCCACTCTACTGTTGTTGCCCTGTAAATTGTTCTCTATTTCAACAGTGTATACTTTGCTTCTGATTGGGTCTTTTTTAAGCTGTTGAGGTCCTCACTAAGTTCCTTGAGCATCCTTATAACCAGTGTTTTGAACTCTGCATCTGATAGATTGCTTATCTCCACTTCATTTGGCTCTTTTTCTGGAGGTTTGATCTGTTCTTTCATTTGGGCCATGTTTCTTTGTCACCTCTTTTTGGCAGCCTCCCTGTGTTTGTTTCTATGTATTAGGTAGAGCTGCTTTGACTCCGTGTCTTGGTAGTGTGACCTAATGTAGTAGGTGTCCTATTGGGTCCACTGGCATAGCCACCCCTATCATCCAAGCTAGGTACTTGAGGTGCACCCTTCATGTGGGCTAAGTAAACCCTCCTCCTGTAGTTGAGCCTTGATTGCTGTTGGCAAGTCAATGGGAGGGATTTACTCAGGCCAGTCAGCTGCAAGAACTGGCTGTGACCACTGACCACCAACCTCTGACCTCTATGGAGGATCAGCTGTGCAGGGGCAGGGTGGTGGTGCTCTGACGTGATCTGTAGCTGTGTACTGGGTGTGCAGACTCTGGGGTTTCCCAGGTGATACAGGCCAAGGTAAACCCCCGTCTGTGGTTTGCCCAGGGCCATCCTACATGAGCTATAAAGCCATCTGATATGGCTGCTACTTGTGTTGGGCTTGGATAGTCGCAGGTGAAGCCAAGCTATGAACCTAGGCTGGTTGCTGCTAGTGCCAGGTGTAGGGCCACTTAGTAAAGCTATAGGGTCTGGTGGCTCACTGAGGCTGGCTGTTGCTTGTTTGAGAGGATTTAGGGAGTTTCAAAGCAAGAGCTAAAACCAGCCATTCAAATGGAAAGGCAGCTTGGGTGGGCCAGTAAGTTGGGTGGGAGAGAGTTTCAGGGGATCTCCAAGGCAGAGAACATAGTGTTAACCAGGTTAGTGGAGTCTCAGAAATAGCACCAGCCTGCTGTTTCTGTGGCTCTGTGGGGGGAGGGTTTAGAAAAGGGACAATGCCTACCTTTCTGTCTGGTAGAAAGCTGTCCCCCAGCTCTCACCTTGGTACCAAATGCTTTAGTATCTTGCACAGGAGAGGCACTCAGGAAATGTTCATTGGGTCAAATCTCAAGGTCATTATAGGTTTCATTTCTTAAAGGAATCTCTATTGCCAAAGGTATAGCCTTCTATCCTATCAAAACATCCCCCCAAAAGAGGGATGCAATCAGTTTCGTTTTCTCTATGAGCAGAACAATTTCATGTCTACCAGTATAATTGTGATGATGGAATATGATGTAAAGATTTAGTGTTTCACACTCCTTATCTACTAAATAATTATTCTTGTAATATAAGCTCTGTGTGTGTATGTGTGTGATTTATTCAAGTTAGATTTGCATTAACTCGAAGGTCCATTTGTTATTTTTTAATGTTTCTTACAGTCCTCATGTAAATGTACTGCCTTGGACTTCCAGAGGGTACAGTTTGGACAGGGGCAGGGAGTAATTTTGCAGTGGAAAAACCTGGCAAGCTGTGCTTCAGCCAGGTAATCAAGGCTAACAGCAACCGTGATAAGTTGTGTTGATGAGCTGTGTACCCTTGATGTGATATAATGAGAATGGAGCTTTATTTCTCTTCCCCTAAACCTATAACCCCTGTGTAATGATAATAAAAGTACCAGAAAAACCCAAATTGAAGGACATTCTACAAAACAGCTGATCAGTATTCCTCAAAATTCTCAAGATCATCAAAAAATAATCAAAGTGTGAGACATGTTCACAGTGCAGAGGAGCATAAAGGGTCATGACATCTAAACGTAATGTATTCTGGATGGGATCCAGGGGCAGATAAAGGGACATTAGGTAACAATGAAGGAAAATCTGAATAAAGCATGGATTTTTAAAATTCATAATATATCAATATTGATTCATTGGTTGTGATAAACATCCATAGTGATATGATATTAACAATGGGGAAAATTGGGTTGGGATATATAGGACTCTTTATGCTATCCTGGCAACTTTGTAGAATGCCAAGTGAGTGAATGAGAAAGGGTGATATTTGCATTCAACTTCTATATAAAGAATTAGAAGAAAACTGAGCAGATTAAAACATGTGGCTATGGCCTGGTAGTTAGATAACCCTGAGAAAGTAATTTAAATCTCTTTGTTTCCTCATTCATCTCATAATAATTTTTAAAACTTGGATGAAACATATTAATCTATATGGGATGCCTAACACTAGCTCTCTTCCTTTTTTTTGTATTAGACTTGTGCTCAAATCGCTGAACCTCTCTGTGGACATCAATATTTGTTATTGAATGGAATTGAAAGAAAAGTGATTTAAAACAAAAACTGTATCTAGCACTGCCTTCCAATAAGTGAGGTATCATAACTTTGATCAGTGGGGAAATAAAGTTTCTCTGTACTCTCTCCTTCCAGTGGGAGAAGGAGAGAAAAAAGAAATTTCAATGTTTCTCCCATTTCTTCTGTGCTAACAAAGGATGAGTCTCTGGGTGGGTGAATCTTTGTTTTAGTGGGCACTTTAATGAGATGGTATTCTTAAAAATAAGTGTAGAATCCAATAGAGGGTGGACAGTTCAGAACAGTTGAACTGTTCTGCATAATTAAGTTAGGGAATTAGGATGAGCATGCATAGAAGAGTGTGTGTGTGTGTGTGTGTGTATGTATCAGGTTGGGGGGTGTGGGTCTGAGCTACAGAGCAGGAGGCTGCAACTTGAGAGAAATGAGAACAGCAAGAATTCTCTGTGGAGGCTCAGCCCAAGGACTTTTAAAGCAAAAATGTCTGAACCTCAGCCTCATTTCCCAATATGCTCCCATATCCTGGAATCGCCATACCAAGTCCTTTACATATCCTGGAACTCACTGTCTCTTATTCTTCCTCCATGCCACATACATGCCAGTTCCTTATCATTCACTTCTCAAATCCCCTCTCATCTTTGAAATCCAGCTCTAGCTTTTCTTTTGTTTGTCATGTGAAGACTTCCTGAGCACATTCCCTCCCTTTCCAAATTCTGGCAGTAGCTCTCACTCCCTCCACAGTGAACACACTGGAGATATATATGTATGCACCCCTCCTGCACCTGCTGACAGGGGACTGCAGTCATTTGCAGTCCTTTTTCACCTACCCCTCCCCATGCTTCCACAGCAGCTGTGGCCACTTTAACTTAACTGGTTGTTAGCTCCCTTTAGCTCGGAGATTCCCTCCCCTGTCAGCACGTTGGAATCACTGGGAGCTCCCTGACACCGAGGTTCCACCCCAGATGTCCTTACAGAATTGTTCCGGCTGCAGCCTGGGCACGATGGGGACTTGGACGCCTCCTTAGTGGGTGCTAATGTGTGGCCTGAGTTGAGAAGCGCTGAGCTAGAGACCAGCGTTCGGCTTGTCTGGGCCCTTCCCCCGCCGCCATCTTGCTCTCCCTGTTGACATTGTTGCTATCGAAATACAAAATATTGTATTTTAAACAGTCTTCCAGAACAATTTAAAATACAATGTTAAATACAATAATAAAATAAATGAGTCCTCTGAGGAAGGAAAAAGTTTGTTGGGACTATTAGGTTCTGTGCTGACTTTTTCTCATTGACTTCCTTGAAACTGGCAGAGGGCAGAGTCCACCCAGCATAGTTGTGGCAGAAGCAGCTGAAGCCACTCTGGGAACAAGGACAGGGACGGACAGCAAAGCCCTGCTCAGAGGCCCATCTCAAAGCCGCTCCAGTTCAGCTTGGTCCCCTGGGAGCTCTTACCAGGGCTGCAGTGGGATGAAGTGGGTGCTGAGTGAGAAAAGTGCTTAGCAAGTGCCTCGTTCCCAGTGTGGTGGATGGACACATACAGAGCGACCCACCCCTCTGTCCTCAGATCCCTCCTACTGTTTCCAGGGGCCCCTCCGCTGTCTTGTGTGGGCTTTGCTTCTGGAGGCCCCATACCTCTCACTCTCTGTGGGAGACAACTCCAGGAGCTGCTTTGCTCACGGTTCAAGAACCAGAGTGCCTGGAAGTGTGTCCTGTTTGGGTGACTAGTCAATGACTGCAGGCGAGAAGGCAGAAAGCTCCACTCCCTTGTACAGAGCTGGGACATCCTCTCAGCTCCAAGGCCCCCTCGAAAGCTGAGGCGAGCCTCGCCCTAAAATCCCACTGGTTTGGCCTCCGTGCCTGCCCTGCCCTGCCTCTGCAGTCCCTCACTGGTTCCTCCTGGGAGCCAGTCTTGACTGGGGGCCTGTTGCCAGGGAGCCTGACTTAAGTCACAAATACAATATGATGCACTGGTGTAATTTCTTCCTCTTGGCAACTTGATGATTACAGAAATATATACTTAACTGAGCATCTTCTTAGACACTGTTCAGTGCTTTTCATTTAAAACCTGCATCCTCTCATTTAATCCCCAATCCAATGCTTTGTAAATAAAGAAGCAGCAGTTTAGAAAGATAAAGTAATGTTCTCAAGATCGTGTGGTGGCTTAGTGGTAATTAAAGAACAGGCCTAACTGAATCTAAAACTCTGCTTTAGTGTGCTTGTCAAACTAAAGATTTGGAGGAATGTATTTTTCACTACCATTTTGTTAAATTTTCCTACCTTTCCTCTTTTTCTTTCCTTCTTACCTCCCTTTCAATTATGTTAGTCCAAAGGTAGGTCTTAAGGGGAGACTCGTGTTTTTCTCACAGGCAGATGGGAAAGAAAAACTCTGCTCACAACTTGGCAAGGACAAGGGTAGTGATTGATCTTAGGTTGCTGCTCCAAATGGCAGCCGTTTAAAAACCTGTCCCGCCTCTATCCTGCGTGGAGAAAACACCACTCACC
This sequence comes from Trachops cirrhosus, assembly GCA_028533065.1. Lineage (NCBI taxonomy): Eukaryota > Metazoa > Chordata > Mammalia > Chiroptera > Phyllostomidae > Trachops > Trachops cirrhosus. Next base: position 87,071,514 of record CM052545.1, on the reverse strand, counting down.
ACACTTGCAGTTTGTGGCTCGGTGTGAGAAATGAGCTGTCAAAACAGGGTCTTGCTCTGGCCGGTGTGGCTCAGTTGGTTGGGCATCATCCTGCAATCTGGGAGGTTTCCAGTTTGATTCCCAGTTAGGTTGAGGGTTCAATTCCCGGTCAGGGTAAATGCCTGGGTTGCATGTTTGCTCCCTGGTCAGGTCACATACAGAAGGTAGCCAATTGATATTCTCTCTCACATCAGAATTTCTCTCCCTCTCCTTCTCCGTCCCTTCCCCTCTCTCTAAAATTAAAAATAAAAATAAAATTAAAAAACAAAATGGTGCTTGGTGAGGTGGGGGAGGAGTCAAGCATTTCTGTGGAAAGCCAGAAGGAAGGTCATCTGAAGCTTATTTTGAGGGACTGCTGGTCATTTTACCTATCTCCACATGGAGATGACAGATGCAGAACACAAAGGTGGGCAAGGCTTGGGTCCTGCCCTGGAGGAACCGGCAATCGACGGGTGAGACAGACCCATTAGGCCAACCAGAGCCCCTAAAAGAATTTGGGATACGAGATCAAGGACAATCAGGTCAGCCATGGAGGTTCATAGCAGGCTTAAGCAGAAAAGCAGGATCGCTACAATTTCTTCAGGCAGATCATTGTCTGGGGAGTGGGGGAGTTGAAGGTATTTCAGGCAGAGGGAAAAGAATCCAGAAAGGCACAGAGGTCTTAGTCTGTAGAACAGCTTCTAGGAATGGTCCAGAGTAGCTGGAAATGCTGGAATGGGTAGTGGTGAGAGATACCCTCACACTTCATTCAAACTTTATTGCATGCCTACTATGTACCATGTGGGGTGCTAATCACTATAAAAGATTTTAAAAAATGAATGAGATGCAGCCTTTTGCTCTTGCTATTAGTTGTTTATAGGTAAAAGAGACTGTCAAACAAAAGATAATTGCAGCAAACCGAAATGTATTAAAAGTGAGCTCAAGGAAATGATCTGATGGAGCTAGAAAGACTTCCTGGAGGAGGGAACACTTGAGATAACTCTTACAGTTGAAAAAATGATGAGGTTGGGAGGGTGGGCTGTGGACCAATTACTGAGTGCTTATGTCAAACTAGGGAGTTCGGACTTAATTTGGTAGTAAAGATTGGAATCAATGCGTATCTGGGTACAGTGGGGAGACACAATTTGGCCTTTGCTTCTGAAAGGTCACATAAATGACTACACATGGGATGGTCCTCAGCTCAACTGACCCTTCTACTGGTTGATTGTTGAGGCTGTGCCCTATGTTTTGATATAGCAGTCCTGTTTTTCTAGGTAATTTATAGATTTATTTTTTGTCTCTATAAAGAGATGGCTTTATGATCCTAACAGAACAGAGAGCTGGGTCAGGGTTGGGAATAGAGTAGGGGAAGGCTCTCAAGTCACCTGCTGTGCTGCATGCTCTCCTTTGGTGTTCTGTAGCCAAAGAGGTAATGGATGGAGACTCTGATGGCTGATTTGGTAACTATGGTAATGTGCAGGTTTCTGTCAATTAGGAGAGGCCTGAATGGATTAGAAGCACCTTTTAAAATGCTTGCTTGTGAAGTGGTAGGTTATGAAACACATCTTGACTGTCTGCCTCTGACAAGCTTATTTCTAAGTGTGCAGAGAAAGGGCTTTAGAAGGCTGAGTTTCAAAGGCACACCGGCCTTTGCAAATAGAAAGAGGAGACAGGCTCACCCAAGCCTGTCTGGCCTATTTCCAACTAATGCTGGGCAGCTGCCCCTAAGCCCTCCGCAAGTAACCCACAAACCAAGGGCTTTGCTTTGAAACTAAGACTCTGTCCCAAATACCCATCTATTTAAAACAACAACAAAAAGTGCTGTCCTTTTGTTTCACATCCTGCTACCAGTCCCACCTTTGAAGTCTCTTTTGAGCTTCCATAATAGTCCATCTCATCCCTTTTCTTTCACTATCACCAGCTATATTTGGCTTCTACCAGAACTTCCCAGATAATGAAATTAGACGGACTTGGATATCATTCTAATCTCTGTTTGCTTCTTACTGTGTGACCTTAGACAAATCACTTAGCCTCTCTGAGCCTCAGTTGTCTGATCTATAAGACAGAGATGACAATGCCTGTTGTAAAAGGTTGTTCTTAGACTTTGGCAAAATCTCTCATCCATGCCACAGAATGAAGGTTCAAGTTCATGGTGTTTTCTTTAACTTTCCATCTTCATCCCATTCTCTTGAAGTTGTCAGCTTTGTGGAGCCAGACTCAGTCTATCACGTGCAATTCCAGTTCAAAGTCTGGACAGCCATAAGCAAAATGAGCAAGAGAACTGAGGCTGGATCCAAAGATTCCGTTCAACCAGTTTTTGTGGTCTGAGGCAACATCCCAGGTTAGCTAGTACTCTTGCTTAGCCTCTAACTTCACACAGACCCTACAAAGGGAACCCATGATTAATGCAACCCATGCAAGTATTTCTCTACTCAGAGCAGGCCGAACACCTGACTTACTGGTGGGAAGAATCAGGATTTTGCAGAAAGGATGGAACATGGGCACATGGAGACAGAAAGAGTGCTCTCAGAATTCCCCATGAAGGCTGCCTCTGTCCAGATCTTGAGATTTTGAGGCAGTCTCAGAGTCTCTTTACATCCTCAAACTCTTCATCCCATCCTGAGCCCACTCCTCCATCGGAATGGAACACTCTTAGCTCCCCTCTGTCAAGTCAGTCCTCTCATCCCTCTGGGCCTCACGCTAGCTGCATCCTTCCTGCGAAGCTTTCTCTGACCTTCTGGCTAAAGTTGATGCCTCCATGTCAAAGTCAGGAAAGCACCTATGATTTGTAGAGTTACTATCTGAGAATTAACTTCAATTTTTAAAATAACATTTTTTTTACATTCTGTTTTTAAATTATAAAGCAAAGGTACCACAATGCCATTAAATATTTTAAGAGTAGAAAAACAAACATAAATCTATGTTTTAACACAAATGCATTTGACATTGTGATATGTTAATATTAACTTCCGGTGGTTTAATTTCTTGAGTATTTTTAACTTATGTATAAGAAATAATCATGCAAGATTTTATATACAAGGTGAAGCAAAAGTAGGTTTACAGTGAGTATGTGAAACAGACTTTATTATTACATTAGTATTGATTAATTGTGTGATTTTCATATGAACATCTGTAAACCCACCTCTACTCCCCCCCATACTGCAGTCTAGTTTTTATATTAAAATGTTAGCATTTTCATACACTGCAACATGATGTTCACAACTATCACTTTTCATGGCTAGATTATATTATTAGTAAATTTTTGCTCTTCAGCTCTCTTTTATAGATAAACATTTATTTTTTCATTTTTTACTTTTAAAGATTGTATTTATTTTTAGATAGAGGGGAAGGGAAGGAGAATAAGAGGGAGAGAAACATCAATGTGTGGTTGCCTCTCATATGCCCCATACAGGGGACCTGGCCCACAACCCAGGCACGTGCCCTGACTGGGGGAATCGAACTGACAACCCTTTTGTTCACAGGCCCGCACTTAATCCACTGAGCTACACCAGCCAGGGTAGATGAACATTGAAGTTGCTTCTGATTTTTCATTATTATTAATAATCCTGCTCTCTGCATGTTTGCTTGCACAATTGTATGAGCAATTGTGTAAGCAAACAGAAACTAATGTTGCAATGGATTAAAAAATAAAAGTCTTTTTCTCATTCGTGTCACAGCCTTGTGTCAACATGTCTGCTCCACACAGTTTACTTAGGGACCCAGGCTTCTTCCATCTGGTGGCTCTGCCATCTTCTAGGACCTCAGAGGCCTCCAGAGGATCCTCAGCATCCAGCAGGCAGACGAAGGAAGCAACAATGCACGAGGGATTTCAAAGGTTTCGGAGGTCTGCCTGAAAATGGTATATAAAATTTATGCACACAAGTCATTGGCCAAAACTCAGTCACATGACTTCACCCAGCAAGGGATGCTGGGAGAGGCAGTCCTGTAATGTACCCAAGAAGGAGAGGAAGTGGGTTTGAAGAGCATCTAGCCAATCTTGCCACAATTGCTTTCTTTCTTTTATAGTGTTTATTAGGCTAGTAAAGTAATTTTAGTTTAAAATTAATAATGCTTTTATAGTTACTATATATTAAAGCACATTCCTTCACCCATTCATCTACTTTAAAGATATTTGAGTGCTTCCTATGCTACAGGTATCTTGCTAGGTGGACGCCAGGATATGATACTGAACAAGACATATAGCATGAATTCTGGCAAGACAGACAGGCAACTAGTCGAGCTGTCTATTATATACTTTCTTATTTTGCTCTTGAATATTTTAATGTGTATAAATCTCTATCAAGTTTCATATACCATGAGAGCTATATATTTCCTTTACAGTCTCAAGAGTAACTAGCTCAATGCTGGCCACACAGAATCCAAAATGTTACAGATTAAATGAATGATCAGTTGTTAAATATACTTTATGAACAGAGCTCTGGGAGGCAAAATGACTGGCTAATGACCTACAGGGAAATCCTAAAGCGCAATAACTAAAGAAAGGTGTCCAACTGAATTGGACAAGACATCAAATAATGCTTCTCCGAGGGAAGGAAAGATGCTTTCTGAGCGTGGGGAGGATGCTCCCATCTCTGCTGTGTCTGAAATAAGCAAGCACAGACCTTGTATTGACTCACAGCAGGAGGGACTCACAGCAAATGCAGAGCTTCCTGCCGTGATGCTTTGCAGTAAAGGCCAGGGAGATTGTAAACATTCCATCCAAGACAATGCTGAGAGTGAGGCGAGTTCCCCGTTAGTCTGCAGCAACTTGGAAATGGTCACCTCACAGGAAGGGGTAAATCTTTTGTTTTACTCCCATTTCTAATGCATGACTCTCATTTTTCGGCACAGTACTACTTGCTCTATGCTACTTTGCCTCTTTCTTTCTCAATAAAGTGTTAAAAGAGAGTCCATTCCCTCTGGGAATTATGGTTTCCCCCCCGATTTCTCATATTTCTCAACACCTGTTGGGCAGCTGCTGCATTCTCCCCGAGCAGTGGCTGGGTTTGCAAGGACTCAATTCTAACAATATGGAAAGTTAGTGATACTTAAGGGATTTGCAATATGAACTTAACTATGGTAGATTGCTGGAACCGCACTCTCAAGTTTCCCATGTACTTGTATGGAAGAAGTACATTCCACTAAGAAGCAATAAAAATAACAGAGCTACTGAGTTCACCAGCTATGTAGCTATGAATCCTTTCCTACATCTATATACAACCACCCAGTTGCAGCACGTAGATAGCTCTATATGTACAAATGTGCATGTATATCTAGCTGTATATCTATACCCGCTAGCTATAATCATGGTTTCCTAACTGCATGACAGTAGCAGCTAACACAGAGCACTGGTGAGTTATCAGACATTGTTCTAAGCATTTTACATACACTGGTAGATTCAAACCTCAGACAACCATGAGGGTAGCTACTATTATGATCCCTATTTTATAGATGAGGAAAATAAGCCTCAGAGAGGTTAAGCAGACTGCCCAGGTCACACAACTAGTAAGTTGGCAGAACCAGGATGTCAGCTGGACAGTCCGCACCTGTAGTCTATGATTTTAACTGTCATGCAAGGCTTACATTTAATACTTTATATTTGACTTACTGAACTACATCTCATTGTGCAAAATGAGAATTATTATTCTATTTTTAATTTGTAAGAAGCCATTGAGATAAGTAGGATAAATGTCACAGTTATTGTTAATATTATTATTTCTCCCTTAATAAAAGTGAGGTACAGGAATGAAGTGACTTTTTAAAGCTCATGTAGTTGGTAAGTGAGGGAGTAAGAACATTCTGCATCTTGGTTATATATATATTTATTTTTATGGCATATAATATATAGTAACATATTACTATGTATTACTCTACATAACATACTGTATTATTATATAGTATATATTATATATTGCAGTGTGTAGGGTCTGATATGTACAGTACTGGGGTACATTATAATAATAAATATTTAAGTATGTATACAATGTTTAGCTAAATAATAATAATAATAATAATAATAATAAATGACTTGGAAATAACATTTAAAGACAAATGCACTAACTTGAAATACAACAATACTATCCAGATCTTATTACTATACATTTCCTTCAGAACATTTTTCAAATTAAAATGCCCTACCTTAGAAGAAGTGGAAAGGACATTTTATGGTCTAAAAGAATTAAGTTCCATATTTCTTGTGAAAACAAAATTACTTAGTGACAAAAAGGTTACAGGTTTCTTATAATAGTCCAATAAGCCAGGTTATTAAAATTTCAGAGCCACTCAACATTCCATGGATACTTTATATATCTGTGGAGGTTTGAGGGAAATGAGATGAAAGATCTATTGAGTCTGGGTTCAGCTCTTAATTCTGCTAGAGATTGGTCTCTGGTAACCGGGAACTAGTTCTTTAATGTTTCTGGGCTTCACATTCCTCATTTTTAAAATGAGCCTAGGGATATTGTTATCAAATATCCAAGGAGCCTGGAGTTCTGGCCAATGGCTGCCCACCATTTCTGAAAGCCATAAAGGTGGCAAGAAAGTGTGGCTATTGCTGACCGTGACATTAAACCTGTGAGGGTCAGGCATTCATTGATAGTCCAGTGGAATCAGGCCAAAGGAAAGTGTTTTGTTTGGTGATCTCTTTATGAATTTCTGGATTCATTTATTCCTCCATGAAGTAATTACTGAGCACCAGCTACGTGCCATTGACTGTTGTAGAGAAGGCATTGTTCTTGTGGAATTTACACTAAGGTTCCTTAAGCAAATGGACAAACACTATATAATACGTGAAGGGCTGATAAGTGCTATGGAGCCAAATAAAGCAGGCTAAGGATGGAGAAGAAAATGGAGAGGGGGTTTTATTTCTTATTCAACAGCAAACTTGATTTACTTGATATGAGGTTATTGATAGTGGTTGTTCATTTAATTTGTTGTGAATGGTTATGTTTTACTGTAGAAGTATCAGTGCATTTGAATATCGGGCACTGCCCCAAATCTTACTGGGGAGAGATGTTCTGTAATATACACCATATGCATATACATTTGTAAAATCTAAAAATGTACTCCAAAGCACATCTGTACCAAGAGAGTTCAGATCATGGAGATCTACCAGCCAGACTCAGGAAAGGTGCCAGAACTGGAAATATGCATGTGAAAGTCATCATCCTATAGATGGCATTTTGATAAAGCCAAGAAGAGGGATGAGGACCGAGCCAGGTCTCACTCACTGCTTAGAGTGAGGAGGTGGGAAAACAATGGAGACAGATTATCCAGAAAACAAACAATGGCAGCGTTTGAAGAGCAGTGCAGGAAGGCATGGTCAGCTGAGTGGAGTGCAGCTAATAGGTTAGCAAAGATGAGGGCTGAGCATGTGAAAGACAAGCAGCCGTGGTGAGGTCAAGCCTCCTTTCTCTTTTTATCGTTACTGCCAAGATTCATGATATCAACAGTGATCCTCCATACATGTTCCATCCCGGATCTACGATGATTGTCTGATGGCTGCTTTTTCCAGGCACCACTTAAATTATTTACATTTCCTGGATGCAAGGTCTAGGTCATAGAAGCAGAAGAATGTAGTCAAAAAACACAGACTTGAAAGCCAGATGGACCTGGGTTCAAAGCCCACACCTAATTGGGTTGCCCACACCTTCCTAGGTTAACCTCAGACAAGTGACTAACATTACTATCTCAGTTTTCTCACCTGCAAAACGAGGCTACTAACAACACTTTCAAATGTATGCTGAAGGACACTGGGTCCTTGGTGACAAATTGCTCTGGCCCTTGACCACATATTTAAATATTGCTTATTATGAGAAAAAACTAAACCTTATTTCTGCAAGCCACAGAAAGTCTGCGTGCATGTGTGTCTGTGTTTGGTTTTATACTTGCAGCCAGAAAGGTGTTTGACTGCTGCACCATGGGAAGGAATGGTTAAAATGCAAGGGAGACAAAGATCATAGGCATAAGGGACATTCAGAAACTTTGAATTTACCAGATCGGAGGGCTAGTCTAGAAGGAAAATGACTGTTCAGGGCTAGTCTAGAAGGAAAATGACTGTTCAGGTATACAGATGCAATCAAAGACAATAAAATAAGTAAAGAATTTTTAAAAATTGCCATGTTTGGGGAAGCAGGTACTTAAGTTCTGAAGTCTAAGAATTGACTGCTGAAATCCTCAGATACTCAGTATGGACTACCTCCGTCCAGGTACACAGCTTCCTGGTCCTAAAGAGGATACAGGAACAGAACTCAGAAAGCACACAGAAATTGATGCATCTATGCATCTCAATTTTCTTACTAGCAGTTTTGGCAAGAGAATGTATGGATGTAGATGATTCAAACTGAACTCCTTGAAATCACATGAAATGTAGCTTTCCTCTGGTCATATCATAAAACATCCCAAAGTAGATGTGAGATACTTAAGGGTAGGGAGCAGAAGAAGGGAAAGGATTTGTGCGTAATGGGCTTGAAGACTGTGGGATGTGGATTTGGAGATGACTGCCAGGCAAATGTATACAAAGCTAGGAAGTGCTTAAGCTGCTTTGAAGGGGGTTTTGAAAAATAATTGATTTTGGACAGGCATTTGGGGAAGGAAATTATACTTGTCCTGGGTCTATTTACAAATAAACACATATCCAGAGGTTTCCAAAAGCTTGGCATCCTTAAGCTATATTACTGTGATTTTTTTCCAGTTTCATTCTATTCTTTAGACATTACAGAAGCCTCCCGTTCCCCCTGAGTGCTGAAACTCAGTTGTGACACGGTCCTAATGAACTAGGAGTTGTGGCTTTCATCTTCAGACCCCTCACTGGATTCTGCTGGAGCAGAGATGTGATCGCCAGCAGTGGTGTGCAGGATGATTCGGTCACCATCTGTAGGTCTCAGTTGCCACCCTTGAAAACAAGGCAGTGGGACCTGGTGCCACCAAAGTGCCTCCCAGGTCTGATATGTGATGGCCCTGTAATTCTGCAATGTAGATTCTGCTACCTGTCAGCCCTGAGGTGGGACGCATAAGTGACTGCCTGACTTGACCCACCTCATTTCTCAGGAATGCAAAGTTAATCATCCTCTAAGAGTAGATAGCCTGCATCACTTTCTTAGAGAATGACTCATTGACATTGATAAAGTAAGCCTGTATTTGAACTTGTCTTTTGAATATAATTTTGAATCACAAATAAAGGTCTTTTCATGGGGAGCCTGAGATAAGAATAGCTTTACTAAGAGAAGCAGAATGAAAGAGCATTTGAAATTGCCCTAAAAGCCCAGTCTCTGGATCTTGAATCAATCCAATGACCTTGAATTAGCTGTCCCATTTTACAAAATCTTCACAAGAAATCCTCGCCTTCACAATTACAGAATTCCAATCAAGTCTCTGCTGCATGCCATGATCTATGCTAGGCCAGTTCACATTTTCATTATTTGCTAGGCCATAAACGACTCCATAGAATGCCTGTTTTTATGCATTCTTGAGTTTCCAGAGCCCAGTACAAAGCCTAGCACATAGAAGACATGACGAATATTTAGTGTATCTGTGGCAATATTTACTTTCTGTAAACCTTGAAATAACAATATGAGGGAGCTAACTAATACGATTATTTCCACTGTGTGTATGAGTAAACCGGGGCTCAGAGAGGTTAGAACGCTGGACCGGGGCCACAGACCTGTCGTTGGCAGAGCTGTGGTCTGCATCCTCCTCACTAGAATGTGCTTTTTACCATCTCTCTCCTCCTCGTGTCCTTCAGCACTCCGATCTCCTAACAGTACGATTTCCGCTAGAATGTGGAAATGACCAGCCTCCTTTAGGGAAGGTCTTTGTTTAAAAACATTTTGCAATAAGATAGCTTTTGTTTTTGAGACTAGTCTTGAGTAAGGGACATGCCCCATTGTCATCCCACAGAGACAAGTTAAAAAAAAAACCCTGACAAACAGTACAGAAAGAAGTAGGATTCTGAGAAGCGGATCGGAAACACTCAGGGTCAGAGTCACTGGGAGAACAAGAAATACCAGGGGGGAGCCAAAAAACCAGAGTTATCTTCTGGAGGGCAGGCCCCTCGTGGTACAGACTTCCCTGCTAGGTGAGTGTTCAGGGAACCCATCTGTATCAGTGTACCCTCTGGTGGTGTTGTCAGAGCCTGCATTAGGCTTCCATGAAATTTTTTTTAAGGCTCTTTCAATGCATTTGCCCATTTCATGATGGGTGATTTACGTGTGCACCTGTCCACACTGTGCTGAGTGTTCAGTAGCGTTTGACCAGAAACAACATGACCCCCATGCCCCACCCTCCCTATTCACTCCATCTTATCCTGAGTGACTTTTTTGTTTGTTTGTTTGTTTCCCTGGATCAAAAAAGTCCTCAAAGGGAAATATTTTGCTGATGTGGAAGAGGTGAAACAAAAAAATGGCAGAACCACTGAAAGGCATCAAAATTGATGAGTTCAAAACCTGTGTTGAGCAGTGGAAAAAAGTTCTCAACAGGAGTATTGCACCAAATAGAGAGTACTTTGAAGGTGACTAAAGTTTAAACGTGTAAGAAGAAATACACAAGTTTTTATGAATGAATTCTAGGTTTTGGGCATCCCCCCTCATAAAAGCTAGTGCAATAGAGAGGAAGAGCCATTCCCCAGAGCCCAGTGCCACCTGGGCTGAGATCACTTTTTTCCCATTCATTTGGAACTCAATGGGTGCGTGAGTGACTAGCAAGGATTATTTAGAATGTGATTTCTGCTTCTCTGTCATTCGTAATTGTGATGTTGTTGGGTTACAAACCAATAGCAGAGCTACACTGTTAACTAGTGAATACTCAGTTACATCAAGCAGTTTTTTACCAACACTGTAGTATCAGTTTGATTTTATATTTAAAATTACTCAAATTTCTCTGGAATCCAATTTTCTAGGACTTGGTTGGAGTTGGCTGGTCCAGATTCATCACCCTTTCTTTCTTTCTTTCTTTCTTCAAGTTTCTCATGTATTTGGGAAGTTCTTCTCTTCCTTTGGCAAATATTCATGCTAACAACTGCCAGATACATCTAGGATTTCAAAGAAATGATTCTTTTCCCATGAATGCTGGGAATCTAGGAATTGTTTTAAGTACTGTTAATCAGTGTTTCCATAAACTAAAGAATTTGGGTTCACTAAGACATTATGTCTATCATTAAGTGATATCTGTCATATTAAGGGGTTGGAATAGTCATCATTCCTTTATTTTTCTGATATATGAAAAGAATAAGTAAATATATTTAAAATATTAGCCGGAAAAATCAAATAAAAATAGCCTTTAAGATACAGATTACTAATATATATATTCATAAAAATATAGATGTCATTGCCCTGACTTAGTATGAGTCAGATTCTTCCAAATATTAAATAAGTACCTAGAATTCTGAGCTTAAATCATAAATATGTTTCATTTTCAGAACCTTTGGGAAACTAACCTCTTAGTTTCCTCATCTGTAAAATAACACCTACCTCACATTGTTAAAATTGCGTGCATTGAACAAGATACAAGTAAAATGATAAACATGGTAGCCAACACATTATGTTAAAAATGTAAGCATTTTTTGTTATTAATAAATTCACAAGACACTCACTCACCTCTTTCATTCAAAAGTGTTTTCAATAGTCTAGACAATGCTCTACTACACAAAAAGACAATAAAAATCCTAAATATTATAAAAAAGAGATCTCCAATTTTGTACTAACATAAATCTAAAAGTTTAAGATAGAGTCTATTTAAAATTTATCAAAATGTAAAATACTTTAGTAAGCATCTGGATTCCATATTATATATATGTATACACAGATATACTTGTAAGTATAACACATATGCAATACTATGTCTATATAATGTCCATATAATCATACATTAAATTATCATGTATGTTTATCTAGAATTGATACATATATAATATCCAGCTGCATATTAAATTATCATATATTTATATACATTTATGTACTTCGATTGCTTAATTATACCTAGCAATAATCAGTTAAAAATGGAATAGAATATAAATCATTCACCATGGCAAAATGTGTGAGGCTCTGTACATTTTTGCTCCAAGACTTTGATATGACATGATTAAAGGATGTAGTGTTTTTAATGGCAAAAGATAAAACAACTATTTACTTGGAGCTTTTTTACACAAAATATGAGACAGCACAGCTTGTCCCCTGATGAAGCCACAGGCTCCACCCCTTTTCCGATGTCCCGCCTGAAGATGTCCCGGGGCTGATGCTACCCCTTGCGCTGACGGAGGATCCTGCCAGGCCTGAAAAAGCTTGCTTTTGCTCGGAGAGTTTTACATGTTTCCTCCCCAGCCCTGGTCTGTTCTGCTCACACTCCTGCCCACTCATGAGACACCAGTAACAAGTGCAGAATGAGCTCAGAGCCTTCCCCAAGGTCCCCTGTGAGAGGAAGTGGCGAGCATGTCAGAATCTCGGGCCTGCCCGAGGTACACCACCACCCACCTAAGGTTTGGATTTCTCCCAGTCTCAGCCCGAGTGGCTCAACCCCTAAAAAAATATTTGTAAAGTCTTTTTGTAGTATAGGCAGAAAACAAAAGAAATAGCTATCACTGATGCTAGACAACTGCTGAGTTAGCCAAGAAGCTTAGGAAGATGGTCCTGTATCAGTGCAACAAATTAAGCTCCTACATATTTTTTAAACCAGTTGAATCATTTACTTTTCCATCTTTTTTGGTAAGAATTCACATACCAGTAAATTAACTCACCTTACTGAACATGATATTTCTCTCAAATAATTTTACTTTTTCCTTTTGGGCATCATCATGGACATATGGCTCTTGACAGACAGATGTGGTTCCAAATAGCAATAGTCACTTTTAATGCCTGAAAAGACTGGTAACTGGTAACCCTCCTTACACGCTGACCTATTAGTCCATCCTTTGAACTCTACTCTTGGGTACATTACATGGTATTCTTTTTAACAGAGAGACCACACATTAGTGTGATCTTGTGTTTTGCTTCCTTCAAATAAGAAATTATCTACTTTCTAAAGATTTCTGGTTTGCTTGTTTGTTTGTTTCATATAGCACTTGACCAAAAACATTGAGTTTTTTTATATGATCATTTAAGGTAAAAAAGTGATACATGCACTATAAGCAGAAAAACTACATTTATATCAGAAGTTATGGCTTCATTAATATTTATTATCTTTTATGCATTTGACTACTTCTTGAGTTTCCTTTTACCTTATTCTATATGAGAGTTTATTACTCCCACATTCATCCCTTTTCTGCTAACACATTAATAATTGTCATCACCAACACTGTATTTACATTTTTGTGATGAATACTGATGCTGAGAACAACTATGTAGGCTTATTCATCCCTGGGGTATCTTTTTATGTAGGTTTAGGTTATCTAGTCATTTTTCCACATCTCTATAATGTCTTAAATATGTGATCCAAAATATAATTTATCATTTTTTCTACTGCATTGAAGTCAGTGGTCTGCTGTGGCCTACCTCATCCTCCTTGAAAGTGGAGGTCCCTCATATATATTTTTAAGTGATTCACTTCACATTAATATCTTGCTTAAAAGTTTCCAGCACAATCACCATGAAATCCAAACTAAAGTGACCAGCAGCAGACTTTTCTGAACCCATCAGTGACTGACCTGTCCCTCGGCCACTCCTCTTCTGCTGCAGTGACCCTCTCTCTGCTTCCTGAGCATGAGTAATTCATTTCTGCCTAAAGGCCTGACCACTGGCAGTCATCTCTCTGGGTCCCATTTCCCTCTTGTCGTTAGAAGTCCAATTCTTCTCACTGTTAGGTCTCTTCAAACTTCAGTTCTTCCAGAGGCATTTCCTGAGATTCCTAGTGAAAGTACCCACAGAGAAACTCATCTTTCTCATTCCCTGTTCTATTTCTTGCATAGAAATGGCCACTTTCTGAGATGCTGTTTATCTGCTGAAGGGCTTGTTATCTCTGTCTCTCCAGTGAAATGAAAGCTCCATGAAAATTGAGACTTTTACTATTCTTTGCTGTTTTTACAGTGCCTGGCATGTGTTAAACACCCAATAGATATTTGTTAAGGGTCTAATAAAAAAAAATCAAAACATAGAAATGAATGAGAGAAGACAAATAAAGGAAAACTTTATGAGAATCTTGCAGTAGAGAAGGGTTTTCTAAAGGTACCTCCAAGCGGAGAAGCGTAACAGACAGATTTGTTTATACATAAAACTGTGAAACTTCTGTCTAGTAAAACTCTTCGACAGAAAAGCTACCAGAAGAAAATATTTACGGCATATACAATTGACACCAGCAAATATTCAGCCCAGATGAACACAACCACCTGTTTTAAAGCTATTTAGAGAAGAGTCATCTTCCATATTTGGTTTTGCCCAGACATTCTCTAGAACAAGTATAGCAGTAATCTCCAGAGGGCATGATGCAATACTGAAGGCAGACAGCACATAGGGAAGAGGGCGAAAGTTATGAATAGGCAATTCACACAGGCAAATTGGCAGTGAAGACATGTCCATGACAGGTATGAAGACATGTCAGCCTTATTAATGATTTTATAATACATATGTACATAATAAAATACAATTTACTATGCGTAGAATTGTTAAGTTTTATAAGAAATAGTAACATGCTATGCTTTCACCTGTGTGGGGAAAAAATAGGTTCTCTAAAATACCGGGTCTAGCATGAATAATGCTCCTTTTTATTACAAAATCTTTTACTACAAAATCATAAGTATGTAGTTCTGTAACATAACAATATCACACTCAAGCACACCATATGACATTTTAGGTGAAATGTTTATGTTAAAACTATAAATTATTACACCCATATTATTACCCTACCAAGCACACTTAAGCAGGCATTACTTCCACTGGATCCTATATATACACACACATATATACATATATACATATATACACACATGCACATATACACATACACACACATATACACATATATATTTGCATACATATATTTATACAAATATACATAAATATGTGTTTATTTAAGCATAAAATATTTTAAAAGAATATATGTTCATTGATAACAGCAATTACATTTCAAAATGGAATTGGATGGGATTTAAATATGTGTTGATACATTTCTGATTACTAAAATAAAAAGAAAATCATAACATTCGAGCAGAAATCTCGACGGTGTCTAGCTAAATGGCGTTAGGTGCCAGGGATTTGTCCTGTGCGGTGAATGAACGGAAACAGATGAGAGACACCCAGCCCCCAGAACTTTTCAGGGCAGTGGCAGGAAAGTTACTCAGGGCTGCAAAGCCTTCTCTGAGCTCATTTCATCAAGATGGAAAAATCTACTAGGAAAATTAATGTCCATGATCATTGAGAGCAGCCTACAGTATATTCTCCTGAAATGGCATTTTCTCTCATACGAATGATGAAAAGGGTAGGAAAGCAACCTAAGAGGTCATCTCATTCACTGCCCTTGCCAATGTGCCAATCTTTTCCATCATTTTTACTTTTAAAGTGTCTCACAGCTGCGTAACAAGTGGAAAATATGCCTTTACTACCAAGGAGGGGAGGTGCGTCTATGGTCAGATGGCTAAAGAACAGGTTGTGAAATCTGCCCTGTTTGTTTACTTTGCCACCTAGTGTGTGTGTGTGTCTGTGGAAGAGTCCAGGAGACTGAAAGAGAAAGAAACTGATGACATGAAGGATGTTTATTTTGGGAGCCTATTTAGCAGCCTTTGCTTGGGTTAAGTATTGACACGTCTAACAGAAAAACCAATCTAGATTTTAACCTCAGTCCCTTCACTCTAGTCCTATGAATCAAAAGTTCAAGAGAAAGTTCTGAACTTCTTAGAACCTGAGAACGAGGTACGTTCTGACGTGGCTTTCTGCAGGCCCCTCTCTCAGCCCTGCGGGCAGCTGGACTTACCCTGGTGGTATTAGGTTTTCCAGGGAGCTTCACAGCATTATTTACTGTTCCCCCCAGATCTCTCGTCCACCAACTGTTTCCCTCACCCGCTCGGCACATACGCTTTCTCACCTTTTCTTCCCTGGGTTTTGAGTTTCCAAAGCTAGATACTCAGGGAAATAGAAAGGACTTGCGCATGAAGAAGTAGATTTTAAAGAATATCTGAGGAGTAGAGCCATATTTCTTTATTCTCGGCCAGGTAGAGCACTCAGAATGGGGAGAAGAAAAGTGAGGGAGGGCATAGCAAATACAAAGACACTGGTCATTCCCAGAGTAAAAGGAGCTCAGAGGCGGGCTTCTTGGGCCCAAGCTAAGTTGAGCAAAAGATTTGTTGCATGTGAGAGCAGAGGGTTCCTAAGTCTTACTTCCAGAGTACATTTCTGGAGGGCACTAAGCACCCCACGAAGGTGGGGTGTGTCTAGGCTGATAGAACTTTAGATAGCCTGCTGGAGTTTCTCGATGTGTAGTGTGACTGAGATGCAATGGAAAATGCCCCTTGAAAGGGACCCAGAAGTAGTAGAGAGACAACCAGAACAGAAGGGACCCAAGGGACAGGTGGAGATAACCTTGCAAATGACCAGCAGATGGGTCATGGGCATCTCCAAGGAGACCAGCATAGGCGGCAGCCATCACGATAGCAATGCCTTGGCCCTGCGGAACCCTCCCAGGAATTCAGACCCCCTCTGTGAAAAGCAGGAGGTGGGGGACTACATTTCTGAGCTGACTAAGACTGACTTCCTACCACTTTATTTGAATTTGGACTCAAAATAGAAATTGTGTTATAAAAAAATTAAGAGTTACATATATTCTCTCAAAAGCTGCATCCCTACCCCATAACCATGCCAAAAGCATGACCTTATCTCCTTTTATTGTTACATAATGGGTTCAAGTTCAACCACATTTCTCTAAAGCACTGATTCGTGTTCCAAAAATTCTTAGTGTTCATTAAAGAGACTGATTTCTTTAAAAATCTTTATTATTTCTTTGAACTTCCCATTGAACACTCCACAGAGGTCTTTGCGGATGACTGGTTCAGAAGGAACAGAGAGAGAACTGGAACTGAGGAACCATGCTGGAATTGCCTCTGAGCTAGTACACTGGAAAAAAGGAAAAAAATATGGGGAAAGAAAATGCAAAGGTAAATAAATTTTTCCACACACATCTTTTTCAAACTGCAGGAAAGTGTTTAGGAGTGTTAGCAAAACCAAGAGTGGGTATGCTTGGATGATAGCTATCTCATGATTAGTTTAGAATCAACCAAGCATTTACTGGGGCCTGTTGAGTCCATCTGTAGACATCAGATTAATTACAAAGAGAATACCACATTAGAGTTGGACAGAAAGCTCAGAGATCACCCAGGCAACCATGTTCTGCCTTCCAAAGCACTCCTACTGTGTGCTGAAGCTGTGCCACAGACCAGAAGTGTGCCTGAGATGGGAGACTTGTATGGCACTCCATTTATGTAACCCTCCCCCTCCTCTTTCAGTTCTTCCCACTTCAAAGACTCAATGGCTCAGGTTTGGAAGCCTTCCAATGTTCATAAAGAAGGCAGTATCCTCTTCCACCCATCTTTCTTTCTAACCCTCCTTTTCCCCTTCTCCACATGCACTGCAGCTTTAAGAAGCATAGCTTCTTTTGGCTCAACTGCTTTTTCTCTCTTTTGTATTACAGATGTCTTCTTACAACTTATTATCTAGCCCTTACTGCTCCAGACACTCAATGGTCTTCCCTTCCGTCTTATTCTACTCTTGGTTTTTGTTTAATTGCATCTCCACTGCACAAAGTTGTATTCTAAAAGCATACCTGGGATTTGTTTTAATTAAGTATGGTAAGACACACACACATGAAAATGATTATCATGAAAGAAGTTTATACTCACAGATTTTTAGAAACAGACACAGCGGGCTGTGCAAGGTCACGTGGGAAAACAGCCAAGTCAGCCAAGAGACAGAAGGGAGGGGAAAAATATAGCCAAGAGCCTTTATTGAGGTTCCATGGGAAGGAATGGGCAAGGCGGGGTAGTTAGGCTGAATCAGTTTAGTATTAGTTTGAATGATTTCAGAGGGCTATGAGTTAACTATACGGATGGTCACTAGTTGTCTGGTAGCTGGCCTTGGGGTGATGTAGGGCAGGAGGCATACTGTCTTGGTGTGGGAGAGTTTGATAAAAGGAGGTAGTCAGAAATGGGGAATCTGTTGGCTGAATTGTATAACAAAGGCATGCTCCTAAGGGAGTCATTTGTTATCTCTAGGGATTAGCTAGGCCTGGCAAGAACAGTTGCTTCAGGATCAAGACTCCAAATGCCAGAACATCAAGAAAATAGAGTCAAAACAAGTTGGGTTAATGTTCGTGGTTTCATGGCACTCTGTCATCATTGGTCTATGCAGGGCCCTTTTTTCTATATGTATTTATCTCTAAAATACAGAGCCACCGTGAGTTAACCAGAGAACCTGAAACTAGGTCATTACCCAAAACTTACCTTTACTTATGAGCTTCTATCCTAATTTTGTGGAGTCCAACAATGTTTTCTACAGTTTGTTGATGGGCCTCCACACCTCATACAGAGAAGAATATCCCTTTTTGAATGACTGCCAATGACCACCTACATTCCCTGTCCTCTCATCTATCCCATCAGCTTGAATTTCAAGCTCTTTGAATGTTTTCCAACCTGTAACTTAAACACTGGCAAACTGAAGAACATTTCACATGGCTTTGGATAAAAAATTCATGAATTCAGGAAGATAGATGCTGATTTTTTTTTTTTAAAAGATTACATTGTGCCTATATAAGCCAATACCTCTGGTAATAGCAAAATAGTCTTCAGAGCTCTTGAACAAAAAATTAACACCAAGAATTTAGGAAAGAAAAGGCCCTGGTAGAGGGCTTTCCGAGGCCTGAGGCTACAGTGACACCAGCAAGAGTCTTCTTACTGTCTAGATTTTCAGTAGCTCCACTGTTCATTTTGAATGAGGGCCACCAGACACTGTCAGGCAGCAGCCCGCAGACATGAAGGGAGGGGGCTTGTCATAGCTTCTGAAAATATTAATTATGATGTATTTTGAGTGGCAAATTTGAGGGATGTTATGTTTAGAGAAACTGGTGGGACTATTATTGAAAAATCCACGGAAAGCAGATGCCTACAAGAAGGGACCCTGGAAAAGCCAGCGGTACACGGTCACAGGCAACAGGTATTCTGGGGAGGGGGTGTGTTGGGGTGATGTCTGGGGGACTTCAGACTGACTTGCCATTCTCTCACTGCGATCCTAGCAGGCCTTCGGTATTTCTCTTTCCAAGTGTTTAGAAACATGAGGAGGAGAGATATGCTGTATGCGCTAATGGCTGGAAGAGTTCTGTCTCATTCAGCCCTTTCATTTGCTGACCTTTCTGTAATTCTGTACAAAAACATTCCTACGGGTCCTCAAGCTATTGTTACAAACAGAGAAATGTACAAGACAAGGTTGCAGGTCTTCATCAAAACATCCTTGTTTCTGCTTTATAGCCTGTGGGAACATTGAAATTTGGCTTTGTTCTGTCCTAGCCAATGCCTCATAATCAAAAGGTTTTCAGAAATCTCCTCAAGTCCCAAGTTCGAGCCACACTGTGAATCTGGTTGTATTTTGTGCAGAAAAGGTGTAAATCATTTTCTGTCAGATTTTAGACTTCCTGAATGAACTGTCCTGGGAAAAGAGTACTTGGATGTTCAGGGTTTCCACAATTTGGGGACTTTGGCCAAGTCCCAACATTTTTAGGAGACCCCATTTAAAAATATTTGCCCATCCAAATGAAATGAAAAGGTGTTTGTCCTACAAATAGCCCCTTAAATAACTTTGGAAGTCCAACCCCTGCCACTGAACAGTGGCTATTACCCTTGGACACTGGTAAGTGGGGCTTATAATTCTGGAATAATTTTCCTTTGAATTTATGACCCTTCAATTCAGTTCACACATCAGCCTTCTCGTCTCCTCTCCCATGTTAAATTGGTCCATAAAACTCCACACACCATAAAATGAGATCTGGGTGGAGATGTGGCACAGCATCCCCCAAGGTCAACATTATGAGAGACTCCCCACCCCCAGACCCACCCCAGAAGAAAATGGAAACAAAAGGCATGCTGGTCTGCATACTTGACTTCTGGCAGCCCTCACACAGCCGTATGTTCTCATTTAGCTGAGACAGCAGCAGCCTTGATAAAGGGAGACCCCCTTTTTTCTTTCCATGTCCATCATCAGAGCAGTGGTCTGCACAGAGGGTCAAGAAAACACACAGCAGCCTCACTGGGTTCTAGAGAGTTGACACCAAGGACTTCCTGTGGCCTGGCTGTAGCCACATGCGGACCAGCCCCGATGTGTCTGAAATATTTGGCTCCTGGCTCAGGCTGTGGGCTGGCTGTCTGGTTTGTTTGAACACAAGCTAGCCTGGGAGTCTTTGTGTAGAATGCTCCTTGAAGCTTTTTTCCATGACATCTGCCAATTAAATGTATGAATTACTCTGTTTACTTCTCTGTGACAGGGCAGATACTTTATTCAGAAGCAAAAGGTTTCTTGTCATTCTTGCTTTTTCTTCTATTATGGGCAAGATGTTTTTACCTTTGCAATTTCATTTTATTCTTCATGACTGCCCTGGTAAAACAGACTTAGGGTTCCCATTTCAAAGGTGGGGAAACTGAGAAACAGAGATGGGAGATGATTGATTGACAGGTCACACAAACTCATCAGGGGCAGAGTAGGAACTGGAACCTAAGTCTCCCATTTCAGGGTTTTCTTTTTTAAAATCTTCTCCATTCCAATTTTCTTAAGATGAATGCTTGAATATTTTGAGTTAGTATTTGAGCCTTTATTTATTCATTAATTTATAATATCCATTCAACATGAGCATCTATAATTGGGCATCTATTGGTCCAAAGGCTAAGCACAGGAGTCTGTCAACTTTTTCTATAAAAGCCAGATACCAAATATATTAGGCTTTGAGAGCAACTACACTCAGCTCTACTGTTATAGTACAAAAGTAGCCATAGGCAATAGAGAGATGGATGGACATGGCTGTATTCCAGCAAAAACTTATTTATGAAGATAGCAGTGGGTCGGGTTTGACACTCTGACTGTAGTTTCCTATAGACTACCATGCAGTGCACAACCATGCCTGACATCCCTAGTGAGGGACACATCATGCATGATATCCCTAGTGAGACACCACATAATTACGTGCTGACTCTGACCTACTATGAGAATGAGGCTACCTCTGCTTGGCTTATTCCTGCCCTCTCGAAATAATCCTGAGGGGCCCAGCTGAAGCATCATCACCTTCTGTGCTGAGGTGGCATCTCTGCCATGTGTCACCTCACCTCACCCACTCATGGGAAGGTTCTTACCCTTGTGTGACTTGTGTAGACAAAGTGTTAAATAGGAGAAAGTAATGAGAACCCACAAGAGTTCGGGCTTGGGCCTGGCCACCCACACGCCTGGTTACACTGTGAAACTAGAATAGTGACAACAGCCATCACGGATCGTAGTTTACATGCTGAAGGCACCCATCGGCATTATCTCCCTTGTCCTCACAACAATCCAAGTAAAAAGTATTGCAATTTCCACTTTTCAAATGAGGAAACCTAGACTCAGAGAAGTTAGCTCATGAGGTCACACGATCAGCAAGTAGCCAGCTCAGGATATGCAGGACAGTCTGCATGTTTCCAAATCCCTCTCCACCTAAGTAGACTGCTTTTAAAAGAAGAACAACCAGCATTTATTGTTGCCATGGTTGTTGCCTCGATGGAATCATGGCAGCAAGATGAGCCATGAGGACCATTGACATGAAAGATGCACTTGTGGGGACAGCAACCACACAGTACATTCCTATTACCTGCGGTCAGACTCCAGAGGCCCAAAGAGGCCTTCTTCAAGTGTGTGTCCACAGTGCCCTCTACTGCCAAGGAGGACACCACAGATACCCTATTCTTAGTCCTGTTCAAGGAGATGGAAAAGTCTTCCTACTCATTGTGGAAGACTGGAATTTGAGCCATGGGGTGCCGTGGTGTGAGATTTTCCTGGGGTTCTTTTCTTGTTATTCCTAATAATTCTACACTGATTGCCAGAAAGTTATTGGAGGGCAGGGAGGAGAGAGAAACTGCAATTCACTCGGGACACTTTGAGTCAGGTGGAAAGCTCCTCCCCTGCACTCTGGTTACCGCCCACCTGGACAAGACTGTGTACCTTTTCTTTCCTAGGGTGCCCTATGGTCGACTGAATAGTGATGGCATTTGGGCCAGGAGGAAGTCAAGAAGGCTCCCAGTGATTCCTGGGGGCATTTACAGCTCCAGGGCAGGTAAGCTCTGTTTCAGTGTTGAAAGAAACAAAGGTTTCAAGGAAGTAAGCAATGTGCTGACTGACTGGCTGCGAGGAAAAGAGATGATGTCCAGACAAAAGAATATAAAACGAGTTGCTGAAGGAGCTAGAACGGGGAGATTTTAAAAAATAGTAATTAAATAAATAAAATATCACCCTTCGTGGCACAGTGGCGCTGTGGCCTGGGGATGGAACTGGAAACTTTGTGTGGTGAGTTCTAGTGGGATGTGGGCTGGGCCAAAATATATCTGTCTCCAAGAAATACATTTTTTCAAAATGCTAAGCTTTAATTTTTTTTTTTTAAGTAAACAACCAGGAAAATGCCAGGCTTGATCCTTTCTTAAATGGGGCCCTGGATCCGTGTTATGGAAGTCCTCGTGCGGGGAAAACCCTTGTTAGCTTGACCCAAGCTGACGGCTGCACTATAGGGCCATTCAGTGCTGCTCTGGCCCGTCCACTTTGAACCTCTGCCCTTGCGGCATCCCGGGCTGCGTCCAAACCTCCTCCTCCCACCCGCCACAGGCGCATCATGTGCTTCCTTTTTTCAAAAGAGCAGCCATATTGGAAGAAATACAGGGCCCCCGAAAAACAACTTTGCTGGCCCAATAGTCAATCTCTGAGCCCACAGAGAGGCTTCGCTGCCTACCACATTTTCCTGGGCTCTTCCGGGCTCCATCCCTCTAAGCAAACATTCCCTCTACATTGGACTCCTTCTAACACTGACTATAATGTAATGGAAAGAAGCATTGAAGACCTGGGTTTTTGTGGTTTTGCTATTAACACCCTCAGTGTTTAACATCTCAGACTTTAAGTTTTCTTGTCTTTATTCAGTCTCACCCACAATATAGGGCTAACAGAGAATCAAATGGGATACCATATAAATAAATGTAGCAGTCAAACTAATACCTGTGAAGTGCCTGAGATGTGCTTCATACTGAGAAATAAGATGTGAAGACACAGATCTTGACCTTGAAGAATTTATATTCTTGTCGAAGAGATAGACAGAGAGAGAGGTGGTTTTAATGTAATGGGTGGAGGAGATTGGGTTTGTTCATTTGTTTTATTTCTTTTCTTATTGGCCATAGCAAACCAACCCATAACCTATTCCAACTCTATACATACTACCACTAATTCTCTTTGGGCCTCAGCTTTCCAATTTGCCAACTGAACAGTTGACTAGATAATTTGTTGACTAAACCAGGACACTTCTGAAAGTGAGAGGAGATGCTATTCATAATTACACCAGAGCAACTGGTATATACAGGAGCTATCCCAGGCCATCCGAGTTCATGGTCACACCACAAATGAGTAGAGGCAGGCACTCAGTGATATCTAAGGTCTATTCAAGTTCTTACAATTTATGGCCTTGCCTTTATTATGGCAAGTCATTTTCCTAGAGCCAGTTAGCACATGTTGGCTGCCCTTGTGGGCATGGCTGCTGGTCAGGAGTGGATGGAGAGTAAGCTGCAAACTGGCAACCCCTGAAAGTTTAGGCTGCCGCCTTCCTAAGTCAAGTCCTTTTTGCGTCAGACTGCACCCTATTCTTTGTGGTCACATCACCTGTTAGAACTTAGCCGCCTAGTGGGACTGGGAAGCTAAATGAAAATACACTTAAACACAAAGAGCAAGAGGATGTTCAGCTTCTGAACTGTCTCTGCCTCCATCTCAGATACTTTTTATATTAACCTCCTCTCCCAATGCAGTAAGCTCTGTGCTCACATAGATGGGTGAGTTTCCAGACAACATATATGTTTAATTATATCCACCCACATTGATCAATACGAGGAAAGGATTAATGAGCTGATTTTATACATCTCTCTCTCTCCTTCTACCTTCTTTCCTCCTGACATTTTGATTCATTTTCTACTTCCTCTCTCAACATGTTTATGGGCTTGCGATGAAACCTTAAAACTTGTTTGGTCTTTCTTTTCCTATGCCATCCAACAAAAGTGTCTCCAGCCATAGTGGTAGAGAAACTGAGGCTCAAATGAAACACAGGGGGGCCCTTGATAACCATTTTACACACAAGCTCACACAATTTGGGCTGATTTAAGATAACTGATGGAGACTCATATATTTAGGTTGTATATTGCATATCTTCCCAGAATTAGATACTGTAACACAGTATTTTTTAATTTAAAAATATGTTTATTGATTTTAGAGAAAGAGAAAGGGAGCAAGAAAGGGAGGAAGAGAGGAAAGGTGGGGAGGGAGGGAGAGAGAGAGAGATACATGGAAGAAAGAAACATCAATTTGGTTGCCTCCCATATGCACCCTGACCAGGAATCAAACCCCCAACCTTTTGGTGTATGGGACAACATGACAACTAACTGAGCCCTACACCAGGGCTAACACAATCTTAAAAGCAAGTCAATACCCTGGCTGGTGGGCGTCAACCCATGAACTGAAGGGTCACCATTTGATTCCCGGGTGGAGCATCTGCCTGGGTTGCAGGTTCCATCCTGCATACAGAAGGTGCATATGGAAGGCAACTAATCGATGTTTCTCATACCCTCTTTCTCACCCTCCCTTTCTCCCTCCCTTCCCCTCTTTCTAAAGTAAAAAATAAAATATTTTTTAAAAAGTTGATGGGACTGAGCTAATTGTGTCTCTTCCCAAACACATACATGTGATCTGCACAACTATCTTTTATCAGAGAGTGTTGTAGGCCCTTGGGATGCATGTGAGCCTGAGTTTTTGTCCCCTGCACCCTTCCTGATTTCATTACCCCTATGGGAAGCTCTGAGGATTGAGGGAACAGATTCTGGAGAAAAAACCTCATCATCCTGGCAGGCATCATAGGTTCCTGTCTTCATTACTTTCATCTGTATCCTAAAAATAATCTAATCTTGTGGCTCAGTTATGGGATAAAAATTTGTGCCAAAGAATCAGGTTGAGTGTTCAGAGAGATGATTGTGGTTTAGAAAGGCGAGGGAGAATAAACATTGATATATCTACCAAATCCTTCCTGAACTTGAAGGAACTTATAGAAGTCCCACTGAGAGAACAGTTACAACCCCAGGCACCATGGAATACAGGGTCGTTTTTTCACTTCTCATTCTGCACAGCTAACTCATGCTGTGTGCTCTCTACTAGGACCTAGAACAACCCAACTAAACCCGCGTCTCAGCTGGCTACCTGCAGGCATGAGTAGGTGGCCCTGGAAATCACAAATCCTGATTCAAATGGGGTTGCTACTATAATCCTACCCGCCCCCATTTGCATCATCTAAGAGCTGGGACGATTAATACTTGGTGATGGTGCAGGAAGCAAGATGAAAATAGAACTTAGTCGGCCTGCTGGAAGGAAGAGGATGGGACTCCTGAGCTAATTCCTGCTGCTTTCTGCTGGAGTAAGTCTTACTCTTATCCACGCTCTGTATCTATCTCATTAGCTCTCTGGGAGCCTGTCTGTCTTTATTTAGTAAGTAGGTCTAGTGATTCTTAATCCTAGGGCCTCAGATTACATATGGCATGTTTCAAAGGAAACTATGCACATTATCTCAAATTCTTTATGCTTTATATTTTAAAATGTTGTCCTGAAGATCAAAAGTAAAAGCTCTCTTCTCATGTTGAGCCCAGCTGTCCTGCAGGGTCAAGAACAACCCTGCTCAGCTGTGCCCAGCAATCTGCCACTTCCCTGTCCCCACCCTACTTTGCCCTTCAAGTATAGACATGATGTTATTGACTCACTACCAGAGGAAAAGTGATTTGAAGTTTTCAGCATAATTTTGCAAGTACTGAGTGAGCATCTATTATGTCCTGAAACCTGTTTTTAAGTTTAGGGATAGTTTTAAGTTGAAGGAAGGGTAGTTGACCTAACAAGATGATGAAAATACATTTTCCAGAATTTACCTAACATTTTATTGAGGGAAGTTTAAATAAATGACAAGTAAATACTTGGAAAATAGCTTATAAACAACATCTAACAAGGCAAATTGAAATACAAGGCACATGGAAGCCTTCACAGCTCCTAGTGGAAGGAATTGTTAATTCTGCCTGGGGTACCAGAGAGTGCTTGTCAGATATTTTAAAACTCAGATAGTTTATACTGAGCTTTGAATATTAATCTTAATATTCATTCCATTGCCACTTACTGAATGCCTGGTAAGTGAGACAGTGCAGATTTTGACAACCTTCTTGCCACCAGAGAACTCATGACTTACTTGGTGAGCCAGACAAATCAATAATTATTATACAATAAAATAAGAAAGATTTATTTTGGCTCTGGCTGGTGTGGCTCAGTGGATTGAGTGCTGGCCTGTGAACCAAAAGGTTGCTGGTTCAATTCCCAGTCAGGGCACAAGCCTGGGTTGTGGGCCAGGTCCCTGGTAGGGGGTGCACGAGAGGCAATCACACACTGATGTTTCTCTCCCTCTCTTCTCCATCCCTTCCCCTCTCTCTAAAAATAAATAAAATAAAATCTTTAAAAAAAAGAAAGAAAGATTTGTTTTGGACTGTTAATTTGAATAATACTCCCTCCCTTTTTAAAGCATTACCATGTGCTATGTACCATTCATTCGTTAATTTTCAACTCATTATCTAATTATAATTCAGAATCACCCCATACATTAGTGTCTAATATAAGTTTCCATGAGAGGAAATTTGTCTGGGGTTGCCTTGCTAATCACTGGAAGAATCAAAATTGGAACCTTTGAATCCATGTCTGTTAGATTCCAAAGCCCATGCTTTTAAATATTAAGAAAGAGCTGGGTGGAAGCAATAATGCAAAGTAAGGGAAGAAGAGCAGCAAAGACATGGGAGAGTAAAATTATAGGGTCAGTATGGCGCACTTCCTTTGTGGTTGTACTTTAGACCACCCTGGGGGATTTCCTGCAAGGCTGGACAGGTAGGGTGGGGTTTGATTTTTGAGAATCTTGGATGACAAACTAAGGAGTCTAGTTTTTATTCTGTAGACCATGGGTCCCCACAGTAGAGATATTAGATAGGATATAATGTGAGGATGGAAGCATCTCTGGATAAATAATGAGGGTTAGGATGAGCTACCTGGATCCCCTGTATATTTTTTGAAGTAATGTGGTGAATATTAGGACTTTGGGCTATGAATCTGGGATTATATTTTCTTTTCTCAATGGATATAAGTGACACACTGGAATTGATCTCTACTCTTAGTGTCTATGAATCAAGGTGTGCAAAAAACAAAGTAACTTCTTTATTTTTCTTGAATGCTACTTAATTCCTGTACAACAGAAAATGTAGTCTTAATGAGTTTTTATAGGCATTTAGCTTTAAATTCATTCAAGTTAGAATTTAGGATTTACTCCCGCTTTGCGTATATCTAAATCTGGGGTGGGGAAGGGGAGCTTTTAAAACATGAAGTGACGGGTGGGGAAGTAAGAGGTCATATCTGATCACTGGCCATTGGTACCTGTCCAGCCCCTGCAATATTCTCCAGCTGTTGTTGATAAGCTACACCATTCTCAGTCCATCTGGCTCTTTACTCCAGTCCTTTAGCCTTTTGCTCTCCCATCAGGAGAGTTTTCAAAGGCTTTCCCACCATTCTGGGGCCATAAAAGGCTTGGGGGCCCAGCTGAGGTCTTCCTAGACCTTGATAATTCTCCCAGGCCTCAAACAGGAAGCAAACACAAATCCCTTCTCTCATTGACCCTTCTCAGGACTTGGACTCAATCCAAAGGGATAAGACACTGCAGAGCCCTCCAGACCCATCTCCAAGTCTCCCTCTTCTCCTTCTACCCTCCTTACCTCCTGAGCTCCTTTATCTCGACTTCTGGAGTGGCGGAGAAGTGTTTTGCAGGAAAACTAGTTCCGTCTAATGGCATGTTCTTCCAGATCTGTTTTGTCCTGGTACAAACTGGACCAAGCCTTCTGAGCTTACAAGCCATAAATTTGCTGTATAATGTGCACCTCCCTGAATAAAAGAGGCCCACAGAGTAAAGAGGACCCGTGGAAACACAAGGGTTAGCATTTTACAGTATTGTTTCCGTGCTGGTAGGACCTTGATACGAACATTAGCACCTTGGAGAAACCCATCTGAGTTGACTTTTTGTCCAGGGAGAAGTTCAGTCTCAGGATCCAGGCATCTTTCAAGACAGAAAATTTGCAAATTCCAATTTTTTATTTTCTTTGATTCCCCTCAAAGGGTCTCATCTATGATCAAAGCATTAAAAAAAAACAAAACAGCAACTGGCATATCCTTGAAGGTATAATTAGCTACCATAGTAACTATAAATTATAATCTTTCTTTAACTTTCCAGACAACCTAAATAAGATGCCATCACTTTACCCCTACAATTAATACTCCCTGAAGAAATATCTAAGTGTCATGATCTGTTGCTAAATTTGGAACATGAAGGCAAAAGTTTGGTCATTTTTACCAGCAGTTGCAGTGGCAGCAAATTCACTGAATTCAGCAAAATACAGGTACATACAACTTGGGTTAACAATACAAATTGACTGGGAGCCTGTGAAATTACAAGTTAAGTATTGGTTGAAAAGTTCTCATTTATACTTTGACAGAAATGTGGAGAACAAAAGGGAGTATTATTACTGTCCTTCATTTAGCCAATGTGGTGACTTATAAGCCTGAAGGTTCATCTGCTGTCACTCTTCAGAGCATTTACTGCCAACTTGCCATGGACTATTGTCACAGTTAATCTCTACTCCTATCCTGATAATTATGAGGGGGCAGAGGAGCAAACTTACATCTAGATACACGGAGGTGTTTTCCAGACACTGTGGTACGCAGGCTATGATATTCTTCTCACTCAATCCTAATAATAACCTTAGAAGTAGATCCCATCATTCCCACGATAGATGCACAAACCCAACTTCTAAAAACAAAGGGATTTGTTCAGCATCAACACCATTAGTAAAAGACCCCGGAGTCCAACTCTGGTCTGTATGTGACTGAAGTAGGGACAGATACATGCAGAAAAAATGAAGCCAGACCACCTTCTTACTCCACACACAAGACTACATTCAGAATGGATTAAAGATTTAAATTTAGACTCAAAACCATAAAAATCATAGAAGAAAACAGGCAGCAAGATCTTGGACATTGCTTGTAGAAATATTTATTGGATATATCTCCCCAGGCAAGAGGAACAAAAGAAAACAAAATGAATGGGACTACATCAAATTAAAAGTTTTTTCGCAGCAATGGGAAACATCAACAAAACAAAAAGACAACCCTCAGAATGGGAGAACATATTGGCCGATACATCTGATAACGGGTTAATATCCAAAATTTATAAAGAACTTACAAAAGTCAACACCCAAAAACCAAACAATTCACTTAAAAAATGGGCAGAGGCCAATGCTCTTTGGCACACCTTTCTCTGTAGCTAAGGGTAGCTGTGACGTAGTCATGGCCAGAGGACGTTCATTCAACAGTGTGTGTTTTTGAGCTCTTATATTTGTATCACCATAGTACAAGATGCTGAGGATATAGCCGTGAACAAAACAAAACACCCAAAGCCATGCTCTTATGGAGCTTCCATTCCTATGAGGGGAGGCAGACAAGGAACAATTATATACATATTCAGACAGTATTAAGTACTTAAAAAAAAGACTCAGAAGAGGACAGGGTGTATCAGGGAGTTGCTGTATTAAAAATGTTGGTCAGATGTAAGTAGAAATCTTCTGGGAGGTTTCTGGAGAAATTTTTGTTGTCTTATCAAAAGGATGATTGTGAGAGTTGAACTTATTCTCATCTCTCCTTTCTCCTTATTTTGCTCTGGATGTGGATATAATGTCCGAGACTCTGGCAACCACTGTGTGTCTATGGGGCAATACACGTAAGGATAAAATGTCAATATGCTAAGATTAATCTAATGAAAAGATAGAAAAAGCCTGAGCATCATTGAGCTGATGCCCTAAACTTAAAAACAACTTTCTCTAAGCTTCTCAATGTCTTTATTGTGTGAGCCACTATGACTCATTCTTCTATGTGGAGAGGAAGTATTTTAACTGTTTTAGAGCTGTTATGGGAAGCAGTGCTACCTGGAGACAGCCAAGTTTCAACTGAGGTTAAGGCCTGAGTAAATGCATAAAGGATAAATTGAGGATTTTGGAAATTACTGGCCATAGATCAAGAACTTGAGGAAGCATGGGGTAGTCTCTGAGAAAAATGGGAAGGTGAGCACCATTTTTGTATATTAGTTCTATATGCTATGCAACAGAGTACTCCAAAATATAATGGCTTAAACATTAAACATTTATTATCTCACTATGTCTGTGGTCCAGGAATTCAGGAGTGACTTGCCTGGCTTGTTCTGGCAAAGGGCTTCTCATCTGGTTTTGGTCAAGATGTTAGCTAGGGCTGTAGTCATCTGAAGGCTTGACTGTGGCTGGGAGAATCTGCTTCCAAAATGACTCATTTGCTTGGCTATTGGCAGAAGGCCTTAGTCCTTGCCCTTTGTGCCTCTCCACAGAGCTGCTTACACATCCTCATGTGTCAGCTCACTTCCTCTCAAAGCAAGTAATCCAAGACAGCAAGATGAAAGTTTTAATGTCTTTTAAATCCAATGTTAAGTTACAATTTATTTCATGTTTGCAACATCCTATTGGTTACACAAATCAGCTCTATTCAGTGTAGGAAGGGAATACACAAAGGAATGAATCACCAGGAGGTCATCTTGGGGCACGTCCACCAGATTCAAATCATGAGATTTACACAACAGATGATGACGAAGTTTTGGATGATCATGTATAGCTAATAGGAGAGACTTATATGTCTGATGGTGAATGAGGCAAAATAGGATGTGAGGCATTATGGGATTGGTCCTAGTAATCAAGTAGAGGAGGCTGGCAATCAGTTCTAATGTTGTCTGAAGTATGTTAATGGATGAACTCTTTCAGGCAAATATTCTTTCACGAGGCTCATGATAATGAGGTCTCAATGATTGGTGTCTGCTTCCCAGTACATCATTGAGTAGTATGGCTGAATGAGAAGTTTGAAGATGCAATAATAAAGGAAGAACAGGCTAAAACTTTAGTTGCATTCCAATTCTGGCTGTACCAACCTCTCTTCCAACTGAACACTGGAGAGCCATTATTGACCTTAGTTCTTCCAGCAAATCCCCCACCCCATCTTCCTTTAATTCCATTCTAAAAACCCACTTTTAAACTCTTACTTCTCTCTTGGCTCAACCAGTGTGTTATTCTTTACCACAAAGGCTCCCTCTACTCAGTAATTTAAAGCAGTTTACGTCAGAATGACATTAATTTTGTCAGAATCCATTGAAACCCCTTATGAAAGATATCTTGTTATTGCTGTTGTTGTCGTTGTGAATTAAATGCAAAGAAATTACCCTTTTTACAGAAAACATGAGAGCGCACTGGATTGAGAAATTCAATAAATAAAGGCAGTTAGGGCAGATTAAGGACAAGTCAACTTTTCAAAAGGATAAAGTGTATAGTTTCCAAAATACCCATTTCTGGGTATAGGCTGAAGACCAATATCTTTTGCTCGTAACTTGTTTTAGCAAAATTCCAGCATTTAATTATTAGTTTGGTGAATGACCACACCAGACCATTTAGTGTAACATGACAGGCCCTAAAGGGAGTAGTCAGTAATTTGAAACACTAACCATGTGTTTTGTCTAAAAAATTAATACCTGTAGCATGATTGGAGTGGCGTGCTTCCACCAATCAAAATGTAGAAAAAAACTCCATGGCATTAATAAAGGCAGCTACTGTTAGGGATTGTTGAGGCTAATCAAAATGAATGTTTCCCTGCTGAACGTCTCTATCTGAATTATCTGAATGTGCAGACAGACAGGGACGAGGAAGGAGTCTTCCCAAGTCACAGGGACACAAACACGAAAAGCTTCCAACTCTGTTCTTCAGTACCAGAGATTAAAGTGTCTTAATGGTTTGCCATTTTCATTGGGAAAACTCAAGACTACTTAACAAACCTACAAGGTCCTGTCAGTCTGGTCTCTGCTTTCCTCCCCGGCTTCTTTTGCTTCTCAGACAGCCTCACGATGAAGGCTCCAGGACGAGTCTTTTTTTTTTTTTTTAACTTCCTCCAGACATATTTTCCATTCAGTCTCAGAGCATCTGCAAGTTCTGTTTCCTCTACTTTGACTACTCTTACTCATCCTCCGTGCTGACCTTCTTATCCTCAGGTCATAGCTGGACATCGCTTCCTGTCTTCTTTTTAGTCTTCTGATTCTCTTTTAAAGCATTCATCACAGTGACATTTACTTATATCTCCAGATTCATTTGTTTGATGCCTGTCTTTTCTACTAAATTGCAAGCTGCAGAATGGCAGGGTCTCTGTCAATCTTCTTAACTGTCAGTTCTCAGGCTCCTTGCCTCAGGGATTGAATTTAGGATAGGCTCCATAAATATTTGTTAAATGAGTGAGTGGATGATGAATGAAGAAAATTCTCCACTCCTTTTGGTCTTTGCGTAGCCCCTGCCAGTTACAGTACCCAGGCACTCTGGCTCCAGTGGAGAGTTTATGATGTGCTTCTGACCGTCTGATTTCACCAAACCCTTACACACAGTGATTTGCCAAGGAACACTCAGGGTTCCTCCCTGGTGTTTTATATACAGATACCAAGAGAAAGTAGCTTCCTTCTTCCACTGGGAATTTTAAGCTAAAAGAGTTAGTGGCCATGCCACACCTTCTGTCCCCAATTCCCCCACATCCTCTACTTTCCCTAACACAAAGAAGGAAGAGAATCAAGGTAACAGAAAGAAACATAACAGAAAAAGAGAGGGGGAGAGAGAGAGAGAGAGATCTAGGCATGGAAAGTTCCAGATACAGGGACAACATTTGGGTTCCTGGAGTGTTTGAAGCCAGCTCCATCTCCTAGATATCCTAGTTATTACATGTATTTATGGCAATTTCAAGGGAAAAAAGAGTATTAGAAAGCACATTCTGATGTTTGGATCAATAAAAACTATATGTAAAAAAAGTAAAATATTCACTATTGAGCATGCTAAATTTGAGATGCATATGAGAACACCCAGGAAAGATGTCCAAGGGACAGTTAAGCATAGGAGCCTTGTATCCAGGAGGGAGGGGGAGAGAGAGAGAGAGAGAGATTGCCTAGCAATATATGTTTACTGTGAGTCAGGATAAAGTTGATTGTCACAGCTATGGGCCTGGATAAAAAAATTCATGACAAGAATGGAGAGTAGGAGAAAGTAGAAACTACAGAAGGAACCCTGGGGAACTTGAAGAAACATGGATGGATAAAGAGGAGAACTTCAAAGCTATTGAGACAATGTCGGAGAAGGAGGAGAATGGGCACACAGTCTACTTCCAGGAGCCAGAGGTATAGATAACTGAAAAATGGATGGTGTGCCTAAGAATTCTAAGTGATGCAGAGGAGATAGCCTGTCTACTTAGAAGGAAATGAAGAAAAGGTAGTGGACACAATGAAATATTAGATTTGCTGAGGGTTATGGTCTCTGCCATAAGGACAAAGAGGTAACTATTAGATTTCTCTATCAGCAGACCATTGGTGATTTTAAATGGGATTAGCCAAAGAACAGGTAGGCATAACCCGTAGACACAGACAACAGTGTGGTGATGGCCTGAGGGAAGGGGGTCAGGCGAGGGTGGGGGAGAGGTGGGTAAAGGGGGGGAAATGGGGACATCTTTAATAGTGTAAACAAAAAATAAAGTAAAAAAATGAATAAATAAAAAGAGCAGATTCACTGGAGGAATGAGGCTGGAAACCAGCTTGGAATTAGCAAATGAATGGAAGTTGATGATATCAGGTGCATTATAGACTTGAATTTACCATATTTAATGTTGGTACAACCTTGTGAGCCAGGTATTATTGTTACAGTTTTACAAAAGAGAAAATCAAGGCTCAGTAAAGGTCACTTGGTGATTCAGCTATTACTTATTGGGTGTTTGCTAAATGCCAGAACTGAGGATTGAGTAGCATCAAAACAGAGACAACATCTCTGATAGAATTCTATAACTAAGTATGAAATCACAGCTGTGGAACATACTGCAAATGAAAGGTCTATGTTGCTATAAAAGAGAGCCTGTCACAAGCATGGTACATGGATGGGGGAGGCTTCCACAGGCGGGTGATGAGTTTGGCATGCAGACTTTGGGAGTAGGAGTTGAAAGTAGCACGTCTGGTCCCCAGACAGGAAAGAGTGTGCAGGGCGTGGAATGCCAGCAGAGCTCGAGGTACTGGAAGGTACTGTGGCTGCATCAGAAGGAGCCAGGAGGAAGAAGCATGGGGAAGACCTAGCTTAAGAGGTGACACAGAGAGGGCTGCCCCCATTCCTGTGGGTCAAGTTGAAGATATAAAAGCCATCTTATACTTCAGTAGAAGACTGTTGGCTTTCCTGTTTCTCTAAAAGGGCATTGTCCCAAATAATCAGCTGAAGTCACAGAGAGACGTTAAGACTCTAACCAATGCCTGGCCTAGTCCAAGCCATTCCACCCTTTGTTAAACTCTAAATTCCTCTACAGATAGTTCAGCCGGAGATGCAGCAGGCTGTTGCTAGGCAAGTTCTAAGGCAGAGGAACCAGGACAGGTGTTTTTATCACTTTGCATCCCCTCCACAGAAAATCTCACACTGAATTCACAAATAGATGGCCCCATTTGCTGTGCAATGTGGAGTATCCCCTCCCTCCCCTCTCCCTGGAGGGAAGGACTCACAGGGTATTTTTATAAGTAATTTTGGCAGGTTTCAAGGCTTTCTCATTTTCATTCCCAACTTTCCCAGAAAATGAAGAGCAGCTTCAAGCTGATTTTCCGAGGGCTGCATTTAGGGGAGTTTCCTTCATTCCCCTGCAGCTCTGAGGACATTCAGGCTGAGCTACTCAAAGTCCTGGGTCAGACTTCACTTGCTCTGTCATGAGTTAAAGTCAGTCTGACAAAAGCTGGACAGAAGTGCTGAGTACACAGCAGGGGAGGGGGTGGCTTTTGCTATAGAGATATTTTTGTTTACAAGCAATTTTCTTTAATCCTCACTGAAGGATATTTTTTCATTGCTTTTAGAGAGAAGGGGGGAGAGAGCGGGGCGGAGAGAAACATCGATTGGTTGCCTCCTACCCTCCTCCAGACCAGGGCTCAAAATTTGTTTACGTGAACTTTTAAAACAAACTTCATTTTTGTCCTTTCCCCTCTCTCATTTACCTAAAGAAAGATAAAGGAGAAGCACAGCCATGCTCTTTGAGGGCAGCATTGACAGGAGAGGGAACACCAGGACCCTGTCTTCTCTGGCAAGTGAAGCACTCTGCGTATAAAACTCTAATAAGTCAAGAATGTGGCTTGCGTGCTCCTTTTCTTTTCATTTATTGATTTGAGAAAGAGAGAGGTAAGGAGAGTGCTTTGTTCTTCCACTTACATACATATGCATTCATTGGTTGTTTCCTGTATGTGCCTGACCGGGGATCGAACCCATGTGTATACACCCACGTGAACCTTGGTGTATTGGGTCAGTGCTCTAACTAACTAAGCTACCCAGCTGGGGCTCTCCTCCTTTTGTTTTTAAAAATTTCAAGTTCCCAAACAGCTGTCCCTTAGAGCCCCGAGGCAAGTTTGGTACCCTCCTCCTCCTAAATGTTCTGTTCTAGCTTCTCAGCCACCTTCATGCATTCAAACATCATGTCAATGGGGATTTTACAGAGGACATTTTCCTTTGGCAGGAAAACTTCTGAGAAACAGCTTGGACTCCCACACACAGCCCCCAGGAAAACAAATTTTAAACTGGGCTAACATTTGAACTTGTACTTATTTATTCGAGCATTATTAAGCCACAAGCCTGTGACCGTGACTGGGTGGTTTAGCTCAGTTCTTCCCAGGGGAGGGCCGTGACCCTGGGCTGCTTAGGTTCCGCTTCTGCATCTTTGTTGTTGACTGTTTGACAATAGACACAGGCTAGGAGAATGTTACTGGAACTGTGTTTCCTCAGTGGATGGTCCTGGTGGTGGTAAATTAGATAATTCAAGTAAAGATATGAGCATGGTGCCTGGTGCGGCATTAGCTTTCAGGATTTCCAAATGCGGTTGTTTTTTTTCCTGCCATTTCATTGTCTTTATTAACTGATATGTTTAGCCAACAATAATATAAAAACCTAGTGCATAAACTCAGAAGACTCTGGAGTTTGAATGCATGAAGGAGGCTTGGGTCCCGGTCGCTCACAGCCAATCTGAGTGCCCTTGATAGGCAGGTCATCCAGTACCAGGGGTGCGGCGCTTCCTCTGCCTCTCCCACTCTCAAGGGACAGCGGCCTCCCTCGGAGCGCTCAGGATCATCACAGATGTCCCACAGACTCTGCACCCCTGGGGCTGCAGCAGCCTCCCTGTGTGAGCACGGAGAGGCGTGATGAGCTGGGTCACGCTGGGGCTCCCAGGTGAAGCCAGAAAGAATGGTGGCACCACGTAGCTGCGTGTCCCCACGCTGGGCTGTTATCCCTCAGCGGGGGAACCCGATGGAGGAGCAGATGAGCTTCTTGGAAGACCTGTCCTGTCCAGCTGTTCCCGAGGTGACAGGGAAAGGAAAGGGAAGGAAAGGGCAAGCCTCTTGTCACCAGATTATTTATAGGCCCTCTTAGCTGCCTCCGGCCTTTCCCTGGCTGGGGCTCCGCAGTGTGCCTACCGGAGAGACGACCCGACAGGACCCAGCGGCTTCGGGAAGGAACTGCCTTCTGTTCTGCCCAAGGGAGACAAGGAGCCCTGTCCTGCATGTCAGGGGGACCGACAAAGGCCCAGCTGGAGGCTGTCGGGGGAGCACTCCCGCTGCCCACATTCCACTTCTCAGGGGAAGCAGGGACATGCCTCTTTCGGATGCGTCCTCTGCTGACGTTTATCTCCCTGCGCCTCTGATCCTGGCTACCTGTTGGCCCTCTTCGCTGCTCTGTGTTCTTGTTCGTTCATACCTCGTGCTACTAGCACTAAAAAGGGAGGGAGGGAGGCAACACCTTAGACGGAAGGGCCGGTGAGTGCAGAGCTTTGGACTGGCCACCTTGTGCGGCCCAGGCCCTCAGCAGGCTCTAGAGGGAAAGGAAACAAACACAGCTTTACTTTCTCTCTCTCTTCTCTCTCCTCTCTCACACGCACCACGGGTTTCAAAGGCAACAAAATCTCAGTCACCCTAACTGTCCCACCATGAACTTCGGACAGATCCCCCTTAGCGCAAGTTCTGTTCTCACGCCTGCTTCCAGCAGCCTCCGCCCCTAACCTGCAGCTCCACCGTGCCCCGCCCGCCCCCTCCCCACGCTGTTTCTGCTGGAGCCAGATCTCCATTTGTTTTCACTTAGCGTCAGAAAGCCTGACCCCTGAAGCCCACCCAGGACTGGCCCAGAAGGATTTACCCAGGCCTCGACCTGCCTTCCGAAGGAGGGCCACAGCTGGTAGGCCACAGCTGGTAGGAAATCAGCAGCCGGCTGATTTGAATAAATGCCACAAGCACCGCACTGGACAGCGTGGTTAAAACGCTGTTTCCCAGACTGCCGTCCTGGTGCCACCTGGGCCAGAATCCCCAAAGCTGCCAGTTAACAGAACACATTCCGGCGCCATACCCCCAAACTAAGGGATCATTACCCACATTTTTTAATAACTTCCCCATGTAAATTTCATGACATTAACATTTGAAAACCGTGCAAGTATTATGGAACTATTAGCTACCACCAGTATTGCTACTGAAAATTTAAATGTGTCCCTCTAACAAACGCTACATGAGAATGAAGACCTTTCCTTGACCAGCTAAGACGAAACTTTGAGGCTTTGGGAAAATGACCTCTCTGTTCAGGCTTCAGGGTTCTCACCTCAGTCATCAGAGAGTTGGTTTCCCTGCTCTCCCAGATCCTGTCCAGCTCCATCTCCCTCTGGGTCTAGAATTCTGTCAGAGTGCCGTGGTCACTAAGCCTAACGTTGTGAAAGGGGCCACTGCGGTCCTGAAGGGTCAAGGAGGCAGAGAGGGGATAGACCTGCAGCACCGTTAGTGTGGGAACTACAGGGAAGGGGGTGAAGCACAAAGAGAATCCGGCTTTGCACTTTCAGACAACGTTGTACAAATATTTGTTAAGGAGCCCTTTCTACACTTCAGTTTTGTCTTTTGAAAAAGGAGGCAAATGAAAGCTTTTGCTGGCCAATGTTTATAAAACAATATATACAGGACGCAGCACATTGTAGGGCTTCAATAAATGGAGAATGTTATCGTCATCACATAGTATTCAGGATTAATCAAAATCATGTCTGGAAGATCCCTGGTATGAGATACAATACCAAATAGATGCCCAGAAAATGGTAGTTCCTTCTTTCTGTGTGCTGGAAACATACTATATTGAATGAGTTCATTCATTCATTCATTCATTCATTCAACAAATATTTATTAAGTTCCGAGTCTGTGTAAGGTACAGCACTGATGTAGGGGATACAGTGGTTGCTGAGAGGGCTTTGGTCTTGACCAGCATCATGGGCTAGGGGGATATACAGGCAAGGGAAGGGATTAATAACAACTGATGTTGAGCCATAGGAAAAGCCAGGTATTATAGACAGATGAGGTACCAGAGGGTGCCTGACTAGCAAAGAACAACAGGTGCAAAGACGCAAGGGAAAGAATGAGCAGGGCACAGCCACAGAGGTGAACAGATGGGTCAGTTCACAAAGAGCCCAGCAAGGCAGGCTGTTTGCAGCTTCTGTTATCCTAAGGGTATAGGGAGCCGCTTTATAGGACTTACTCTGACTGCTAGGTGGAATAGGATCTGAGTGTAACACTGGAGGCAGGGGCGTAGGCAGGGGGCTGATGAAGCAATACTGGTAGAAGACGAGGGTGGCTCTGGGCATAGGTAAACACAGATTGCAGGCATGCTTAAGGAGCTGTGGAACCTGTGATTGATTGGATTCAGAGGTAAGGAAGCAATACTTTAGGATCAGTCAAGTTGTTTCCTGGTAATCAGAGTGAAGCCTCCACATTTTCTCATGAACTATCAGTTAAGGCTGACCTATATTGAAAAATGCAGATTCTGCATTTAACAGGTTTTTGGTTTTTAAACAAATCAACTAGTTTGTTAGCTCAGGTTCTTTGCAGTTATATCACAATCTCCCCAATTTTGGAGGAATTATTTTCAGTCAGAATTTTTATTTGTGGTTTTGGGGGCTTGGGTTTTCCATTTATTCCAGATCCAACTTCTTAGAACATCTTTAGATGCAATAATAAACTTTAACCACTTGATGGCCACATTTCAAATTCCTTTATCTTATTACTCCACCTTGACAATTTTCTGTTCCAATCAGTTGCCTCTGGGACTAAATAAATCTGCCCTTTACTACTTCAGTAGAATGTCCATTCTTTCACGCAAGAATGCATTCTCATCATGCAAGATATGAGTCTGAAACTGTGCCAGACTCATAGTAGGTCTTCACTAAACATATTTAATTAAAAAAATGAATGGGTATCAGTGAAAACTGTTTCCAAATACTTGGGACAGTTTGACTCAAGCTTTGCTATGTTTCATGCCTTTGAAATTTGGATAACCAATGTGTCATACTAAATAAAGAAGTATTAGAAGTAGAGATTTGAGAAAATGGTTGGGATGCATAAACTTCAAAATAGCATGATAACTATTACTAGAACTCTTGATAAAAGAAGAAAATCTTTTCTGTTCATTCCTTGTCCATATGCAATTTCAATTCTAAAGATTGCTTAATCATTTTCACTAGGGAAATGCATTGTACTTTTTTTTCCCACTTAACATTTCACATAAGCATTCTATGTTTGGCAATATTGTTTCTACCATGTTAACTCTTATTAACTGTGTATTGAGGAAGTAAGCCAGAATGTTCTCGGTCATGTTCTTATACTCATACATGAAGCCATTTCTAGAGTGCAGGATAATAAATAATGTTGCAAGCAGTATTTCCTAAAGAAATATTCCTGGCATGTTTAGGCCAAACTATGCTTTTCTGAGAGTGAAACACTATGATGTATAACATCTGACTATAAATGTGTGATCGTCTTACAGATGACAGACAGCATTTATCAATTGAAAGGGGCCAGCTATAGAAGCTTAGAGAAAAGGAAAGTCACATCTAAGCACTGCTGGTGAAGGAGGTATCCTCAACATATGACTTTGAGTAGTTTCAGTCCTCCTGACTGACAGGCCATCTCTAAAGTGGAAATGGATAGAGGGGTTTGCAGCCAAATGGTCTTTGAATATGCAAATCCCAATGACAAAAACATTCACAACAGAATGTTAGTCTGATAGTAAAAATTCAATTCTTCCAGCTCTCTCTTTTGATTTCATGGGCATCAAGTAAATTTCTGATTAGAATTTGGTTTTCCACCCAAGTCTGCCTTCAGGGAAAGAATACACCCTCCCAACAGTTTCATGTTTATAGCCCTTCTATCAGAGATCTCCCATTAAAAATTAATACACTGGCTTCTAATGCAGTTCTCTACAGAAAGAAAGTACTAAACAGATGGACATCATGTATTTCTCAGCCTATGGCGGTAATCTCACCCTGTAAATAAATTGCCATCTTAGTTATATATGTCAGTCTCATGAGCTCCACTAATGGGAGATGAATTTGAGAGATGCATCTGTTCTTGATGTACTAACAAAATCACATCTGAGCCTGTAGGATGCTGAATCAGCTGCTAACCTACAAGAAACTCTCCAAGGTATTTATCCTATTGTAGACTGTTCAGTTTCTCGAGACACAGCTTGCCAGCCTGATCTCCTGGTGGCCTCACATCAATGTGACCATTGGTATCAAACATAAGTCTGTGCAATTTTTACAGACATACCCTTGTGTTAGTCAAGGGTGGGTTCAGGCTTTGAAGAACCTGAAGTTCATATACTTTGAGGGCAGAGGAACTCTTTAAGAAAAAAATACAGAATTGTGAGTGCAAAATCAAGTAGACAACTCAGTATTTACTCGGAAATGATAACAAATTACAAACTTAAAAATTCTGACAAACACGACAGAATGATAACTTAATTTAAAATTTGTACTAATCAAGTGTCTGATATATCTCTACAATTTCTCCTTTTTTTTGGCAGGATATTCTTTGATCACCTCTTCCTATGACAATGATTTTTACAATATTTTTTGTAATAATGAGAATAGCAAGTATAATTCAGCCTCTGTTCTAGAATGTTGAATCTTTGGTAATTTAGAAATATTTATTTACTACTAATTATTAAAAGTGTGTTTTTCCTAATATATGTATTCAATGCTATCAGTTTACCTTTAAAGACTGCTTTTGCTGCAGCGTATAATTTTGATGTTGTATTTTTCTTTTCAT
The DNA here is from genome assembly GCA_028533065.1 of Trachops cirrhosus. Lineage (NCBI taxonomy): Eukaryota > Metazoa > Chordata > Mammalia > Chiroptera > Phyllostomidae > Trachops > Trachops cirrhosus. The sequence goes on along the minus strand of CM052545.1, from coordinate 87,030,006 downwards.
GTTGGAGCTGCTTTTTTGTAAATCCTCTTTTTCTTTTGGTTTCTGCCATTCCATTACATTTTGTGAAGGTTATCCTGCTTGAGACTTATTGAAATTCCTCAATGTCTTCAATTAATTCTGGAAAATTTCATCTCATTACTTTCTCTTGAAATATTGTCTTGATCACATTCTGTTTCTGGAATTCTTCCTGGTATGGCTTTTATTCTGGATTTCTAATTTAAATATTTATTTAACTCCTTTCTTTATCTAACATTTCTGTTCATGTTAGAGTCACACCTTCCAAACATTTGTTTCTCAGTGTTGTATTTTGGATAATTTCTTTGTATCTTTTTATTCACTGATTTTCCTTTTGGCTATGCCTAATTGTCTGTTGAGGTCTTAATCACACCTGTCATTGTTTTCATTTGTAAAAGTGCTATTTGGCTTCCCATTATACTAAGTCATATTTTTTGTCTTTTATTTCTTATTTCAAGCTTTTTCTTTATTCCTTTCGATGCAAAACTTATATTTTGCATCTGACAATTCCGGTGTCTGAAATATTTGTGAGTCTGATTCAACTGTTATTGTGTCTGCCGACATTCCACAATGCTCTGTTTTTATGTGCCTGTTGTGATATTTGGCTGAGAGTTGTTCACTCCCCTTAAAACTAATCTGGGGCTATTTAACTTTAAAGACTAGATTGAAATCATGTTTCTCCAGAGAGAATTTGTATATGTTTTAGCTATTGCCTGGCAGCACTACCAACCTGTACCAGCTCTAAATGCAATTATACACTTGAAGGTTTCTGTATCATATAGATAGCCCGAATTTGGGCCACAGCATGTCTAAGTTCTGGCTTGTGGTTTCAAATTCTAAGAGGGATTTTTCCATCTAATGCTAAGGTTGAGACCTGCAGGTTTTTTTTTTCCTCATTTATCTTAACAAGGAAGATGTAGTCTTTTCAGGTGCTGACTTTTCATTCTACTAGTCAGTCCATCCGGAGTGGGCCCTGGGTTTTGTGCCCTGCTCCCTGCCCTCTGCACAGTTGTTGGAGCGAAAGCTCTTGTTCTCCTCGGCCCAGCGGAACCCTTCAGCACAAAGGCTGCCTTTGCTTCTCCCTCGCTTTCCAGGTACCGAGTCTCCCTTGATTTTCGGTCTCTGCACACTTCTTCTTATAGATCCATACCCACAATGTACTTTAAAATGTGTTTTTTTAAAAATATACCGTATTCAGCATTTTAGTTGTTTAAATCATCTACCATCGTGCAGAGAAGTTATAGCAAGCCTGAGACTGCCATGCTTACAAAGTCCTATTTATTAATACAAGATGGACCAAGGGCTGGCATCTGGTGGCGACCCACCACTTCTAGAACTGGTAACAGTGATTCTCTGTGCCTAAAACTGTTTGTACACGCAACGTGATTTATGCTGAACACCTGCTTTCCTTCCAGGAGTCTGGAATTTTGGTCCACACTGGGCAGAGAGAGTCTGCATGATCAGCCTCCCACAAAAACCCTGGGCACTGGGTCTCTGGGAAGCTTCCCCGGTAGACAATATTTTACAGGGGTTGCCATTACATTGTTGCGAGAACTAAGTGCATCCTTTGTCACTCCCCTGGGAGAAGGCTCTTGGAAGTTCATTCCTGGTTTCCTCCGGGCTTTGCCTCATGCAGCTTTCTCTTTCCTGTAATAGATCTCAGCTGTAAATATGACGGCATGCTGAGTCCTGTGAGTCTTTCTAGTGAATCATCACACCTGGGGCTGGTCTTGGGGACCTTCCACTCAACCATACTGGCAGGAAATTCTCCAATATACCTTCTTCAAAGAGGTTGTTCCCCACCTAATAATTGTAAGTCACTGTAACCTGGAGATATTAATTTAGAGATAGTAATTATATTAATTTGCTAAGAATTGCCGTAAAAAAATCATGGCTACTACTTTTTCCTTCAAGCCTTGTTATTTTTTATAAATCCAAGGCAAATTTCCACTCTTTATTAGGCTAAACCACTATGCTCAACCCTTATGCTAAAACCTGTAAATATCACATTTTGGTAACAGAAATTCCATGACAAAACGTCTTTCAATGGTCAAATAGTTTGGGGAAGTCTTGATAAACAAAATTGAATGGATTTCTTTACTGCAGAAGTGCTCAGAGCTTTTAGTGCATTAACCTTTAATAAAAAGATATTGTAAGTAGTATTTTCAAAACTTATTGCACTTCGAAATTTTTCTTTTTCCCAGAATAGCAATTAACATGCCATAGACCACTAATGTTTCTGAGGCTTAGTCTAGAAAATACTGGAATTAAAACTTGACTCCTATCTTTTGAAAAGACTTAGATTCTTATGTGTTTTCTTTACTTTCTTTTTAAAAAATATCTATCAGCTTGAGTTGTATTTAGTAACTCTCTTTCTAGCCACCACAACAAAATCATTAGGGGTTTAAATCATTCTGAAGTGCCCAGATTGACTTTCAGGAGCAAAATTCCAAGGCATCTTTAAGCTAAAAATGTCTTCTGCTTAATAGGAAACAGTTACGTGCCTCCTGGATGCAAACAGCCACTTTGTTGCTTGCAACTCTCGTCTCCAAAATGAACCTGATGACACTTACCTACGACACAACACGGTTTCAAATAAAATCACTTATGTGCACAGATCCGGTAGTCTAGTGAATACCATTCATAGGTAAGGAATCTACATATCTGTCCTTTCTCAAACTTGAGTCAAAATGACATAGAAATGAGAAGGAATAAGCTCATTGATTATTTAAAAAAATCAATCGACCATGCTGCCTGAGGGAAGCTATTTGGAGCCTTCTTGGGATGGAAAGAGCATTCCAGGGGATTTCTTACATGGCTACCTAACATGCTGTTGGCAGAATTTACAAAACACTCCCATGTCCCATTATGATCCCTGGATCAGAAGTTCCCTTGTGTCCGCAGCCATCGATCACGCCGACGGCCAAAGTGCTCTGGCGGCTGCACGCAAGAGACCCGACTGTCTGTATTGCTCAGGATATTTAGTCAGCAGATTGCTGCCTTTTCATTCCAAAGGACTTCCCACCATAATTGCCATGGTCTCCTCTTTTGAGACATTTTGGCTCTCAAATGGTATTTGCTAAGTACAAGTCATTCGCGTTTCCATTTTATCTATTAACCCCATAACTGCTCATCAGCAATAACTAACATCTCCCCTATCAAAAGCAAATAAACTTGAGTTCCAGTTTGCCTGGGAAGACCCATCTTGGATAAAAATATTCAAATCCTGTTAGGATGTTTGAAATCTTGGGCATTGATACTTCCTGGAACTTCTCCAGTTCATTTGAAGAGCCAAGCTGAAAATAGCTCTCCATGGTCTATCAGTTGCTGAAAAGTAAGTGGGCGGGTGGAGGAGGTATTGAATAAGAGTGAGGTTTAAACAGTGGACAAATGAATGAATGAATGGAACTCTCTCTGCCACAGTTCTTGCTCGATATATGATACATTGGCTGTATTCATTTTATGGTCTAGATCCGCTCCTTTTGACCTTAGATTGAGTGGTGCCTCAGGGTAGGAGACCCACTGTGGGGGACAGAGATAGGACTCTTGCAGCAATAGCAAAGCAGGCTCATGCCATGGCTGGGTCCCAGGTGGCAGAGCTAGAAAGAGTACATGGCTAGAAGCAGGATAGCAAGGACTAAACGTACCAGTGAAGCCTATCTGCCATCAAGTTCAAAGAGTGTGTACAGAAATAAGGCAGGTAACAAAGCCAAAATCAAGGGCCAGACATGAACAGGAAGAGAGTGAGCAGCAGAGGCAGAAGTGAAATGATAGAATCCAGATCATTTTTAGAGAATTGCAAAGAGATGCTTTTGTGGAGTACCAGTGACACGGTAGAGGGGAGGGTCTGCCAGTTTGAAGACCAGGGGCCAGGGTCAAACAGCAGGCACTGTGTTTCCACGTCCGTAGTTCTCTCCTTTTGCAGTGCCGACCCAGGGATGGATGCTGAAATACAGTAACTGCCCACCAATGCTTTCCTCTGGCAGCGAACCTAGACTCCAGTCTCAGCATCTCACCCCATGGGAACAGCCACACACACTGTTAAAGCAAAAGCTCGGGGGGTTGTGTTACCTCCACCACTCTCTGAAAGCTGCATATGAGCAGGTTTCTACGCCTCAGTCCAAAACACTGTTATTAACTTGTTCTCTCATTTGAAGAGAGGAAATGACTTGAGGTGGATCTGACTCAAGAGGAAGTTGAATACAGGACTGTGGG